>JAEIFK010000682.1:9400000-10600000 GCA_018901825.1 Drosophila funebris
GTTGCACTACAGCTTTTCGCTGTGGCCAAAAAGTTTAAGCATTAAGCCGCTGTCAATTATCTGCCTCTGCTCGTTGCTGTCCTTCTTTGCTTTCCATCTCTAATGCAAATCCACAAACGCACAGAAAATTATATGCTCCTAACTCCTTTCACTGCTCTATTACCCTCCTCCTCTTGCTCCTGCTCCCCCCTCAATCACCCTTAAGCCCGTTGAACGTCTTGGAAAATTGAAACAACTTTTGCAATTACTTTCCGCAAACAAAACAAATGTGCGCGAGTCACGCAATCTGCCTGCCTGTCCCTCTGTCCTCTCCGCCTCTCCCTCTACTATGATAAGCCACATCCACTGTTGCATGACCACAGTTGGGGGGGGGGACGCCAAAACAATAATTACCCAGCATTGTTCATGCATACCTTCCATATAATGCTAATGACAATAACGAGACACAACGGACTCCACACAAAAGGGATGACACCAGCTGCTGAGTGGTGCTGTGTGGTGTGAGTGGTGCGATGATTTTGTGGGTGCTACGCTATTGTTTGTTGTTGTTGCTGTTGTTGTTGTTGCAGGCTTGTGTTTGGCCCGCCAGTGACCCAAACAAGCTGTCAAATTGTTGAACTCAGCGTTAATATTATTTATAATTCAATTTTAGAATATCCAAGATTATCCCAAACACCATGCGTGATTTTATTGACTTATTGCAAATATTGTAGCACTTTTCAATTAATATTTAATGCTTTTAAATAATTCAAGCTTACAAAATGGAATTTACAATTTCACTTATTTTATTGCCTCTATTTCCCGCTACAAAAAATATTGTACATATTTCTCAGTTGTTAAAACATATTTTCATTATTAAAAAAATGTGCACTTATTGGCATTTTTATAAACTGTAAAGCGCATTGGTTTTTTATTTATTAATTATTTTAGTTATTGATAACAAGCTTTAAATATTACTAAAATATAGATTTTAATAAACGTACTTTGTATAATATTATAATATTTCTTTTATTATTTTCATATTATTTTCATAAAAGTTTACCTTAACTACTTTTCTGTTTAGCACTTCAACAATTTAATTTATTTAATTTATTCTGCACTGTTTCTCTGTTTGAAATGCTCTTATTCCCTTTAAGCAGGTTTGACTGTACAATAAACATTTTGCATATATTGTTCGTTTAATTAAAATGTCAGTTGTGTGTGTGTGTGTGTGTATTCCCTTCCAATTGGTTTGTCCAATTATGCTAACAATAATTTCAAGGAAAATTGTCCAAAAATTTGAATGCAATTCGTTGTGCAGCTTTATAAATGTGTGTGTACATTGTACATTCACACACACACACACACGCAAATTTGCATACTCATTTGCCACACATTGTGTGTGGTTATTCATAGAGAATAGAGAAATGTGGCCAGTAAATCCTCGTATAAGGACTAAGGCAGTCCTTGCCCAACGTTTGTAAATCAACTTTTGTGATCCTTGCGGCGATGCTACAATTTTATTATTGCGTTTATTTAACTTGACCCAATGGATATGCATACATAAGCAGTTTGCTGCCAAGTGCCAGCCAGCAGGGTAAGCAACCAACCGACAACAACAGCAACAACCGGCAACAACAACAACAACCGACAACAACCGACAACAACAGCAACGTTTGCATTTTGCTATTTTCATCGTTTGTTGTTGCTGAAGCAACTGCTGTGAATGGCTCGTAAATCCTTTAGCCCAGACCACACCCACCCACACATGCACTCAGACACACAGTTACACATACCACACATGCACACACACACACACAATGACTATTTGCTGATTGTCTGACTGTCTGTTGTGGTTGGCAAATTGTGAATGTGAATGTGCAGTATCTACCTAAAAGCTTATCCTTACTCTCTCTCTCTCTCTCTCTCTCTCTCTGTCGCTGTCTCTGTCATATCGGTTCTCTCCACATCTCTGTTAAATTGCATTATGCAATTCCCAACGAGTTGAACATTTGCCTCCAGGCTCCACTTCACAGCCAACTGCCCACCTGTCTCCTGGTCAAATGGAGCACGCAATTCCATTAAGTCCTTTGTTCCTATGTGTCCTGCTGTGTGCGTGGCTTTCTATCCCTTTCTCTTTGTCTCTCACTCTCTCTCTCTTTGTCTCTCTGCATTCTCGCTCAATAATTCAATTATGTCACAATGCATTTAATGTGCCAAGCAAATTGCTAATTTCAATTTTCCATCATTTTGGGTGGCCATAGAAATAACTCATTTGCCACAGGACATCTGGTAATTAACATTGGATTGCAGTTGAGAACGTGATAATCAATGATCACTTTAACAGTTGAGGTGCTCCTACAACTACTATTTGATATTTTAATGATGGCAGCAGACGTTAATTAAAATTGTATTGAACAATGAGTTTAAGGTAGCAAGCAGGATCTAATTGAGATGCTTTGGCAACATTTAAGGACTGGCAAAACAAAGCCCGTTTAAGTTAAATTAAAATTGAGAAATTTTAATAGTATTCCTACAACAATTTGATAGCACAGCATTAATAATTAATAAAGTAATAGTTGCAATATTTTATATACAACTTATTTGTTATTTGCTTAAACAAGTGTTGGTCACTCTAAAGTCAAATACGAATTACTACTACTACCCAAAGTATTTATTTGTAAACATCTCTAGTATCTGGAATCTGTATTTTTTAAAATTTCAAACCTTGAAAGTGAAAAATTGTTTGAAATTGTATGCAATTTGTAGTAATGTGCCACTGCTGCTGTTGCCCGTGTTTGTTGCATGCCTCTTGGCCACACCATTTCGCATTTGCAATTCCAATCGCATTTGTTGCCCCAACTCTGGTCACGTAGCTGCCACATTGTGCTTATTTTTTCGATAGTCAAACACTTTAAATATCTACATATTTTATAGTTTAGTTTAGTTAAATTTTAACACTTTTTGCTTTATAACAAACAGCTTCAAAAAGTCAAAATACCTCATTTTAGGGAATAAATATTTTGCTTAGCTGTTTATTGCTCCCATTTTCAGAAATCGCTTTGCTCAGCAGTTTGTTTTTGTTTCTGTTGTTTTAAATACCAACAAAAAAAATTAATAATAATAATAAAGTCGCCGCCCACATTGAGTTCAATGTCTTTTGGCTTTGACCAAAAATAAATATTCAGCGCAAAAAATATTATTGAAACAGTCAACTAAATAAATAAATGAATGAGTGAGTGAGTGAGTGAGTGAATGAGTGAATGAGTGAACGAATGAATGACTACTTAATTTAAATTAATTGCAAAATAAATTCAAAACAAATTGTTTTTATTCATGCACAACACGTGGCATAATTACACATAGCAAATGTGCCTGAGTATTTGTGTGTGTGTGTGTGTGTGTGTGTGCGAATATGTGGTTGTGCTTGTTTATTTGTGCTTTTTATGCAAATTTGACACTGTCAGCTAAAAGCCTGGCTAAAAGTAAAAGCAGCAACTACTTAATATAAGCTCTCGCTTAAACCCTCACTTAAGTATTGCTCCTGTTGTTTGCATTTGTACATCATAAATAATGCAAATTAATTAGGTATGGAATTTATTTCACACTGCCCACTGAAACACACACACATAGATAAATAATTGCGCCAAACTGCTGGGTAATTTAATTGAAAATGGCAGCCTCAGGGAGGGCGTACAACAGACAACTACGACGATGTCTACGACGGACAACAAACACAGACAAAGGCCAATATGTACAAACAACAACAAGAACAACAACGACTACAACACCACGTACAACAACTACAACCTGCACATATGCTATTTTCATTGTTGTAGTTGTTGTTGTTGGCCTGGGCACTTGGCACGTTCCGTGCCAGCGAAAAATTCTCATAATAATTAAACGAAAAACGCGTTGATTGCATGCAATTTGCATTTTACGACTACGCGACGAGGGCAGAACCGGCCACACTCACTCTCTGTCTCCCTGGCACTGCCTGAGTGTGTGTGTACCTGTCTCTGTGGTACCTGTGTTAGGGTAGGCCAACAGCTGCTTGGATCCCAGCAAAGAGCTCAATTGGATACTCAATAAGCCAATGCTGTTATTATAATGCACAACAACAAGAGTTGACTGACAGACAGACAGACAGCTCACACCTTTGGCTGTCTTCAGCACACATCTAACCCCTTCTACCTCTTCAGTCACACACACACATACACACACAGCAAGAACAACCACATTGATTAGCTCGATTAAGCAAATTAGCTTGGCAAATGAATAAGCACAACAAGACAGTTTCACTGGGTGCGAGTTAATTTAATTGCGCGGAGCGAGTGGTGAGACCCAAGTCGGGTTGAACAACTGCTCCACCTCCTTATCAAATCAATCTGCCTCAGGTGTAAGCAGAGCAGCAGCTGTCAACCCTCTTATCAGTCGTAACTCAGCGCTTAATTCCCTTTCATAATTTGCCAACTTCTTTAGATTTTACATTGATTTAAACAATTTTATATAACTATAAACTTCTCTTTAACTATATAAACTCGATTAATATTAAATACATGTTCTTTTTAAACATATTCAATAGTTGTTTGCATAATTCATTCGCTTTTATCCCGCTAATTTGCATATAATCTATAAATAACTTTTTTTTTACAATTTCTGCCATTTTCCGGCAATTAAAATTCACGTTTTTTTCCCTGAGTTTCTACTTTAATGTTCTCATGATATATTTATGCACTGTGCAGAAATATTTTAATTAATAAATGCAACATTGGTTTTTTATAGATTTCTCTTTTTCTGTATATGCAATAAAATTAGTGACAAGCAAAATTTACGATTGCTTCCGTTATACATTACAGTATTTCATTTTTCATTTCCATTTTCATATACATTTTCCATTCTATTTGTTTAAATTAGTAACGCAATATACATTTGCATATTTCGTATAGTTGTTGATCCAATGTTGTGTATAAAAAGTTGTTCAATCATCAACAGCCACACAAAAAAGATCAAAGGAGTTTCACAGTTTCCATTTGCATAAAGAAAATCGTCGGAGGCGCACAAAAAAAGCAACATACGTTAAATCGGAAACAAAACAAATAAAAAGAAAAACCATGAGTGAAAAAGCGAAATCCGCAGCAGTTTTAATTGAACATACTATAAATACGCTATGTTTGAGCTCAGTTGGATAGGCCGAGGAATATAAAAATATCGTAAAAAGCATTTACTTAAAGAGTTAAAGAGACAATCGGCACAATCGATAACAATCTATCAGCTTTATAAAATATTGTAGTTTTTTTATAGTTTTACGTTATAAACTAAATAATTTAAAAATTATGATATGCATATATTCGCATTTACACATAGTTAAACTATCTTTAAATTATAATCTATATACTCGTTAACAAGCGATAAATTGTAGCAAGCTGTGTCTGACTGTACACATAAGTTAACCACAATCGCTAAATTCGATAGCAATCGATCAACTGCAACAAGTTGCAACATTCCCTGCCACTTTTGGCATGTCACAAGCCGACCAGGTTAACTAATGTTGCCCTGGCAATGCAATTATAAGTAAGTAACATTCTCTTCCCCTCTACCTCTCCCCCACCCACACTGAACAGTTGTGGGCGTTCGCCTTCTGCCTTCTGTTGGTTCACTGCCAATTCTCGGGGAGTATTCTTGATGCAAGATTTATATCCGCTTGGCGTGAATTCAACGTACAAAATTTGTAGCTTGCCAAATATTTTCGACACATTTTGCGGCTGGCCGAAAGTAGCTTATAATCATCATAATGATCATCATCATCATTATTCATTATTATGATCATTATTATTAATGTGCTATGATGAAGTGCCAATAATTTTCTAGCATTTTGTAAAACTAATGTACTTCCATTTCTCTAACAGCAGCAGCCACTTGGCCATAATTTATGGCAGAAATTTGCATACGATGGGAAAGCTTGTTGCAAGTTTTCTTTCTGCTGACGTGTTTGCTGCTGTCAAACTCGATTAACAGTGTCAATTACTTTTTGATTTGCTTTGAATACTATAAGCTATTGAAGCTGTTTATTGTCGAATCTTTTAGCTCACATATTTAAACATTTAAAGCAGAAATTCAACAATTTAAGTTTGCTTAAGCAGTCAAACATCGCTTCAAATAAACGATAATTAATCGAATATTATTCGATAAAACGAAAGCTTGGTTTATAGCGAAGTCAATGTAGAGAACTGAGTGTGAAAGTATAAATGGGAAAACCTACTCACAATTTCACTTACAACAGATCTGTTATACTGTAGTTTGACCGTACTTTATACTTAAATTCTGTTATAAATCATTTAGCAATAAAGTAGGGTATTAAATCTGCGTTTTTCTTTGTTGTTATTGATTTTATTTTGTATATGTATATTGTAATTTATCTAGCAGCCTGGGGGCAAACCACATTTAATTTATTTGCTGTTAATTAATGTCAAGTATTTCAATAAACAATTAAAGAAATCAGGGAGAGCAAGTGTGTGGGGGTTTTTTTCATGAAAAAGAAAATATGCAATTGAAATTTATGAATGTCGTTCGTTCGCTTTCATTTATTTCATTAATTTTTGCTTTTGCGTTTGTTTTTGTTGTTGTTGCACATTTTCGCGAGCTGTTTCATGCTTCGTGGGGCATGAAATGCAATGGCAACCAGCTAAAACAACAGCAGCAGCAGCAACAGCAACAACAACAAAACTGCAGCAATAATAAAAAGTAATTTTTTGCTGTTTGTTGTTGTTGTATTCAATAAAGTTGCAATAGTTGTTGTTGTCGCTGTCGTTGATGCCGTGTTGTTGTCAAACAATGGACGTTCATTGTATTCATGTTTGAAAATGATTTTAAGCGTTGAGGTGCAACAGCAACAGCAACAACAACGACAACAACAAATTGAATGGCCTGTCGGTTGGTCATTTTGCCTCACCTCTAAATTGTGGGCATTGCGGCAACCGGAACACGCCCATTACACACGCACACGCTGCACAGAGTATACATATATACCCTGCATGCGTATGTGAGCAGACACATATGTGTGTGAGTGTGTGTGTGTGTATGTGTTTTCATTTCGCTGACCACCTCCTGCGGCTTTCCATTGCGTGCCAAAGTTGCCGCCTCTGTCTGGCCGCATGTCCTGCTACGCGCAACAAGAACAACAACAACAACAATAGCAGCGACAACAACAAACACATCAGCAACAAAAATATGCAGTTGAGAACACTATGGATGTGGCTTAATTGCAAATATACCCTAGAAGAGAGAACAAGTCTGTTGAAATCCAAATAAACAACATTATGTTAGCTAACATAACAGAGAAATGTATAGAACACTGTTAATGTAATGTTATGGATATTTAAAGACAAAATCCAGCTAAATTGAGTAATATTACACAATGTTAATGCATAGAAAATGTAGCGTTAACATGTATGTAACATTGCTCAACTTCTACAACAATTTACAGGGTATAAAAACGTATATAGCGCATGTTTGTATTGCATGCAATTAAAGTAACAGCAACAGCAGCATAAATAAAAAATGCATGAAAACAATAATCAATGCAAACACAAATAAAACCAGTCGAAAAGGCTACAGTCGACCGCATTCGACAGTATAATACCCTGTACAGGCTTCTATATTAAGAGTATTTTGATAATAGATACTTTGATTAAAATAAAAGTAAGAACATAACAGGTGTTTAAAGAAAACCCCTTTGAAACTCTCATTTTGCATATGAATTCTTTGCTTGCTTATAGCAGCTAACTTTCACATATTTATACATATTCAATCAAAAGCTGAGTGTTACGACACTTAATTTACTTATGCCTGTGTCGCAGTAGTTCCCTATCTCGCTCGCACAAATATGCACACATGGTAAGCAGACGCATGTGTCACAGTCGTTCGCTGTCTCGCTCGCACATATGTGCTGCCTGCTGCTCTAAGATTCCGTGGAAAAATAACTTTTATTGCTGATTATCTGTCTTATTTACAAACCGATCTTGATGAAACTTTCAGCGTTCCTTCTACATATAATTCTTAACGCACCTGTTAAGTTAGAAGTGTCTACGTTGAAAAATGTGGCTATTATTCGTTTTTTTCGATTTGCGGGGGAAGGGGGGGAGGTATCCAAAATTTAAAATAAACTTGATCTGCGTATGGTATACAGGAACCTTGATGCCAAATTTGGTGTCTCTAGCTCTTATAGTTGCTGAGATCGACGCGTTCATACAGACGGACAGACGGACAGACGGACGGACAGACAGACGGACATGGCTCAATCGACTCGGCTGTTGATGCTGATCAAGAATATATATACTTTATAGGGTCGGAGATGACTCCTTCTGCCTGTTACAAAAATTTTTTTCACAAAGTTAATATATCCCTGTACAGGGTATAAAAAAGGAAAACAAAGAGAGTAGAGTGGTGTCGAGTGTAGAGGGGGAGGGAAGAAGGGCTTTAATGCCATGCAGCGGTCAGCGCAATGCAGTTTACTCGATTATATTTTTAAGTGCCGTGTCATTAAAATCGCGTGTTGCTTGGGGGCGTGGCAACGCAACGATTTGACTGGACTGCTAAACGAGCAAAACAGAAAAAATACACAAAAACAATAACAAAAAATAAAACAACAGAAAATATATAATAATAATTACAAGAAAAACTCAACACAAGACAACAAGCTGCCAATTGGCGTGGCAGTTACAGCAGTTACAGTTGAAGGAACTCGGAAAACGAAGGGAAAAGCACAGTGAGAAAAATGTTGTATTCATTTCAGTTAACTCAGCTCTGTAATTAACTGGACTGAGACAAAAGAGGGCTGCAACCTTAACGCCCTCATCATTATCAACATCATCATCATCATCATTATGATCATCATTATTATTAGCTACAGAAAATGAATGAAATTGAAATGGGTCGTCGTCATTAGCAGCAAAAACATAAAAGGCGCACTAATTAAAATTACAACAAAAGAGAAGTAGAGAAAGACGGAGAGAGGCAGGGAGGGAAAGAAATAGAGGAAGGAGAACACAGAGAATGTCTATAATAGATAATTGATAACAAAAGCAACAGCAAACAGTAAACAAAAAAGAAGAAAAGCAAAGTAATTGAGTTGGCAAAAAGGACAAATCAGTAAAAAGACAGGGGCAGGGGCAGGGAGCAGGCAACAAAAACAGCGAGGACACAACAGCAAGAAGCATTCATTTAAATTTAAATAAACAATTTCCGCTTTATGCCCTTCGCTTTGCAGTCACAAATTGAATTAAATATAACAAATGTGATTGTAAATTTTGCAATATGCACATAATTAAAGAGAGCGAACAAGAGGAGTTCAGGCAGAAATAAGGACAGGCAGGCAGGACAAGGAGCAGGAACAGCTAAAAGCGTCATATTAAAGCTGATTTGCCGCTTGACTTGACAGCCAAAAGCAGGCACACACACTTGCATACACAAATAAGCAAACAAACAAATAAACGAACAAACTGAAAGCTGGTTTTATTCGCGCATTTCGCATTTTATCAGGCATTACGTATACGACATGTATGGCCCGCATTGTGTGTGCTCTGCGTGTGTATCTGTGTTTGCTTCTGTGTAGGTGGCAAGAGCTTAGCACAGGAAGCCGGAAGGCAGCTGGAAGGAAAGCAACACACATGAAGCGTATGAGCGCTGCACAGTGGCACCAACATGCCATAATATAATTTAAAATTAAAATATCAAGAAAGGTGTAAAAAATGGTAAAGAAATAAAAACATTTTAATAAATATATATTTAAATTAAATATAATTTAAAAAAACATAAATAAATAATTAATTAAAATAAATAACATGTAAATAAATAATAAAAAATAGATAATAATTCAGATAAACTGATGTTTAAGTTAATTAACTATTTATTTTCAGGATTTATTTGTAAAGAGTAGTTTTTGCTATTGTTGTAAGTTGTATTTTATTTATATTTATTATTTGTTATGATTTCAGCACTACTATTTAGTGTGTTTGTTCAAAATGCGTTGCCATTTAAATTACACTACTCAGTATGTGAGTAAAGAGCAGAAAATTTCACAATAAAGAATAACTCAGAAATGTATTCCGTTAGTTTTCTAAGTGGCGAGCTCTCTCAGTCTGTTTGGTATCTTCGTTTTACCCCGTTGTTCGTCAATGGCGAATACGACACAGACGAATATGACAATGTGCAAGCACACAACATGTAATTGTAACTGTATTTATTTTTTTGCCATGCACAGACGACTGCGGATTTGTACCGTTTTGTTTTTTTTAGTTTTGTTTTGATTCCTTCTATTGGGGCACTCATTAGTTACTTGAGATGCATTCTATTAAGTAACTGACTTCATTATTTGGTTAAGGGAGATACATTTTCATAGTAGCAAGAGAGCATTACTAATTGGAGTCTAGGTAGAAGGTGTGTCTCATATGTATATTCCTTTATTATCTTTTATTTACTTTATAAAGAACTTTTACTGTGTATTGTAAATAGTAAATGTTATTATTAATAAATAACTTCATTTTCTTTTAAAAATATCTAAGTTTTTCTCTTTCTATTCTATCCATAGCTGATATCCTATATCTATTGCCATTTTTGCCTAGTATTGGTTGCACTGTGCAGCCTGTGCTGACTGTGTAGGACCCTTAGTAAGTCCAGGCTCAAGCCCAGGGCCAGACCAACCGCAGCACAGAGCATATCCTGTCGTTGTGTCGTTCTGCCAGAATGCCCAGTATGCCCAGAACGTAGCACGAGCACAAGCTCAACCCAGGGCCATATTTTTATGCGCGTTCAGTTCCCTGCATGGCATTTCCGGTTGAGAAGGAGCAAAGAACGTGAATGTGAACGTAACGTGCAATGCCAGCTGGAATTTACAATGGTTGCCCCTCTGGCTCAACCTCTACCTCTACCACTACCACTACCTCGTGCTCTTGCTCTGCCACTGTCCATGACCCTATATGCCTTCCCTCTACTCCCGCTGGCTTCGGTGGGCTATGTCGTTGCCACTGTCTGTTCCTTATATAAAATATCCTGCCAGCTTGTGTGGCGCTTCCTGTGGTGCATATACACATACAGACGCCCACCCTTTTACCACTGACGTACGTTGATTTTGTCGCAGTGTCGCACCCCTCTACACCTTCATCACCTTCTCAGCACTGTGTCACCCTGCTCTATGGCGGGGCGTTGCTTTGCTCTGTTTATTGTTTTTGCCACAGGAAAACCTTTGCGTGGCATGTTCCAAACTCTTTTGTTTCGGCTGCGGCATGTGTGTGTGTGTGTGTGTGTGTGTTTCGACAATGTCAGGATTTATGCAACAACGTCGTCCTGACGTATACATTTCTCTGTTTTTTGTTCAAAAAATAAACGAAACGAAACGTAACGAAACTTTAAAAGGTTCTCGCGAGAGTTGATGGAAATTTGTGCCTAAATTATGCACAGTGCATAAATTAAATGTCAATTTTAATAAAGTCATTCGGGCGGGGGAGTTGCCAAATCAAATGTACGTGCAACAGCAACAAAGGGGAGTGTGTGTGTGTGTGTGTGTGTGGGGGGGGGTCAAAACGTGTCTGTGGTCGACAGAATGCCAAAGAAATTAAATTTTTATGAATCAACAACGACAACGGCAACAACAAGGAGACGAAGCAGAAGCAACTGAAGGGAAGGCATAATGAAGTTTAAGTGTAATATAATGGGCATTGGACATGGGCGAGGGACAGACACTGTGACGCCCTTGCCTTGCACGACGACAACCCCAAAAGCAGCAGCAGCAGCAACAACAAGAACAACAATTTCACATTGTGTGCATGTTCAGGTTAAAGTGGTTAAATAAACGCACGCGTGGCGACACAAATGAAACGTGACGAGTGCCACTGACGACAACGATCGCACCCACCCTCAAAATAGGCGAACAGGAGGTATAACAGTGGCTGGCAAGGGAGAGGGGGAAGGTAACAGGGAGCAGACAGCAGGCAGCAGGCATCAGGCGGCAGTCATTCGTGCCTCGCATGTGTAAGTAGACAAAGTCGCATATAGAGAAGTCGTCGAAACAAACACACGTGCTTCGCACTTTAATCATGCCACAGACTTTAAAGCGAAGCTTTCGCATAGACTGGCTAGGCGAGAAGAAGACTAACGAATGAAGAGTGAGAAAGGGAAGCATTGTAAATCGATAGATACGTTCAAGTCATAGAAACAGTTTAGAATATGTGGACAGGTAACTCCCCTTAAGTCCACAACTAGATATGAAAGTCAGACAACATGAATATGTCGATAAGGCGAAAGTGTTTTCCTAGAGGTATCAAATGTAATCAAATAACTATCGTTAATCGATCAACGTTACTAGTTTATATTATCTCTATATGTTTATGGTCGATATAGAAGTACAGACATAGTACAGATATAGATATAGAAGTAGTAGGAAATACTAAACTAAATTGTGAAAAATAACTAACGTTAAACTATTAATGTTATTAGTCTATGTATCGCTCTCCCTTTAAATAATTTAAGCAAGAAAAACACTTTTCAGATTGCCATCATCAGCACAATTCTAACAAATAACAAGGTTGTGTAAATGGAAACACATTTTCCAACTTTCCATTGCTATGCTCCGCAACTTTATTAACTTTTTCAACTTTGGCCCACACACACACACGCCCACAAAAGGAACACACCAATGTTGATTTTACCTTCGACAAATTCCCAAATGCGTTTGACTGAACAAATTAACCTGTGTGCGTGGAAAACATTTCCATTTCCCTTTGTGGTTTTTTCAATAATTTATGGAAACAACAACCATGTTAACAGCAGGAGCCACATTTATAACAAAATGACATTGCATGTTTAGCTCAAATTAACTGAAAGTATTTTCAACTTAATACCCTAACATATAGACAAACACATACACACACACATGAAATAATAGCTTCTTTGTGGTGAAGCCTGTCATGTTAGACTGGCTGATAATAAGGCAACCGATAGGTAATCGATAGTCAACAGCAAACATAACACTGACCATTTATAATGAATAATAAATATAAATAAAACAGTACAGTGTTGCTTAACAATGACAGTCGAGTTTAACAGTTGTAAGCAGAGCTAATAACAGTGAGAGTAACTATCAATGTTAGTATAACAGAAAATGTAGATATTCAGATATTATTAACAGTGAGTTGTAAGCGTAAAAGAAGAATCTAACAGCAGCAATATCAAGCACTTTAAAATAAACATTCAAGTCAATGTTAGCAATTAGCAGACTGCTAGAAGTTAAACTAACAGTGAGTTATAAGAGTAAAAGAAAGACTCTACCAGTGGCAATAACAGAAACTGCAAAAGTTACAATATAATCAATGTTAATTAACAATAAGTTACGAAAGACACTTAATATGCGTCTGTAGTAACAATATATATTATGGTAAATGTGATTAATTAATTGCCTCAGCAAATATAACACTAACCATAACTTAACAATTACTGTAAGCGTAAGTTGAACATTAAAAGTAACTGTGGGAATAAAAACAATTGTAAATATAGTAAAAAGTTTAATATTTAATTTTCTCAACTGATTTCCATATAAAATACCACTAAAAGCATTCTCGAAAACGTTGCATTAAAGCAATTGTACTTAATCTTTTAATAGAAAAGGAGAATACCGCAACTTGAATACTATACCAAAGACATCTTCTCATTTGTCTATTCTGTGTTTTTGTGGCTTTTGAGCAAAAGTTTTACGCATTTCTGCACTGCATTTTGTTAATTAAAAGCACAAAACTATGCTGAATAATTAAATGAGCAAACGTACTGCAGAAGTGTGAGCGAGAGGGAGAGAGAGAGAGAAAGGGTTGGAGAAAGTGAGGGAAATACGAGTAGACATGTGTCAAAGGGATTGTGAGATTATTTCAGGTGGATGGATGTTTAGGAAAGTTTTATGCAAAGACTTTTGCTTAATACCTCGAGGTGCTCAAGTCTCTCTAAGTGCCAGCAAGTGTGTGTGAGTGTGTGCTTATGTATCTACTAATACACGCCTCACAGCACACACAACAACAATGGCTAAAGGATATACTGTACTCTGCTATGCATAGCAAATACTTTTTACTGCTATTTGCGGCAGTTGGTGTGGCAGTGTGGCAAGACAAGAGCTTGTTGCAAATACAGCTTCAGACTTCAGACCGTAATGAAGGATTGTTGCTGACATTGTCGTTGTTATTGTTGTTGTTGTTGTTGATGGTGTCGTTGTTGTAGCTGCTGTCTCTGGCAGCAACATTTGCCTTTTACTTTTGGGCCCTGCGTCTTCCAATCAGTTGACGCCCACAGACAAACTTTAGTCTGCAACTCCGACACGTTTAAATATATGCAAATCAGCGGCAGCAACAGCAGCAGCGGCAGCGGCAGCAACAATAGCAACAACAATAACTGTGTTCGTCGTTGCCAAGTTGTGAAAATCAAATTAAGCAGCAGCAGCCAAAAAAAAAAAAAAAAAGAAGAGATGTTGTTGCTGTTGTCGTTGTCGCATGTCATGTGGCGCGTGGGCGTATCCAGAAACTGTTAGTTGCTGTTGTTGTAGTTGCTGTTCTCATTATTGTTGTAGTTGTTGTTGGTGTTGGTGTTGCTGCTGCGACAAATGCAGACAGTCAACAATGTTGCTGTCGCCTGGGCTGAGTGCCAACATTTGGATAACTTTTGGGCCAAACTCAAAGGCAAAACTGCGACTGCAACACTGAAGTGGCAACTTACAGGAGGCTGCTACTGCTGTTGCTGCCACCAGCGACCCACACACAAAACAAACTCCAACGATAAAAAGCTTGCAACTGTGGAGAATGGCAAACGAGAGGAAAAAACTTGGCAAACTTTGGCTTGCAATTTTCTTTTACTGTTTGAAGTAGTTCTCTGTGATTTCGGGCCACCACCCATTCCCCTGCCCGCTACCCACTTCCCATCCACACAACGAAACGAAAGGCTTACGAGGCTAAAGTATTTGACGCCAGCAGCAGCAGCAGTAGCAACAACCCAAGAGGGAGGTGTGCGGCGGCGGGTGGGAGAGGGGAGGAGTACAGCGTTCGAAATTGAATTGAAGTGTGCTTCAGTTTTGTGCTTCCAGGCAGAAGGAAGTAGTTAAGTGAACTCAAGGGAAAAGTTTTCTGTGACCAGGAAAAGTGGAGGAAATGAAAAACAGCAGCCGAGTGTGCACTTCTATTTATACCCTGCAGCATCAAATGTTATTAAAGAGTCATACCCACCATGAAGGCCAAACTCAGCCTGATACCTCCAACTGTGAGGCAAATCTTGCTAAGACTTTAGCAGATACAACATTTACAATGCTCAGCTTAGACAACACATAGTTGTATACCCTCTTTTATAAAATGAGCTACGAAAAGGGTATTACAATCTAGTAATTGCAGTTGAACACATATATATATCAACGACCCTTCCAACTGTCTCTTAATTTACGGGTATTTTACAATTTTGTTTACTTCACATTGCCATTATTTTTACCTTTATTTTCAAGTCGAGTTTTATATTCTTTTCTTTATTTCGGTATTTCTTTATAACTATTTAGCTTTGAGTTGCCCAAATGTCAATGAAAGGTCAGCTAACTAAGCTTACTTTTCGGTTAACAGCGGCTGTTAACTGCGTGTGTGTGTTAACACTTTGTTGCGGAGCATAAAAAGCAAACAAATTGTTTGGCAGTGATAAATGTTTGGCTTGTGACTTGACAGTCAAAGTTTTCACAGTTGATGACTGCCATGCCCCCCGCACCCGCCCCCTTCCAACTGTATCATCAAACACAACGCATGTTGGTAGCAGAAAGTTTCTGTTATGCCATTTGCTTTGCCTTTGCTTGCTTTGGCTATATTTCGGTTTTTCTTTTTCTTTTTTGGCTAAAACAAACAACTTTGAGACAGGGCCACGCCCACATTAAATGAATAGAGACAGCTAAAAAAAGAGAGAGAGGGGGCGTTCAAACACAAATGTCAAGTGTGGTATGCAAATGTGGCAGAGTGGAAAATGCGCGGAATTCGCTAAGAAACAAAACGCGACAAACACATAACAAATTTTCATGTGATTTTAATTTATTTGCCTTTCGAGTGCGAGTCGAGTTAAAATATTTCGAGCAAATTGTTTTCTCTCTCTTTCTCTGTTTTGGCAGCTAATTAAACAAAACAAAAGATGCCAAAAATATGCACTGACAACATTTAAACATACACAAACAAACACACACACACAGTGGGTCTATAAATAGAATGGTCAAAGCGGCTCAACAAGCAAACAAATTTAAATTTAAATAAATTAAAAAGCCAACGGACGAGGAGCTCTTCACAGCGCCAAAGAGAGTAGAAGGGAAGGAAAGAGAGAGTGATGGGGGGAGAGAAGGGGCAAGCAAATACTTTGGGTAAGATACTTTAGCTTTGCTACCCAAAGTGGTCAGAGGCTGCGTCAATTTGTAGCAGCAACAATTTCTCGCCGCATTTTGCAGCAATAAAATTTAATTTTATTAGACAAGCCAAAAACAAATACAACAATCAAATAAATTATAATAAAAAAGTAAGCCAAAGACAAGCCAACCGAATAGTTAATACCCTTTTATATAAATAATGTTATTTGTTGTTGATATCGTTAGTTATTTTAGCAATTTTTTAAACATTTTCCAAGGCGTTGCATACTCGAAGATAAATCTATAATATCCTCTGCAAGGGCAGCGCATTGATTTTGATTTGCGGCCTCGAGTGCCATAACTCATGTAGCTATATATACACATGATATATGCATATATTATATACATACATATATATATATATATATATATATATATATATATATATATATATATATATATATATATGTATGTATATCTCTATATAGATATGTGTGTATGCATGTAGATGCTTATGATAAATTTCATGTTTCGCTTGAAAACTCAAAATTCATTGGCAAAGCGCCGCTGTGATTATTATTTATTTAGTTTAAAAATTACATTAAGCATACGACGCGTTGAGCATGTCAGCGCTGTCATTTATGAGATGTCTATGTGTATGTGTGTGTGTGTGTGTGTATATAAATATACTATCATATAGATATGATGGCTTTTTAATAGAAATTTATTTCAGTTATTCTGAGAAAACAGCTGGCATTTGAGCTATAGCTAAGTAGATGGAGGTAAATTGAATGCAGAATCTAATTAATCATAAAAGAGAATTATGAAATACTTAAATTAAGAAAATGTTCTATATAAGCAAACAATATTTTGCTAGAAAATATATTTATTATGCTTATAACATTATCAATTATTATTATCATGCCCAATTGGTTCATTGAAGATATCTCAAGTTCAATTTACTCAAAGTTTCAGCGCAAACAGAAAGATTTTGAATTTGTAGCTAAAATATTGTTGAATTCATTGTCATTACAGGATATCTCAATAGTCGTACTCGCTGTTGAATAGCATACTAAATTGTTTGTATTTTTAGAACTCTTAAAGCAGTTTCATTTTGAGCTCTCGACGTAATACGATTTGACACATGTTCGCCGCTGCCTTTGGGTGCCGTTAATTATATACTCAATACTAGATGCAGACTGTGGATTGTGTGTGGACTGTGTGTGTGTGTGTGTGTGGATGATGGGCTTGTGTGGGCTATGAATTGTGAGAGTTTTGTGGTTTTTGTGGGGAAAAAACTAAATCGATCGATTCGTTCTCAAGTGGCGCAACTTTTATTGGGTGTGCAATCAAAAATGTTGTGGCTTTCATTAAATTGTTGTTTATTTTGTGTGTTTGAAGTGAAACAAATTAACTTGTTTGTTTAATAAATTTAATTTAGAGCGAGTTAGCCATAGTGAAATAGAGTGAAATGGAATGAAGTGGGTTTGCAATGGCCAGCAGCTTGAAAATGTTCATTGAAATTACTCGCTTTTGGATTTATTTATTTATGTTTTCTTTTTCCTTTTTTTTGGTTTTTGCTTCTTTTTTTATGTTTCGTTCTTCTCGTTGCCCGCATTTTTCACACGTAATTCTGACAGCTTTATGTGCGTGTGTATGCTTGTGTGTGTGTGTGTGCGTGTTTATCTTTGTGCGTGTGAGTGTGAGAGTTTGTTGGTTTTGCCTTCCATTTGCTTATTTTGGCGTGTATTTCATTTTTGTATGCCAAATGTGCGAAATGTCATAAATTTTATGGCCAGCGCGCATGCAAAACACAAAACTGAGCAAAGAAACAAAAAACCAACAACGTTGGCGAACGTGCCCCATTGGGGTCGTCGTCAAAAAAGGGAGGGAGGCGGAATTCGGAGGGTGGCGGTGGTGTTGGTGGTGGTTTGTACATTTTTGGATGAATGGGCAAAGGCAAAAGTAATGAAATTCGCATTGAGTTTATTTTCATTTTTATGCGATATTTTTATTGCAACGACGACGACGACGACGACGACGAGAAGACACTGGCTTCAAAATAAATGTAAATGGTGTCAAAACTTCGTTGCGTGCGCTATTTGTTTATGCGAATACCAGAAAAAGATAGAAACTGAGCAATAATAGAATGGAAAACATAAGCACAAGCTGCATAAATACCCTAGTAAAACATTTATGGTAAGGACAAAGCTTTACTTTCAATTTAACATGCTATGCAATTATAATGAGATTGTAAAATGATGATTGTAAAATTTACATAAACAACAATTGCATATATTGTATATGTCTATCAATTATACTAACTTTAAAGTCATATTTTAGAGAAACATTACGTTTTCATACTAAAGCAACTGCAAGTTAAACTTAATCAAATTATTTGTGAGCTCATTGCAGAGTTAATGACAAAGTTAAAAGGCCGCACACATGCGTAGAGTATCCAACAGCACTTCAGTTCGTTTGAGTGTTGATTTCGAATTATATTACTTGCTCAGATTTCTGTGTGTGTATGTATGTACGTATTCCTTTGTTGTTGTGCGTTGGCTTTCAACAATTTGTACTTGACTCGAAACAGGTAAACAAATATTTGCCAAGCCATTCGAATAATGCCTCGAATATGTTTTCTGACCAATTGAGTCATAATTACGAGCACTTCTAGGCAACAAGGCAGTTTTTTGTTGTTGTTTTGTAGCTGCTGCTGCTGTGGTTGTTGTTGTTGTTATTTTAATAACGAGTATGAATGTTGTTGACAAATCTCAGCTTGAGTTTTCAGCTGCGACGTCAACAGATGGAGAATTTGTTAAATAAATTGAGAATTTAAACCTTTAAATCACTCTTCAAATATTTATGCAAATGCGTTTATTGAAATTATATCAAAATGCATTTATATATGTGCTTTGGGATTACATGTGACACACAAAACAAAAATAAAAGAAGAAATTAAATTTATATTGTTATCAAAAGACGGCAACAATTTCATGGAAATCGAAATTGCCAAAAATATAAAATATAATTTTATGAGAATTTCTCTCTCTATGGCAATCGAAATATGAATAGTCGCCCGCAGGCAGATAGGAATTATTTGTTCTTGTTGTAGTTGTAGTTGCAACTGTTGTTGTTGTTGTTGTTGTTGTTGTTGTTTTGCTGTCGGGTTATTTCAACCGAGTTCAGTGCCGGAGCACAGAATTTGCGGTTGCCGTGTATTTGTATCTGTATCTGTATCTGAATCTGAATCCGTATCTGTGTGTGCGGTTTGTATAAAACTTTTACATTTTGCCTGGAATATTTTCTGTTTCTACCGCATAATTTTCAATGGGGGTTTTTGGTCTTTGGCTTGGGCATGAACAGGGAGCAGGGAGCAGTTCCGGGGTAGGGGGCTGAAGAATTTCGTTTGTCGGCACTCTCGGAAATGTTTCATTAATGCAGAGCACAACAAAATAAAATAAAAAATAAAAAAACATAACGAAAATGTGTGTGGCGCATATAAATTCGGTGTTTGTTGCTCAAGCAAAACATAAACAACTTTGATGTAATGAGAGATACTCTGTCAGCTAGTTTAAATACAAATAAAGGGAAATTTCCAGGAACTTTTAATCCCATTTATACAGGGTATATAATTCAGTAAATACAGTAACAGTTGTTTTTTTATGTTCTGTATTTTGCTGCCCTGTGTATCTCTCCCACAAGAGTTGGCCAAAAATTGCAGCAGAGCAACTACAAATTATGCATATTAGCTTGCCCTCAAAACTGCAGTTCAGCATTAATAAAATTTCATTTTAATTGCAAAAGTTTTTTAATTAAACAAATTTGCACAGCGCCAGCGCCAGGTAAAAGGAGCAACTTACTCAAATTATGCAATTGACGGACATCTGATAATTGTGCACTCACCTGTAAGAGAGAAACAGTGAAAGAGAAAGAGAGAACAATTAGTTGGAATGAAGACATAATTAAAATAAATAATAAATCAAACGCGTGTTTAATAAAAGCGCGTTTTGTGTACATAGCAAACATTGAAATTCAATTTACTGCCATTTGGCATGAATAATCGCACACACACACACGCAGAAAGAGAATTACATTCATATACACATTGTGGCCAAAGTTGCCGCTGCCGCACAGGCAATTAATGTGACGCATAAATAATTTATTGACATTCGCAATGACAATTGAATGGAAGCAAACAACAACAACAGCAAGGACGAGTGGTGGCAGGCACAACAATCAACTAACTGGCAACACAATTGCACATCTGTCACTTGGTAACAACAAACTGAGGCAATGTTGTCGTCTCCTTGCTACAAGTTTATCCATTTAATCTCCCATCAGTGCAGAAGCAGAAAACCTGGTGAAAAAATATCAACTTGAGCTGCTTATTGGATTTGATTGGATTATTTGATTGATTTAACTTAAACTTGTAGTTAGTCACTCTTGACTAAAGATTAGTCATATGCTTTCAAAGTTAAGCTGTAAACTGCCAATTGTTGAAGTTTTTATATGGAAATCTTTAAGAAAAGAGCGAAAGAATCCGTAATTTCAGTCAGGATTGTCGGGTATATACGTTTAGTATAAACAACTATAAGAAAAGTTTTTATCTATTACACTATTTTAGTAAAAATATAGTTTGTATAAATAATAGATATATTAAACGATTGCTCTCATATTCTCCCAACAGAACAATTAGTATAAGCAGAGCATATCTTATATTATTATTTAGCATTTATTTAATGAGCAACAAACAAGTGGTGACTACCCGAACTTACGACACACACACCGTTATTGAACGCACTTTGCTTCTTCCATCTTCGTAGTCGGCGAGCCACAACAACTCAGCTGCACGCATTCTCGGAGCAATGCAACAACAAAGCATATGCATATGCAAGTGTTGTTGCTGCGCTCGAAGCATAAGCAAAGTGGACTCAAGAGAAGAGAAGAAATACACAAAATTGTTATTGTAATTTACATTCACTTCTCGCAGCAATTACAAAAACAAATAATATTGCAGATTTTGTTGCCCAATTCATTCTCTCTTTCTTCTAAAATTAAGGCAACTTATTTTCATCTACGACTTCCTCTGCTTGAAAAGATTATCAAGTTTTCCCAGCGAATTGCGTGCAAAAGATATCAACAATAATAGCTAAATAATAACTAAACTGTAAAAACAGAACATTATCATCATCATAATGAACTCAAGATTAAGTCTTATTAAACAATTATACAGAAAACATGGCCAAATCTCTTGTTGATGCTTTGCTGCATAATCTGAAGAGCTATGAAATATTCATGATGATATTCATCAAATTTATGCATCTATCTTTATTAAAGCTAACGAAGTAATAAAAACAACATTTTCAAGTTGACATTTGAGTTGTTTTGACATCAATTTTGATAGTGCCACACAAATGGTTGAAGTGTGTGTGTGTGTGTGTGTGTGTGTGTGTGGCAAGCAGGCTGGCAGTTGAAAGTTCAGTTGAATTGCTGGCACTTGAGGGCCGCTGTTTTACTTGTGGCTGGGTCAAGTCGTTGTTGGCAGCAACAACTTTCTAAATGCACAAGTGAACACTTAGCCACAGTCAAGTCATTTAACTGTTTTCTGGCCATCCATCAAGAGCAGCAACAACAACCGCAAGTCATCTGAGTGATGATTCGTGCAGCATGAAGAAAAGTAATGTTGTCACGCCCACCAATCCACGCAGCAATTGCGAATCAGTTAGGAATGGAAGCTTCAAAAACTGGCAACCGGCAACTGGCAACTGGCAGCTGACAACTGTAACAACTAAGAAGTGGAACTACTGAAACTGGAACTGCAACTGGAATTGAAATAACTTAATTCATTCCACGAGCTGATTAATTGAGACCGTTCGTTGTTGGCTTGAGGGCGCCACTCAAGTAGCTTCAATTAGCCTCGGCCACAGCGCGGCGACAATGTCATTATGAAGCTCTCGAGATTGACTTTTAATGACCGGAAATAAAATAAAAAGTCAAAGCAACAACAACAACGTTGGTACATACATATATACACCATCAAGTTGAGCAAGAGCCAAAAGTAAAACCCAGGCACAGCTCAAAACTAAAATACAACAATGAGAAAAGTTTCCGTTGCTTTTTTCCTCATCTTTCTGGGCCCCTTCCCCTTCACTTCACTTCACTTATGTGTGGCCTCTGTTCCCTTGCCGCCCCCACTCGACGAGTGGCAGCCAAATGAAAAATGTTTCAACTGCCGCCCATTTGAGTTGTCCTCAACGTCCTCTCTGCACTCCTCTCCTCCACAAAAAAGTTATACACAACGAAAGGTCCAACTCAGACACTGAGAGCCTTGCCCACAGATCGTCAGATATGCTGCGGCAATAAAGACTGACAGATGCCCTGTTAACAATACAATTCCCTCAATCTACAGTTATTGCATACTCTTCGGCTTACAGGGTAGCTGCAAGCTGGAAACTACTAAGAGATTTCAACGTTTTGCCATTCTACTTTTTGGTTGTTTTCTCTCTTTTATACTCTTGCAGAAGGTTTAATAATTATGTGAGGCGTGACAGAAGCTATAAAGCATATTCATATGTAAATAACATAATATGAATATTAATAAATAAATTAATCCCACAAGTTGTATATTTACTATTGTTCTGTATAATTTGAACAAATTGAAAATAGTTACTTAATGTAAATTTATTTTAATACCATTTTAATAACTATAACTACTAATGTTCTGCAAGGGTATCAAGTCTGCGGCGCACCGAGGATTACGATTCTTTCTCGTTTGCGCTCGGCCCATCGACATCGACGTCGACGGCGTCGATGTTGCCGCGGGGTAGACTGTGGCTTGGTTGGGTCTTTTGTGTTTACAAAAATTGAATTGATGAGTCGCTTGAAATGAGTTCAAAAGGTTAATAAACGTGGCCCCGAAAGAGTTGGGTGTTTGTGCTCGCCTGCTGTGAATAATATGAGTACATATTTGAATATTACTGCAGTACGGTTATGAGTCGAGTGAATGTGCCTCGAGTGCTACAAATAAAGCAATTTGTCTAATTGCACTTGGACACGCCCAGGCAACAAAGCATTTTACACATTTAGCTTTAGCAATTGTTATGTGTTTTTTTATTTAGACCTGATTTGGCAGATGGCCAATACCATCTATGGAATAACAACAGCAACAGCAGCAACAACAACAACAACAACAACAACAATAATAATAATAATGCCGAAATGCCGTTGCAAATTATGCGGCACAAATGCAAATTGCGGCTGACAATAATTGTGGGCGTTGTTCAATTGTTGTTGCTACGGCTTTTGGGGGGGCTGTGACTGCGGCTGTGGCTGCTGTTGCTAAATTGAGCAACGCCAAGTGCCAAAAGTGTTGCCAGCACTTGAACAATTTAATTATAGCCCCAACCAGGCACTTGAAATGTTGCACAGCCACCCAGCCAGCCAGCGAGGCAGGCAGGCAGACTGGCAGACAAGCCGACAGTCAGGCAATCGTATAGCCAAAAAGTCGTTTCACCAGTTGGCAAATAGTTTGTCGACTTTTCGCAGTTTCCCCTTTTATTTTATTTATTTATTATTTATTTTATTTTCTTATTTTTGTTGCTGGCAATTGTTTGACTGTTGGCCATTGCCCAGAAGCGTGGAGGGGTGTGAGTTAGGGATGCTTGATGTCGCACATTTGACAACCTGTGCGGATACTGGGGCGTATACTTAATATAGAGACATTGCTGCTTTCGGCCTCGAGACACTAGACACTCGACACTCGACTCTCGACGCTCGACAGTCGACAGTCGTCTCGTTAATTTATGCAACAAATTTTATGCTGAGGTGCGCCAAAAGAGCTGTCATTAAATAGTCTAAACAACAACAGCAACAGCAACAACGAGAATGTGAACAGCTCGTATATTGATTAAATGCTGTTTTATTTGCTGCAATTTAAATAATTAATTGAATAGATGCGAACCAGGCGGGCGCCACTTGAAACCGGCAGCTTCAAGAGAACCCACAATTTATATATACTATATGTATTTACATATGTATATAAAACATGCAACGAGTTGATTCCGTGTAGAAAAATCAATTTGCATATGCAAATTGTAGTTGCGACTTGAGTTTCAAAGTTGTTGTCGTTGTTCGAGCGGTGTTAATAAATTGTCACGAGATCTGCATAAACAATATTTGCCAAATGTTGACTTTGACAACCACAAAATGACACAATCGCAATCGCTAACGATTTGCCCACAGTTCACTCACCCAATATGTGCTGGAGTGGGAGGTAGTTGAGGTAATTGTGGTTTTTGTTTTGATTTTAAAATCGATTTCTAGTTCTATGATTTATGCACTCGACTCTCGACTCTCGCTCTTTGTTGTGCTATCATTAATTTTGCATATAATTATGTTAAGACACAGACGTGTATATTAATATTTTAGACAGATTTATGAATACAAAAACCAGTAGCTGGTAGTCTTATGCATATCTCTCAATGATTTTTGTAGATTCTACAAGTTTATTTCCTTAATTTATTTTGCATTTTATGGTTATTTTAATAGTATTCCAAAAATGAGATAGATATGATGATTAACTAGAAAGCAGCGCTATCTCTTTTGAGCTGAGAATAGCTAACTTTAGATTAGTTTAGAAAAAGCCATTAGCTGTTACTGACTGTTTATTGCTAGCATATTAGTTAAGTCACTATATTCTTGACAATTTAATATTATGCTCAACATTTTATATTGTTAATTACAGCGGCTAAGCACAAGTGTCTTGTTTGGCTGTTATTCAATTGGCAAGCTGTTACTGACAGCTCATTTTAATAGCAGATATTTCCTAGACTGATATTTCGTGTGTGGTTCTCATGGTTATCATTTTCTATTATCTTTGAAATGCTATCAAAGTTTTCTTAGGATACATTTACAATAACTGACACTGTCATCAAATTCCGCACAACTTATTGGGTTACAAAATGCGCTTTCAAGCGCACTGAACTCGATTCCCAAAACAAAAACAAAACGAAAACAGAAACAACAACAAATAATAACAATAATAATGACAACAACTACAACAAAAGTATCTTTATTTTGCGGTTTTTAATGTACCGCACGTCTGACTCTCTGTTTATGACGCTGACTGTGTCTGTGATTCTGGATCTGATTCGGTTTCACAGTGTGCTGGGCTTCTCATTCTGTCTGACTGTCTCACTGTCTGTCTGTCTGTATGTCTCTCTGTCTGTCTGTTTGTCTGTCTCTCTGTTTGTTTGGTTGGGTGTTTGTCTGTCCGTCCGTTTTTATCTGTCAGTCGTTCAGCGCACTTTGCCTTAGCGGGTGGTCTCCGCTACAGATACAAGGCGATCTGTTTTCGCTATGGCTCGACCCCCACACAAACACACACACACACACACACACACATTTATATACACACACATGGCATAAGTATGCATGTGTGCTCGTATCTGTGCGCTTGTTAACTTGTTCGCATGTCATACGTTTCATTTTGACGTGCTTTCATGTCACTAAATTTGATTTTGTGTCGCAGACAACACGGCACAGCCAACAGCACAACAACAACAACAACAACGACAACGACAACAATAACAACACGCACAACAAAATTATGGCCATTAAATTGGCTAAGAGAGCATACAGAGTTAGACAGCTAGTCATAGTTGTTGGTCCGTTTCTCTCTGTCTCTCTCTGTGTGTGTGTATCTGTATCTGCATCTATGTATCTATGTATCTGTTGGCCCATTGTGGTTGCTCACAGTCATTTATTATTGATATTAGAGCCACGCTTTTATTATAAATGACAAATTTTCTGAGTCAAATATTATGTTGCATTATGTATGCATATCATTTGTAATGTACCCTTATAAAGGCTATTCAGTTTTTAAGAGGCAAAGTGTGACAAATTGAAAGTTTGTTGAAGCATAAAGAAAAGTTAAAGCCGTCAAACTGAGCAGAAAAACTGGAATTAAGTTCAACTTAATTTATGATATTTATGCAGGAAAGTGTTTGTAACTAAGCTGGTAAGAAATATTAAATGAATAACACTGAGGTTGCCTAGTAAAATCTTATTTTCTTATAATTTGTTAATTTTTAAATATATTTAATATTTGAATATGTTTGTAAGGGTATTCAAAGTGCATTATTCATAGCTTTTGATCTTCGGCCTTTCAGTTTCTTTCACTGTAAATTTATTTGTCATTCGGTTGATTCGCTTTGTTTGTGAATTTTGTATGGTCGGTTACTTTTTTTTGCTGGTCTTCCAGACTCTACACAATTGTGTTGAGTGAGTTTATTGTTTATTAGCGGTCTTTTTGTGGCTGCCTTTAGTTCTCGTTGTTGTTGTTGTATTTATTGTTATTTCACAGTTGAGCGCATTAAATGCTTAATAATACGCATGTCAAAAGCATCTAGCTGTCTCTTTCTCTGACGACTCTTGAGGCTATCAATGGCCACAAAAATTGGCGCCATGTCGCACGCTTCGCTGCCTTTGCTTCGCCCTCCGTACAAAAAGTAATTGATAGATTTGGGTTAACTGCCACATCTAGAGGCACATATAATGATGGAGAGAGAGGGAGAGAAGGAAACAGAGAGAGAGAGAGAGAGAGAGAGTACGCTAGTCACACTCACTTCTCCACGCTCCTCCAAGCGTAACATAGTTGACAAGCGGACAACAATTGGGAGCAATGTGGCAATGTTGTCATTAACAGATTGTTAAAGCAATTGAATAAATCGATTCAACGTTTCCATTGAGTGTTTCAATTAATAGCCCAAGCTAGAAAACAATGGAAAACACTTGCAGCCCATTCAAAATACACACGAATTCAATAAACTTACTCAAGAATCTCGAATGGAAATTAAATTGTTGATTTTGACGCCTTCTCAAGTGACTAGTGTAAATATTGAGAGAGTCTACAATCCAAGTAAGCGCAACTCACAAGTTGTTGTACAGCTAAAATAAGGTAAATTGATAAGGTAAAATTGCAAATATTACTGCTTCAACTTAAGAGAGTTTTCCTTTTGTTTTCCCGGCAAATTATCAATGTTCGTACAATCTACAGCTAATATACTTTCAGAAGATCAAAAGTTTAAAGTTGTATAATAAGAAAGTAACTATAATTTACACATATAAGATTTCCTCAACATTTCATTCGTTTTCGCTGCAAAAATGACAAAAGAACAACAATATAAAGTTGAACAGTTACAATAAACAATGATTTAATATTTTATTGGCATCATTTGTAACTGTTTTAAGGCGTTTTGCTTTCTACAAGAATTAATATCTATAAGTTATAATCTATAGCTATAAATTGCAGCCAAATCTATAGAATATAATTTACAAATTCTTACAACTTAGCGTATGTAATAGTAATAATTATATATTATTATAAATTTAATGCCAGTGCTTAATATACAATCTGTGTGTAATGTAATGTTTCGCTTTAACTTTATTTAATATCTGTAGTTCTCTTTAAGTGGCATGCTTCACACGTCATTGTATTGATGGGCCTGACTAATATTATCATTTCACGCTTTTGCATTCAATAATAAAAATTCACTTAATTCGCATATTTCAACAATCGACAAGATTTCAGACATTTTCCTCTGTTGAGGGCGTTGTGTGGGCGTTAAAGGGGGTTAGAGTTTCAGTTCTAATCAGATATAAGAGCAGAGCAGACTGCGAGGATGCGGGGGGAAGGGGGAGAAGCGAGAGATAGACTGGCAGTTAACCAGCTTATGTTGTCCGTTAGCAAAACCCCAACCAAAATCCAAATACCCGCATTGGCATAGGCAATTTGGCAAATGCGATGTTGCGGACATTGTGCGTCATGTCCAAGTCCACCACGGAGCAATTGGCAGCAGTAGCTGCCATTTACCTTCCCCACTCCCCTACCCACTTACTCAATTCAGTCACTGTCACCCTCCCTGGGCCAATGAAACTCCCCTACCATTCCCATCCATTCACTCACTCAATTGGCAGCAGCAACAGCACACAGAGAGGGCGACCTTTTATGGCCTTTGCCTGTGACTGGCAAATGTGGATGGTAGTTGGTGGACGGTGGACGGTGGACCGGGAAGGGGACTCTGTGGATTGTGGATCGGACCCCTGCGGTCGTTTGCATTGCAAAGCGTGTGTGCTACATGGGGTTCGGTTCGGGACAGCTGGCAGGCAGAACTGCTGATGGGGGGGAAGGGTGCTACTAACATGATTTGCACGCTTCGTTGCTTCGGTTGCATTTAGCATGGCAAGGCTCAAGTGCGAGGGGGTGGGCAGGAGTAGGGGGAGAGACTGCTAGGCAGGCAGCAGGCAGCTGTTAAGGGGGGGGTGAGGCTAGTCGGACGACCCGCGCGAACCCGCGGACAGTGGCTACCACGAACGGCGTGTGGTTACGTTTCCCCGGCGTCGTTTGCGGTCTGAGTTTGCTTTTGCCATGGCTGGGGTACGGATCGGTTTAGTTTGGTTGGGTTTGCTTTGGTATTGGGTTTTTGGTTTGAGTTTTGGTTTTGGTTTTGAGTGACCGTCGTCGTTGCGACCGCATTGCATTTGGCTATAATTTGGTTCGCTTTGCTGGCAAACATTGCATGTTGCAGCGCCATAAACAGCGTGCACAAAACTTCAAAAGTGCAGCATGGATATAAATTATGACACTAATGCACAAACACACAACAACACAGACCCCCAAAGTCTACAGTGTTTCCATTTTATTGTTGTTTGTGCAATGTATAAATTATTTAGCGGCGCCTAATGCCAATTAGTTGACAAGTGACACGCTTCAGATTTGGATATGTTTAAATCCAGCAGCAGCAACAACAACAACAATGAGAACAACAACGTACACCATAATATTAAAGTTAACAACTCAGACATCCGGCGTCTTACGTGTAGTTTATTACCCGGTAGCCATTTGGGCGTTATCAAGAGTTAAATTTAATTTATTGACTCACGACATGGTCTAAATAGAGTTTAGCAAGTGCTGAAAACATAATCAAAGATTTTGCTTGGTCAACGCTGACGAATGACGCATAATTGGGGGGAAGGCTGGACATTGTATACTCTGCTCCAAAGCAGACAAAGCACTAGCCCAATTAAAACTGACTCATAACACTGTCTGCAAGCAAGCAAAGTTTATATAGATTAACAAGCAAATGTTAAAAGATCTTATGATAGTTGATCTAAGCAGAGAAAAGCTTAGACTATAGTGAATAAAACTCAAGAGAGAATCGACTGTATTTAAAGGTATTTAACGCCTTTGAGAGTGTAGCAAAGACTCCGAGCTAAGACAGTTGTAAATGTGACTTAGAATGAAGTCACAGCAGCCACTTATAGCACAAATTGTACATATTTGGCATATTCAAACACTTTTTTATACAAATTACACACTTTATTATAATAAAATGTAAATTAGACAAATGAACAAAACTTGGATGCATAATTAATTGAGAGGGCAAAGTCGGTTAAGTTTTGACAAAGTTTGATGAGAGTTTGAAGACTTTGATTTCTATTCAAATACATTCCATATAAAATTGAGATGCAGAATAAATTGATATGCTAAACCAAGTCCAGAAAAAAACATAGTTTATCTACAATGCTTAAAGGTTAACAAAGTTATGAGACATCGAACAACTTGTATTAATGAATAGAGTTACGAACAACCAGAAGACTATGCTATGATACGATAAACAGCGATTAGATGAGCTTACTAAGTACTACATAAGAGTGCTGTTCATTATAGCTCTATCACTTAGGGACTTTCATCAAAACTAATGAACATATCTTAAACTGTATAGACTTCTCTATTGTGTGACTAACAGCAATGCTAACAATTTGGGCATAGAACAACACCATCATTGATAAATTGAGTTGACTTTCTGATGAAAATGCCACTCATGACTATGCATATAAGTTTGGGGGAGACATGAGGCCTACTAAAAACTGAGTCGTGGCTGCTCCATTAACAGTGCGTGTTCTAAATGCTTTCATTTGGAATGTGTCTCATGAATTATGGAATAGACAAACGGCGTTCAATATTCAACACTCAGAGAGTCTGGCAGTCTGTCAGTCAGCTTGGCGCTCGCCCTTGCGCCGCTTTTTGGACAGCTGTAAAAAATTATCGATAAATGTTTAATAGCTTAACACGCACATTTACAGATAGCACTCGGCGAATGCGCATAAATAAATAAAACATAAATAAGTAAACAACATACACACACACACACAGAGGGAGAGTGTTGTGTGGGCTCGAATCGAGTCGAGTCGAGTTGAGTTGAGTCGAGTCGAAAACCAGACTAAACGAAACGTAAACTCAGACCTCAGAGCCAAGTTGTTGGCTCTACTCAAACGTATTTAATATGAGCAAACATGCGACGAGCGTGTAAATATTTACTAATGAACAATATTTACTTTGTTATTAAAGTAGTCGACGCGGCGTCCAAGACCAGCGAACAAGAGAATATTTGAGGCATAGAGGAGTATAAGGTTGCCCCTCCCAATGACTGGGACTGCGACTGTGGCAGAGACTGCAACTGAGACTGAGACTGAGACTGAGGACTGTCTTTCCAGCCTGCGTGTTAATGGCTGTGAGAGCTTCGAGTTACCAGTTTACGAGTTGGCGTTCGAGGTTGAGAGCTCCAGGCAACGTCGTTTGTCGTGATTGCGGCAAAGCCAAAAAGCAGAGAGACCCTACAACATGCCGACCGCAAAGACCACAACTGCAGATTGGTTAGCCTCAGTTTCTCAATCATTGAACGTCATAAACAACTTGATTGCAGCAACGTCTGCTCTTCTGTGCTTCGCACTTTGCCACACTTGAAAGCAAAGCGCAGTAGGAGGGTGAGAGAGTGAGGGAGAGATAGAGAGATAGAGAGGAGGAATAGGAGTGAGTGGCAAAAGGGGGCTGAGATTGGCGATAATTGCCCTACGGGGCAAATTCAATATAGTGACAAAGTGGCATTACTTTTCAATTTTACAAGTGCGCAGCAGCAGCAACAGCAACAACAACGACAACATCAATAACAACAACAACAGCCACAACAACAACCAGCAGCAGCAGCTGAGCTGACGATGATACTTGTGCTTGCATTTTTTGGCTCGACTGCGTCTATACAACATAATCAAAGCGAGGCAATCGTTTAAATTTATTTTAATTATGACCGAATGTCACCCTACAACAACCAACCAACGGCAACGTCAGGGACAACGACAACGACAACGACAATGACAGCGAAGGAGCGTGCAAAAGGGCGAGCGTTGAGTCCCCTTTTTCTGTAAATTTAACGCCATTTGCCGTAAAAGTAACAGAAGCAAGAAACCCAAAACGGGCAAAGAGGGTAAAACCAGTGAGCCAAGTGGGGTTCGAATCCGTGGCCGCGGCATGAATCATGCATTATGTGTGCCGTGTCCCGTCCCTCGGATTCAAAAGTGTTGAGGAGGCAACAACAGCCGGCGTACGAGGGGAGACAATGAGCCAAGGCAGCAGCAGCAACGTCTCTCTCTCTCTCTCCTTCTCTCGATCTGTCTCTCTCTCTGTCTTTCAGTATGCAAGACCTGTTTCATTATAATTATGACCCTCATCAAAAATATTTGACTCAAGCGGTTTGTCCCGTTCCCGTTGCCATTCCCCTTCCCGATCCTGTTCCCTTTCCCTTTTCCATTCCCCTTCCCTCTCTTCCCTTTTTTCAGTTCCCGTCTCTTACCATCTTGTCTCTGCCCTTCCCATTTTCCCTTCCATTCCTCTACATTGCCCTAAAGCGACCCTTTTTGCTTTCATAATTTCATTGAGGATAATTTGAAAATGTGCTCTAGACCCGTTGCCCTTAATATACACACATCTATCTTCTGCTCTCTTCGCTTATTTTGTGTTTTTCTTTTCCAGCTTGAAAGCGATTACGTTGAGCGCCGTACGCAAAAAGTGCCAAAATAACGATTAACGTTGAGCCGGAGGGAGCTGGGAGGAGGGGTGAGGTGAATGCTGAGTGGGAAATGGAAGGGAAATAGAATAAAGCAGAGTAACAAATCTATCTTAAGGGTAGCTTGAGCTCAACTAAGGGTTGATTGCCAGTCTGACTGCTTGCATAAGTAATGAATGTGAATACGAATACAAATACGAATACGAATGGGAATGTGAATGTGAATGTGAATGCGAATGAATGTTTGAATGTCGAATGCTGTTGGGTTTGCCAAATTTGACTTTGCCCCTTGGGATGCATAGCGCACGCTTTTGATTGTGCCCCGTGGCAAAGGGGCAGCTGTACTCTGAAGGGTTTAGGCTTAAGTTTTGGGTTGGGTTCGGTTTCGGGTTTGGGTTTGGGTTTTTGTGGTTGCCATATCTCAACAGATTTGTAACAACAACACAAAAATTGTAAACTTAGCAAATGCCACATGCGACGCGTGGCATTAACGCGGCTTTTGTTTGTCTTTGGCAACAAGCATATAAATATATATGTGTATAAATCGCCAAGAGGCGTTTAGACCAGCTTCACAGCCTCGCATAGTCTGGTCAGTGACCAGAGAGAGAGAGAGAGAGAGAGAGAGAGAGAGAGAGAGAGAGACAGAGACAGCATTAAGTAGTACCGACAACTCCCAACCACTTTCAATTAATGCCCATGCCAAAGAGTTCTAACTTCTGCCTCCTTGTTCCTCCTACCCCACCTATCTGGCTTGTGGCCAAATACGCTGTAAATTACAGAGAAGCAATGCCGATGCTGTTGTCGATGCACAGCTCACAGCTCACAGCTCAGAGCTCACAGGTAGCTGGCAATTGGTCCGACAACCAGGCTAAGGCAATCAGCCACAAAACGAGGCGGCAACTGGCCAGGCCCAGACAGAAATGCCGTCACAACTCAGCACAGAGTACAGTCGGAGTGAAGGCAGTGCTAATACTAATTAATACCCTGTAAACTATACCAGCAGCAGGTAGCTTAAATCGCTGTTCCTTACATATACCCATCAATCACACTTAATCTCTAACTATATTTGAATTTTTTTAACTTTGCTTATTTCCACCGACAAATTAAACAATAATTCATGGTGTTGCATTAATTATCATTTAGTTGCACTTAAGTTTAACAAAGTGCAATGCAAATATAAATTAATTGATAGTTATAGACATTATAATACTGCTGCTTGATGTTTGAACTAACAACGTTTTATTATAGAGCTCAATTAAACGCTTGATAATGCAATTCAATGGATGACTCAACAGTTTACAGAGTTTCGCATTTAAATTGTGTCGGGAAATGTTTATTAAATGAAAGAGCTGTGTGCATACCCTTTTGCAGTGAGTTAAACACTGCCAGGGTATAAATACTGCACATGCCACGTACTCCACAGGGCAGGCAGGCAGTCAGGCAGTCAGGCAGGCAGGCAGTCAGGGAGACTCTCTGCATCGTTCCACGTTCCCCAACACAATAAAACTCGACATGTGAACAACAATATTATCAACGTCATGGGTCCGTCCCGGAATTGCCGGACTGAAAAGGCCTGAAGAGGCTTCTGCCTCTCAGTGTTCCCCTGTGCCCTTTCCGAGGGCCTCAAACGATGAGGTTGCCTCGTTTTGTGTGCGCATCGTTATTGTTGCCATGTGTGTGTATGAGTGTGTGTATGTGTATGTGTGAGTTTGTTTCAGTATAACCCCTGGGGATTTCGAGCGTGTAATGTATGCTTTTCATGATTTTTTATGCCATTGTTTGGCTGAGTTTTTCCTATGTTCTTTTTTTATTTTTATTTTTTTTTTTTTTTTAGGTAGAAACAGACAAACTAACTCGACTGACAAACTGACAGACTGCCGAGCATACTGACTAACTGACGACATGTCCTGCAAACATTTTGTCAGAGCAGTCGCCACATTTTGCATTTTGCAACTCTTTGTTTCTTTTTCTTTTCTTCACTTTTTTGTTCCAGGCTCAAAATTCAAATTCAGACAACGAGAAAAGCGAGAGGAGAAAAAGAAAGAGAAAGAGAAAGAAAAACACAGCGAAGTCTCTTGTTGCCAGTTCTGTTAATTTATTTCAACTCTTTTTCATATTTTCTACCCACTCCAAAAGCGAAGGCTCACTGATTGCGTTGCCAGCCTCCAGTCGGGCTCCTCTTCTTGTCTCTTCACTGTGTTTTGCTCCGCCCCGCCTCGCCCCGCCCTGCCGCGCACTACGCTGCTACAACACGCCACCACATAAACACGGCTATCGTCTCCCCTTTGTCTGCCTGCGTCTTTTCCCCTTGTTCGTTTTTTTCCTTTTGCGGTGCTTTTGTAATTGCACAGAATGTGTCCGCATACGAGAGAGAAGCTGCCACTTTTTGCGGCTCTTTTTTATTCACTTGCAACGACTGCAACTGCAATAATCCACATACAGAGCTTATACACAAAGCTATTCATTACTTTTCTAGTCAAATGTTTGGCCACGGCCATAAGACTCTTATGTTTCTTATGGAATATTCATAGTTTTGTAGCTTGTTGAGTTAAACAGGCAAAGTGAAGCTTTGAAAGCACATGAAAGTTTGAAATAGTTCTTAGATAAAATTAAATTAATTTACGATTTAATTGAATTAACAAGTCATTTTATATTTATACTTTGCACTTTGTAAATTGTAACAACATAATACTTAAAATACTAATATCACAAAGCTAAAGTTTAGCTTTGAAAGCGCATTAAGGCTTATCTTTTTCTTTAAGTTAAAATAAGCTTAATTAAAGCTCAAGCTGACGAGTTTGACTCTATTCAGCACTTGCTTTCTGCAAGATTAATTCTGTGTGTAGACTCTATGCGCAGCTTAATTGCCTAAAGAGTATTTAAGAAGTTGAAGCCAAAGTTTATTCAAGTACATTAATATGCTGTTCACTTAATTACTTGAGTGCGTCTGCTGTTTGCGCCTTTTCAGGTTGAAATGATAACAACAACAACAACAACAACGACAACACTCAAGTAATCAGCATTTTGAAGGTGCGTCAACAGTTTGTGTGCGAGCGAATTGTTGATTAATGTCGCTGAGATTAATTACAGTTAATTGTTATAAACATCAGGAACAAGAAAAGGATGCCGCATGAATTTGTTACCAAATAATCTAAGGCGAACGTGCGCAGCTGCGTAAAAGCAAAAGCATCGAGGGAGGCATAAGGGGGAAGGGCGAACAGGGCGGGATGGGACGATTGTGGAACGGATAAAGTAACAAATATGCTTAATAAATAAACACGAGCAAATACAAAAGGCAAAGGCGACAAAGGAAGAGGCATGGGTATGGGAATGGGAATGGGTATGGAATTGTGAGAAGAAGGGGAACTTGGCATCAGAAATGAGGATGTGGCACGTATAATTACGTAGCTGACACCTTTTGTTCGGGGGTTGCATGGTTGCTGGAGGGTTGACGACGAGGATTGCCATCAATTTGCCCACCGGGGCGAGGGAGAAAGGGAATGCAAGGGAATACAAAATTATTTGCGTTAAAGTTGCTGAACAAACAGGAAACCAAAGAAAGGACATGAGGGGAGAGCACTAAACACGGAAATGCCACAAGGGAGGGTTCCGCTTATTGTTGTTTTCGTTGTTTTTGTTGTTGGTTGTTGCTGCTGCTGCTGACGAGTCAAGCAGGCGGATTGTGTATCCCTTGGGGAGGTTTTCCACATCTCCTCGACCGCCTCCTGCTTCTGGCGGAAATACCCAAGGGACAACATTGGATTTGGCCGCAGTCGGAGCATATTAAATGCTAATTTTCATTTGATTGAGTGCGTTTTGCAGCGCTAAAAGGACGCTGGACTCTGCAGCATAGGCCACAGTGCAACAAGGCACAATATAGCAACAACAACAACAATAAGAAGAAGAACACAAAGTTAAGTAGCATGAAAATTAATTGATTTACGCATTAGTTTATGGACAATGTGTGAAAACGCGACAGCTGCTCAAATCCAAAGAGTCAATTGCTGACAAAAAACAGCTCAAGTTGTGGCAATAGAGACAGAGACAGAGAAGAAGAAGATGAAGCAACTGAATAGCATGCTCAATTCAAGATTCAAGTGGCATTCAACTGCCAGCTACAGCTACAGCTATAGATACAGATACAGATACAGATAGAGATAGAGAGATACTTGAAGCACAATATGCATATTTTGTATATTGAATAAGAACAGAACATGAATAAATAAAATGCCAGCAATTGCCATAGATATGCGAGTGCGTAGAGTGCGGCATGGGGATGAATAAGAGGAGCCAAGCAGCAGAGGGACGTTCAAGCAGTGCAAATATCTATATATGCTTCAAGTAAATGAAAATCCAGAGACCCTCCAGCTATGGTAAGCGATTTACGAATGAAGAATGAGACTAGGGACTGTGCACAGTGGAGCAACATATTACAATTATTAAAGTATATATGCTATTTATTTACATTTTGTTGAGTCTAATTTCAATATTAATTTCTCATTTAAAGAGACTTTCTATTTCAACTTTAAAAACTTTTATATATTTATAATTCGCATTAATTTTACCAATATTTGCTTATAAAATTGTCTTTAGTTACTACATCTTTTATTTCATAAACTTAAGTGTCTTTTGCTTTTAATTTCCATATATTTTCCTGTTGTTTTCTAACCACATTATGGTATTGCATTTCTAGAACCAATGTGCAGTTCAGTTGTGCTTCGATATTTTATATGCTGTTTGGCATGCAAATTGTGTGTTGTTGGGCTGACTGGCTCTGACTCTGCCCCAACCTCCGCCTCCGCCTCTGCCACTGCCACTGCCACTGCCTGTTTGTGTGCTTGGGGGCTCTGCGCGTTTCCAGTTCAATGCACAAATACACAAGCTGGCAAAAGGCAGTCCAACGACAGCGTTGTGGTGGACAGAGACGCAGACGGCGACGGAGACGGCAGCAGAGACTTCAGTTCAATGGATGCGATGCCAAAAGGGGGTGACGACGACGACGAAGACGACTACGACGACGGTGACGACGCTGGCAACGTCTTCAGTTACAGAGCAGAGGAGAGGAGAAGAGAGAAGTGAAGAGCGAGCGAGCGAGAGAGAGAAAGGGAGCTTTTGCTGATGCATATCTAAAAGCATATTAAGAGTCTACAACAACTACAACAACAACAACAACATACGTATGCTTCGCTAAGTGTGTAAAATGATCAGCAATGCAAGTTGCAAAATGCAGCAAAGGGAGACGTGACGATGGAGGGAGGCAGGGAGATGTATAGAGCAGGCAATAGAGCGGAGAGAGGAAGGGACAGGCAGACAGAATGGCAGGCAGTCAGTTGTGTGGTTTGGACAAAGCGCCGGCAACAGCTTAAGTATACATGTATGCACATACATGAATATGCGTGTGTGTGTGTGTGTGTGTGAGAGAGTGTATGAGTGTGCTGGACAGACAAAAGCTGGCGTGGAGTAGGGCAACGTGCCAGGCAAGACAACAACAGCAACGAGATTGTATGAGAAGTCGGGACAAGAGACAGCAAGAGGGAAGAAGAGAGGAAGGGAGTCGAACAACAGGGGGGCAAGGCAAACAAGGAACAGGGCGCGTCCGTGTCGCACATAAAACTGATTGTGGTGAACTATGCGAATGTTTTTGAGTGTGTTGCCACACACACACACACATTGATTGTCGGTTGGCAAGTTTTGTGTGTGTTTTTGCTAGGGTCCCATAGAGAAACGACAGGATGTTGAGCTATGTAATGGAAAATCAAAGCAGAAGGCAATTTAATTTCAGCTTATGGTAGGGAAAATTGTTCTGTTTTTCCATACTTGGCGAAAAGTCTGCATACAGTTTTTCATTTAGCAGATACACATGACTATATTTGAATTTACTGTAAATGAATCAGTTGTAAGCCGCGTCACCCACGCAGCTGCTTCAGTTACTGAGCTCGAGGCAAAACATCACAATAATAATAAAAACAATTCCATTCTACACAGACGCACATTTACACATCACACACACACACACACACACACACACACACGCAAGCACAAGCATTCCACATTCATTCCACATGGCTGAGAACATTTCGGATTGTGCCATGCGTCGTGCCAGAAATAAAATCTATTGTCTGCCAAAAAGTTAACGCACTTTATTGCCATTGTGTTTAGATTGTTGTTAAAGGGGAGGTGAAAAGCATAGGGGAAGTTAAACAGCTACATACTATGCGTGTGTGTGTGTGTGTGGTTGTGTGGAACAGCTTCAAACAGATCTAAAGCTCATTTGTCAAGTGAGCTTCGCAACTTTGCGGCGAAACAGAGCAGCAAGAAAGAAGCATGAAAACGTAGTGGAGGGCCACACCACAACACACCACAGCAGTCCGCCAAGACAAGCCAAGCCAGGGCAAGACCAGACCCGACCAGACCAGGCCAACCCAAGCCAAGCCAAGCAGCACAAAAATGTTGGCAATACAATATTTTGCCATTATGTCGAACAATAACAAGTCGACATAAGTAGATGTCGAAGAATGAAGAGCTGAAGGTGGAGGAGAAACAGATGGAAAAAAAAGAAAGAAAAAAATGAGAAATAAAAAGAAGAATACAGACGCAGCAGGGCCAAGCAGGCCAGAGACCCAAGACCCAAACGATCCAAGAGCCAAACAGCAACAAAAGAAGGCAAAGAGCCAAGCGAATAGCTGCCAATTTCAGGCTTAAGTGTTCTTTTGACCCTCTCTCCACACAGCGCCGCACACACACACACACACACACACACACACACATCTCTCTCTCTCTGTTACATATACACACATGCGTAGTTAATGATGAGCAAGGGAGAAGGAGAAGAGGCGCAAAGAGTAACGACGCATATGAAATTTAATACCACTTCACCTTTTTTTCTGCGACGGCATCCGGCGCTCAGTTGTTGGTGCTGCTTTATACCCTCACAATACGTAACCCTCCCTCTGGCCATACTATAAAAGACGTTCCAACAGATTGAGCGCTTTATTAAGCGCATTTATAAAAAATTATAAAGACGCATAATAAAATACGCTTGTTTATAAATGCGTGTGTTTTTGGGCAACATAAAGAGTTATGACGTATAAAAGCCGTGAAAAGTTAACGGCGTTAAAATGCAAACATTCTCCAAGAGGCCAAAATGGAAACAAAAATACAATTGGGCTCGAAATTAAGGCAGGAATTAATGCAACAACAACAACAACAGCAACAAAAGATATTTCGCATGAACAAGCACAAACAATTTTCAAAACTACATGATTTTTCTGTGAGTTCTGTTCGTCAGGGGTTTGCAGGAGTTGAATTGAAAAAGAAACTCAACTCAACTCGACTCGAATGAACAGCGCGCCAGGCAGGAAGAAGCAGACAAAGAACAAGAACGAGCTAAAGAATTTTTACGTATTTGTTGTTGCTGTTGTTGTTGTTGCTGCTGCTGCTGCTGTCCCACAGCGAGAGAACGTGGCATGAATAGCAGCAGCAAAATAAAAACTAAAATAAAAGCAAAAGAGAGAAAAATTAATATTAAACAAAAAGTGGATTGCATGCAAGCGAAGCGGCTAAACAAGGGAGAACGGAGAGAAGACAACGGCAAAGTTTTTGCTTTTTCTTTATTACACACAGCGCCAAGCAAAAGGAGCGCACAGAGCTTTAAGAGAGACAGGCAGAGAGGCAGCGGGAAAGGACATACGCTGGCAGCGTAGTGCATTCAGTTCTTGTTGTAGTTGTTGTTGCTTTAATAACAGCAGCAGCGATTAGGGGCCCTTGGCTGTCGCTGTGGCAAAAGCAAAAGCAACGAAGCAACGAAGCAACGAAACAACTGTCGACCTGTCGACTTGTATCCGTGCTTCTCCTTTGTCCATCTCGCTTGCGCACTAACGGAGTGTGAGTGAGATAGCATTGCTTAACTCCAGTGGCTGGTTATCCGGTCTCTGGTAAGCTGCGGCTTAGCGCAAAAGCAAATGCAAGTGAGCAAAGTTTTAAAATGCCGTAAAAAGGCATTAAGCACACAGCAACAGAGCAGCGACAGCGCTGTAACAGAGCAGCGACAACTTTACAAAGCTCATCACATATACATACACATGTACGTATGTGTTGGTGTATCTGCAGCTTACTGTATTCATTTACGAATGTGAGATATGTAAAGTTTGTAATATAATTTATGCCACACTTCAAACGCCTGCCTGATGGCCCCCTACCATTCCCACTCCCCAGTTTCTTGTCCCTAGATAAGCTGTTTGTTTTAATTAAGCCGCCGGCTGCAGAGCAAATCGAAGCGGAAACATTTTCACCACCATTAAAAATGCATTATAAATACCACAATACTGGCTAAGAAAGGAGAGGGAGGGAATGAATTATTTTCATGTATTTGTCGGTGTTTTTTTTTTTTTTTTTTTTGGTTTTTTTTTTGGTGGCTAAACGACGTGTAAATGTGCATGAAGTGTGTGCCGTGTGTGTGATTAATTGCATGACAGCACACAGTAGCGTAGGGAATGAGAAGGGGAGGGGTCTGAGCAACTTGCAACTGTGCAGATAAGTAAATTTCCAACAAATTGCGTTGACAGCCGGAGCTGCAACAATTCAAGATCTGTTGTTGAAATGACAACGCTTTGAGTTTTGAAATCAAAATGAAATCAACATAAAAATGTCAAACAACAAGATACGAGATGACAACAAAAGCTACAGATGACAGCGTGTTGCAGGCACGATACTCACGATAATCAATGAAAATGTAATTAAATAAGATATATTGTTCTTTCATTTGTAAAGCGGAGAATGAATTTGATGATAGATTGTGCTCTATAGATCGAAAATAAATGTATATAAATTATTAAAGCTTTAGTGCAACAATTGCATCGCAATTAAAAGTTCGTTTTTTAAGATGAAATTCTTTTCAGAAACATTGCTGAAGATAAAACTACACAAAGAATTTTGTTTATGCATAACAGCAATTTACTTATATTATTAAAGAAGTTTTATTGTATGTATTTAAACAAAATCAATAGAATTTAATTGAATATTTTTGTTCAAAATTAATCAACAAATTAAATAAAATTCTAGGGACTTAACAATTAATTATCTACCATTATTATAACAAAAGCTGCCTTACACTTACGAATCTCATAGGCTTGATTCATAAATTTAATCATTTGTTTTCAAAAAGTGGTAAATTGCTTACAAAAGCGATTATTATTACAATAATTGAACTCTGAACAATCTTAATTCCCATATCATTTGCTGATTCAAAGTAATTGTCGGTTGTCTTTTTTTTTTTTTTTGTAGTAAATCAAATACATGTCATTAGTTGAGATTATCAAGATTTAAGGCCTTTGAACTGAACTTGAACTGTGAATCGATTCTATTGCATTTGATTAACAGAACTATCAATTTAGCGGCACTTTCAAGTGAAGCTTTTTAAACACGCGATCATCTCTAGTTTTAAATGTTGTTGTCGCTGTTGTCTGCTAAGTGGCCGTGTCCATAAGCTAACTGCATAATGATGTTGCCGCCGTCAACCGTCGACAAATGCAGCAGCAACACAGCAACAACTTAGGCGGCACATACATATTGTAGTTAGTTAAGAGATGCGGCGCGGTGCGGCGGGTATTTGGAACCTCGTTGCAAGGCATTTGAAAAATTGCAATTGAAACTAATTCGGTTAAGTGCAAGGGGTGAAGCGGGAGAGACATGCCAAGAGTGGCAAAGAGGCCAACGGAGTCTTGAGCCAACTGGTCCATAATTCATGATAGAGACACGCTGCGTGCCCGCTGTGAAACAAGTTGCAAGTTGTACACGCAGCAACAAATTTCCCAGCTGCGAACAGAAGGCGAAGTTTGAAACGATAGATGCTATGCAAGTGAAGTATTTAGTAGTGGCAGAGGGGGAGGTGGAATGGGGTGAGGGGAGAGGGCAGTGTGTAAAATTAACACCGCGACTCGCAATCAACTCAGTTGTCATTATTTTTATTAATTTAATCTCCGTTTACAGGCAAGTCAACCAGTTAAGTATTTGCGTGCCTCCATTCCCCCTCTACACCCCACCCCCCGCACAACATCACCACTGTTAACACCCCTTGCTCCAATGCAACTTTTTCCGCTTGACTAAATTTATTAGCGCGACATTTTTATTGATTTTGTTGTAGTTGCCTTATTTTCTGCTTCTTCTTTCTCTTCATCTCCTTCGCCTCTTTATTGTACAAGTTTTTGCGGCTTGTGCACGACAAATTTGTTATAGCAAATAATTACAGTAAAAATTTGCCGACTGCTTTAGTATAATTCACTAGTTTATTAGTTTTGTTTTTTTTTTTTTTTACAGTTGGTTAAACAGTTGCTGATTTTAAGTGCTTACCTAATGAAGCTCAAATATGAGACTATTAAAATTAAGCACTTCTCCTTGTGTCTATAATTACAAATGCACTCAATTTGCATACACATTCATTTACGTCAATGAAGTTCATTGCTAACGAATCTTGCTCTTTATAGTTTACTGAGCGGCGCAGCTTTTATGCTCTCACTCTCCCTCTCTTACTCTGACGTCAACTGCGAAGAGCATGAAAGGAGTTAAAGCTCTTCGTTGCTATATCGAATGAAGTTTCGCTCTTCTTTGAGCTCTTATCTATTGTACTGTGAGCAGAGTTGAAAGTTGAGAGCCGAGTGGTCAATGCTTTCTAATTTCATCTATTCGTTGAGCTCTTATCTATTGTACTTTGAGTTGAATGTTGACAGTCTACAAATTTTGAGACAACTTAATTTATATTAATATCTGCCACAAGCAGTAGAAACTTTTTCCCATTGCGCTAATCTTTTAATAAACACATTTTTTAAATCTGCACCGTATAATTGTTTGCGCTTGGTAAATCTTGTCTCAATGTTGTTTGTACTGGGCGCACTCATAATAAAAAGTAAGCGCAAAATATAATCACAAAATATTTACACAACTTATTTGTGGGGCTCGTAAATTGTTCCTTTTTTTTGTTATTTCTTGGCTACACTGCGCTGTGTAAATACAATAAATACTTGACTTTAAAACAAGAAAATAATGTAAAAAAAAGAAACGTTTAAAAAAAAACACAGTTGCAATTGGCAAACAAAAAGTGCAGGCAAAAACAAAACAAAAAGTCACAGCTAAAACAGCAACAACAACAACAACCACTAGCAATGGGGGGCAACAAAGGAACTCGAGGTGTCTGTTTTCACAGCCTTTTTGGCATTGTAAGCATGTATGTATGTGTGTGTGTGTGTGCTTGTGTATGTTTGCGTGTGCTTTGCCTCTTGCTCTGTTGCTGTTTCTGCTTCTTGTTTGCCCAGCCAAGCGATGAGACGTCGACGCCAACGACGACGCGGGCGTCGCTTTGTAGCCTCAAGTGTTGTTTTTGGTTCTCACTCTCTTTAAAGCTTAGCTAATTTGCTTGGCGCGCCAATTGAGACAGCCAAAGCGGCGACGGCGACGTCTGCGACGGCTGCACAAAGCGCAACAAGCTAACAAAAAAAAGCCGTTTCGCAATTTCAATTGTGCACGTCAAAGTGTTAAAACGGCACGCGATTTATTGCACATGCCGTTGCATCTGTGTGTGTGTGTGTATGTGTAACTATTTATTTGTATGTGTGCGTGTGTGTACTCGAATGATTTTCAGTAGTCGCCGTCTCAGCGTCTCTGCTGCCGCGTCTTAGATGCGCTTAATTAGACAGTGACTGCATCAGCAGCAGCAGCAGCGGGCAGCGGCAGCCGCATCTGCGTCAACGTCGACGCCAACGCTTTAGCTTTATTGATTTACGGCCAGCAATCAAGTGTGAAATTGACTTTTACATTCCCCACACTTGCTACCACCCATCGCCCCTCCTTCGGCGCATCAACTTCAGCGAGGCGTGTAAATATTTGTTGATGCTTTTGTTGTGTTTAAAATATGCAACGGTTTTTGTGTGTGCGAAGTGACGCGCCTGCATTTTATTTACGCCTCATTCGAATTTTCTTTTAACAACTTTGTCATGATTTATATGCGGCTCATTAATCTCGCAAGTTGTTTAACTTAAACGCGTTTTTAGCGCTCGCACACACACAGAGAGAGTGAGTGAGAGAGAGAGAGAGAGAGTGAGTGAGAGAGAGACAGTCAGAAAATAAGAGGGGGCGAGCGGAAACGAAATTAAATCAAACTGTTTGCCATAAATAATGCTCCCCATGCGTTGTCGTTGTCAATAGAGTTGCCAAGCGGACCCAGACTTGGCTGTGGAATTCCAAGCCAGTTTCGATGCCAAGTGCCAACGAGAGCAGTTCAATAAGTTGCTTATCGCCAGCGTCGTAAGTCAAATAACTTGAATCAATCAACATTCATTTGAGCTGCGAACTCAATGAAGCAAACACTTCAAATTGACTGCGTTCGACTTGAAACTAATACTCATGAATCATGTCACAATCCGTTAAGCTTGCAACTTACTGAATCATTATATTGCTGAGCTCTGCGTTATGCCATATATCGAATTACTACTGTACTTTCATTTAAAGCCATTCACATGAATCATCTTGGCTTAAAGCCAAGCCATACCCTTTCTGCCCTCATTGAGCGCGATATACTTAAGGCTAAGCACTTGTTTGGCTTCTCCCAGCGGGGTAATGGAAGAGGAAGGTGGGGGGGTGCAACAGTGCAACACAATATTTAAATGCAACTAATTTGAGTAGCCCCCACACTTGAAATTGTGGTTGTGGCTCGAATTGAGTACCATAAATTATGGCAATTATGTTAATGCACATTGTGAGAGACCGCAGAATTGTGTTGAATGTTGAATATTAAGCAATTTGATAAACAACAACAACAAAAGCATATAAGAAGCAAAATAATAAACATATATACTATATAAGCTTCTCACACACGTAGTCAATTATCACGCAAACGCACATAACAATAACAATAATAATAATAATAATAAAAATTAATAATCAGATAATAATAATCATGCAAATAATTTCAAACAATTGGCAATTTAAGAAAATTGCAATATGCCAATGCATTTAAATTAAACAATTTGTGAGACAATCCCCTCTATCCTCGCTGCCTCAACAAAATACTTGTCTAATAATTGCACAAAAGTTGTCGTAATATTTCTAAATGTTGACAGAGAGAAACAACAGGCGAATTAATAAAATGAAAAAAAAAAAGATATAATTGTACACATAAAACGTTGGTAAATAAAATTCATAAGAAAATACATAAATACAGCTGAAATATAAAATAATATGGCATAATCTTTGTATGGCAATAAAGCTTAAGCAAAGATGCCGGAGTAGCTTAGCACAGGCAGGGACCATTGCCAAAGACCGTCGACCAAAGGGTATATTAACTTGCAAAAGTTCTATGTAACGATGACAGTTGGAAATGAAAACATTAAAAACTAAACTAATAAGAGATAATGCCACGATCAGACAGTCAGCTTATAGTAGCATTCAAGCTCCACTTAATCTCTAATAATAATCTTTCAGTTTGTAGCTTGCTCTTAATTCGTTCTCTAAGCAATAGAAACTGAGACACAGATCATGACTTGCACGATTCAAAGATCTCTCATTCAGTCTCATGTCAGTCAGTTAGCATTATATTATAATATAGAAAAAAAGAACAAAAAATGTGACTGACAATCAGCTTTTAAGCTGCTACATATCTGCTTGCTATAGGGCATTTCAAAGTCAGTCCATCTCATGTTGTTTTCACTTCCTTTCCTGCCCTTGTTGAGTTTCTCTGTTCGTTTTGTTGGTTTATTTACATTTGTGGCGAGTTTCATTTGCGTGGCAGGGTAGCTAAGCCGCCAAATAAAGAATCATAAAAGATATCAAAATAAATATGCGAGAATCAACCGCAACAAGCCGTAAAAGCTTCAACTTCACTCAGTAGCAGGCGCTGCACAGCAGGCGCTCTCAATGCTGTTGTTAAACCGCATGCGAATAAAAAAAAAGAAGGAAAGTGCTTAGCTCGGTATTTAGTGAAGTCACAGTCAAAGCAAAGACGCAAAGACAAAGAGAGCGGGGAAGGAGGTAAGAGGTAAGAGTAGAGACTTGCTTGCTGCTTGATTTGAAAAGCACGCTTTGCCTGATGGACTGCGTCTCTGCCACCGACTTCGTCTTCGATTCCCGACTCCATTCACTTCAAACTCCACGCCCAGACGGCAACGATGAAGAAGAAGATGGAAAAAAACAGACAGCGCCGTTTGTCAGTTAATGACGCTACAACAACAACAACTACCAACAAAATAATAACAACAACATCAGCAACAACAAAATAAATATGCATTAACAAAAGAGCACAACCACAAAAGCCGCTGGCTAAATAAACAAACAGTGTGAATTTTATGAGATACACGAAAAAGCCACAGTCATATCCATCTATTGGATACATTTTTATGGCTCTTGTTCATTTCTGTATCTGTATCTGTAACTGTGTGTGTGTGTGTGTGTATACTGTGTGTGTTATTGCAAAAACCATTTAAAAAATATCATTGGAAATCAATCGTCTGCGCTCGGCTAATTCGGTCCCTCCATTAATATCTTTATATTTATTTTCATTTTCATTTTCAGTTTTATTATTATTTACAATGGCGCCCCCCAACGTAAATGGAAACTATGTAAGAATCAAACTATACCCTTGATGGCACCGACTCAATAAAGCAATTATCACAGCAGGAGGAAGAAATGGTAAACAATTGCAATGTTTTTTAATACAAAATCAATGCGAATAATAAAGAATTATATGTATTTTACACTTAAAATCTCAAACAAACTGTTATGTGCTTTTATTAACATTCGCATGTTAACAGCCAGATCTATTTGCATGTTCTGTTAAGGAGCTGTTAATTAGCTTTATGTGAGTTATGGATAAGGAAATTGCAAGTAAATCATTTAAACAGCATCATTTAACACAGTTAACAGAGCAGCTGAGCGCGGAATATGCTAATCATAACATTTGCTAGCACATATATATATATATATATATATATATATTGCATAAATATATATATATATATATATATATTATTTTATTTTTATTTTTATTTTGTTTGATTACGCTGCTTAAATAAATTTAGCGCTTGGCGTTTGCCAGCTGCTATTTCTGGCCTCAAATGACGGCGCGTGTAGCGATCACAATTTAGATACAGATAGAGATACAAAAAGCTACATATGTACATCTGTATGTATGTGCATAACCGAGTCTATGTATGTTAACAACTCACATTTTGGCATTTATCCAGAAATGTGAATTATCTCTGTGTATACAACATTCATTCCAAAAGTGATCTTCATTTAAACAATTAGCAATGAAATTATTGAGAATTCCAAGCACTTGAAGGCTCTTTAAATAACTTCTCATCAAATGTGTGCTATTCAAAATATAAATTATTATGTTATTGTGATAACAATGTTGCTGCTCTGACTGTTTTATGCATTTCATATAGAAAAGCTGACTAATTCATAGATAGTTTAACCATTCCTTCATTTGGGCATTTGTTTGACAAATTGAATGATTTAATTATGTGTACAGCATAAATTATTACAATTTATTTGTTTGTAATTATAAATTATTTGCATTTAACATTGCGTGAAATGTGCAAAGCTTTTATAATTTCGTAATAATTTATGTATTCCGTTGCATGCTCTGCCTGAGGGTATTTTACATTTTCAACTATTAAATCTGTACAGTCATGACTCTATTAATGAATTCCAGTTTAAATAACTAATAATTTAGCTTGACTTTCATTTCATTTTACTTTACATTTCATTTTTACATTAGAAACATTGCAAACATTTCTGTTTGTTAGAGTATTTTAGTTTCGGCATCGAAAAATTCTTTTAGTTTTGTTGTTTATTTTGCTGTTTGGGTTTTTTATTTTATTTGATTGCTTATCAGCAATTGTTTGCATTTCATTTTAATTTGTTGCTGTCAGTTATGTATGAAAAAAATAAATATTAATTACGTTTATCGCTTGTGTGATATTCGCAATATGTACATGCTATAATTAATTGTTTTTATTTATGAACATTTTATGCCTCAATAATGAATTAGTGGCTATCAACTGCCCTTGCCGCCCCCGATCCCTTCGCCAACAAGTTCAACCAGACAGTTAAATTGAGTTATCGGTGTTGAAAATGTCGCACGACCGAAACAAAATTTACATCAAATTAAACTTGTTCAAAATGATACGAGTTGCGGTTTTTATTGCGCTTTCATTTTTTGTCGAATTTATTTAATTTGTTTTCTTTTTTTTTCCATGTTTTCATGTTTTTTGTAGTGTTTTTTGTTAAGCGCCCACACACACTTCAAATATGCAAATGTATCTGTATCTGTAGCTGTATCTGTATCTGTATCTGAGCAGCATAAATTAATTATCAAAGCAGTCAATTTACATCGTCCGTCTGTCTGTCTATCTGAGTGTGTGTGCGTGTATGGCTATGTGTGTTTAGCGTCGTCACTCGCTGTGTGATGGCCCTGGTTATGGCTTGTATATCTCAAAGATACTCGCCACAAGCACAAAGTCAATTTTCGCATATACTTTTAAAACAAAACAAAACAACAAAAAAAACATCATCACAATCAATTTGCCTCCGCTTTTGCCTCGTCTACGTCTCATGTCGTTTGGTTTTAAGTTTTTGTTGCCTTTGTTATGGTCGATGTTGTTGCTATTGATGTTGTTTTTTTTGTTGTTGTTGCTGCTTGGCCCACATTATCTAGTGAACGTTGAACGCTTTCGTGCCTCTGGTGTTGTGTATGTTTTTTTTGTTGTTTTATTGTTGTTGTTTTGTTTCTTATGGTTGTTGTTGTTGCTTTTGTGTACATGTGTTTAGCGTGTTCAGAAATTTGCTTTTTTAATGACGCTCTTGTTGATTGCGGACTGTTTGTTTTTACTAAACCCGCCTCGGTTCACGTTCAAACACCCCCCCCTCCCGCTTCACCATTCCTTGCCGAAAATGGCCTTTAACATTCGTTTATTATTATGAAATGTTGAGCAAATCTCAGCGCAAATATTCGCAACAACATTTTTATTGTTTTGTTTGTATGTATAATTTATTGTTTTGTGGAAAAAATTATTATGACTTGTCAACGATTGAATCTTTATTGATTAGACTAAATTAAAATATGCTTTATTGGCATCTATATAACTGTAGAAATCCCCTCACATAAAACAACTTTTCTGTGTGTTTTTTTTTTAATTTTACTACGTTATTATTATTATTGGGACATTCTCAACTGTGCGCTGAGGCGAAACCGTCGCAGTTTCGCTGTTTATACCCTATTTTATTTTGTTATTTGTTGCTTTATTTATTGCATTCAATTTTGCACAATTTAAATTGCCAGAAACGTTGAGAGTTCTCAACGCAGCTCATTTGCATGGGCGTTCGAATGGGGCGCAACGAACGTTTGTCACTGTCAGACATTTATGAGAATTGAACAAATCAATTTGCTTTAATCGTGTCGCCGAGGCGGGGCCCTGACAAATGGCCAACTAAGTGACTGCAATGGGCATAAAGTCGCTGACTGGTTTATTATGTATACGACACGGGAGCAATGGATCGTTTGCCACTTGGTTAAATTAAAACTAGTTCAATTTTCCATTGATGGAAACCTCATCCATCAAAATTGAGCAGTTTTGGTTTAACATTTCTGGGAAACTGTAAGTAACAGTATTATGTTATGTTAAACAATTTGCTTGGTTGGAAGTTTACTTCCCTAACAGGAAAACCTTTTATTTCAGTGATAAGCAACAGCTTAAATTAACATTTTATCATTGCAAAGTTCATTTCCATCAATAAAAGTTAACAATTTTATCGAATTGGTATCACATAGAATCACAGTATCACAGTATCACATAGTATCACAGTTTCATTAAAAGAAACATATTTTGACAACTTACAATAAGTTGTCAACAAGAAACATTTCCATGTTATACAGTTGCTTAGATTGCAATCTTCAATTCATTTGTGTTCCAAGAAAAGATCTTTCATCATTTATATATTATGTAAATTTATAATTCTCACATTTGTTACTATATATTTTTACGTGATGTTAGCAACAATTTGATGTCATGTTAATGACTGAAATGATATTTAACATTCGCACATTGCGTTACACTCTCATTAACATTTGCTGGCTGTTAGGATGTTAATTAAAATAAAAAGAGCTCATCAAACAAATGATTAGGAACCAACAGTTACTAACTAAGTATAATTACATATACTATGTATGAACACATACATATGTATGTGTGTATGTGTACATGAAATGTTTTGTCAGGCAATTGACACATTTGTAGCGTTGAAATTGTTATCGTCCGAAGCGCAGAACGGTGGCAAATACCAACAACAACAACAACAACAAGAACTGTAGCAACAAAGGCAATTACACTTTGCAGAAAAGGCAAAAGCTCCCAATGCGCCAACTAAAGTCAGTTAACATGTATAGTATCTGTGAGTGTGTGTGTGTGTGTGTGTGTGTGTGAGTGTGTATAAGTCTTGTACAAGTGTTGACTGCTGCTGTTGCTGTTGTTTTTGTTGCTGCTGGCAACTTTTACCAGCGTCGCCACTGACTCCGACAGTGTGACAAATTATTATGTGTGCTTGTCTGTGTGTGTGTTTCTCCCTCTGTATGTGTGAAACATGCATACGGTGTACAAGAGGCGGGCAGAGGCGGGTCGCAGCTTTGGCCTGTCGCTGGCGGCGCTGCTGGTGCTAATGACCGTAACTAAGTTGGCGTCACGATTGTGCGCGCCACTGGAAGCTCCCTCCTTCTCTTACTACTCCTTCACCTTCATCTTGTCAACATTGTTGTTGTTTTGATTTTGGCTTTGCGGTTGCTCAGTTGCCTGACGCTGTTGCCCATTTGTGTTAAGCATTTTTAATGTTATGACCAAGAGCGCGTCTAATAGACGCTTAATAGTGCTGTTGCTGTTTTTATTATCATTGTATCTATTATTGTATCTGTATCTGTATCTGTATCTGTATATCCATCCATATCTCCCTATCGCTATGTTTGTCCAATGATTTTGCTTTCAGTTGCTCTGTTTCATTATGCATGTTTACAAAGCGTTTAACGCAGTTCGTTTACTTAATTCTATGTCCAATGCAAATACAACAACAAACAGCGGCGTATCTGTCAGATGCATTTCAATAGCTGTAAATACAATTTCCTGCCTGCCTGCATATATTTATAAATTATTACACAGTTGATAAATGTTCATATATAATATGTACTTGTGTAGTTAAGAAAGTAAATGTCGTTATCATACACACACACGAATAGACCACACCTGCTACAAACCACACACACACACACACACACACACACCCACATATAAATATATATACTATATATGCATATTCTTACTTAAAATTTCATAATTTGAACTAAATGAAAAACACGCCCAGGCAAAAACTTATCAAAGCAACAAAAACAAACTCACGCAGTGCAAAAGGGGCCAATTCAATGAGAGCGAGCGAGAACAAGGAATGACAGAGAGACAGCGACAGAGTGCGAGAAAGAGTGCGCGACCAAAGGGGAGCAAGCTACGTGTGCTTTGGCCTCCCCTCTCAGTACACTGTTTGTTTATCGTTCGTCTTTCGGTCGGACGTTCGGTCTGTCGTTCGGTCGTTTGCTTGTTCGTTCTCAACATGGCCGACACTGACTGCGCGCCGCAGGCTTCATTAGGCAGCGTGATTCCTTTTTCATTTGTATTTATGCATGTATTTTCTCTGTCCGTCCCTTTTGTTTGCCGCTGCCACTGCCGCTGCTTCTGCTCTGCTACCAACGACGCCCCTTTTATGGGAATTTCTCTCAATGTATTTGTGAATGCGTGTGTCTGTGCGTGCACTTTAAATTCGTAATAATAAAAACTCAATGAGCCGTCATTTGCCTGTCACCGCCACCGCTGAATGCACAGAGCAGAAGAAGCACAAAAGGCAGGGGAATGATATAATTCACTCGGTATTTAAAATCTACTTCCCACGTTATTAAATGCGTATAATAATAAAATACCAAAATGTCAATTTAAATCGACAACCATAAATCAGAAAATAGCAATTTTTGACATGTTTTTGCATGTTTATACATACTTGCTACCAAATTGCTGCGCAGCCGCCTGTCAATTTCTAATCAAGTCTCGCATTGTGGAGCAGAGGGAGGAAGCGGGTCAACAAACAAAACCCATTTAATTACAAATCGGCTTAAATTGAAACACCTTAATTGGCATTAACTTGAAGCAAAAAAAAAACGAAACGAGAAAAAAAGAAACATGCGCCTCGCAGCAGCAACAACAGCAGCAAGCGGCAATTAATCAAACTGGAAATCAATTATTCCCCTCCCTCCCTCTCGCACTCGCACTCTGCCACTCTATCTTCACAACTTACTATCTCATTCGCACACACATACACTTCGTCGGTACACCAACGGACAGCAGCATGAACATCACAAACGTGTGGCGGGGGGCCGTCTTTTGGGATTTATAGCATGCCACATTAAACAAATATACACATGTAGGTACATACATACAAACATACAGATGTATATGTATAAAGTGTTTGGTTAGGTTTGCTTACTTGCCTTTTTATAAATCCAAAATAATCGCAATTTCTGCTGTTGATATGCTCGTTCCAGCTTCATAGACGACAGCATGCAGCCGTTATTGTTGTTGTTGTTATTGGCGTAAGGGGAGAATGAGTGGTTTGGTTGAATAAGTGGGGAGCAAGGTGCGAACGAGGATTTCGTTGTCTGCTGGCCTGCTCACGCAGCGACCCTTGCACTGCCGTGCGACAGAGAGCGAATGAGTGAGTGAGAGCGCGGCCCGCAAGTGAGCAGCGATTGTAGGTAGTAATAATCCACAAAAGAAACGCCGACGGTGCTACACACAGGAAATGTAAATCCACAAATTTTCGTTGTTGTAGGCAGAGCTTTCCTTTTTGCCTGCTTGATGTTGTTGTTGTTTTTTTCCAATCTCAAGAATTATTTTCCATTTATGTAAGCGCAAGAGCGAGAAGGGTAGAGAGTGCCACGACAAACACTTTTTTTAGCTGTTATTACTTTTTCTTTTTTGACAAATATGCTGTTGGCAAATTTTTCTTGTTTTTTTTTCACTGCATGAACTTTTTATGAGGTTAGTTGTTTTTTTTTTTTCTACAAATACAAAAACGGCACTTTGTGTGAGAGCGAGAGAATGCGGGACATGGCTGCTTCGAGCGCGTGCAAATGTGTGTGTGTGAGTTTGGAGCACACACATACAAATGCAATGAGCAGAGCTTGAAGTAAAAAATGCACAGGGAGTTAGTTGTACAACAAAATGACCGACGCAACGACCGACCGACTAACCGTACCGACGCACGCGCGCAAACGTCACAATTAGTGAGAGCGACTAAGCGACCAGCGACGAACGTTTGTCGGCGTTCTTTTACCGCAATGTTTGTGCAAAACATAAAAAACCTCGCATATACATACATACATACATACACAGTCACATATGTATGCACATATATGTGCATGTATGTATGTCGCATTTACAAACACACAAACATTTGCCTTAACGCCAACGTCGTTGCTGCGCCGCTTCTGCTACTCAACATTGTTGTTATAGCCGAAAAAACTGTCGCTCACTGCAATGTAGCTTACATCGAGCGCGCAAAGAGAGAGAGAGAGCGCGAGAGTAATACACACACATACACTGCTACGAGAGAAGACGACGACCGCGCTGTATAGAAATTTTATTCCGGTATTATACGGCTGCTGTGGTTGTTGGCGTAGTTGTTGCTGTTGTTGTTGGTGGCAACATATTGCCACTGCCTTTTTGGCCGTTTTACTACTATTGCGGCGAGTGCTTACTACTTTTTTGTTCACAACAGTATTGGTGCATAGTAGTACATATGTTGGAGCTATGCTTGTGTGACAGCGACTGCTGATGATGATGATTACGCTGCTCTTTTCACACACACACACACGTACAAATACACTCGCACGCACGCATAACAGTCAAGCCCAAGTGGGTAATTTGTTTTATGAGTAGCGGCGGCAAATAGCACTTGTGTATTGTTTTTGTTGTTGCTATTTCTTGTGAATGACAGACAGCCAACGAGTAATAATTTTTAATGCGTTTTTGGCATTTCTACACTGCTGCTGGTTAATTGCTTAAAACACTCATACACACAAGCACACACACATCCATAGACGCAGAAGACGCGGCGCGACGTGTATATACACAGACGAGAGGCGGTGAAGAGCAAGACAATTTTTTCAACACTTAGCTGTTGTGTTGCTTGAATAATTGAATGCACACACACAAAAATACACAGAACATGAGCATTTAATTATTTGCATAAATTATATAGGCATATTATATGATTTAATACCTTCTGCCTATTTGCTCACGGAAATCTTTTGGTTTAGCACACAATTAATGCTAATAATGTTGAATGTTTTTTTTTGTTATTTTTTTTCATAGAACTTTTCGCCTAGTTTGCGTCGACAGTGTTTCATCCGTACTGTCCGCCACGAAGGAGCAACGCGTACAAAAAGCGCATAAATTGAGCGGCTCTCACTGGCAACACAGCGGCGCACAGCCTAGGGTTGCTACGTATTATAGTCATGTAAACAAGCAACTATTTAATCAATAGAATTTGCAAAACTTGCTGATAATAAAACTCATATTTTTTTAACTTCAGCAAAAATGTCATATTAGTAAACCTTAAAGAATTTATTATAAATTTAGCTCTTAAATGGGATTAGTTGTAAATGGCTTGACAACCCTGCGGCATTTGCACACGCATGCCGCACACCAACGCATTCCCATGCACATACACTGTGCGCTCTCTGAGAGGAATTTCTTTAATGGCGGCGTTTTTGCTGTGCGCTCGCTCTCTGAGCGCTCTCGTTCTCGCTCTCGCTCACCACCAGTGTTGCTGCTGCTGACGCCATGTTGCGCAGTGCCGCTCTATGTTTATCTCTTTTCATTTTGTTTACTGTGACGTCGTGTGGTCTCACTTGGCAGCATTGCAGCTGCTACTCCTTTTGAGAGTTTCTTATTGCCAATATTATGTTGGAGTATGCAAGCAGCAAAGAAACGTTTTATATCCAATAAGAAATATTAATATTCTTTTCTGTTTACAAATATTCTATAATACATTATTGGAGTACAAGTGTAGCAATTGATAGAGGTAAACGCCTAATAATGGACAACTCTCGAGCTGAGCTTTAACAATTCTGCAATTTACCAGGGTATTTTGTAGTCGATAGTATGACAACTACTTATTTATGCCTGTGTAAATTGTTTTTGCTTGTATGTTGAATCACGAGAGGGGTGCGGGGCGACACAAGCGACGTCCTCGTTGTCAATGTGCGTGCGGATTGATTACTGATTGGCATGTCGTTTGGTTGTTGCCAATCCGACTGCGACGCCGACATCGACAGCGACTGTGACTGCGCTGACAACGTCGAACTTGGAAGCATCGGCTACTTGTATTTTATTTTTTTTATATATGTATGTTTTGTTACCTCTGCGTCTTGTTGTTTATGGTTGTTGTTGCAGCGCTCGAGCACATAATGACATAATGAGATTTATTAGGCGCAAAATAAAGCCATAATGTTCCGTTTGACCTTTGTGTAACTTTGGCTGTAGACACTGTAATATTGTTTTCTTTTCTCTGGGCCGCAAAAGGACACGTGCTTTGGGCTTATTACATATTGGATGACACATTCTAAAGGTTCTTTTTACATTTGGATTCAACTTACTTAGCACGAATCAGTCATCATGCTCTAACGTTGATGATGGTGATGTGGCTCTTATTGTTGTTGTTGTTACTTATTTTAAATTCTTATTGGAAAGTTGCCTTTGCTGCCATTGAAGCAAAAAGGCAAATAAACGTTCGTCTGTCGCATCTCTCACTGGGTTTGCATTCTCGAGTTCGATCCTTTTTGCTTTTATGCCCCATTTTAGCAAAAGCAAAAAAAAACTTGTTTGCGCTTCAACCTAATATACCGAATAGCTCCTATTCCCCTCGTTCTTTACCCCCATCTCTCGCTCACTCTCTCTCTCTCACTAAAACTGTCTATCTGTCTTTGCTCCCTTGTGAGTGTCTTTGCTGCTTGTTGTTTCTATTGGCATTCGTGCACGCTCTTTCAATTTTATTGCTGTGATTCTGATTCTAGTTGGATTTGAATACGCACACACACACACACAAACACACACACATATGCAGTTGTAAACCTATATAGAATACGTATATAGTTGTATATTCGTGTATGCTTTGGGAATAGATATCCTTGTGCGCTTTTTGCAAAAGTTCAAAAATGTTTCATTATATTGCGCACACACAACAACAACAACAACAACAACAGCAGCAGGAACTACAACAGCGGCAACAACAACGACCAGCAGATTTTCTCAGTGCTGGCAATATTTCAAATCCAACAGCTCATAGGCAAAATGGTTGCTGTCACTGTCGCCCCCTCAGTTTACGCCTCAGTGCTTTGCAAAAGGACCTCAATTTGGCCAGAAAAGGCTCCTGCAGCTTTGTGTGAGTGTATGAGTCTGTATATATATTTGTTTTCGTGTGTGTGTGTGTGTGTGTGTGTGCTAGGGCGTCCAGATTGTAATTGTATATAATTCATACAAAAGCCGCTTTGTCGCTTGATAATACTGCATATCGTTGCTATAGATTCCCCGCACTTCACCGTCCCCTTATTGGTGCCCCTTGAATATTATGTAATTATGTGCGTTAAATTTGTGAAATTTGTGCGAATGCTAATGAAGCTATTAATATTTTATGCGCCATTTAAACAGAGCGCAGCGTCAGCCACAAGGTCCTTGTAATGGTGTAAAGGAGCACACAGCATGAATAATAAACAAGGCCTCCTTGTCAGGCAAAAAAGCTGGCAAAAGGCGCAAAAGCTAAAGCAACAACAACAACGATAACAACAACAACGATAACAGCAACAACCGCAGCAAACTTATGACAAGTCCAAGTTGCCGTTTGCAAAAACAACAACAACAAATGGACAGTCAGTCAGTCAGTGTATGAGTGTTTGAATCCTTGGCTGTCTACTTGGTGGCAAAGCTTTGCCAGCGGGCATAATGTGATTTTCAAGCATTCACAGCACACACAACACACACACACACATACATGCACATATACAAATAAACCAAAGTCACGCACACGCACACATACACAGCAAGAGCTTTGCATATTTGTGCTTTGGCTTCTCGACTGCGTTTGTATTTGTGTTTGTGTCGCCGCTGCAAGCGTATAAATATTTATGCCAACATATTGTAGTCCTCCTCCTCCTGCCACTTCCCCAACTCTTGGCACACCTCTATCCGCTGCTCTCATACCTGTACTACATTGTGGCTGTCCAGCAAAAGCTAATAGAAATGAAATTGCCAACTGTCATAGTTATAGATACGTATCTACTATATACATAGATACATATGTATGTACATATAAACAAACAGTTATATGCACATACATACATACTTACACACAGATAAAGAGACAGACGAACGAATTGAAAAGCATTTTCAAGTTGTCAGCTTTCATGGCCCCCAAAAACTGAATTTTGTACATTTTGTTGCAAAATATGATTTCATTGTGCTCAAATTGAATTAAATTTTTTGGAGTGTGACGTTGCGTCGCAGCCGTCGCTTTCAACATCCCCAAATGCAGGCAACAGTACAACAACAGTTAAAGTCGCAGCTGCGTTGGCGCTCTCGTTCTCACTCTCACTCACTGTCTGACTGACTGACTCACCCACTCACCCATTCACTCGCTTGCTCGCTCTCTCACTCACTCACTTACTTACTGGCTCACTCGCTCATTTTGTCTTCCTTTTTTTTATGCTACTGCTGCTGTTCTTGTTATTCTTGTTGTTGTTGCTTTTGGTAGCTTTCAGAACGGAAGCGGATATTTTCAACGCGCCATTGTTATTTTTTGAGTGCGGGAAATTGCTCGGTGGCTCGGTCTCATCTCTTGCCTGACGTTCAACAAAGCACACGGCGCCCTTTTTGCAGTCGCTTCAAGTTTTTGCGACACGAATACAGTGTGAGAGTTTTTCTCTCTGCCTGTAAGTGTGTGTGTGTGGGTGTGTGTGTGTGCTTGTGTGTGTCTCTCATCCGCTTCATGCTTATCATTGTGCTCAGCTTCGTTCTTGTCGTCGTCGCCGTCGCCGTCTCCGTCACCATCGTTGCTGCTGCTGCTGCTGCTGCTGCCTTGTCGACAGCTTTGTTTGTGTTGTAAATATAATTTTACGACTCTGCCTGCCCCACTGCTTCGCTGGCTGACTGTCTTTCTGCCTCTCTGTCTTTCTCTCTGTCTGTCTGCCTGTCTCTCTGTCTGTTTGCCTGTCAGTTAGTCGCTTTGTCAGTCCGTCGCCTTGCTCTGCAAGTCCTTTGCCACACATACATATACACACACCCACACTCGCACACACACCCAGACACACAGCAAACTCAACTCAACTTCACAGTGGCGCTGTCGCTTTTTGTTTGCCGCCCTTTTTTCTCCCCCACTTAACATTTTATTAAGCGAAAATGCTTGTGCCGTAAAATGCGCGCTTACATGTTTACCCACCTCCCCCACACGCCAAATACACCACACACAACAGTTACAGTCAGCTTGAGGCCCAACCCTGAGGGGTCGCTGCGTATGCTGCGTACGTGCGGAGAGTGGGGGAAGTGTCAGAGCAAAAGAGCGGTAGCGAAAATAGAGAGACACAGAGAGTGAGAGTGAGATAGACAAAGTGGGCAAAGGAGAGTGTGAAGAGAGCGAGGAACAACGGAGTCATCGTCATTTTCATTTCCTGTGGTCGTATTTATGCTTTTATTTGAATTGATTTTATTTCGTTGCGTTTTATCTGCCCAGCTGCTGGATGAGGATATGGCGTGAGCTTGTTATGTGTATGACTATGAGTGTGTGTGTGTGTTTGAGTGTGTTTGTGTGTGTGCTATGCTGTCTGCCATGTAGTTAATACGTTGATTTCATTTTTATGATCCCTTTTGCCTTGCCACTTTAATGTTAATTTTATTATGATGTTGCCGCTTCGCGTTGTTCCCTTGGCTTTTTTTTTTTTGTTTATGTTATTTTCGTTGTCGCTATTATGGTTTTTGTTGTTGTTGTTTGTGGCATTTATCCATGCAAAGGGTCGTTCATTATATAATGAGTTCAGTTCACAGGTTTTGTTTTGTCCCGCCCAGTTGCTAATTATTCAAAATTAATTTCATCATTTGTGCACGCTTTCACATCATGCTCAACATATTTTCTATTTGTATTATTTAATTAATTTAATTCACATTTTATGACATATTCTGCTTTATATTGTTTTTACTCTTTAGCTTAATTTAATGCAGCAGTTTATTGTATATCACGAGAGACTGGATTCTCACCCAAACAGCCTGGCTAGGAGACTCGGTGTTGCAGCACAGGGGTCTGCCAGCCCCCGCTCTAGAGTTAGAAGAAGACTTAAACGTCACCACCCTCAAGACCTGCTGGACCGGGCCTTGACGTAAGCTTGTTCCTATATTCTCAAAAGTAAAATTGTCTGTGATATCTACACCCCCAAATTCTTGTATCCCCTAAACTACCACCTTCCGATTAGATTAAGCTGCCTTAAAGGTAGCAGGGCACTAATCTGTACATATTTCCTTTAATAAAAAAAAAAAAAAAAAAAAAAAGCAGTTTATTGTGAAGTACATATTTGGCAGCTTAACCTAATTTTACATTAATATCAAAACATATAATACATAGAACTATTTTCATTATTTTGATATTTACATATTTAAATTAAGAAATTAAGATATTCTTCTGGCAGGAAAATCATGTGGATGCAGTATTTTCAGGCGTCTTCTGCCTGCATACCTCAGATGGGAGGTCAATTTTTGACAGTAATTTTCGGCCTGTAGCTGCAGTACGTCACCAACCATAGGTACGCCTAAGTCACGCTCAATGTCCCTAATCCGCATATGCCAAGGCGCATTGCACATCCTCCTGAGGATTTTGCTTTGAGCCACTCGAATTTTGCTAAGGTTAGTCTTGGCGGCTACTCCGTAAACCTGAAGCCCGTACTTCCAAATTGAGCTTAATATCGCCTTTTATATGGTAACCTTGTTCTGCAGAGAAAGCTTATTTCTTGGCGACAACAGCCACGACATCCTCGCCGCCTTTGCCAGGATGGTTTTTTGCAACATTGTTGTATGCCGAGCGAAGTTTTGGGATCTGTCAAGAATGACTCCGAGATACTTGTAGTGCTATTCATGACTGAGGATTGATCCCAACATCCTAATTCCAGGACAGAATCCAATTCTTGTCGAGAATGTCATGTTCGCACATTTACTAGCATTGATGCCAATGTTCCAACAACGGGCCCATATCTTGCTGCAAGGCCTCGGCAGCAGTGCCAAGAGACTGGCTCCTGGTAAGAACAGCGGTGTCGTTGGCATATGTTGCGATCAGAACGTCCTGAGGGTCAACTGCTGGTATTGCACACGGCTTTGGCATGTCGACTGTGTATATAGAGTACAAAGTTGGTCCAAGTACACTACCTTGCGGAAGTCCTGCGCATATCAGTCTTTCTGAACGACCTGTCAGCCAAAAAGCTGCTTACTAGCTGGAATAGTTGTGGGGTCAATAACTGCTTCAGCTTGCAACGAAGACCATTGTGCCAGACACGATCGAAAGCCTGCTGTATGTCCATGAACACTGCCACAGTACAAGGAGTATCCTTGTGCTCCATAGGAGGCGCAATTATTAAGTTATTCATTTTTCGCTTGCGCGCAAAAGTATGCTACACATTTATTTGCACACTTTGCGCGCGCTTTTCAAATTCTTAATTTTTTTTATTTTTCTGTTTTCTTTCTTATTTGTGGACCGATCTTAATGAAACTTTCAGCATTGCTTGTGGTGTTCTCCATGCACCTGCCAAGTTAGAAGAGTCTGCGTTGGTTGGCGTGGGCGGTACAAGTTTTGTTTTCAGGCGCGATTTGTTGCGATAGTTGCTGAGAGGGACGCTTTCACACGGACTTACTTTTTCAGCATTTGAATTGGCTCTCAATCTGTTTAGATACCTACCGTATTTCCATCAACAGCGAACATCTTTTGTTGGTTTGTAGTTAATTTGTAATGGATTTGTAATGAGTATGTAGTAGGTCTGATACCCTCTGCTGAATAGATGATATTCTCTTCGACATTTTCTACATTTCATTTAATTAGTAGAAAATATAAGTAAACTAACTGTAAAACAGTTTAAACTTATTTATACTTTGCCACTTTAAGTCCGTTTAGTTAAAGATCAACTGAAAGCAGCAGTTTAGTTTGTTTAGCTAGCGAAATTCCCTTTAGTTAGGCTCTACGGCAGTCTGAGTAAAGGAAATAATTAAAAGACTTATTATGTGTAATTACTATGTAAGGAGATAAACCAAATTGAAACATTATATCAATTATTGTTGCAGTCCAATGGTTGTTAGGGAATTTTCAGTCGAGAAGATTTACATTTTTGTGATTTCAATTGCAGCGACAGTTGACATTGACATTAATTAGTAATGCTGGACAAGATGATGTTGGTTCAGATTCTGGATACTGCAACTGTTGCTGGTTGTACTTAATTGCTGTCTGTGTCTTGGTCTTGGTCTTGGCCGTGTTTCCATTCACCCATGCGGTAATTTGACGCAATTTCACGCTGACAACGGTAGCTGCATGTTGCCAAAGACTTAATGGCTCCAGCTCTACGCATAAAATCAACAATTACGCAGCTGAAACCGCAGCAACAGGAATACAACTTGCCAGATCATGTTGCCCCAGACTGGCGGGCGCGCAGTGCAATGTTAATTCGAGCCAAGGCAGCCAATTCAACCAACTAACCATCCAACCATCCAGCTAAGTGAGTGCAACCTACGCAACGGCAATGGCAACGGCAATGGCAACGGCAACTGCACTCATATAGATGGAGACGAGCCACTTAATATACGATACTGCAACTGGCAGCTTGTGGCAAGTTGTCGGCCTGCACTGATTCTGATTGCTGGCAAATAACTTGGCAACTTTAAAGGCCGCAACCAAACAGACAGCCAGGCCAACTAGTTAGCGTCACTTGAGCTAAAAAAAAGAAACTTTCATAGTTTTTTTCTTTTTTATTTTGCCAGTTTCTGTTTATGTTGTTTGCATTGTTCTATGCGAACTTGCCACATGCACTGTGCAAACTTCTGCTTGCTGCGGTTGCTTAGTATACTCCGCACAAGTATTTGTGGTTTTTGCGCCAATGAGTATAGCAGCAACTCACTGCGGTAGAACCTGAGAGTGTGAAGCTTTGCGCAGTGTGGAAGCTTTCATGCGCTTTTAAAGCTTTACATTTATATATGTATTGTGATTGTTATAGTTATGATCACACTAATAGTTAAACAACTTCACAATAGAAGAAATTTAGTCGAGCTTTAAGCTTTATGTTTTCATATGAATCTATGTTATTAAAGCTTCTATGCTCTTGCAAAGCTTTATGTAAACTGGCAATAGAACATCAGGCCAGTTATTTGTTCATTATGCCTTAAGAATTACTCTAAGAAGCTTTCTGATTCTATTTGATTCGTTTTTTAAAGCTCCATGTGCTTTTACACATTTATGCCAGAGTATTAATTGAGCTTTAATCTTGCACATGACACTTATTTTGTTTAATTAAAGCTGTCACATAATTTAATACTTGTAAAGTAATCATAGACTAGCTTTAAGCTTGCTTATTGAATTTCCCATGTGCTTTAAAAGCTCTGTATGTTGGCTGTTACCGAAAAACACTTGAAAATTTGTCAACTGCCAAGAAATAAAAATCAAGATGATGGATGCGATGGACTTAGGTGCATTGTAATGGAATGTGTGTGATAAGGGACTGAATAACAAAGTGCAAAGGTTAAGCTAGCACAGTTACACACACACACACACACCCACATAAGATGTTATACCGATAGATCCTTTTGTGGCGTAACTAATCTACTGCAAATTATCTTGGCTCTTCGAAAACGTCTGCAGCATTTCGGCTTTGCCTATTTTAAGGCGCTCGACCGAGACACAAACTTTTGCCACACGGCTCAGAAAAGTTTATGCTGCTGCTGCCAAAGTTGATGCGATTATGATTTTCAATTTTCAACAGTCAGCATCAAGTTAAAATTGAACAAGGAGTGGTGTGGAGGGGTTCCACATAAAGTCCGGCAAATGCCCAAAAGGAAAAAAAAAGGGAATATAAAAAACAAACAACCACAAGGCGAAAACCAAAACCAAAAGCTATAGAAATCTGTTGAACAGCTAAGGTGGCAAGGGGGCGGAGTAGGAGAAAGGGAAGAGGAAGGGGATGTTCAGGGGAAGTCATGTCGTGCCAGTGGCCCTGCGGCGCCCAACAATAAATTGAGTTTTGCTAGCTTGGCCAAGCAGCAGCAATGGCAGCTGTTTCATAGTCAGTCACAACGGCAAATCCCCAGCACAGCACACAGTTTTATACTTACACAAAATATATATATATATGTATGTATACAGATATATATGTATACATTTATCTATACATACATATACATAGCATTCAACGTAGGGCGCAAATTGGACAGCTAGAGAGCTACAAACAGATACAAGCGCTGTACAGACTAAACCATAGATACATCATGTATGTATTTGTAATTGTCAGTGTGCTCTTGCACAGTGGTTTAGTTCTAGTTGTAGTCTACTTTCTGGCGCTTAGTTGAGCTTAGAATACAGTTATGACAGCCGTGATGTCATTATGAGTTGGAATCTTACTAGAAATTCATTTCAATTATTATTAAAGTGTTCATTAAACAAAGGAAATAACTATGGATTAGTGATGTTCGTTTCATAGAGTTTTATACTAATTATACAGTGTTGCAAAATGTTGTCATAGTAAATATAATATATGTATATTTACAAATTATTATACAATACAATATTATAAAATTATATGCATTTTTTTTTAGCTAAGAGATATAATAAATCAATGTATTCACATTTTGTTTTAAATAATTATTTACAAAACATGAAATAAGTAAACAACTTTTTATTATTTATTTAATTTTTTAAATATTTCACAATTTATTTATTAAATAAATCAAATAATTTCTATACTTAAAGATGTATTTAAATTATTTGTTATCTTAACGAAATACAAGTTTAAAATATAAATTAACAATTATATTATTATGATTATTAGATATAATAAATCAATGTGTTCACCTTTTATTTGTTTACAAAAATAAAACATATAAACATCTTTTTATTATTTATTTATTTATAAAATGTCTCGCAATTTATTTATTAAATAAAACAAATGATTTCTATACTTAAAAATGCATTACATTTATTTTTTATTTCAACAAAATGCAAGTTTGAAATTTGAATTAACAATTACATTACCTAGTTATTATATTATAAATTGTATTTAATATTTAAAAATTATATTTATTAATTAGTTTTCAACTTGTTTAAATGTTAATATGGAAACATAACACAACATAACATTGCAAAGAATTAATTAGTTTATTTATAAGCAACTCAAAGTTTTAGTTATGCATAACACACTACGTTGAATATTTGTATATTTATGTATTTTTGTTCCACTGTTGGGGAAATATTACCGTAATACCTACAAAGTGCTGGTATACACAGTTTTGGTTGGCGCTTTCCACTCATAACGACGGCGACAACTGAGAAAACACTTTGTTCACATATTTGATTTGATTTATACAAAAGTCGTACGTTTTATTTCTTTTTTCTGTGCTCAGTTTGCAAGCGAAAGGAAGTGAAATATGTATGTATAAAAAAAAAAAATAAACACACACGCACACACAGTCATGCACACATTCGAGAGGGAACAGAACCTGCAGATTCCATTGCCCGCCCAGTTTTGCCGCGTTTATTTTTCATTCCTGTTCAAATTATATTGTTGACCATCAACAACGTTGTCCTATGCCCCGGCACTCAGCACTCGGCACTCCACTGCACCACTCCTGTTCCATCTCTCTCGCTCCTTCGCTCTCTCGCTCTGTCTCTATTGCTCACGTCTCTCTACCCTTGGCAGACCATAGTGTTTGCTGCGTGGCATAAACTTTTAGCTTGGTTTTTGTTTCGAGTTGCCTCGTTGATTTTTGCACAGTTTTGTTTGACTGACAGCGACACCAAGCGGGCAGGCCAACCCAGCCGGATCTCACGTCTGTCCCAATTCCCTTTGCCCTCAACCCTCTACACTGCCATCGCTGGCACACTGCCTCGCCCTGTGTCCCTTTTGTTGTTGGCCGCACTGCGCCCGCGGCGGCATCAACATTAACGCGCTTCGTTTCTGCTCGTCCCATAATCCTTTCAATTTTTAAATCATTTTTTATTTCTGCCTTTTGGCTGTGGCCCTTTTACCCCAGATCCCAGACCCCAGACCTTAAACTGAACCCGTCTATCCATTGCCTCTGCTTCTCTGTCAGTCTCCTTCACCCTCTCTCTCTCTCTCTCTCTCTCTCTCTCTGTGTTTCGTCGTCATTTGATGCCTTTTGTGAAGTCGTGCGACCCTCGCCGCAAATATTTATAAATGAAACGTGTGCATTTCGTGCTTATTTGATTGATGCCCACTGTCCAGTCGAGGACGATGGGGCAACGCAAGAACGTCGTCGGTATGTAAGTGTGTGTGTGTGTGTGTGTGTGTGTGTGTGTACCGTGGACACGCCCAAATTCCCAAAAGTGAAGCCATCTAATGACAATGACATGTTTATCCCCCCCAATGCCAGCCATTTACACCTTTAAAGCCCATTCGCAATTTCATCAATTACTGCATTTAATCAACTCGTTAAGCCACATCTCAGACACCTGCAGTTGACCATCAGCAGCAGCAGTAACAGCAACAGCAGCTGTGTGGCATTGGCCAAGAGGTTGGGCCCTCACAATCGTTGAGGTAATTACGAAAATGAAATCAGTCCGCAGGTAATCCTCATACTGTGCACCTCCCAGTGGGCGTGGAAATGCCATTGAAGCTAGATTCCCGATTTCCACATGCCTCTTCCACTCCCACTCCAACCCGCTACCCGCAGTACCTCAGACAACCTGTCCACAGTCGTCCTCGACATTTACAAAAAAAAAGTAAAAGAATTTCATTTGTCTGGGACATGAAGTGGCGTTGGGTTTGATTGAATATGAGTACGGTTCAAGTATATAGTATAAAACACAGTCTGTGCTTTCTCTTTGTGCAATTGACGCTTTTGAAAGCACATTAAAGCTTTCAGTTATATTTAATTGATTGTGTTGATTCGCTGAAACGTGCAATTTTATTAGATATTTAACATTTGCCTTAATGTTTTTAGATTTTATTATAATAAAATACATGTTCGTGTGTATGAACGAGTGTTGTTTGTTTACATGCATACAATGACATACATTTGCTGTGTTTGCTGTATGTTCCATTGCCTTCCACGAGACTTCGCTATGAGTGTGAGCGAGCCTGCTGCATTAGACATTCACAATGGTATTTATTGGCGTGTTAGTGTGTGTATAAGTAAGAGCAGACGTGCAAGCTCTCTGCAGTTAGTATCCATGCATGTGCGGGTGTGAGCAGCTAAGCGGCCCAGAGGGAAAACGCTGCAGTGCTTGCTCACAGCAATGCCTATGCATGTGTGTGTGTGTGTGTGTGTGGGATCAGTTCGGCTAGCTCAGTTCACTGAGTACGTGTGAACAACTGCAGTGATTGCACGCAGTTTGCGGGTGAGAGAAAAGCGCAATGTACTTAGCATCCACAGATCAAAACTGTGTCCACAGGGCAAAATATATATGTACATATATACTACATTCCACTGGCTGAAGACAAATTGTATAAGACAATAATAATATTATTATTATTTATATTATTGCAATTATATTATTAATTCTATTGTTATGTACTCATATTATTCGATAGCTAAATAGATATCTTGCATGAACGTTTAGGCATATTTAATTAATATTAACAAATTTATTATACAATTTATTGTTTATTGTTTAATAGTATAAAATAATAAAATAATTGTTCTAAATTTGATCTTTTTATGGTAAATATACGTGCCAAATTTTGTGTCTCTAGCTCTTATAGTTGTTGAGACGCATTTATACAAATAGCCAAACTTCTGCCTGTTACATTCATTTGCATAAAGCTATAATACCCATTTTTGCGAACAGGATGTAAATGATAATAAATGCATAATGAAAACGGCAAACATAACATGGAATTGCTGTCGGATTTTTGCTGAGCTTAAATACAGCAATTAAATATACATTTTATATAAATTGAAGAGATATTTTATTACCTTTTCAAATGTTATTTTAATGCTGTCACGAGAGTAAAGTAAATAATATAAATTTTTAGTTTTTTCTCATCTGCCAACATGTACACATGCACATAAATATTTTGTTAGTTTCGAAAGGAGTTTACCTTTTGGCTACAATAAAGATATGCAGCAATAAAATGCCATCAATTATTTATTAATTTATATCATACGCTCGGCAGGAGCTCTTATCCTGTCAATGGGTTATCAAAAAGAAGCTGCAGCTGAGAAGGAGCAAACAATAATGCTGAACAAGGGGTTGAAATTCAGTTACGGAAAAATAAGATAAAAAAAGAAGGAAATACAAATTGTCGGGCCACTTTCACTGGGAGCAAGAAGAGGATGTACGCAACGAGTGCGAAAATAATGAGATTGAAATGAATGAAATAAAAGAAAAGTGCAGAGGAGAACCAAAAGAATCAAGAGTCCATTTCAGAGCCGAGTCAAAGGCAAACCAGCAATGTGAAGTAAAAATGAAATTAATTATGAACGCGTTTACGTTAGCCATTAAGTTGAGCGCTTGAGTTCTCTTCAAAAGTCCAATAAATCATATCGCCAGGTCTGTTATGTGCCCGAACCCCGCCCCATCCCGCCGCCATTCAACTCGCCTCGCATATTTCAAATTAATAAAGTTTCGGGCAAACAAAGCGAACAATGTCAAGTGTAAATCTGGCTGCAAAGTTAACACTGATAGCTGATAGTCGCCTTCCTGTTACCTCTCTCTCTTTCTCTCTCTATCTACCTCTCTCTCTCTCTCTTCCTCTCCTATTTATAGCGATTGAGCACTGCGATTACTAGAACTATTGCTTGATTTTATATGCTTCATTTCAATTTTTGGCTGCACAACAAAAAAAATGCCAAAGTTGAAACATTTTCCAAGTCAATTTCCGTCGCTGGCAGCAACAACAAAAGCCGAAACGAAATAACAAGAAAACACAACAAAATATTAATTATACCGAAGATATAATGCTCTAACAATTCGAATTTAATAAACTTGATTGGCATCTCTTTATATTTCTTTCAAAACAATCTTTATCGACTTCCAACTGTAGCTAATGCGAGCAGAGTTTAAATTATTATTTGAGCTTTAGTTTAAACTATTTAACAACTTCCCAAACATTATTTGAACTCTGTTTTGATTTGTGTATATTGATTAAAAACATTTCCTGCCGCAGAACTTGACAATTCCACTCAGAAAGCAGTTAACAATTCAGGGCCAAGTCAGAGTACTCTCTGTGCAAGGGTATACAAATAAATTAGAGGGCGCAAAAAAAAACTTGATAGCAGCCCTTGACGGTCGGTGCGACCATAAAAATCGTTGCCGACTCCAACTGTCAGGGAAATAAAAATCAAATTTAAAACGCTAAGAAAGCCGTCGCCGCCGCGCGGAAAAGCAGGCAACACAAAAGACAAATGGCCGGAAGTGTGGCTGGAGCCAGGGGGTGACAAGGGCTTAGTTGGTTGGATAGTGGGCGGCTGGTTATTGTGTGTCTTTAGCTGCTTTACCGAGGGTTGCTCTAAATGTCGCAATTTTACGAGTCAATATAAAGGTGCCTGGGGAGTCATTTACAGGCGCACAGCGGTTTGGTTTCGTTTTTGGCAATAAAATGGAAAACGTGAAACGGCAAAAGAAGAAAAGCTGCTAAAGGAAATGACTGCTTTTATGGCAGAGGACAACGGAAACGACAACGACGACGACAACGACGACGACGACGACAGCGACGACGCTACATAAAAATTTGTAGAGGAAAAAAACACGTGTAAGCGCATAGGCAAAGGGTTGCACCACCAACGGCACCACCAAAGCTCAAATATGATGGCAATTTTTATGCACGTCCCGTAAAATATTTTAGCAATGAACCATAAAATGCTGCGCCGTGCATCCTACATTGCCCCCTCCCCCATCCCCCTCTCATGCCACATTGTGTGGCAAGCTTGAGTGATTTATAACAATGTCAAAATTACAAACAAAACGACGCACAAGCTTTGGGCATGAATAAATATTACAACTATATATATATATATATACAAATATCTTAACATTTAGTAGTCTCAGCTAGAATTTACGAACAATCTCCCTGCGCCTGGTGCTGGTCACTTGAGCGGTGTTTTTGGTGGTGCGTATATTGCAATTGTGGCAATCGCCATTCCATTTGATATTCCCATTCCTCACATGCACCCGTGTCGTGGATGAGGTGCGTATGCGTATTTGACCTGCAATGCCATTGATTGGAGTTAATCTACTATTTGCCAATCACAAATTGAGTTACTCACCAGCTGGAGCAGCCTCCAAGATGGCCAACATTGCCAGCAGCAGCAGAAGACACAACGCTAACCACTTCATGTTAACTGAGAACTGAATACGTTTACAATCTGTTCAGCACTTTTTATAGCTCGACTTGTAATGTGAATCGAGCTACGTTTACGATTGCAACTAAAACTACAATTGGGATTTGCCCACAACTCGTAGAGTGAATCCCCCCCTCCCAACCCAACCCCAGATAACATTATATCAATGCATAACAAGTTTGTTGGGGTTTGTGGGTGACGCGTTTTGCACTGCTTGGCATTTCAATTAGTCACTTCATTTAATCAATGGAATTAGCTGGTATTAATAGATAATTGACATCTTGATGAAAATATTGTAACGAAAATGGCAACGCTGCCCTAATAGCCCAAGGTTGCCACCCCCGATCCACGGTTGCTATGACAACAGCTGACCGCTCGTCAGCTGTTGCGGCGATGAGACGGTCACACAGCCAGCTGTTGTGGCGGTCGGAACAAAGAGCAACCCTGAGAGTTTGGGCCGCCATGCAGCTTCCGTTTCCTCTGATATCGCTCTCCTCTTCGAAACGCCACCGCGATCAGTCCGAGCTCCGCAGTTGTTAGCGTGTTAAATAACAAACACGCGGGAAATAAAAGAAAAGAAAAAGAAACCAACCACAGTTTTCTTATTGGAAGCGGGATTGCCTAATCTGGCCCGTGCTTTCGTGGTGACTCCCTCGCCACTTAAAAACCAAGGAACCGCTCGACCAACCACCAGTGACGGTAGGCCCAGCCTATTTGCGTTACATTGGTGTCAGGTGTGGGGTCTAATTGTGCTTGGAAAAGTGCAAGCCCACCATGCCACGTAAGCACGGCTCGCGCCAACAGGCATCCCTGGCTTGGCAACGCGCGAAGACGCCCCGCCACGAGGAAGGAGATGATGGGGCTGCGGAGCCCGACCGGCAGTTCACGGCGGATGCCGTATTAAAGCTGGCGGCGCAGCAACGACAACTGCAGGAGAAGGTGACCGAACTGACGCGGACTTTCGAAGAAAAGTTCGAACGGTTGTGGACCTCGTTCGAGCGCACTATGGCATGCGCAGGTAATGAACGCCCGGTCGCAGCCACCAGTGAACAGCCTTCGGCGGACCACTTGACTTGCAGCACGCCGCAAGTTCCCACCGGTTGCGAACGAAAGGAATCCCGTCAGGAGACGTACTCGGCAGGTGCCGTTACTTCCGCTGGTGAGCAGCCAGTGAGTCCCCGATGTTGCCATGGCTCGCCAGCCGTACCCGTAGTGCGATTCGAGCCGATTGAGATGGAGTCGTTGCCCCAGTATGATGGAAACCGACCATGGGACGAGTTTCAACGTCTCCTGGACGGCATGGCCACTGAGCAGGGATGGTCCGAACGCCGCAAGTGCCACCGTTTGTACGCCAGCTTGCGCGGACGGGCGCAGCTGTTCTACGGGACGCTGCCGCAGACCACGCTATGCTCGTATGATGCTCTGGCTGAGGCGATGCGCCGGCAATTCACGCTGAGCGCCCGCACCAGTTATCAGCTGTTCCAAAGCCGCCGGCAAGGTCCAAAGGAGTCACTGGCAGACTTTGCGTGGCAGCTGGATTGCTTGGGCCGAGCTGCTTTTAGTGGCATGCCAGCCGCCACATACGATAGCATCGTGGTACAGCGTTTTATAGACGGTATTCGGGAGACAACGTATCAGACGCAGCTTGTGATGGTCGACCCTCCTAATCTGGCACGGGCACTGGAACTTGTTCAGCGCGTTGAAGCGCACAGCCGCCGATATGCGACCGGCACCGTGATGAATGTCGCCATGGTAACCGACGAGCCGCAGCCCGGTTCGCCATCGAGGAGAAGATGGAGACGTCCCCGACCAAGAGCACCGAACGACTTCGAGCGACACCACGCTCAGTCGTACCCATCGGGAAACTAGGAGCAGCCAACCTCCCGGGGCGGAGGTTGGCCAGGAACGCCCGCGGGTTCGGCCACAGCACGCCGCACCCGCCCAGCCCCATCGAAGTAAGTAAAACACCGCTGACGCCTAACCGGATACCAGAATCGACAACCGACTTAGTCAGGGACACGGTCCCGCCACCTTCGCCATCCGTCCACGCCCCCCTTGTGCGCGCGGGATCGGCCTGAGTTCCTCACCTCGACCCATGCTCGGCTCGAGTTGCCAGCAGCCAGACGCAGCGCTCCTTCACCCGAAGTTGAGCCCTTCCTGGCCCGTTTGTTCGAGGAGCCGCCGCTGGAACGCGAGGAAGTAGCCAGACGCAGCGCTCCTTCACCCGAAGTTGAGCCCGTCCTGGCCCGTTTGTGCGAGGAACCGCCGCTGAAACGTGAGGAGGTAGCCAGATGCCGCGCTCCTTCACCCGAAGTTGAGCCCGTCCTGGCCCGTTTGTTCGAGGAGCCGCCGCTGGAAGGCGAGAAGTCAGGCGAGACGCAGCCCCTGCCCATAGACGTTGATCCCCGCGTGAGTCCGCGAGTTGAAGCAACGTATGCCGTGGGCGCGCTCGGCGATCGGCATCTACACTGCGTAATTCCCTTGCAGAAACACCCGGTGCGATTGCTGGTCGACACCGGTGCTGCCGTTTCCTTGCTAAATCGAAATGCGTTACCGAAGCCACCACCATGTACACCATGTAGAGTAATGCTCCAGGGTCCGTCAGCGGAGCAGTTCGTGGCTACAGCACGTAGCAAGGTCAGTATGACGTTGGCAGGTCGCCCTATCGAGCACGAATTCCTCCTTGTAGAAGGCCGCATACCCAGCCTCCTCGGAGTCGACTTTCTGCTGCGACACCAAGCTACCCTGGACTTGAAGGCTTTGCTTATAAAGCTCGACTGGGGAGCAATCTCGCTGGAAGCATCGAGTGCGGAGTCGCCCGGTCTATTATATTCCACGGAGCCCACACGCATCCCGCCGTACAGCGATACCCACTTGCGAGTCGGATGTACGTCGCTAGCCCAAACTCCTGTAGCCGTGTTGGAACGCGGTAAGCATTCCCAGCTACCCATCCAAGTAATTTTGGGTAGTAGTATCATGGATGCTGCGGACGATAAGACGACCCTACGAGTCTTGAATCTGAGCGCACAGGAATACCGTGTCCCAGCGTTTACCGTCTTGGGACAATTGGAAGCCGTGGATATTGACCCATGTAGTTCGGAGAGCGTCAAACCCGAGCTGATCGACTGGCAGACTCTAGTCACAGCGGACCTTAAGCTAGAGGTCCACACCCGGTTAGTGTACCTACTGCGGCGCTATGGAACTGTGTTCTCACAAAGGGATGATGATACCGGGCGTACCAACCTAGCCCGGAAAACGCACGACGAAGACCGTGCATGTCAATCGCCTAGCTCGCTTCCGTGGATCAACACAGGATGGACTCGGCCAGGAGGCTTGAGTCTTAGAGGGGGGGCAATGTAACGAAAATGGCAACGCTGCCCTAATAGCCCAAGGTTGCCACCCCCGATCCACGGTTGCTATGACAACAGCTGACCGCTCGTCAGCTGTTGCGGCGATGAGACGGTCACACAGCCAGCTGTTGTGGCGGTCGGAACAAAGAGCAACCCTGAGAGTTTGGGCCGCCATGCAGCTTCCGTTTCCTCTGATATCGCTCTCCTCTTCGAAACGCCACCGCGATCAGTCCGAGCTCCGCAGTTGTTAGCGTGTTAAATAACAAACACGCGGGAAATAAAAGAAAAGAAAAAGAAACCAACCACAGTTTTCTTATTGGAAGCGGGATTGCCTAATCTGGCCCGTGCTTTCGTGGTGACTCCCTCGCCACTTAAAAACCAAGGAACCGCTCGACCAACCACCAGTGACGGTAGGCCCAGCCTATTTGCGTTACAATATCTTTAATGCAAGCAAGGAAAGGGTTATTTTGGGGAAGTAATGATATGCTGTAGATTTATTAAAAAGATTTATTATAATTTAACTTTGAGTAACTATTTTAAAAAGTAGAAAGATAGTTTATATTCTGCTCTGAATTAAGTAACTATTATTTAAAATAAAAAAAAACAAACATTTTAGTTAAGTTTAATTTTTTAATATTTAACTTGTAAATCGAAAACCGCGTTCCTAACTAATTTCGACTGATTGTTTGATTGGTTCGACTGATTGTTCCTATGGCAGCTATATGTTATAGTAGTCCGATTGTTAGCAAATTTTATTAGATTGTAAAAAACTAAGCCACACAAACAAGCTGTGAGTTTGATTAGCATCACTCAAGAAACAGCGAAGTTATTGCTACAAAAGTTGCATGTTTAAGCTATAGTTATTAAGGCAGCTATATGTTATAGTAGTCTGATTCCTACTTAGATCCGACATATGTGTTATCTGCAGCAAAAGTATAGAACTATAGCAGCATTCATTAAGATAGCTTTAAAACTGAAAGACTGATTTGCGTAGAAGCAGATGGACAAAGGAATAGCTGGACATGGCTATATCAACTCAGCTAGTCGTTCCGATTTAAAGGGCAGCACATATTTACAACTTCTTCCTTAATGCCTTACACACTTCGTAACCAAATTATAGTGCTCTCAGCGAGTGTATAATGAGCTAAAAAATGAGTAAAATTGAATCATTTAAACCAAAGTCGAGGTTAACCATGTCTAAGAGGAGCAGCTAATTTGGCTGCTGATTTGCTGCTGTTGCTTGATCTGCACTTTGTGAGTTCAATTGTTGGAACCATAAATGAACCAGCCAACATAAGCTTTTTATGTAAACCTATCAAAGTTGTTAGTTAGTTGCTAAACTAAGCACATCTGCAGCAAGTTGTCAACTAAGTTATCGATCCAAAGTTTGAGCTGCTCTGTTAGCTGCTTTGTTAGAAGCATTGTGAAGAGAGCATAGATTGTTTATAGCATTATAGATTATTGTTGTTGCAAGGGCAGTCTTATATTTCTAGCAAATCAGTTGCTTCTTATCAGCATCAGCTCAAACGAACAATCGATCAATCAATCTATCAATCTATCTACCTGGAAATTCCAGTCAAACCGGCATAACCCAGACCACAATCAAGTCAACATCAATTTAAGCAAAAGGGCATTACTTTATTGACCTACATTTGCATAGATCTCAAAATATGCATGTCATATTGTAATCTTTTAGGATCACACTCCTTTCACCACCTGAAACCACGCCCTCCGTATATATGCTGTTCCCCATTTGCGTTCTGGTGCAAATTCCAGCCCTCCATGCTCCAGTCATCTTCACGAGCCGGCTTTCTAGTCATTTGCCATGGCCTGAACGTAGTCTGGCGAACTGGCGGAGAGTTTTTGCCATAATTTCGCCAAGTTCTTGTCGTAGGTGTTGTAGTTCTGCCTTCGTTGGGTCTATTGCAGTTCTTACAGACGCCATTGATAATCACTTTGCCAGCTGCAAGAGATGGAGATCCAGGAAGATAGGGGGTTATAATGATTGACACATTACTGTCCACTACTAACCATCAATGCAGACAGCCAACATGGCCAACATCAAGAACGTTATCAATAATATGCACCGCATTTTCTTAACTGAACTTCACACTGTGTTCGCTATAATGTTAATTTCAAACTGACATCAAGAAGCGCATCTCGTTTGATTTTAAGCAAAGATTGGGAATCTCTAATCAAGTGCAGTCTGTTGTACATATAATAAAGTACATATTATAGTACATAATATGATGATCAACAATAACAAAGCTGATCGATCCTATAAATGCGAGTTAACAGATTGCAAATCAGAAAGTTCAATGCAATCTTTTCACTACAAATCGCATGTACATTTCTATGCGTTTATCAACATTTTATTCTATATTTAAGTATGTACTTATGTTTGAAATTAAATAGAGAACAGATGTATATTTGTTAATAATAAAATCAAACAATTTAATTAATGTAAAACCATTGCAATGTGCAATTTTTATACCCTGTACAGGGATATATTAACTTTGTAAAAAAATTGTTGTAACAGGCAGAAGGAGGCAGCTCCGACCCTATAAAGTATATATATTTTTGATCAGTATCAACAGCCGAGTCGATTGAGCCATGTCCGTCTATCTGTCTGTCTGTCTGTCCGTCTGTCCGGTTCTGTCAAGGTTCCTGTATACCATACGCAGATTAAGTTTATCTTAAATTTTGGATACCTTGCCGCCTTCCCCCGCCATTTGAAAAAAACTAATAATAGCCACATATCATATAGAAGCAATGCTAAAAGTTTCATCAAGATCGGTTCATAAATAAGAAAGAAATACAGAAAAGTAATTCTTCCATTGAATCGTTGCGCTCATGAGGGCAGCACATGTGCAGACGTAAATGAAGTGACGTAATACTCAGCTTTTTATGGAGTATGTACGCATATGCAAAAAGTTTGATGCTATGAGAGTTTGAAAAGAATATTCTTTAAACACCTGTCATGTACTTGCTTCTATTATAATCGAAGTACTTATTATCAAAATACTTTTATTATAAAAAGCATGTACAGGGTATTATAATTTTTAAATAATAAATGTTATAAGTTTTAAATAATTTTTTAAAATAATTAATTAATAATAATTGGCATGGGGAATTTATATGTACTTTGATTCGAATTATCAAATTTGTTATAAAAAATACATAATTTATGCAGCTTACAGTTTTAATTACTGTTGTAAGGAAGTAAACTCTCTCTCTCTCTCTCTCACTGATAAGTTGAGACTAGAGAATGCATTGAATTTGCAATTCAGTATTGAAGTATTAAATTTGTTTAATAATTCATAAGCAATTGCATCTATTTGTCTTCATTCTTCTATATTTAATCTGCAAAAATATGGCTTTAACTGAAAGAAAGCATCTCCAGCTCCTGCTACTTAGCCTTGAGCCAAGTTCCACATATTTCTATCAAGTCTTATTAAGATCAAGATCAAGTTTCAGCAGATTTTGTTTTATTTATCCTTTGTCTATATATAATATAACAAAATTACATTTCAATTAAACTAAATAAAGCAATCATATATTGTTTCATTAGTTTTTAGAAATAATTATTGCTTTATTTAAATATTAACTCAGCCTTTAAAAGTCACTTGATCTGTACCGTTCGTGCTGCTTATATCACAATTAATGCAACCCCGATCAATTTTTAAATCGCCATTGTACACCGTAAAAATGTAGTGAACTGTAATGAAGATTTATATTGAATATGGAATTGCACATTTGAATCTTACGGATATTTACCAGGCCCAGCAATTATATTGCCAACAAATGCCAGCAGTAAAACACACAGCGTTATGTAATTCATTCTGATTGAAAGCGACTTTTAAGCTGAACAGTTTCACAAGCCACTCAAGACTTTAATAGGAATCAGACAACATATATGTACATATGTCTCATATGCTCATGTTAAGAAGAAAAAAGAAAATGATAATGATATTTGGGTTTTTCCGCAGAAGCAATTGCAACACAGTTGAGCTGATAAAGCATCGAATCGAAGTTTTCATTGATAATTAAATAATGCATTTATTTTTAAAGTTCTTCTTTACATTTTATTATTGTGAATTGATAAACAGTAATACTATATATTTGATAACATTTATAATTATTTAAAATGCGTAGATTAATCAACAGTCTATAGTCACAATGGTATAGCCATTGTAACGCTCGAAAACGCAGTTTTTGCAAACTGAATCAATTACAAAGTCATCGTAATCGCTCACATAGAAAGATACACGACCTACAAATAAATGAACAAATTTATTAAACATTTATATTGCAAATTGCTGAATAATCTGTTGTGGAGAATTATTTATAAATCCTTGAAAAAATACACAAAAATCTTACCGTTCATGCAATAACCACAAAGTGGTGCAGCATTCACAATGCTCAGCAGTGCGATGAACAAAGTACACAAGGAGAACCACTTCATTATGCTTTACAAATGTTTTTGAATAACTTCACAACGAAGTCACCTGTTTAAATAGATCATCCCTCTTTGGGGTATCTGCTTAGAAGAATCAGCAGCTAGAAGAAACCCTGAGAAAGCGGTAACTAAAAAGTTGCCTATCAGCAATACATGTATTCAGTAATATATATTCCCAAATATGCCATTTTCCCCCATTATCAACATAATTTTGATTAATAATTTGAAAATGTCTATCAATAAGTATATATATATTTTTGCTTTATGTTTTGGCAATGTTTCCCCAATATCTAATGAAATGGAATTGATTCTCAATTATTAATAATATTTCCATTAATAGACAGTAATTTTGAAACAGTTATCAACATAATTCTGCAGTAATTTCGAATTTTATTTCGAAAATCTTTATAATTATCAAATGTATATAAATTTCTACTTTATAATCCAATGAATTGACAATTTTGAATTATACTTTATTTATACTTTATGAATCATTTCAGTTATTTAAAAGCTTGAGAAACCAAAGAAATAATATTGTTATTTCAATTGAATTAAACTCGATTCAAACTCCATTCAGGTGACGATTGTGCAGCCAATGCAATCGCTGTTGTGCACACATGTGCCGTCTGGCAAGCGACCACTAAAGCCTTCTGATACCACAACTGTATCATATGCTGGATCTGAGCTTGACCATGTCGGATTTGGGTTCTGATTATTGTGCAGAGTTCCTGTGAGTCGGGCTCTTACTTCATTTAGAGTAGCTAAAACAGACGCTAAACGATCATGGATATAGTCAGAGATTGATTGAGTTCTATTCAGTTCACTGACGATATTACCATAGTCTGGCTGAGCACCACCTTGTGTATTGGGAGAGGCAGGTTGACCTCCGGCTGTTGCAGGGTTGTAGCTGTTGCCATTGCCTTGCTGACCGCTGTTTGGATCATGGACATAGCTTCGAGGGTTCATATCTGGACGAGGTGTCGAGCAATGCGTACAGATGCCATTGACAACTATAGTGCCAGCTAAGTTGCGCAGAAGCCAAGGCATTAATTCAAAATTCCTCAATAAATGGATGTTAAGTAGGAATGCTTACCCGTTGTCACAGCCAGGAGAATTGCGATGAGTGCACACAGTGGCCAGTTCATTGTATTTGGTAATTGTATTGAAATTGAATTGCGTGCCTTCTTTTATATGTATCTAAGCAGGCTTCTTATCATCAACACAATACCATGCCTTGGCATTTGATCCCCACCCCAATAAATTGAAATATTTAACTGGTAATTCCATTGAAACAGACAACAACAATAACAATTTTGGAATGAAAAAAAAAACAATTTATTAACCTATATATTGATCACACAATATATCGCTGATCTCTGTTTGCTTTAGCCACGTATATTACAGCCAACGCAGTCATCATTGCGCACCACGCTGCCAGGATAACGGCGTCCATCGATTGTAGTCACTGAACCGCCTGACCAACCGCCACCAGGTGCGTCATCAGTTAAGATCACTTGACGACCGCCCCATTGGCGCTTGTGGCGCGCTTCTGACGATTGCTGGTTCGAGTCCTCATCTTTATCAGCTTTATCTGTTGGCTTTGCTTTGCCTGAAGGCTTGCTGGTTGTGCCCTCCTCAACGGGTCTGTTGCAGTCCAAGCAGGCGCCATTGATTGTCACCTTGCCAGCTGGATGAGAGAGATAGATGGATAGATAGAGAGTAAGAGTAATTGATTAGAATATCCCTGATGTTGTACACAGCACAGCACTAACCATTAACATAGACTGCCAACATGGCCAAAACCACAACCGTTAACAATGTTATGCACCTCATTTTTCCAAGCTTAACTTTGCAATATGCTCGTTGTAACGTTGATTTTATACTGGCTCAAAGATTGTGCACCTTGTATGATTTAAATTAACACTATCTATACTAACTAAATAAATGTAAGGGAAATGCCCAGATTAACATTAAATTGATAGCTTGTAAACAAAGCTGAACTCGTCAACCGGTTTGACCAGATTGTAACACAGCCAGATCCGAGACGTTTACAATGTGATCACGTAGAGCCTAAGCAAAAAGACAATTTGCATGACTTTTCACTTGCAATCAGTTAGAAGTTGATTAAAATTAATAGAATAATAGAATAGAGTGCGACAACTCAATCTATACTCTCTACTTCTTTCGCTTGAATATCTCTCGCGATAGATCAAATTTTAAATACTATTGTTGTTGTTCTAATGAATACTATAATTGTTATTTTATTCAGCGTTTCCTATGTTGTATTATCACAATTCTACAACTATTTATTAGTTATTATTATATTTATAATATGTTTTCTTTTATTATTCTTTGATTACTTAGCGTGGAATTCCCATTGTTATATAAGTACGAGCTGCTGTTCAACTCAACACATTTCCTATATCAGTAGACAGTATTAGCTGCTTTTGCATTACATTGGCAAGTCGAAGTTTAGCTCTTATCTTGGCACAGTCAAAGCAAATGTTCTCAGCAAACAGTATCAATAAAGCGGTCGCTGCCTTGGTTGATAATATTAAACATAATATAAAGAATATGCATATATTTGTTATAAATATAATTAAGTCTTTAAAATGCATAAATATGTGACAGTAATTTATTATTCATTTAATGCCACTAAAGTTTATTAAGTGCTTCTTATGTTATACAACTTGAGACGCTGTAAACTCAATGTTGAGTATGAAGTTTGCGATAATTGATAAAAGTCAATTCCAAAGCGTTGTTCCTTGAATTAACAGCCAAATTCATATCATACATCACTATAGATCACTATAGAATGCTATTATTATACTATATATTGTATATTTATTAGTAATGAAATCATTATTTGCTCTATTTCAGTTGGGCATTTCCCCATTTGTCTTATCAAGCTACGCAGCATCCCATAGTCCCACAATTGATAACCTCTGGTTGCTGGATTTCCTACTTATATATATATTTCTTGTAGTTGATCATATGCAAGTCTGTAACAGCTTGTCTTGCTTAACAGTTAGTGTGATCGGTCTTTATAAGATCGAGGCTGACGCTCCAACCGCAACAGTACAACACAAGCATTTGTAAAACCATCAACACTATGCAATTCTTTTTTAACAGTTTATGTTGATCTTGTTGTTACCAAACTTTTCAAGTAATTGGGTAAACTCACAGTAATGTTATTTAATTCCCTAAAGGAATAAACATTGATGCAGACATTTTTGAGTACTAATCATCAAATTTGTTGTTTAGTGCCATATATATTATTGCCATTGTATTATAATCAGTTGTCTACTTTTTACTTTTCTTAAATATACTATATATGTGTATATATATTGTGGAAATTCCATACTCACTTGCCGCCGCAATCTTTAGCTACATTGTTCTTTATATGTATAAATATGCAAAGCGTTAGTCGATCCAATTTCAGATTGATTTTAGTACCGAACTGAACATGAAATCGATTGCATTGATGCTGCTGCTCTGTGTCTGCCTTTTGGCTGTGGTTTGCGGTAATTGTTCGATTTGATAAACTAATGATTATTTTGATAACTAATTTTGGATTGCCACAGCTACACCCGGTAAGGTGGTCATCAATGGACAGTGCGTAGATTGCAAGGGACCAGATGGAAATCCAATTCCACAAACACCACCCGAGTACGGGCCACTGGATCATAGCAATAAAAAGACTAAATCAGCTGCTGTTACACAGACATTAACATCTGGCGCTGTGGCTTTTGGGTTTATATTTTATTTTATGGGTTTTATTGTGCCCAGGCTGAATATAATTGAATAAAGTATAAAATTTTAAATGTGTATTAGTATTTTTATTTAATTGCTGTACTAGTAACTTATTAATCTTAGCTAAGATTACAATCAATTCAACAGTTGTTATATATTAAGTAAGCGCTGTTAATTTAACATTGAACTGTGAATATAAATGATTTTAACATTTTATGTGCATATGCGCATTAAGAGTAATACATTCTTTCCACTGTAAAGTATGTGGACATTTTCCTGCATTTTTACACATTTATTTGCATTGTTAAGAAATGTAGTACTCTTCGACTACAAATGTTAAATATGAAATCTTATTAATTAATAAAAAACTATGTAAAAACGGACAATATTTCTTGTGTACAATTTACTTGTTAAAATAAAGCTGAAAATGTTATTATTTACATTTTTTAATATGAGTAATTTGAGTAATCTTTTTAAGTAATCCGTTTACTTCCTCTCCCTCTCTCCCTCTTTCTCTCTACTCTCTCACAGTCGCATTGATTTTTCTTTTATTATTGACAATACAATTCTTTCCAAAAACCTGAATTACAAGCCATTTTAATACACGTTTTCTTGTGAGGCCATAAAAATTATTGTTTATATATTTTTAATAGGCACTTAAGCAATTTGTTTTATCTGCTCTTTAGGCTAAAAGCGCTATTGCAATTATATAATAAAAAATGTTTTTATAAAAGTAAGTTAAGCAAATAGGTGGTTAGACCAGGTTACAGATGATACCAGCATATCTATTGTCTACTGTATACATATTCTTAAAGTTAAATCAACAAAGCGATCATCAGCAGTGCCTACTGTACACATATTCTTACATTTAAATCAACCAGCAAGCGTTGGTTTATCTATGGGAAAATACTCATTTGCATGGGCATTTCCAATCTGTCTAAATGTTGACCTATCAGTGTAATAACATTTTTAATACTTCTGGGAAATAAACACCTTCGCTGTAATTGCTATATAAGCGCCACATTCAAGTGCAATTGCATTAGTTGAACTGCAAACGTTGTTAACTGAACTATTGGAAATATGAAGTGCCTGTCAATTGTTTTTCTGCTGGGTCTGTTGGCTTTGGCCAGTGGTAAGTAACGGTATTCCAAATGCTGTTAACTGTAAACCAACTAATCAATAATATTTCTTAATCTATTCAAATGCAGCTTCCCCTTTGGTGCCCGGTGATGTGGTCATCAATGGCGACTGTCGTTCATGCAATGTTCGGGGAGGCTAGAAGCTGATGATGCTACTCGAATTGTAGGAAATTACCATAAATTGAATGAAATATATTTCTTTTGGTTAATAAATTGTAAATTTTGTCAAAGAAACATAAATTCTGTAGCCACAAATAAAAGCATTTTCAAATATATAGAATAAACATATATCCGAATGAGTTTTAAGCTATTTTACAGGGTATTTCATAGACCCACTTAAGAAGTGCAGTCTAACCGTATCTACGTAATTATTTATATTTAAATTTGCTAAACTCTGCAATCATCGTAAACATAAAGTCTATATTTTCTTGACCCGCTTGTCCACTTGAACTTGAACGACGATTTTTGAGATTATATTGATAAGAATTTCATTTCAATTACTTGAACACTGCCAGCTTAGTCAGTCATACACAACTCTCTCTCTCCATTTCTCTCATTCAATCTGAATACATAAAGTTGCAAAAGTACTAAGTAAAATATCACAAAAACATGAAAAATGAAAAACGAATAAGCAACATAGGAAGCCAATTTTGTTGCCATAAGTTGCATTTGCAAACAAGCCAGGAAAATTGCTGGAAAACTGTATAATTTTCATTTTCTACAGAATCTAAAACTAATAAATCAACTGCTGCATACAAAATGCTTTAAAAGAACACAATAAATACAATTAAATCAATTTCTTCTTATTTGTTTCATCATATATATTTATATTTACATATATAGCAATAGCAACTTGCTTGTTGTTTTACATCAATTAAACACTATATTATTAATTAACCGCCGCGTACGTTGCAATATTTGCAATCACCATTGATGACTACATTTCCTGGTTGCAGCGGATTAGCTGTAAATAAATCCATTATTAATTATAAATATTTTACGCATGAATTCAATTATTGTATTTACAAGCCACCACTTACCACTTGCCAGAGCCAACAATCCAAGAACAAATGCCAGCGATAACCACTTCATGTTTTTCTTTTATTGTAATAAGCTTTAAATGCGACTTGCAATTTGAAACTGAACGCTAAGCTCGACCTAGTGCTGGCTTTTATAGCGTAACCAGTTCGTGTAATGACGTTTAATCATATTTACAAATACTATATTATATTTTATTGAGAAACGTGGAATTCAATTGCGCACTGAGAAATAGCATATGTAGACATACATACTAAGTCCATCTGATTGTAATGACGACTTACATTGATAAAAACAGCATTTCAAGTGTGAGATAGACACAGAGAGAGAGAGAGAGACAGGATTGGGAGTTTTCCCTGTGAGTGAAAACTTGCTGATAACGTAACAATTATATTTCCCACTTTTTGCAACAATTTAGGCATACGCTGGAAAGCAGTAAATATACACAGTATTTAATTAAATTATATTATTATATATATGATTTAATATTTTAATATTTTATTATATTATTTTTTTATTTTATTTTTATTTTATTTTAATAATAAATTATATATATATTTCATTTTCTATAAATATGTAAATAAATTTCCGTCTTTATTTTAACCAACTTTCGCATACGTTTTCTATGCGTTATTTATTTTAAATATGTATATTTGTTATTTAATTATTTGTATATATATAAATGGTTTACTAAATACAGTATAATTTGTACATTTAATTTGAATTTTTTTATATTTGTTTTTAATTTTCTTAAATTTATTTCTCTACATACATGTCAATTAATTTCCTTCGTTTTATTCGCATACTTAATAAATAATCTATCAGATTTATAACGATTTATAAGTTTTCGAACAACTCTATAGCCTGCAACATTAAAAATAATTATTATAAAATTAAAAAAAGTTAATTGAAGGCATCTCTTACATATTTAATTGAAACTTTAATATGGACACACGAAATTTAAAGCAGAAATTTAAAGTGCCAACAACTGTGTGTGTGTGTGCCTGTATGTGTGTGTGCACATCTGTATATATAAAAGGTAAATGTACGTGTTTGTGGTTGAATTCATTTTCGTCGTGAAAAAGTTGTGTTCATGTTCTGTGCTTGTGTGCTGTGTGTGCTTCAGCGTGTGTGTGTGTGTGTGCTGTGTGTGGATGTGTGTGCTTGTGTACGCCTGCTGTTGGCTGGCAATTAAGCCAATGAAGCATTAAAAACACCAGCTAAGAGCGTAAGCCATGCAAAGTGAACTGCCAATCGGAATGGGGAGTTGCTGTCATGGCTTACAGCTGCCGCGTCCCTCTACCCACTGTCTCTCTCTCCTTCTCTTCACTTCCTTTTGCCCACTCACAGATTGGCTTTTGGGTGGATTAGCGTGGCCGTTGCCTTTGCCACATTTGTCAACGTAAAAAGCATTACGCTTAAATGAACCCATGCACATGCATAAATACGCAAAACGCCAACCCAGAACGCCTAGTCGACACGTGTGCGTTAACAATTTAATTACGCCAAACAAGCCAACGCCCCACCCCACACCCCTCCCGTCCCAGTTTGCCCTTGCCAACGGGCAGATGTTGCCCAAAAAGTTAATCATCCAATCGATGGGGAGGTCAGCTGTATTAAAGACTTACACAGCACACAATTCACAGATTGAAGGACTGGGAAAAGACCATTAGCCAACAGTCTGCTTCAGCTGCTGTGGGACTGTGGACCTATTTACTCAAGCTGGTGTGAAAATATGCCATGTCTGTGCACACTATACTATTGTGTGTGGGTGTGTTACACAGTGGTTGTTAGATAGAAGTCGATATTTAAATGCTCTGACAATCGTTTAAGAAATATTTCTGATATTATTTTATTCGATTTTATATTTATGTTAAGTTAACATTGCAGCTGCTTAGACAGATGGAATTCTGTCAGTTATTTCAGTTATTTGTACACAGAAATCATGATTTGTCTGTTACAAGTCGTAATTTAAGAGCTGTGACTGTTAAAGTATTGCATTAAATGACTTAAGTTTACATTAATGTTAAGTTAACATTAGAATGTTAATGTTAAGCTAATGAAGCTTGTGTTCTGTTTAAACATGTATGGAAATTCATAACATTATTTTATTTGAGCTTACATTAATGTTATGTTAATGTTACACTGTGTTCAGATTTAAATAATAGTTTTAAAATACAGAAAATATAATTTATAAAACACATTTTCTTTATTTAATTGTATTACAAACATTTTGACATTATTAAATTTAGTTTAAATACTTTAATACCCGCTAAGTAAGTATATATACATATACACACTTCATAGACACTACTTGCACACACACACACACGCACACACACACACAACGAGTATATAGCTTTGCATATGTATGTGTGCTCTGCTGTCAAGAGTTGGAGCGACACAAAGACAGGGCAAGTATTTCTTGGCGGCTGGGGCACTATTAGTTTATTATTACGAGCAACGTTTTATTGTCAACCTGTGGAGTGTGTGTGTGTAAGTGTATGTCTATTTGGGAGTGGGCAACTGGGCGTGGCCATGAACATGTGTGCACTTTGCTGGCTGTTTGCTTAAGCGACTATGCATAGCCATATTTGAAATATTTTTGTTGATTTCTCACTTTCTTGCTGTTCTTCTATCTACTGTGTGTGTGTTTGTGTGTGTGTGTGTGTGTGTTTTTGCGGTTAGTTTTATAGCTTTTGGTATGTGTGTGCCCTGTGTGCGGCTTGTGTGCTGACTTTTCATAAAATTCATGTTTTTTATGAACATTTCCGGTGAAGCCGCCAAACGGAAGCGGAAATTTTTTGTTGCATCTTTTAGACGCAGATAGAAAAACATTCACACAACGAAGCGACCAGACGCGCTATCTATGCAAAATACAAAAGAGAAACGCAGAGTCATATAATATTCTAGCAGGCAGCAGTTAAATGAACATATTACATAGTCGTTGGTCCTTGGAATTTGCCTGACTTAACGCTTCGCTTGGCTTGGCTTCTTTCGCTGCCCAAGGGACGAATCTATAAGGACGAGAGACGCTGAACAGCAGCTGGCTGTCGTAACTGTCGCTTGGGGCAAGAAGTAATTACTAAAAGGATTTGCTTAAGCGCCTTAGAGCTGCCACTTGTGGCAGGGCTGGCTGAAGGAGTTCTTTGAATGCGACTCAGTCAGAGCATGCAAATTGTACTTTATTTCTTTCTTTATTTTCGGCACAATTTCTACAAATAAATTTCAAGAATCCATACAACAGTTAACAACAGTTATAGCTTGCCCGCACTGTCGCTTCGGCCATTTACGAAGTCAACAAATAGCGCCACGTGAGCAAAATTGCTAATCAAATGGCAAAACGTTGGGGGCAAAAGTAAAAGCGTCAGAAGGACACTCATTCTTGGTTAAGTGCCATCGTCAGAGAATGACAACAAGAACAACAACAGCTCATCATTTGCCAACAACGAATGCTTTAATGTATTTAAGCTGTGCGAGCACAACAAAAAAAACAGAGAGAACATTATTCTCTGCTGGGAATTGCGGTGGTGCGAAGAGTGGTAGCGAGGGGAGGAAAGGGAAGGACAGGAGCTGCGACAACGGCTAAGTGACATAAGCATGAGACTATGGCAAAATGTTGTTGGCAAAGTGACAGCAACTAATGGCAGCTATGCGAGAATACTAACATCTGAATGTCTGTATGTCTATGTATGTATATATGTATGTGTGTGTGTGTATATGAGTGTGTCTATTTGTGTTGGTAAAGCAATCGCAAAAGCCTACTCCTTGTTGAACCCAGCCATAATACGCTGAAATCCATTGCTCTTCCCTTCATAATTCCCTTATATATGTCGAAGGGATTTCTGCTTGGTGGTTGCTCGCATCAGCTAGAGATATAGAGAAAGAGAGAGAGAGAGAGAGAGAGAGAGATAGATATAAAAGGAAAAGCAAGAGTAAGAACTCATATGAAGCAAGGACAACTAAAGCTTGATGTTTTAATCACACATTCTAATTGAAATGCTGTTAATCAGTCTTGTCTCTCAGTTGCTCAAAAGGAAAAGTGTATATAATTAATTTCAATTTAGCAATATATGCTGTCTGCAATATTATCTGTCTTTATGCCTAAGCCATTGCATGATTATTATTCTTTAGTGTTGTCTTTATCAAGAAACAATATAGAAACAGATTAATGCACGAGAATATAGTGAATTTCAAGCAATATTTTAATGAGTAATTTAAACGTTCAAACTTATTTACTTGTAGATTCTTACTTAGACTAAATGTAAGACAATTTATTGCTTTAACTTCAGCTCAATATTACTTATATATATAGGATTATAGTTTAACTTTAAATTCAATTTATATAAAATGTAAAGTCTGAGGCATTGTTATTAAAAAACTTTTGTCATCTAATCCTACTACAGAAATACAGGGTATCTCTTAGTCAAAGACTTGTTTAATTGTTAAACATAACTGCTAGGATAAACTACCAGAGTATAAAAGACACAGCTGCTGTCTAAGCCTTCGTCATTTCTCTATTCTATACTCAACTTACAAATCTGTTTTATAGGGTAACTCGTAGCCAAACCTCTTAGTTTTTAGCTTATCGCTTTGGTTGTTTTGAATTTGCCAATTGCTTTTAGATTCAACCGCCTGAGCGCTATCAGTTCGAGCAGCCTCAGCTGTGATTTCTGTGTCAGTTTTCAGTTGAATCTTAAGGCAAACAACACGTTCAGCACACGCAAACACATGATTCCTCGTTGTTGGTTATTCCTGGGAGCACTCCTCTGCCTGGGCTGGTGTCAGGTGAGCCTGGCTGATGTGGGTAAGCTGGTCTGCTACTACGATGCAAGGAGTTTTGTGCGAGAAGGTAAGCAGGAGATGTGATGTCTCGACTAATCTTTGTGTGTCAAGTGTCGAGGTTATTGGAGGGGTGAGAGAGAAAGGTTATCTCTATGTTTACTTGCTTTGTTTGCTTTCGAGCAGGTCCAGCACAACTTTCCTTGGCCGAGTTGGAGCCTGCCTTAGGCTTTTGCAACTTTTTGATCTATGGATATGCGGGCATCGATGCGGAGAGCTATAAGATAAAGAGTCTTAATCCTGAACTTTCCTACAATCGCCAGCATTACAATCACATAACGGCATTGCGTCAAAAGTTTCCCCATCTGCGCATACTTCTCTCCGTGGGCGGTGATCAGGATCTTAATGCTGAAGGCGTGGCCGATAGCAGCAAATATTTGAGCCTGCTGGAACAGCCAGAGAGCCGGAATAGCTTCAAGGCCAGCGCGAGTGCCGAGCTGATCAAATATGGTTTCGATGGCCTTGACTTGGCCTGGCAATTTCCCAAATCGAGGCCCAAACAGCAGCAGGGTGCATTGAAGCGTGCCTGGTCATCATTCAAAGGTTTTTTTAGCAGCGCCTCCATAGACAGCAAGGCCGAGGAGCACAAGGAACAGTTTGCATTGTTGGTCCGGGAACTGAGAACGGAACTACATCGCAGTGGCAAGCAACTGACTCTCAGCATGTTGCCACATGTGGATCCACAGCGTGAGTGTCCAACAAATGAAATTCCATTTCATCAATAGATTCTCATCTTTCTCTCTTTCTTGCAGTTTTCATTAACATTCCCACTGTAATGACCTCTGTGGACTTTGTTAATCTGGGCTCGTATGACTTCCAGACACCACAACGCGATCCCAAGCAAGCGGATCTGCCTACTCCACTCTATGCCATGTACGATCGAGATGCCACACACAATGTGCAGCATCAGTTGGAGTATTGGCTCAACAACACAGCCAATGCCCGACAGCTCAACATTGGCATCACCAGCTATGGACGTACCTGGCAAATGACACGCAACTCGGGTATCACAGGCTTTCCACCCATAACCGATACTGATGGCGCTGCTCCAGGGGGCAAATACACGGTTACACCTGGTCTGCTTAGTTGGCCGGAGATCTGTGAGCTTTTACAGCAACATCCCAGCCAAGGCAAGGATAAGGATAGCGAGCATCTGCGCAAAGTGGGCGATCCAACAAAACGCTATGGCATCTATGCCTATCGAACGGCAAGCGAGAATGGTGAGCCCGGTCTCTGGGTGGGCTATGAGGATCCCACCACTGCCGCCATTAAGGCTAGCTTTGCCCTGGCCCATGGCTTGGGTGGTGTGACGTTCCATGATCTGTCCCTCGATGATTTCCGTGGACGATGTGCAGGCGAAAAGTATCCAATTCTGCGAAGCATTAAATACAAATTGTAAAGGCGAATAATTTACAAAATAAAAAGAAATCTGTTAAAATATATAATATATATAAATATATTATACTAAAGATGTGTTAAGCAACTTATAATTTATAAAGCGGAATATTTTAAAGAACATAGAGAAATTAATTACTTTATATAAAGTATTATAATGGACAACGGCTTTAATTTTATTTAGAAATCATTAGTAAAAACGAAATCTTTATAGTCTGGATATAAGCACTTCCAGTTAATGGCTTTAACACTCAGTTAAGTTTAAAAAGCGTAATCGCATTAATTATAAAGTAAATTGACATTCGATTGTCATATTTTATATGTTAAATTAAATTAAAGAGTGTATATCTATTAAAAACAAAAACTTATATATTGTAAAAGTTTAGCAACTTTTTAAGAAACAGTTACCAATTTAAACACTTTTACTTTAAATGTTAAATACATATATTATAGCTACACATGGTAACTTTAGCTTTTTGAAAAATCTGAATAGTGTTTCAGTTTGAATTAAGTTCGTATTTCAGCTGCTTTTCCATGGACAAATGCATTTTTTATACCCTGTACAGGGATATATTAGCTTTGTGCAAAAAGTATGTAACTGGCAGAAGGAGATATCTCCAACCATATAAAGTATATATATTCTTGATCAGCATCAACAGCTGAGTCGATTGAGCCATGTCCGTCTTGCTGTCTGTCCGTCTGTATGAACGCGTCCCTCTCAGCAACTATAAGAACTAGAGACACCAAATTTGGCATCAAGGTTCCTGTATACCATACGCAGATCAAGTTTATTTTAAATTTTGGATACCTCCCCCCTTCCCCACAATTTGAAAAAAACTAATAATAGCCACATTTTTCAACGTAGACACTTCTAACTTAACAGGTGCTTGAAGAATATCATATAGAAGAATCATCATCAAGATCGGTTTGTAAATTAAGAAAGAAAACAGAAAAATAAAACTGAAAAAAACTTCCGATACTCAATTTTTTGGCCCGCCCCTTTTCAAAAATTCCGATTTTTTAGTGCATTTTGTTCGGTTGGAAAGGGTGATTCGAACGGTACAAAAAAATGTTATAAGCGGCCGCTGGTTTTTGAAAAAAAACGCGAAATAAAAAAAAAATTACGAATTTGAAAAGCGCGCGCAAAGCAAAAGAATTTCAAGGGACGCCTAAAAGTATGCTACAATAAATTGATACACTGCACAAAGCAAACGAGAAAAGGGACAACAAAAATGGTAAAATTAAAATGCAAAAAAAAGAAACACAGTAGCTTTAAAGCAAATGCGGCAAGCGAAGCATAAACCTGGATTCTTAATGGGCGGCAGGCGTGCCCATGAGGAGGCGGAGGCGGAGGCGGTGGGCGGTACGACAGCGTCGACATCCAAAGTAAAAGTTAAAATTAAACCAATTAGTTTACCGTTACTGCTGCTGCTGCTGCCGTCTCTGCAATGAGGCGCATAAAAGCAGCAGCAAGGCGACTCTTTTGGGTCGTGACAGAGAAGGAGAGAAGGAGAGAGAGAGAGACAGAGTGATAGAATGATAGAGAGAGGGTGTGGGAAGTAGAAAGCATAGGGCTACAGCTAGCTTTGAGGGTTGTTACTAAAGCCACCGGCAGCAGGTATTTAGACAAAGTTCCTTGCCATTTTAAGAGAGTGTTTTACACGACTCGTCGTCCTGCCAGCTCCGAACTCTTGACTCTAAGAACTCCAAGTCTCCGCTGCCTGACGGCGTCATAAATTAATTATGATTTAACAACTTTCGCATGCACGACACGACAGCAAAACTTTGCGCTTTTCATTTCATGCTGCTTCTCTGCCTGCGTTTTCCTTTTTTCTTCCAGTCGAGCAAGAAAATTTTTAATTTTAATGAGCGCAAAAAGTTTTAAAGTTTTTCAAACATAATTATACCCCACCCAGTAGCAGTAAGTGGAGTATACACAGCTTGTGTAGAGCTCTAAAATAATGCAAACATAGCAAATGATGGAATTGTAGACTATCGATTAGATTTCAGCTGAAACTATTGAAATTTTTTATACATTTACTATTCTGGACAGGGTATGTCATAGACGAGCAATTTAATAATACTACAGAGGATATTCAGCTATGCAAAGTTACACTATCAACTAATCCCAGTCTATAGAGACTATTTTCGATCTTTAGCAGGGTATTTCATAGTCGAGCAGCTCGTTAAGAACGCAGTGTAATTAGGCTGTTTGAAATCTAAGAAAATCACATTTTTCGGCTATTCGAAACTTAGAAAAATACGCTACCAACTAAATGTAGTTTCAGTTACACTATAAACTATAGAATTGCGACTTTAGTAGGGTATTCCATAGTCGAGCAGCTCGATAAAACTGTAATGTGATGAGTTGGATGGTTGTTTCGAGCCAGACAGGCAAAATACTCGTACATGAGCTTTATTGAAAATCAAAAACCAAGGATAATTGGGTTCATTAGTTTACATTTTGCCCGCACCGCTTTTGATATCCTCGAATGCCTTCTGCCAGAGCTTGTCGAACTGCTTGGGCAGCTTGGCACGCACAAGGTCCGCCATGCGACGAGCACCAATTAAATTGGCCTGCTCGTAGTAAGGCAACGAGGAGATTCGATTCAGCCAGGCACTCAAATTGGGATACTTTGTTGCATCCACGGGGGCAATGCTCAGATGTGCTGTGCTCAGAGTGGCGACAATGCTAAAGTCGGCAATGGTCAACTGGTCACCAGCCATATACTCATGTCCATCTAGAAAGATTTCCAGCAGTGCGTACGATTCGTGCAGCTTTGCAATGGGCACCTCAGTGACATTGTCCTTGAACAGTATATGCTTGAGTTCCTTGCAATGCACATAGAGTACACCGGTCTCAAAGTGCAGACGCTGATCGACAATGGCACGTTGCAGCGGCTCCCTTGGATACAGTGCATCATCCTTGGCATACTTCTGCACCAGATAACCCATTATCGCATGCGAGTCCCAGATGTATGCATCGCCATCATGCAACGTGGGCACCGTATGCTGCGGATTCTTGCTCACATAATCGGGTTTCAATTGATCTCCCACTGTCAGATCTACCTCCCGATACTCATGCTCCAGTTCCAGAGCACGCAGTGTCAGCAGCACAGCGCGAACTGAAGAACTCACATCCGTTCCATACAGCACAAGCACCATTCTCAAGGATCTTTAGATATATACTTTTTTTACTCGAATTTGAATGCGGATTCTGTAGCTTCTGCTTCAAGGCGAGGCGTACAATTTTCAACTGACTGAAGCTAAGCAAGTACATGGAACGAATTTAGAATGTGTGATTAGATAAGATAAGATACTCGCACTACTGTTAAAATGAAACAGAGACGTCATAATGCTGCAAGTTTAAGTTTTTGCTTGATTGTTTATTAATGCTACAGATAAGTACTTTAGCTCTCACTCACAAGCGATAAACTTGGCCAGCGTCGTTATCTATTGGCTAAATCAACATTTGTACAGAGCTTCGGGCATGTGTCATCGCTATATAATATATGTTAACGGTTAGCCTTTACGTTCAATGTTGTTAACGTGGCCAAGACGATTCAGCAATCGATTCACAATGCCAGAAATCAATATAACTTTGCACTTTTCGTGTGCCAAATGTATTAATAATTTTAACTGTACCCTGTAATTGTTTTTATGCAGCGGTTTGACTCGCTGGTTCTAATACATATTTATAACAAATATAAATTAGAAACTCAGCTGATCTATTGCCAGGCGATTTTCAATTAATTAAATATACCCTGTACTTGGCTTAAGCAGCGGATCAACATACATTGCATATACATTTTGTGACAATATTACAAACAATTGTCTATTTGGTTTCTTTCCTCTATTAATTTAATTTTATTTTATAGCAAACTATAGTCAGTTCTACCCTGCATACCCTTGATATAGCAAAACGAAGGTATACATCATTTATTGTACTTTGTGTACTTTAATGCAGGTTGTGTTTCCCATGCCTATCCTACATAGCTAAGGTATATAAGGTCCTTACTGCTTGGCCTTGTCTTCAGTTACAGTTCGCAGTTACCACTAAAAATATGGGCAAGCTAACACTTTATGGCTTGGAAGCCAGCCCGCCAGTCCGATCCTGTTTACTGGCCCTAAAGGCACTGGAGTTACCCTTCGACTTTGTGGAAGTCAATTTGCTGATCGGAGAGCATTTGTTGCCAGATTTTATTCAGAAGAATCCGCAGCACACGGTGCCTGTGCTGGAGGATGATGAGGTCTGCATCTGGGATTCGCATGCCATAATGCCGTATCTGGTGGGTAAATATGCTATGACGGATGCACTGTATCCCAAGGATTATCAGCAACGTGCCATTGTGGATCAGCGACTGCATTATGATTCCGGTTCCATGTTCAATGGGACTCTGCTACCCATTACAAGGCCCCTAATCTTCTTAGGAGCCACAGTCGTTGCCCAGTCCAAAATTGATGCTATCGGCCAGGTCTACGATTTGCTAGAGGCTTTTCTAGATGATAACGATTATATAGCAGGTGCGGATCTGACAATCGCCGACTTTAGCTTTATCACCACGATGTGCACTCTGATGGTGTTCCTCGAGCCGAATCCGAGTAAATATCCAAAAATTGTCGCCTGGGTTGAGCGTATCAGGCAGTTACCCTACTACGAGGAGGCCAATGGAGTTGGAGCCGCTCAGTTTGAAGCTATGATCAAATCAAAGAACTTTACAATTGAGTCTAACTAAGAATTCTTAAAGCAAACCAATTACATAAACACTTCACTTTGGTTCTCTTAATTTGTAATTTATGTTCAACTACATATCAATTTGTTTGTGAAGAGTTCCAAATATTGCTGTATCATGACGACTAGGCAAAATACGTGCTCTTTGCACACATCAACAACAAATATCTAAGCACTGTAAACCACCAACAAAGATCACAGTAGAAGCTCTTCGATTAAAAGAGAAACACATTTGCAAAGAGCAGCAAACAAACACATTTCACAATCTATTAAGAGCGTTTGCCACTTATGGTGCAATTGTACCAAAAGTAGCATATTATTTGCTTGTTGGTACATTAACTATGTTTCAATATTGTAATTTTATTTTTTTTAAATAAATAAAACAAGAAACAAACACGACGTTTATATAGTTGACACACAAAAATCGAAAATGGTATTTTTTCTTCGCCAACGCGGTTCAGTAGGCAAGCAAATGAATCATAAATTAAAAATTAATTAAACAAAATCAATATGCAAACAGCATTAAGAGATAACTAACAATCAAATTGATAATTCGTTTTCAAGTGCAGAAAAGCGATTGAAAAAGCGACTCTACTACTGCTATAAGAGTAAATTGAGTTCGTAATGATATAGCAAGGGATATTAATAGATTGTCTCAGATGTTAATTAAAACAATTTTTACACATATAATATATTTTTTTACACATGATTCCCAGTGACAAGAGTGTTTACAAAGCTACAACTGAAGTATTGAAGCTCTCATTACTTTTTTTTTGCTTTGCGAATTGATTTCTTATCTTTATTAAAAGGCAATGCTCTTAAATCGTTAGTTTCTCTTTAGCATAGCCCGGTATATAAGGGAGGCCAGCTGGCAGCTTGGTCAGCCAGTAACGGATCTTATCATAACCTGTCAACATGGGAAAACTAACGCTATACGGTATCGATCCCAGTCCTCCAGTGCGCACTGTCAAATTGACACTAGCAGCTCTGAATCTGCCCTATGACTATGTTGTGGTTGATCTGATGAACAAGGCACAACTCTCAGAGGCATACCAAAAGAAGAACCCACAGCACACTGTGCCCATGCTGGAGGATGATGATGCGTGTATCTGGGACTCCCATGCAATTATTTGCTATTTGGTTAGCAAGTACGCCAAGGATGACTCTCTATATCCCAAGGATTTGCTTAAACGCGCCATTGTCGATCAACGCCTGCACTTTGAGTCTGGTGTTGTGTTTGCCAATGCACTGCGCAGTGTTACCAAAAATCTCTTCTTTTTTGGCATGACTGTGATACCCAAAGAGCGTATTCAGGCCATTGTCGAGGTCTATGACTTTGTGGAGGCTTTCCTCAAGGATCACGATTATATTGCTGGTGATCATTTGACTGTTGCCGACTTGAGTATCATCTCAACAGTCAGTTCCCTGCCAGCGTTTGTGGAAATTGATGCCGCCAAGTATGTGAAACTAACGGCATGGGTCAAGCGACTGGAAAAGCTGCCTTACTACTCGCAAAACTCTGAGGGTGCTCAGCAATTTATTGCCGCCGTTAAAAGTAAAAAGTTCACTGTGGAAGCATAAGATATTGTTTAAATAAATACCTAAATATGTGAATATAGTTCAAATCTAAGAAAAGCACAGACAACGAACGGTCTTCTTATCGATTGGTATAATGCTGATAATAATAATTCTATAAAATACATTAAATAAAGTAATTTTACCTGTACCTATTCATTCCATATAGATTGAGTATTTTGTTTTTCGTTATCATACCTAGATTTGGCACTATCTTTATATTTTTTTTGCCTATCATCGTTACGAAATTATCATAGCGAAAAAGAAACAAACAAGTTAGAAAAATATGAACTTTACTCTTCGAGCACTTTCCAAGCTCTCTTGATTGCCTACCCTCTCCAGACTCTCTTGAACGCTTCGGTTCTCTTGCAAACAGCTCGATACAAAAAGCGGACAGCTGCTTGCTTTGTGAGTAGTCGGTTACCAGCTACGAATACAACGTGACGATTAACGAAATGACAAAATTGAAGCTTCACGGTTTCGACGCTAGTCCTCCAGTGCGAGCAGTCAAATTGACACTGGCTGCCCTTCAATTGCCCTATGAGTTTGTTGTCGTGAATCCCTTGAAGATGGAACACATGACAGAGGCATACCTGAAGAAGAATCCGCAGCACACAATGCCAATGATGGAGGATGGTGACTTCAGCTTTTGGGACTCGCATGCCATTATATGTTATTTGGTAAGCAAATATGGCAAAGATGACTCTCTGTATCCCAAGGATTACCAGCAACGTGCCATTGTGGATCAACGCCTGCACTATGATTCCAGTAAGATGTTTACTTCAGCTCTGCTATCCATTACAAAACCCATTATCTTCTCGGGAGTCACTGTCGTTGAAAAGTCCAAAATCAATGCTATTGTGGAGGTTTACGATTTACTGGAGATTTTAATAGGGGATAATGATTATGTAGCAGGCACTCACCTGACCGTAGCCGACTTTAGCTTTATCACTACAATGTGCAGTCTGATGGTGTTCCTCGAACCGGATCCAAGCAAGTATCCAAAGATTGTCGCCTGGATAGAGCGTCTCAAGAAGTTACCCTACTATGAGGAGGCCAATGGAGTTGGAGCCTCTCAGCTTGTAGATTTACTCAAATCAAAGAACTTTACAATTGAATCTTAATAAAAATTGCCTTCTCATCCCAATTACATAATACATAATTATGATAAATACATATTCATTTGTTTGTGAAGAGTTCAACATACGTTTTTTGTGAACAAAAAAAAAGAACTTGTCCTCAGTAAGCCCCCGGTGAAATCATGGTGAAATAACTAGCAAGGTGACGTATGTCGCTGTGGCGAAGTAAGTGCGTATATATTATACGCACACTACAAGCTCTTTGCTGAAAACAGAGAGGCATACGCAGAGAGCAAATGCCCATGGTTGCCGTCTGAAACATACATCTTATTACGCTTTAAATGGATAATATACCAATTATTTGGTCTACGTTATGTTCTTTTCTTCTTTGATATGTAAGTTTCTCGCAAGAAATTACTCTCTGAAAGCTCCTAAGTAGCAAATTGCATGGTGTAATAATGTAAGGTAGTGTCAAGCAAGCAACGAATTTACGTCTGATGAATGTTAAAGTATGCTCGGTTATCTGTTAAGCTAAATACTATGTTACCATGTAATGTTATGCTAATATCTTAATTCATTTCTAACAGCGATCCCAGCAGATACATTATCTTTATTATTAGTAAATAAGTGCATAGGTATGTTTATCGAAACTGTTGTTAAGAGTTCGCGCCTCACGTGCTTCTGTTACCCACACTTACCTTACCCACATTAAGCGCGTTATCACAATGCAAACACCTTGATCGTCTTGATTGTGTTATCAGATTGATTAAACAACACGAAAAGATTCAAAGCAGCGACAGCTAATAAAAAGATTTTCCTAGAATTTATTCGAGTGCCCAAAATATCATTAACTATACAATGACATTCTTATATAACTTAAAATAGAACCAATTGATTAATATATATCATATCATTTAATTGGTAGATTGACGCTGCAATGTTTCTAGAACAAAAAAAAGGGGCCTATAATCTAATGCAATACGTAACGGAATGAAATAACATATATATAGTAAATAATGCGAAAGCTTTAGCACGATAGAGAGGCGTAATGAGTCGGTTTAGTTTTAATTCGGCAGTCCGAGCTTAAACACGTCTTAAATTTTCAAATGGGAAAGCTAGTACTATATGGATTGGAAGCAAGTCCGCCGGTGCGAGCTTGCAAGTTGACATTGAATGCCTTGGGGCTCCAGTATGAGTACAAGCTGATCAATCTGATGGCCGGTGAGCAAATGAGCAAGGAGTACACGTTGAAGAATCCACAGCATACGGTACCAATGCTGGAGGATGATGGGAAATGCATATGGGATTCGCATGCGATAATGTCGTATCTGGTGCGAAAATATGGCAAGAATGATGAACTGTATCCCAAGGATTACTACAAGCGTGCCGTCGTCGATCAACGCCTGCACTTCGAGTCGGGTGTTCTATTTCAAGGCTGCGTACGAAACATTGCACTTCCCGTGTTCAAACACAATCAGACCGAGGTGCCACGGACTAAGATCGATGCTATTTACGAGGTATACGACTTTCTGGAATCATTCCTAGGCACACAAACCTATCTATGTGGCAACAACTTGACAATAGCCGACTACAGTTGTGTCTCCTCGGTGGCCAGTTTGTTGGGTCTGGCGACCGTTGAACAGAAGCGATACCCCAAGCTGAGCACCTGGCTGGATCGCATGGAGAAATTGCCGGATTATCAGTCGTGCAATGGCAATGGAGCCCAAATGTTAATTGACATGTTGAGTGCAAAGATCACAAAGATTGTCTGATATTGCAGTTGTTGCTGGGGTAAAATCTAGAATCGAATTTCTAATAACGCTTACATAATAAATTGCCACTTATAAATGTATTTTTTATTGTGCATTGTGTATTATTCAAAAAATGCATTTTGCTCAACAGTGTAGCTTTAGCGTTCGACTTAAATATCACATTTTACAAATTAAGTTGTTTGAGGATAAACTTCTAAGGCACTTATTCGAAGGTTACACGTATTATACAATGCCGTTCCGTTCGTCAAAAAATGTTAACAAAAGTTATTGCACAAATGTTTTGTTTGCTGAGATCGCAAAACTAGTTGAAACGTTTAAGCGTTCGACTGCGACATGCATTAGATAGATTTGAAAAGGCGTGACTATCAACGATTAAGATTAACAACACAATTAGAGACTAACATAATGTTTTGCATATCTATCTCCTCACACCGAATGAATCGCCGTTCAAATATGCCCCGTTTGATTGGGAAGCACAGCAATTTAATTAATGCACTTCAGCTAACTGGATGTCTTTCGCTTCTCGAGCGCCTTCCAAACCAGTTTCATACGCTGCACACACTCACGATGCTGTGTTTCCCACAGCAATGTTGTGAGTCGGCCAACAGTAGCGACACCATCATCAGCGCCACGCAGCCACTGCAGCAATAGTTGGTAGATCACCTACAAGCAAAATATAGTTAGTGCACTGAATCATATATTAGATTATTACTCACCTCTTTGATATTCCCATGCATTTGATGATCAATAATCGCCTGCTCGATCTGACCCTCAGAATGACCTAGCTCGCGCATTACCTGTTTCCAGCCCTCGCCCAAGTGTGTGGCCACTGCGTCCAGCAGACGCACATCGGGCTCATCCTGTGACTGCATCATGGTCACAATGCTCACTGTTTTGCGTGGCAGCTGACGCTTTCCATCTGGTGAAATTGCTAACGTCGCCGCACCTTCTTCGGTCGCGCTGGTGCTGCTCTTGCGCGAGCTGGAAGCGCTCAAGTTTTTATTGAAATTATAAACGGAGCCAAAGTGTAAGTTACTGGCATTCGAGAAGTTCATCACAACCTGTTGCTGTGCACTATGCACATTCATGGTGTTCATCGTATTGTTGTTGCTAATGCTGCTGTTACTATCCACCAAAGCAGAGCCTGGTATCTGCGCAGATTGCACCACATCCATGGAGTTGTAATTTGGATCAGACAGCTCGCGCAACACTGATTCAGTTAAATCCGCGGATGCCGTTGGCGTAGTGGATGCCAGCGACAATGCACCGCTGTTGTTGTTATCGTGATCTTCGCTTACAGGCAGTGCATCCGTTTCCAGCCGCCCCTCCGCATCCGCGTTCATGTTTGTGTTGTTATCTGCCTCTCTGCTGCCGCCAAATATGCTGGGCAGCAAACTCTTCAATTTCGGCATATCGTGTCTGGCGCTAGGATATGTTGTTGTTGTATTAAATCTATAAATAGCAGTTCTTTCGGAAATGCCAGAGAACGGTTATTTTCCGTGAAAAAGAAGAAAACCACTCGCCCAACAGTCTTTGTTGTGAATGGCACTAAGGATGGGAGAACACAAGGTCGGGCGTTGCGGTCGTGTTATCGATGAATATGCTGCTACACCCACATCGAAAAATGTGGCTTTTAAGGCGAAAACGGTCACATTAATACCGTTTGCGCGCTTTTTTAAATCGCAAATTTTTTTTTTTATTTCGGCGTTTTTTGAAAAAACCAGCCGCCCCCTAGAATATCTTTTTTTTACCGTTCGAACCGCCTCCTCAAGCTGAACAAAACGCACTAAAAAAGGAGCAATTTTCGAAAAGGGGCGGGGCAAAAAAACGAGTAACGGAAGTTTTTTTCACTTTTCTTTTTCTAATTTCTCCGTTATTTACGGCCCGATCTTGATGAATCTTTCAGCATAGCTCCTGTTTGGCGTGCTCCATACACCTGCCAAGTAACAAGTGTCTACGTTGGGTGGCGTGGGCGTCACAAGTTTCCACTTTGGGTGCGATTTGCGTGGGAGGCGGCTGAGGTATCGAAAATCTAACGCACACCCGAGCTGCAGACATTCTTCAGGCACCTTCACTCCAAATTTGGCTTCCCTAGCTCCTCCAGTGGCCGGGACAGACGCGATCTGGCGACAGACCTTTTTTTCCAAATTCCTCTGGATGCAACAATTTCCACGAAGTGGCAACCGTGCAGCACCTCTTAAAATGTCTCTGGCAGCACTGCTTTTCTTGTACCAGCAGCGTTGCCACTGCAAAAACACCATTGTGGCAACCCGCTGCATTTTGCCACGTTCGCTCAGTTTGCTCGCACACTTGGAGAGTCGACATCCGCTTCGTATGTGCGTATTGCAGTTCTAAGAAGAAAGTTTAAACTAAGTTAGTCAGCCCAGATTGATATAAAAACAGTTAAAAACTGAGGCAAAGTGTGCGCGGTGAAATGGGCTGTTGAAATTGCGACAGTTCGACGAGAATGTGCATCAATTTACAGTTATGTGGGCCCGAAGGAAGGCGGCGGTGACCTGAGAGAAAATTGAGGCCGCGGCTGCCGCAACGTGGAAACTTCGTGCTTGCATTTAAAATTTAGGCAAACACTGCTAACGTTCGAGTGCAGTGAGCGCCTTATTTTTCAAATGAGGAAATTGATAAAAGGAAAATCGGTTCAACTAAAAAAACAACGTGTTTTTCAATAGTATTATTATCAACCGCACGGGCAGTCGCTGTCGTCTTCGTCTCCGACGTCGTCGTCGTCTTCACACATATGCAGGGCACGGGCACTCACTCGCACGCACACAGAGAAAGACATAAGAGTCAGAGCCATATTTCGTTGCCCGCTGTGGCGGTGGCGGCGGCGGCGGCAACAGCGGAGACTACGACGTCGTCCACGCACACACCAATAAACTATGCACACATGCACATAGATACATATGTATGCGTGCCTCTATCCGAATAACAGCAGCGGGAACCTCAGCAGCAGCAGACATAGTCGGCGGCAGCAGTGGCGTTGATGGTGGTGGTGGTAGTGCGCGCGTGCCTTTGTATTTGTGTGTGTGCGTGTGTATATGACTGTGTGCGAGTGAGCATGGGCCATACGTTTTTGAACTTTTAGTATTCCGTACTCAAAATACATTTCATCTAATTAAAATGCCAAAGTTTTTGCCAAATAGGTTCAACAGTGGCTTCCACACCCACTTTCACCCGACTAGAGCATTACTCTTTCACAGAACATTACTACAAAAGCGGCCCTCGTTCTCAGTCTCAGTCTCTCACTGCTGCTCATTCGCTTACTCACTGGCTTCCGCCTACACATAGTTTATGTTCTACTTTTGTGTGTGCCCAACTGCAGTAAGAAAAACAACAACAATAATTGTCCAATAAATGGCCCGCATGTTTATGCATAAAGGTCGCCGCTAGCCCAGGGGGGCAGCTCTTCCTCTCCCTCAATCTCTATGTGTGTGTGTGTGTCTCTCTGTCAATCTCCGCACTCGTGAACTGATGCACATTTCTGATAACATTGTCTCAGGCATTCTATAGTTAGCCATATGCTCGACCAATTGCATTCATTGTAGCGCATTTGAGGCGGCAAGTGGAAAACATGTTTTTCCTTTTGTTTTTCAGTCAAATTGCTGTGGCATCTTTATTGCCATTTGCTGTTGCTGTCGAACGAACATGTTGCAATTTATTTAAAATATTTGCTAAATAATTAATTAATTTACTTTTTACGTTGCAGCTGGAGACACGCCAAGTTGATCAAACTGGATTTTGTTAAAGGACAAATATAGGCCGGATTTTTTGGATTTTACAGTACAGTAAGTTGAACAACCTGTCGAATGAAAATGTTGACATTTGCATAATTTAGCATTTTATACATTTGGTATTACAAAAATGACTACGTCAAGACTTTTGCTTACCTTTCTTTTAGTATATCAGGCAATACAGAACCGTTAAACGTCAAACAACAACAGCAGCAATAACAACAACGGCATTTTGCTTAAATAACGCATTTCAATTAACATTTGTTGTGTCACCTTACCAAAAATTTCTATATGCAAATTGTGCACAGAAATTGTTTAAGCTGAACTTTGCCTGTCTTCTTGACGTTCAACGTCAGCGTCGAGTTGTCGCTGCAAGGCAGCGCATGCATATGTATGTAAACATTTACATACAGATGTATGCATGTATGTAGTTGTTTTTACCTGTGTCTTTTTTTCGTAATGCTGCTTCGAAAGGTGCCAAGCCACCAATACAAAGAGACGGCGACACAAAAAAAAAAATAAAGAAGTGCGCATGCAGCGCGGAGCACAGCACAAATACAAGCAAACAAGCATATACATGTATACACACACATAGATACAGACACACACACACACACACACGTACACTTGTCGATCGTTTTATGTAGTTGCCGGCTATCATCCGGTTTTATAGCTCCCCCTATTCCCCTCTGGCGCACAGCACTTCATCAAGCCTAGACTCTCTCTCTTGCTCACACTTGGCGTGTTTCTTCTTTTGACACATTTTTATTATACACTGCGCTCGGAGCACAACCACATTGTCATGCAGTTTGTTACGCCTAGGAATGTGGCATATAATATTTATAACAATTAGGCATAGTAATTATACAACCAGTTTTAAGACCAAATAATGCTACCAATTGTGCCATGTAATTAGCCCAAATACCAATGAAATTAAAGTAATTACACAATCTAATTTAGACATTTATAGAAGTGATGATCTGTTAGGGTGTCTAGATTTCGGTTTGTAATACATAGTTTTACTTTTTCGTTCATTTTGTGGGTACATAAAGTCAATGGCGATAGTAGCAACGTCTTTTGTTGTGTTATTCTGTGATGTTGCTGCTGCTGCTGCTGCTGATGTTGGGGCTGCTTTGGCCAAAGATGATGAAAATGTAGGCTAAAAAACTTGTTGGGCGCTGATTTAGAAAACCACAAAACACATACCAATACACACAAGATCAGGAACAGCTTTAAGCAAGTGCATGTCTTTAACGGTATACTGATGAAATACTGGCTAACCGAACAAAGAATGCTGCTACTCTCGATCTCTCCGAGGCTCTTGTGGCTTTTGGTTACCTTTCACTGCCCCAAACCGGACTCAGCTTTTCATCTCTCTCCTTTATAGCAATAACAGTTTTATAAAATGTTGATTTTTGTCTACATTTGTAACTGTATTTGTGTAATGCTTTAATGTACTTTCATCTATATCTTGGCCGATTGAGCGACTCTTATCAGCCAAGTCGATAGCTATCAGCGTTTGCGTTTGCTTTGAAAATTTGCCAGCGTGGCCGGTGCCACACAGACGAAAGCTGTCCACTTATCACTAAAGCTGGAAACATTCCTTCACATGAATTCAACATACATATGTATATGTATTTACTTTTATATAGCTAATATTTTGGCATAGCCATAGCCATTACGTGGCCATTTAACGTATTGTTTATCGCCTGGGTAGCTATAGTTAAAACTAACATTTGGTTGACTTTATCAGCTGTGCAAGTCGAGACCCCCTCTACAATAGCTCTGGTGTTATCATTAGCGCGTCAGCGACATACGGGTCGCTGTTGTTATCAAGACATAAGTAGATTTTTTGTTCATGTGCCTAATGCCTGTGTTTCTGTATTATTACTCGTTTATCTACGGTATATATATATGTATATATATATATGTATATGTATTTGTATTTGTTGCTGTGCTACATCCATTTCAAATAGATGAAGATTCGTGTTCAGGCCATATACAGTTTACTCCAATGTTCACTTAAATGTTATTAAATACCATTTGTTTAAAGAAAGAATGTCGAAGCTATTGTTTGTCATTTGAAACCGTTATAATGTTTTCCTTATAACAAAATAAATAGCCCGTAAACAATTAAATTTGGATTGAAATTGAGCTTACTAGGTCAGGAGTACTATGGAGATGGTTAATCTAATATTTGATTTCAAAATATAATAAAGATATATAAAAGATATTGTATCTTACAGATACATTTGTGAATGCATCTACGAATTTGAAGGAGTAAATAAGATATTCTATCTGAAGTAAAAGTGTATCTACAACTTAAGAGGGGCATTTCTTAAATTGCCCATACCTTTATAGTCATAATTACTTGTTGTATAACATGTAATTCTTCTATAACTATATAACTGAATTTAACGGATTTGTGATTTGTTACTTCTATTTGCAGTGTTACTGTAACGACTTGGAACGAAAAAGGACTCTTCTCTTTTTTTAAGTAATGCAAGCAGCAGTGATGGAGGAATCTAACGGTAAGTGGAGATAACAAATCTCATTTGTAACAAGTCCTTAAATACTATGTCTCTTCTTTGACGCAGCAACTAACATTGAGCAACAACCAAACGCCCTCAACAATGGCCAAGAGCTGGTGTCATCCAACGAGCAGCCATCGTCCCCCACTCCGGTGGCCACGCCCACCAGTAGTACCGGCACTGGCAGTGCCACACCCGCATTTAGCTACGATGATCTATTCCCGGCCCTGCCGACGAATAACAATGCGGCGCTGGGAGGCAACGCTGGACCAGCAATTGCACGCGTAACCAGCTCGCAGAAGACTCAGGTGAGTACAACAGGTGATTGTCAGGTCACATGTATGATTGACTCACTTGTTCCATTTGGTTTCTTATTATTGTCTGCAGGTTCTGCATGTGCCCATGGAGGAGCGCAAGTCAACGGAGTCGGAGAAGTTTGGTGAGGGCGAATCGAAGCGCATTTGCCAACAGATCACGAAGGAGACGGGCGCTCAGATTGAGATTGTCAGTGGCAAGAATCAATCACTCACGTTTCTGATCAAGGGCAAGCAGAGTGAATTGTTCGATGCCCGTCGCAAGATCCTTATGAGCTTCTCAACGCAGGCCAGCCGTCAGGTGAACATACCCCATGAGCATTATCGCGTCATTCTGGGCAAGCGTGGCGAGCGATTGCGTGAACTGGAGCGTCTCACCGCGACACGCATCAATATTCCGCATCAGGGTGATGAGAGCGATGTGATCACCATCGCCGGTACCAAGGAGGGTATTGAGCGTGCGGAGCAGGAGATACGTCAATTGTCCGCAGAGCAGTACAAGAAGTCATCAGATCGCACTGCGGTGCCCAAGATCTATCATCCATTCATTGTGGGCCCCTACGGTGAAAATCTGAACAAGCTGCAGGAGGAGACGGGTGCCAAGATCAATGTTCCACCACAACAAGTGCAAAAGGATGAAATTATCATCTCTGGCGAAAAAGATGCCGTTGCCGCTGCCAAGGCAAAGGTTGAGGCCATCTACAAGGAGATGGAGAAGAAGTGCTCAACAGTGAGCGTTGAGGTGGCCAAGCCACAACATCGCTACGTCGTCGGACCTAAGGGCTCCACCATTGCTGAGATCCTGCAGCTCACTGGTGTCTCTGTTGAGATGCCACCCAATGATTCCACCTTAGAGACAATCACACTGCGTGGTCCACAGGTTGCACTGGGCAATGCCCTCACCGTTGTCTACCAGAAAGCCAACTCTGTGAAGTCTGTGGAGATCAATGCGCCTCATTGGATACATAAGTATGTGATCGGCCGCAAGGGTGCCAACATGAAGCAGCTTGAAGAAGATTGCCCCAATGTGAATGTCAACTGTTTGGAGAACAAGATTAAGCTGGAGGGTGATCCAGAGAATGTCGATAAGGCTGTCTCCTATTTGAATGGCATCATACGCAACTATGAGGAGAATTTCACGTACGAAGTGATGACAGTGAATCCCTCGTACTACAAGCATATTATTGGCAAGGCGGGCGCCAATGTGAATCGCCTCAAGGATGAGCTGAAGGTGAATATCAACATTGAAGAGCGCGAGGGACAGAATAACATTCGCATTGAGGGTCCCAAGGAGGGTGTGCGACAGGCTCTGCTTGAATTACAAGAAAAAATCGATAAACTGGAAAATGAAAAGTCAAAGGATGTGATCATTGATCGTCGCCTGCATCGTTCCATTATTGGTGCCAAGGGTGAGAAGATTCGTGAGGTGAAGGATCGTTACCGTCAGGTGACAATCACGATACCGACGCCACAGGAGAACACCGACATTGTTAAGCTGCGCGGCCCCAAGGAGGATGTCGACAAGTGCCATAAGGACCTACTTAAACTTGTCAAGGAAATCCAGGAGTCATCGCACATCATCGAAGTGCCAATTTTCAAGCAATTCCACAAGTTTGTCATCGGCAAAGGTGGCGCCAACATTAAAAAGATACGTGACGAGACCCAAACGAAAATCGATCTTCCCGCCGAAGGCGATACCAACGAGGTGATTGTCATCACCGGCAAAAAGGAGAACGTTTTGGAGGCTAAGGAACGCATCCAAAAGATTCAAAATGAACTTTCCGACATAGTTACCGAAGAGGTGCAAATTTCACCGAAATACTACAACTCTATTATTGGCACCGGCGGCAAACTCATCTCATCCATCATGGAAGAGTGCGGAGGCGTCACCATTAAGTTCCCCAACAGCGATTCCAAGAGCGATAAGGTAAAGCAATCAGATGCTTAAATATATGTCTCCACTCATATATTGACTAATAAATCTTTTTCTCTCTCTATCTTAGGTTACCATCCGTGGACCCAAGGATGACGTGGAGAAGGCCAAGGCACAATTGCTGGAACTGGCGAATGAACGGCAGCAGGCTTCGTTCAGCGTTGAGGTGCGTGCCAAGCAGCAGCATCATAAATTTCTCATTGGCAAGAATGGTGCATCCATTCGCAAGATTCGCGATGCGACGGGTGCCCGCATCATCTTCCCCTCGAATGAGGATAGTGACAAGGAGGCCATCATTATCATTGGTAAGGAGGAGAGCGTGAACAAGGCCAAAGAGCAGTTGGAGGCAATCATCAAAGAGTGCGATGAAGTCACTGAGGGTGAAGTCACTGTTGATCCCAAGCACCACAAGCACTTCGTGGCTAAGCGTGGCACCATTTTGCATCGCATCTCTGAGGAGTGCGGCGGCGTGATGATTTCCTTCCCGCGTCCCGGCACAAGCTCCGACAAGGTGACAATCAAGGGTGCCAAGGAGTGCATCGAGGCGGCCAAGCAGCGTATTGAGGAAACTGTTGCCGACCTGGAGGCACAGACAACCATTGAGGTGGTCATACCACAGCGGCAGCATCGCACCATTATGGGTGCTCGAGGTTTCAAGGTGCAGCAGGTGACCTCTGAGTTTGATGTGCAAATCAAATTCCCCGATCGTGATGCCACTGAACCCATCGAGGGACTCACCAATGGTGTCAACGGAGACGGTGAAGCCGTCGATGGCGAACCAACCGCGGAGCCCGTGCGTCATTGTGATGTCATTCGCATCACTGGACGCATCGAAAAGTGCAATGCGGCTAAGCAGGCTCTGATCGACCTAATCCCCATCGAGGAAGAGCTGAATGTTCCTTTCGATCTGCATCGCACCATCATTGGCCCACGTGGTGCCAATGTGCGTCAGTTCATGTCCACGCACGATGTACATGTCGAGCTGCCGCCCAACGACCTTAAGTCGGACATTATCAAGGTCTCTGGCACGGCAGCACGTGTGGCCGAAGCCAAGGAGGCACTGGAGAAGATGATTGAAGATTATGAGGCCGATCGTGCTGACCGTGAGTTGCGCTCATATGTACTCCAGATTGAGGTCGATCCAGAGTATCACTCCAAGCTCATTGGTCGCCAGGGCGCAGTCATTAACAAGCTGCGTGCTGATTACGACGTCAACATTTCGTTGCCCAAACGCGATGATCCCAATCAGCGCATCATCTCCATCACCGGCTACCAAGCCAAGGCGGAGACTGCACGCGATGCCATTTTAGAAATTGTGGGTGAACTGCAGACACTACATCGCGAAGTCATCGAGATTGACACGCGCATCCACTCGCGCATAATTGGTCATCGTGGACGCACAATTCGCAAGATTATTGACGATTATAAGGTGAGGAATCAGTTGATCTTTTAATAAGTGAAATTGTTAATTAAGTTTTCTTCTCAATCGAATAGGTGGACATCAAGTTCCCCTCTTCCGAAGAAGCTCAAAACAATGCAAATGCCGTGACCATCATTGGCAAGGAGGAGGATGTGGAGAGTGCCAAGGAAATGTTATTGAGCATGGCCGAAGATTATGAACGCGATTATTTGGAGAACTTGCAGCTTTCTCCGCAGGCACAGACTGTTGGCGCATTTCTGACCGGCAGCGCAGGCGCCAGTTCCGGCTCCGGTGGTGGTAACAATGCTAGCGAGAACGGTTTCATCATCAAGGATGCACCATGGGAGAAAAAGCAACAAGCGAAGAATCTAACTGCGCCCAATACTCAATCGCAGGAGGATTTTCCACTGTTTGCTGCGGGTGGTGGCCCAGTTGCTGCCACGCCAATCACCTCCGTGTGGGGACCCAAGAACTAAAAACTGTTAGTCCAATCAGCAGCTACGGCAGCAGCATCATCAGCGGAATGCGACGGGGATTCGGGAATCGGAACAGGCGGGCGGGCGTTGAGCAGCAGCAGCAGGCGTGCTTGGGCGGACTTTTAAGTCGGAAAACTAGTGTCAAAAATGGTACAGGTTGTCTCTCTCTCTCTCTCTCTCTTCACCCTCTCCTTCAGTCACTCCTAGGAGCTTTTCTACTATGCAATTTGTGCAGGTTTAACACAATGATACACATAATTCAAAACCAATGCTAACGAAATATGAGAAACTATTTTTGTATAATTTGATACAGAGAAACTCTGATCCTCATACATACCTATAGAAACAAACACATACAGACACAGACACATGAAATTGCATTTATATAAACTCTTTATGTAGCGCCAAGTTCTGATCCCCCAATGATTTCCCAGACTCCTGCCAATTTGTTGGTTTGCCCCCCCATATGACTTAAATGCCAATTTCTTTTTATAACCATATTTCATTTCAATGCATAATATTCTAATTAGTTCAAGCTACTTAAATTAAGCAGAAAGTTCAACAAATGTTTTGTTAAAAATGGTTACAACAACTTTAATTGATTGAAAATGATATTTAATGAAAAACTACAAAAAAAAAAACGAAAACAAATTATGGTCAAGAACGAAATAATTTTAAGCATAAAATGTTAAATATTTACTATTGCTATTGCTGCTTTTCTTTTTTTTACAAATCTATTGTTTATAATGTGTTTCTTTCTTGAGTTACACATTATGCAGACCCGAGTTATTAGTTTATTTTTGCCTTTTTTGGGAAAGTGCATGTGCAAGCATACGTTTGAATTGTATTGTAAAAACGTTTGTAATTGTATAGAGAAGTTAGAAACACACAATGAATTGAAAGATAACAGCAATTGATGGGTATACATTCAGACATGTACTTGAAATTAAACAAACATATATAGATGTATACATAAGTATATATACATATATAATTATTACATATTATTTAACGCACGCCTGCTTCTGCTCCAACAACCAACCAGCTTTATACCCCACACACACCCCATTCACATTTCAAAATGAATACAAACATTTTAATTTTGTGCAATCTTCTTGATTTATATTAAATTGTTTCAACTTATATTTTCCACTTAACAACTTTAAATCTGTACACGGTGTCTGGTACGCTTCACAACGAAGGGTGCGCTCAGTGCCCTGTTTATTATTTGAAGTTGAAACACAAAGTTTGAAAAATTAAACAAAAAAAAAACATTAAAAATTTTTTACTTACCATTCAATATAAAACAAAAACAAAAAAACAAAATAAAACCAATAAAAAACGTAAACAAATTATATTATTTGACACCTTGTCTTTGGTTTTTCTTCATTTCTTATGTTGGCTATTTTTTATGCAGTTTTCCTTTCGTCAAAAAAAAAGAAACACCAAGAAATACAGACCTGATATTGTAAATTTTTTAAATATACATATTTACAACCAACTGCATTAGTAACTCTAAGAGAAACGTAGTAAATACAATAATACAAAGAATATAAATGTATATATTTTCCTATATTAACGGACGAAAATCAAATGTAAGCGAGACGATGCGATTAGAATGCTGAACAGCAACATTTTCACTTACAACATTTTTTTCAGACAGGCATTCAGATACGAAATATGTACTTTTATTTCTTTTGAAATACAAAAATTTTAAATTTAAACTTTGAATCAGCGCTTCTTAACGAGTAATAATAATTTGACAACACTGCCGGAGTTCATCGTTAGCGGCATTCATCAGAAAATACAATGGTGTAATAGTGTTGTGTAACTCTCTTATGGTTAACGTGTTCATTTAATAGTTCTTTTTTTAAGTGTATTTATTGACTAATATTGCTGACATAAATGCAATTATCATAATCTGCTGCCCACTTTTAATGACAATATAATTATATTCAATATACTAATTCGTAATTAAAGGAAATATCATTTGGCGCTTATTGAAAAAGGAACTAATCGAACGAACGGAGGAGCACAGGAATAATAACTTGTTCATATACTCTGTTCAGTGAGCTACTCATTTTTGTTCACTCATGAACAAGCCAGTTCTGCTTTTTCATCTCTCAACAACAAAAATTAATAGACTAGTGCGTTGCAATTGAATTGTGCAAAGCAAGATACAATAAGACCGCAACAACAGGCCAGCAATGGAGGATCGTAAGTGTACTCTAATTGTGTATATAATGTAGTTATCATCATTGTGGGTCTACAAGTTATTTTTTGCCGCTTGCAAGTGAAGAAGTGTCAGCGTGCTCGGTCTAATCCCTGGCTCTCTTATTGGAACAGCTTTTGTTCGAGACGTGGGGCGCTAATTAGTCGGCGATTTTGACCGAAAAATCGAATATATTTCGGCACTGTTGCAATATGAAAAGTCATGTTTAACAAGTCATTTAAGCGCTGGGTACCTAGGTCCCTGCTTCAAATTAAGATGAGTCATGCTCACCGTTTGTAGACTGCTGTCGCACGCAGGTTGCGCCGTCTCCTGCAATGCATTGAACTCGTGAGAATTATTTCCAAATGCCACAAAACATTGGGCGCACTGTAAACATTTACAATTCAAATATGTAATAACGCTGAAAGCCTAGAACTCTGACGACGTGGCAAGCAATTTCTGAATCTTTTGCGTTCTTTGTGTACATTCTGTGCCACGATTGCTGCAACAGCAACAACAACTGTATATAAACGAACGAAACGACAGTTCCGCCTCCCATTTATCTATGCTTGTTTTTAATTTAATAAACAAAAGTTATTGCAGCAAATGAAAATGTTATAACAATTCACGGACGCCAATTGAGCCCAAATCTCGTTCAATAATTTTGCACATGTCCCTAATTGACAGTGTACCCTCCCTTGTCTCTGCTACTCATCCCACTTGTTGATCATGTAATTCTGCAAATTGGTAGAAAACCAGACCCTAGAGAGTCTAATAAGCCACTATTGTCAGTTGTTGGTTGTTATTGTCGTTGTTTTTGCTCTTTTGTTAAGTTGGCCGCGCTTACCACTTGAGCTCTCTCAGTTTCTCTCTCCTCTCTCAGTTTTGGCTAGTCTTTTGCGCTGACGAAGCCAACTTGTTGAGTTACAGTTACTCAGCGAGAAGAGCTAGAAATGCCAATTGGAAGTTGAGCTCAGTTAAAGTTTGGTTGTAGAAGTGCGCGGAAGCGAAACGAGGCAGCAAGAGGAGCAGCAGCCACAGTCGCAGTCACAGACACGCATTTGTATGGACAGAATAAAAGAAAACGCTTTCCATCATGAATCTGTAGGAATTATAGAAGAAGAAAAGAACTCAAACTGACTACAAAGTCAGCACACAAACGAATTGCCTTTACTTGAAGCGCTCGCTTTGAAATGTGAGGAGCGTCCACATGCACCGCCACGTTCCAATTAGAAAGTGCTTGTTGTTGTTGTCGCTGCTGCTGTTGAACATGAGATAAACCACAGAAGAAACAAAGAGTCGCAGGGGCAACTGAGTAACAGCATGAGCAGCGAATCGGAGCCTGTTAGCTTAGAGTTCATCGAGGATTCCTATTTGCCCCGCATCGATGACATCACCACAACGCCATCGCTCGATGAGCTGGATGAGCTCTCTCCAGTCAACGAATTGGATTGGTGCGATGAAACAGAATTGTATTTGCGTAATCTGACGCTGGATGAGATTTTCTATGATGTTGATTCGGACTATGCAAATACCCTCGAACTGCAGGCCGTCGAGACGGAGTTCATTGCATCCAAATTGTCCAATCAGACACCTTCTCCGTCGATCGCGAAGCGTTTCCGTTTAAAGTTCTTCACGAAACGTACAATGCGCGATGTTAAGGTCACGTTCATAGATTTCTCAAAACCCTATCTGGCCAAAATATCGAATCGTGATAACTACAAAAGATTTCTGACCATTGGCCACGGTGCAAAAGGTAAAATCTGGGAGAATCTGCTTAGCTAAGTCATAATTTGGGTTATGTTAACGTTAACGGTTAAGAGTTGTGTGTGAGAAATGGGAACAGTTAAGCGAATTCACTTTTGTAATTTTTGGCTGAAAATGAAAACCTCAATGTGCCCTGTTTCATTGTAGTTTGTAGATTCTGACTAACTAATGTTATTTATGGTTTAAATGGTTTACGAATACGAAATTCAGAACACGCGTAACTAATGAACTTTTACTATTTTTCTCTATTTCACTTTGCTTACACTTGTGCAACAACACTGTCCAACAACAGTTTGTGAGTATTGTTAATGCTGAGACTATTGAAAACGACAACTACAAAATTAAGTCTTTATACATTTTATATACAAACAAATCAAACGAAATTCCATTACACTCAGCCTATGAAAAAATCTTTGAGGAAGTTGTCTTCCACGGAGGTACATAAAATCAAAAAGCAAACCAATTAAAATCGCAGCCAGTTATTGAGTTTATTTCGTAGTTAACATATTGATAATGATTATTAATAGTTTATCTAATTAAATTATGATTGTTTATGCATAGATAATACCGCTCACGTGTCGGAGCCCTCATCTCCAGCAGCATCTGTGGCATCTGCAGAGATTGCAGCCGAGTATGCAGCTCTCACCCTTGAGGAGAAGGAACAGCGACGCGCCGAATGGAGCCAGGCAAGTTGATAACTCAGTTTATTTGTTCATTTAATAATTAATAATCATTTGCATTTGCAGGAGCTGGCACGTGTTGAAGAAGAAATCAATACGTTGCGCACGGTGCTGGCCTCCAAGACGCGTCATGCATCCGATCTCAGGCGCAAGTTGGGCATAACCGTATGGAAGGAGCTAACAGATGATGTCAATCAGGGCGTCAAGAACCTCAAAGAGAGTCATGTGTAAGTTACTGCCTGTTGCATAGACCATAGAGCAGAAACTAATTGGAATTAGATTTTGTATATTTTTATTTTGATGTTTGCTTTAATTATTGCTTAAATTATGTATTCATGTTTAGTTACCAATCGGTGGAACAGAGCGTGGGCAACATAAGTAAAGCCGTGCATGAGGCACCAATGTAAGTAACCGTGTTTAAGGATTGTGCCACATAAATATCTCTTGGTTAACTAACTGAACGATGTACTTTGCATTCTCTAACACTCTGTTCTCGCTGCTTTTGTGTCTCTTTTTATGTCAATATATCTATGTTTCAATTGTTATTTATATTAGCTTGTTAATTATTGTATTTATTGCATCTTTTACAGATTCCAACGCACCGAATCCGTGCTAAAATCGACCGGTGAGAAAACTGCCTCAGTCTTTGGCAGCATTACAAGCGGCATTACGTCAAAATTATCACAAATGAAAAATTCTGACTCGATGCGTTCTATTGAAGCTTCCGTTGGCTCTGCCTACGAGAACGTTAAAGTAAGCTATGAACACAACAATTTTTTGTGCCAATCTCATGCGGTAACTACTATTTTATTATATATCTCAATATCTCTTTTCTGCATTCATTTCTTCATACTCATAATCATACTCGCTTCATTGGTTCTTATTATTCATTCACCAATAAAATCTAAAATATCTATACTTGGCACAACATTTAGTACTGATATTTCCTAACTATAAAACCGTTTAGGCACACTTAAATGAGGTTAACACTTGGCTAGTTAATTGCTCTATTAACAAACATATAGTTTTATAGTAATTGCATGTATTTTTAGTGCTTGCTTTTACTTAAATCAACATGTATTTGTCTTGTCTGCTACAATTTTGTTCGGTTTTCTATTCTATTCTATTGTAGACGAAGGTGACATCCCGTTCGGGTTCGGTTTCCAGTTTCCCAGACGCTCTAGATGAGAACAACACATCATCGGGACTGAATTCACCCACAGACTCTCTAACAAAATAAAATGCGTGTGAAAATCGTATATAATAATTATGAAACACACACACACAACCCACACATACATACACACAAAAGCAACACGCGTAAAATAATGAAATATAAGATAAATACACTTACACCTTACACCTTACACACACAACATACAAAGAAAAAAAAGAATAACAATTCAAATACTAACACCAAGAACGGAATTTAATTATTTATATACATATGTGTGTTATTATTAATATTATTATAATATTACTTAATGTTTGTATCTCAAATTTAACATGTGTTTGCGCGCTTTGTTGGCATTGATAAAAAAGTTTAGCATACAAGTTGTGTGGTGTGTGTTACACTACTTCAAATATAAAGTGAACTTATTGAATTCTTTTTACATACTTATATCTAAGTGTACGTATAATATTATTCAAACAGATGAATTAATAGATGAGAATACGATAAACACAACTATGCATTGATAACGTATTTACACTAACTTTGTTAACACACACACATATGAGAGATATTCATTCCTAACTATTTTGCCCTGTATTAAGCTTTAATCAAATGAAAACATTATATATTATATATTTTTATATTTTCATCTTTTTCTGTAGGCTTTGGGTCACGTGATTAAATGGCGTTACTGACAACAACAAATTCCAAATTATTTTAAAATTGTTCTTGAAAAGAAGCTTGCATGCTAAATGATTAATGCATTGATAATTTTAAGAAGAAATTTACCATCAACAAACAATGTACGAAATTTAAAGCATATACAAACACACGGCTAATTCGTTGCAACTACACTTGATTTAAGATTTGCTATATGTGTATGGGATCCTTAAATAAATACATTTTTGTTCCCAAAAAATAGTAAATGTCTTTATTTACATATTTGAATAGGGCGCCAACATGGATTTATTTTCAATTTCATTACCTGACAACTCTATACAAAGTCAAGGGATGCATAAAATTCAACAGCTGCTAACTGCCACTTCTGGCAACGCTGCACATTACTCTCGTAGCGACGTTCTGAAAACCCGTAAAAAAATGACGAACTGTAAATGAAAATAAGTACGTACCGTGATGCAGAGCGCTTGACAAGACAATTAGTAGCTCCACAGTGAAGTGCAATTAAGTAATATAGTCTAATTAGTCTAAGTGCGGGCGCAAACATGAATTTTACTTACTTATTCGTGCTCATTTGGTTGGCCTACTTGGTATGCAGCGGCGTACTACTGTTCTCCCGAGGATTTCTGCTTGCCCGCGTCTCTAAAACAGAGACAAGCACCTGCCGGCGATTGTCCAACAATCCCAATGATGTAAGTTGTATAAGGAATGGAATGAAGAGATTCGAGATTCACATTTGTATTTGATGTCTTCTTAGGAGTATTATCTCACGCCGGAGGTTGTGAAAGAGATCTTTAAGGATGTGAATGCATCATCGTCATCTAATTTATGTCTTCCACAAAAATCCAAAGTCATTATACTCGTCATCGATGCGTTGAAGTACGAATTTGGACTTTATAAAGAGAACACCACCGAACCGTTGCCTTATGAGAATAAACTGGGAGTACTACATCAGCTGCTCCAACAGACGCCAGACAATGCGCGGCTGATGCGCTTTAAGGCGGACCCGCCCACGACTACGTTGCAGCGCCTAAAGGGTCTCACCACCGGCAGTCTGCCCACCTTTATTGATATTGGCTCTAACTTTGCCTCTCCCGAGATCAATGAGGACAACATCATCGATCAGATGGTTAAAAGTGATCTGCCTTTGGTGTTTCTGGGGGACAGCACGTGGACTGACTTATATCCGCGACGTTTTAAGCGCGCCTATTCGTATCCTAGCTTTGATATCTTCGATTTGGACACCGTTGACAATCAAATAATGCAGAATTTACCCAAGGAACTGGCAAACGATGATTGGCAGGTGCTGATTGCTCATTTTCTGGGTGTTGATCATTGTGGCCACAAATACGGTCCCATACACGAGGAAATGGCGCGAAAACTAATCGAAATTAATGATATCATAAGGTGAATATACCCTAGAATCTCTTTCAATTGAAATATGCTAATCAATTGATTTAATTAATCTCAGCTCTGTTGTGTCCGGCATGGATAATGAGACCACGTTGCTGATAATGGGGGATCATGGCATGACGGCAACTGGCGACCATGGCGGCGACACTGATGACGAAACCAATGCTCTGCTGTTTGCCTACTCCAAGCAGCACAAATTTTATACGAGCAGTGATTCGGGATCAGATAACGAAATGCTGCAGCAGGTAAAGAGATAAGACAACGTCTTTATCTTCTCACGTCACGTCATGCTGATAAGCTCTCTGACGCTGTCATGCTTTGCAGATTGATCTGGTTCCCACACTGGCGACCATACTCGGCGTTCCCATACCCTATTCAAATCTTGGATTGGTCAACTTTAATATTGTGCCCGCTATCTCTGTACCACATTTAAACAAATTCCAAACGTTGCTGCTGCACGTTTGGCAGAATGCACAGCAAATCTATCGATACTTCTTCAATTATGCGCTGGAAAACAAACGCACCTTCAATGTGGAGCAAATGGATACATTGGAAACGGAATTTATACTGCTCACACATCGTGTAAAAACAATTTACAATGAGGCGGCATTTAAGTCTTTCGGGCGCGATCTAAACATTCATTTACGTGATATACTTAACGTCTGCCGAGAAATCTGGGTCAAGTTTGAACCCACACAAATGTCACAGGGTTTGCTGTTTAGCTTTCTGCCCGTCTTCTTCTCGTTTCTGCTGATTAACAATTCAAATGCCAGCGAATATACAAAGATATTCAAGCCAAAAGAAGTCTTCTACACATATTTGATGAACATTGCTGCCGGCGTCTTTGGGTATCGTTACTTCAAGAACTTTTCGTTTAAAACGGAGGAACATGGCGTTATATTCTTTACCAGCCTGCTCAGCACCGTGTTGCTGGCGTTCTATACGCTGCGGCATTGGAACAGCATTGCCACCAACTGGTCGAACGTGAAACGCTTTAGCAACATGCCGACGCGTCTGCTACTTTTTGCCACCATGGCTGTCGTCTTCTCCAATAGTTTCGTCATACAGGAGGCTAAAATCCTGTCGTATCTCCTGGTTGCAGTCATTTTGTTGCTCGTCTATGAACTGCTGCAGCTGAGCGCGCGTCTAGACTTTAAAAACAAGTTTAAATGGTCTCAATTCTGGGGCTCCACTGCATTGCGTTTGATCCTGGCCAGCATATTGGCCATTTGCTGCATACGCTTCGCTTACACGCTCTTCCGGTGCCGCGAGGAGCAGGGCAATTGCGCAGACTTTAACAGCAGTTCACCAGGATTTTCTGTAAAAAGACCGTCCATGGGCAAGACATACATTCTAGCTGTAGTTATAATTGTTTTATATACAACGCTCACGCGTTTATATTTGCGATCCTGCGGAAATTTGACCGGGAACGCTCCCAATGTGTTGTTGGCCCGTTACGGACCGACAGTAGCTTCTATTTGTGCTGGTGGTCACATTCTCCTTGCCAATAGCGCCATCAAGAACATTCAACGTACGCACATCGATGCCATGGCACTGGTTATTTATGCCTTGTTGCTACTCCAAATTGTTGTCGTTTCATGGGCTCCTCTAATGACATTTGTGCTTCCACCGAGGAATCCAAACACTATCAGTGTGAATGGGCGTGACAGCATTGTGCCGGAAATCTTTAGGAAAATGAAACGCATGTACGAAGGTGACGATGCCGAGCGTCGCCATGAGATTCCTGTTGTCTATGGCCTCGCCACTGTCTACTCATCAATTATCATTTCCTTTGGCATTTTTCTGGCAATGCTGATGATTGTGGTGCTCGAGCCGCGTGCCAGCATTGGACTGATTATTTGTGTGGTTGTCGGTGCCATCATCCTTAGCGTTCACGGCATACTTCGGTATCGCACGGCCAACAGCTTTGGTGAGTGCATGACTACCTCAAGCTCTGTATGATTGGTTAATTAATATTTTATTATTTACATTACAGAGAGCTGTGTGCAGCCCACATTTAGCGCTGTTGTCAGCTGGTTCCTCTTGGCCCACTTTTTGTTTTTTTTTGCAACGTCGCACCAGACGACGCTGTCACAGATTGATTGGCGTGCCGCTTTTGTTGGTCGTTCCAGCGCACTGGGACAGTCACATCTGATTTCAGGTGCCTTGGTTATACTGAACACATTCTGTGGCCCCATTTTCTTCTTCTGCATGTATGCGCTGCTCAGCACGGAAACATTCTCGCTGTTCGCCCTGTTTCCCAATCTCATTCGCAGCAGCAGCAATAGCCGAAGTAACAATAAAGCGGATGCATCTACAGCTTTAAATGATATTGCCAATGAAGCAGTTGGCTTTGATATGACACGTGGTGAGTTGGCGCTGTACGAGTACGAGGATGTGTTCCTAGGCGCCGGTTTTAAGTTGGCCACGCAGTTCCTGATGCTGCAGGGCATCAAGGTGAGCTCAATCTCGAAACCTATCTTCAGAGTTGATCTTATTTGCCTTAACTTCTTCTGCAGATCTTTTGTGCAATGCTGGCATGCACAATACACTGTCGACACTTGATGGTATGGAAGATTTTTGCACCTCGCTTCATCTACGAGGCGCTGGCTACATTTGTCGGACTGCCTTCTCTCATTGTGGGCTATATGCTGCTGTTGCGCATAAATCGGGCTGTGGATGGACTCATCAAGCGCATTAACAAGGATAAGTAATGGTGAATCACAACTCCATATGATCTAGTCGCAACAACAACTCAACTATACTCAAATCTAAATTTTTGTATTTATTTCAAATTGAATTTGTATGCCCAAAGTTTGTATTTCGCCAATGGCTATTATTTATAATGCTTTTACTACATTTTAGACAAATAAATGAATAGAAACACAATTGTTTTGGTGGTCTTGTCTTAGCTGATTTATTTTTGCCTCAAGGTTCAAGGTTTTTGTAGTTCGTAATCGTTTTGAATTGTTTTTTTTTCATTACATTAGCTAAAAATTACATTTAAAATTAGCACGCATGCACCTCAGTGGTTCTTCTTTATTTAAAAAAAAATCCACAGTTTCCATCTTAAGAACAAAAGAATTTCATATATTACCGCTGATTTACGGATGTACTTGTTATGGCTTACAAATTAACACGAGCAAAAACATAACAAGATATCAGGGGAACAAAATTAAGTACACTCGAAGCGTTATACCATTGCCGTACACAACTAAACTAGGACTCAAAGCTTCAGTTTACATAGACTCATGGTGGTTTAAGTACGCAAATATTTAACAATGTGGTGCACAAATGATTAAAATAAGTACATGATCTCTGTTTATCTTAACTAATTAAATTTAATCATTACACAACATCAAGTTCTTTCTTCGGCTGCACGCTCTAAAGTTGTTTTAATCACTTAATTTACTTGCCAGGTCATTTGTTGCAGTATGTGTGTGTGGGTGTGTGTAGCTGTGTTGTGTGTGTTTCTCTTTTTTCTTTCTTTTTGTAATATGCGTGTTAAGATATTCGAGATTCTGACAAAAATCTACTGGCCATTGAGCATCAATGGCGTATTCGTAACTCCGTTTGTGGCGCCCCTAGCTACAAGTTAAGAAAATCAAGAGAAAAGAATAAGGAAATGATCAGGCGTGTGAAATCTAAGGCCAATGTTATGGATAAATAGAGCGAAAAATGTTGACAAATGCCAAAAAAGAAGCATAATAAAAGCTTTTGCGTATAAATATTTACAGGCGTAATTGAAAGCGATTTATAGACTACACAATCTTTGGCTTTAATGGCGCCAGCACTAGGAGCAAAGCAGGATGATTATGACTGCCCGAGCTGCCTTAGTCACTGCTCTCATCGTAGGGCTTAAACTGCTTCTCTGATGGTGGATGTTGCGGTTGCTGCTGCTGCTTACCATGCGATGTTGGGCGGCAGTACTTCTTGGTGGTGCTCCAGTCCTCTTTTAGTGACAGGTTGAACATGGAATAGTCCGGATCGCCAGTGACCTCCTTAACAATGTTCAAGAACTTTGGCATGCAGTTCTTCAGCGCCTCTCCGGTTAGTGAGGAGTACGTCTCTAACAGCACAAGACCCTTGCAACTGTGTTAGGGATAAAACAACATTGTTGAGCTATAAATACCGGCAAGCTATTGATAGAACTTACCGTGGATGACCCGGCTCCTTGTAGATATCCAGCTGGAAATATTGATTATTGATAAGGAAGCAACGTCGCTTCTTGAAGATCGTAAAATGCGCATCATCACGCTGTGCCAGCAGGTTCATATAATCGCGATGCGTCAGCTGTGTCTTAACCTCGATGCGGGCCTGACCATGCACATTAGGACGACGCTGGGTGTGTATATAGCTCCAGTGGTTCTTCTGGCCACGTTTGCGCAGACGCGCCTGTACTTTGGGACCGGCCGACTGCAGATAATGATGGACCACATCAAAGTCTTGGAACGGCGGAAACTCGCTATCAGGTGGTAGCACAGCAACTAAACAAATATAAATTATAGAGTAGTTGTTGCTTAATGGGAAAAACGTTCAGCATTCGGACTTACTCAGATATTTGAGCTTGCGTGAGGTGGCTTGCAAACGATCACCAATATCAATGCCCAGTTTTTGGCACACGCTTTCAATCATTCGATTCATTTTGGTCTCAAAGTTGGTCGAATTGTCAATCACATCAAAGTAGGGATGACCCACCCAGGCGGCTGCTGACTTGTAGTCCAGCTCTCGCGCCAGTTCAACGCCTTCAGAGCGACACGCATGATCCTAAAAGACAAATAGCGAAAGATTAGCATTTAATGGGATGCTGTCTAAAGCTGAAAAGTCATCGATAGTGTTAACATTCGATGAGCTACGAACTAAGTACAATTATATTTGAATGGAATATGATGTTTATCGATAATACTTTCGAATGCTTATTAGCTTAAGTGCCGTTGCCTGAGATTAAGAACTCGATGACACAGGCTTAATTGGGCTAAGCAAGATAATCAAAAGCACTTTGAGTGAAATACATTTACACTCGCTGTAAGCATTACTAGCTGCAATTAGTCAGCTTCTGCTGGAAAATCCCATTATGCGAGTGTCGTTGAGTCAGAAAGAATGCGCTTAGCTCACAATCACTAAAAAAGCTCTTTAGCAATATTATCATAAAGACAGTACTTTGTCTTGGGTACCTGATAATGGCGCTTTCTTTTCTTGAGTATTAAATTGTGAGTTTTGGTCAAAGAAAAAGGTAAATCGAATCAATAGAGCCGCACTCATTAGACTCACCTCTGTCGAGTAGAAATCCTCAGCTCCATTTGCAGCAGATACCAGATGCAAGATTTGATTATAACGATTATCGCGCATTTCCACGGGATTCCATTTATTGCCCGCCATCATTTTCTCCCACTTGTCCTTTGATATATCTGCAATGAAAGTACATTTGAGTTATCGCATATCCATTAAATGGATTAGGTTTCCACTTACATGCACTGGCATCCATGACGCCGCGATCGCAAATGATAAGACAGTTGCGGGTGCTCGAGTTTCCCAGCTCGAAATATGTATTCTCGATCTGCACCATTGTGCGTATCAGGTTCTCCTGAAATTTATAAGCTACAAAACGAGAGAAACCAGTTCCCATTAATGTTTTGCATATTGAAGGAGACTTTCGTTTATTGTTTTACAATTAAAGATTTGAATCAAAATAAAGAAATACAATTGCAAGCAAATTCTTGAATAGTAACATGACACTGGGTTGGAATTTTGCCAAAAAAAGAAGAGAATACATACATATACATATGTATATAATTTATAACACATACATACATACATTATACATATGTGTATTGTATGTATGCACTTATGCTTGTTTATTTATTTGTTTATGATGTTCTGGGTTTGGTTTTCTGCTAACGAATCAAGTAACATGAGATGGTATAATGGTTATATGGCGATGGCCTGAACCAATTGAGAGAATTGAGAAATTGAGGTGCGGTGGCAATTGAATGAATTTGAATTTGATTTTGAGAGCTATAGCAACAGCAGCAAGCCAGCAATAACAAAATGCTCAGCTTTGATGACAGCGAAATATATATATATTAATATATGTATATACAATAATTACATTTGTAATAATATATGTATATGCGAAACAATGAAGTTCAATCCCCTGACTAACCAATTGACTCACAAAAAACCTTCAAATGTTGCTTAACCGTAACATGTGCAAGTTATGCGATCATGGTGCTATAATTTGTTCTATATGTATGTAATAATTAACTGTAAACAATTTCATAAACATCTGTTGAAATAATAGATGCAACTCGGATGGGAAACCGGAACAGGGAGACGCAAACGTGAGTTCACAGATCTCTCTCTCTCATTATCAAAACTTATATATTCAAATGCTCTATGTACAGTTAATTCAAGATAACAAAGCATGACAAATACTAAAATAAAATCACGGAAACAAATGGAATTCGTCATCGAAAATGTTTAGTACTATCGTTACAATTGTTGAGAACAAAACATTAGCCTAGACCTTGAAAACCAACAATAGAGGACGCAAACGACAATAAAAATCACAACCGCAACCAAACATACAGACACTCACACATGCACACACAGATTCTAACTAACTGCACTTAATTTAGTATATATTTATAAGTTGATAAAAAGCACACAAAAAAAATTACTTAAAAGCAAACCCGAACAGAGAGGGTGGGGTTCGCTGAACGTATCGTCAGGTGGTGAATAAGTCAGAGTATGCTGTAGTTCACCTCCACCTCCCCCGTTCACCATATTACCACCTACTACACTACGTATACATGTCGACACTTGTTGCGGTCTCGTGCTGTCACACTGAAAGCTTGTCATTGTCGATGTTGTTGTTGTCGTTGCATTGAACTTGACTGAGTGCATCATGTGACGAAACAAAATGGAATTGATCGAAAGTACGTCGTATGGAATGATGGCAAATGGAAAGTGAAGAGTGGAGAATGTAAGGGATTGGACTGCATTATGTCAGCTAGAAAATTTTGCTTTGCATTTTCATTCTCTACCTTTGTGCCACTGTGTGTGTGTGTGTGTGTGTGTGTGCGTGTTTGTGTATATATTTTGTTTGGCTAATTCAATTAGCAGAGGGTGATATAAGCATCTGATGCAAAAAGCAGCTAAATATTCTACATACAGGTGTGTATAGAATGCACACGTATTTTTAGCTACTGCGCAACAGACGTTGCTTGGAAATTCAAAAATAGTTTGGATTTGCCAATAAAATCTTTCTTCTTTCTTAATTGGAAACTAGTTATTGGCAATAGGCATAAAATTGGAAATCATACATATATAATTATAAATTTAGTTGGTTAAATTTGCATAGTTTAAAGAGCGAATGCAAATTTCTTGGCTAATGACGAACTTCAAAACAAAAGAATAACAAATTTATTAAGCTATCAATTTAACAGGAATCCACAGAATACAGAATACAGTATCTGGTTTGTCTCCAAGGCATACATATCTACATGCGTAATATATGTATGTACATATGTAGATGTACATCACGTTGAATTATAATAAAAGTGACTAAACTGATTAATTAACGCCACGTTGCGAAAAGTAAAGCACACATTACATTCATTTTATGACGAACTGACAAACTGACACACAATTGCGATAGATGGTTGAATGGAAACGCGAACTGGGATTCGCAATCTCAAGCACGTGACGTCTGTCTGTCTATATACGAATTTCATATAGAATTCCATTAGCCGAAATATATGTACATTCATATAAATGAATCGAATGATTGCTAATGAAAACAGCTGCGACACTGGGAAATTGGCCATGTGGGCCATGACTGACCAAAATCAAGCGAAAGTATCTCAATTGGCCAAGGTAACACAACAAATGGAGGTACAAAATTCATAACAACTGCAATTAATGTTCATTGAATGCCATTTAAAATGCATTAACTCGTTTAATAATTGATAGCTTCGACGTTGTTAACAATTAGATACCATATTACTGTTAGTAAAAGCTGTCTGCTATCAAAATTTCAGTTTAAACTGGATTTTGAGTGCTATTGCTATAGCTATAAATTAGATTTTTGAATAGAATATAATTCCATCTATATATTTGATGTGGCGCAGATTTAAGCAGAGGCACGTGCTAGTCAGCAGCTAAAATTGGCCAGCGTAGAGAAACTGTACATTTTGCATATAGAAATCTGTAGACTATGCATGATGTTAAATATAAATGCCCCATTTAAAATCGCACATACATATTTAGATACATATACGTACATTAGTCTTCCGTTGAAACTGTAAATGTCTGCTCACATGATATAAGAAATACGAATGTACAAGTATGTACGTATATAGAATGATTATTCATAGACGATATTAGAGATGTTTTGCCAAGCAATCTAGAGTTTGTTAGTGATCAAAACACGAAACATACACAAATACAGCACGACTTGCGATCTGTTAGGATATATCATAAAAAATTAAATAAACAAACAGAATACTTAAGGAGACATAGACATAGACACATAAGAGCAAATAAATAAAATTAAAGAAAAACAAAAATTGTCAACTCATGAACGTTGCAGACTGAAGAGAAAGCAAACAAGTAATCACAAAACAAAAAAGAAATTAAAGTGCAAGTAAAGGAAGAGACAACGATCTGTTAAAGATTATTCAGTTGTCTGTTTTTTAGATAAAGCAGCGCTTAGCACACACAAACAGTCACATACACACACACACAGAGAGAATCAAAAAGGGAGAGATGTGTGAGCATGTGAACGAAAGTTCAAGAGAGCGATCAATGGAATGGTTCATTTATGTGGATCGCATCGATCGAATTGGATCGTTTGGATTGCATTCAGCATACACGCAATTGTACACGCACACGCACAAACACACACTCACCTTCGCTGCCATTCGGCTTGGAGGCAGCCTTGGCCAGGCAACGTGGGCAGGATGCGGTCAGATCGATGAGACTGTGCTCCGGTGCAGCAAATGGTAGATCTTTGTAAACGTAGGTAGTTGGCGTGGGAGGGTCTGTGTGTTTTCAACGTCGCAATTAAAAAAATATCAAGCGAACACAATCTAACTGTAGTAATCGTACAACTGTATCCCTATCTAAAACAACACATTTTTATCACACCCAATGCTATCACTTTATCAGTATGAATGGGGACAAAGGGGAGGAAGGAACTCGTGACCGACAAAAGATTAAGTTCAGTAAGTATTTTATAAGTCAGGTAATTGAATGATTGCGAAATATCATTTATATTTATAAAGAAGAAGGAACTTCACCTGAAGCAGCCAAAAAGCCACATTTACGGGGGTAAGTACGCAATTGACAAATTAGTTTTGAAAACTTTCGAGCAAATTGCAGTAAGTCACGCAATTCTTAAGTCAGCGCCCCTAAGGATTCACTAGCATTATTTATTGTTTTCTTTGCCAAGGTGTAGGTGGTATGTGTGTGTTATGTGTGTTTGTGTGTATCAGTATGTTTTTATGTCTTTGCAAATTACGTAAATGAACTTTCATTGAAGACATGACATTCAAAAGGGGGAAACGAGAAAGCATTTAGTATACATACAAAAATATATCTATAGACTATGGACTATCTGGCAGCTAAGATAGTCGCTGTCTGTCTCAGTTCTTGGTATTCAAAATACTCAGCTGACATAGCCACATATTATATATAGTATATCTAGTGAGATATATAATATAGATTTTTATAGTATCATTGTCAAATGCCTTGTGGCTGATCTCAAAAGTAAACATTTTGTTTTATTTTCGTTTTCGAGAAAATGCTACGACGAACTTGACAGTGTGCAGAAAGAAAGAAGAATCTGTTCACCCACAAATGAAAGATTATTATGAAACAGCAGGTAACTATTCTACCAATACTCTATATCAATAAACTTATCTATATTTATACAATTAAATCTAAATGATAAATAGTTTTTCCAATTGAATTATTTAATGGGGAAAATGCTTGCAACAGTAACCTCTCGTATCTCCTAGGTAATACTACGACTATACTAATTCAGTTATCAATTGAGAACTTACCCTCTTTCTCGGTCAGATCGGAGAACTTGACGCCACCGCTACAGTTATGGGAGAGGGAGAGATAGAGAAGAGCATTGAGAAATCAATTAGATCAACCACTTAGAGTTAATGATAAAAAAGGCACTACAAATAAGCTACAGTTTAAGTTAAATTACTTTGCTTGGATAAGAATTTAAATATTTTGGTTTTTTTTTTTTTTTTTTATTTTATAATTTGTTTCGTGAGTGAATTGATATTGATATTGAGATAAGTATGTAGATGTACTTATTATGCATGGCAAATTGTTTAAGAGCGCAATCAAACTCAAATCGTTATCTGTGAATGCCGCACAAACAATAGGCACGAAACATTGTTTGCAGCAAACGTAGCGAGCCAAAGGACATTCCAGGTAGACATACAATACACACACACACTTGACACATGACACATGCCACTTGCCTCACTCTATGGCACAGCACCAACATCTAAGGATTGGATAAATCTGTGTTGCTTATCTGCCCTGGGAATCTCACTTTGGCTGGCTGGTTTTTGGGTTCGTTTGTGTTTGATTGATGTGTTTAAGGCATTTACCTGAGTAGTACAGTGGCCGTTTCAGGCACGCGGAATACCTGAAAATATTCAACATGCTCATTGCTTTGTTTTTTCGTTTTTTTTTACATTTTTTTTATTTTTCAGCTTTCATTTTACTCTGGGCAATTATTTATTATTATTATTACTGCGACGTAGCAGAAAAATGGCATGAATAAAGACATTGGCACTACTTACAACTGCCACTGACCCCACAAACAAGTTACAAGCATCTGAGACAACAGACGTTTGCCTCTTAGCCTTAGCCTAACAACCAAGCCCAGTTAAAGCCCAGCAGCCCAATAAATCAGCAAAAAATGTTATAAGAAACTCACCTTCCAACCAAGATTTTCAAAGAAGGTGCACAAACGACTCTGGCCAGTTGTCTTTCCACCGCATGGTCCTATAAATTATATTAAATACAATATAGAATTAACAATTATATTAAAAATCAATCGAACGGCATTTCATCAATTGTTGCGACATAACCCTGACTGCAATTACAAACGCATAAATCTCCCAAGAGAACTGCAACAGATGTCGCATGTGCAGCGATGAGGAAATGAAAAGCATTAAATTGATTTGAACGCATAGTTCACAGTCAGAAAACGGCATCAGTAAGCATAAGAAATGTGTTATTCAAAATTGTGAAATTCATTTTGACAATTTCTGAAGAAAAGATTAGATTAGAATATACGAGAAAATCAGAATTACCATTATGAAGAATTATTTTCAAAATCATTGGGATGCTCTTATCATTTGTATTTTTTATTTTTTTCACAGGAATCAGCTGTTGATACATATATGTGCTCTTTTTGGTAATTAAATGGGAGGTTTCTTTCTTATCAGGCTGGTGCCTTTTTTGACTGCGTCAGATTAGACAAGAGGAAATGAGCTGTGATAACAGAGAAGGACAAAAAGTATATACAATATATGTACATATATATATATATATGTTCTATACAATTATACGTAAATTTGTACGATAACAACGATAATTTGGACCACATAAAATGATTAGGCCACGCGCCAATTTCCGATATCTGTTGCTCATGGGAGGCACAAACAGGTTTTGGTTCTCTTTTCTTTTGGCGGTCTGACGTTCATTAGACTTATTTACATATGCAAATTGAAACAAAAAACACCGGTAGGCACAGAAGCTGAATACTCTAAATGGTTTTTTGATTTGATAGCCATGATTTCCATAACAAGAAAAGCACAAAAAAAATTATATATATGTATATATTCGCTAATTGAAAATGTGCGTTAAATGTGGTTGAACTGCGCATGGGAAAAATCAACCCCAAAGGAAATGTGAGCCTTTCAGGGTCTTGGCGACCTTGACATGCTTCGAGAGCATACACACCTCGGTATCGCATCGTAAACAAAGAGATACACAAGAAAAGTTTTGAAAGGTTATTTTAACTTACCGCCCGTTAGGACAATTTTGTAGACACGCTTATCCTTTGTGGATACTGAGCCCATTTTGTTTAGCTTTAGACTGTTCATGGTATTTGGCTTTGGCGAGGTTGATTTGTTGTTATCCACTTGATGCTGTACTACAGCAGCATCCTCATCATTTGGGTTTGTATTTGAATTTGATTTTAAGTTTGAGTTTATGTTCGTGCTCGATTGCATCGTTGTCCCAACACTCAGCACTGTCGACTGATTGCCATTGCTGGTCGTGCCCACGGCAGGTGCCATTAGTTGGTCGGCTGTTGTTGCCATGGTTAAATTAAGCGCAACAGCAACAGCTGTTTTTCGGTATGTCAATGGTGAATCCTTGCGCCTTATATTCTTCTCTCTTCTTATCTTCCGTTCTCGTCACTCTTCGCTATCCCGACCCGACGCAGTGCACGTGCCTTTATAGGTTATGGTCTTGAAGACTCGATAGGAACCGTGAGAACTGCAAAATCTGCGCAATTGATATTTACGTACATAATTTATAAGGTACAGTTGCGTTTGAATTGGCAGCCTTTTTGCGAGTAATCCTATTACCACTGACTGGCGGTGACAGTTATAAATCCTTGCAGTATTGTGCGCTATATTTGATGGACATTTTCAGAAGCGCGCGCATGTACATATTAAAAACATTTAATGCCGATTCCCAAAGTATGATATTAGATAGTTATATTGGATGAAACACCAAACCAACTCGGGGTCAACAACAGAGGAATCCTTTTATACCACATCCGAGTTTATAGACATCAAAGTTTATGAGTTTTATAGTAGAGCACCATCTTGCACGTTTTTATTTAAAAGCAAAATTACACTGAGAGCTCACTACTCTGGTTCACACTTTATAAAAACGAGTAGAGCTGTCTATAGCTGCAAAAGATTGCAATACATCGAAGTTGGCGATGTATTGCCAACATCGATATATCGATATATTTTCAAAATCGACAGAATCGCTGTTACGCTGTCCTTTATTGATGCTGATGTTAATTCGAAAATATTATATTATAAACATTAAGTAATGATTTGCTGTAAAATCCGTTTGAATAGTTAATACAATGTTAAAATACGACGAATAATAATGTAAATATACGAACTAATAAATTGTACCAGTGTTCTGATAATGAAACCAGGTACGTTATTATTATAACATAGTATAAGATAAAGTTTAATTGCACAGCTGCACACTGATTGTAATTAACATGCTCTAAGGGATGCAACAAAGCTAGTTCGTTCATTCATTTTCAAAAATAATCGGTTAGCCCTCACGTTATTAATAAACATGTTTATTCTACGTTTTGAAAGTAAATATTATCGAACTAGATTCATTTATTGAGTAATAACCCAATATTTATGTAAAATGAGTAAATGCCAATACAATTTTTATAAAAGTTTTGTAAATATCGTATAGTAAATATTGTGCATAGAAAGTCACAGCTGTTAAATTAAGCAACATTGGGCTAACAGTTCTCTTAAGTATCTTAAAACGAGTTGGCAGCCTGTAGTATTTCAATTCAATGGATGAGGGAAAATTTAGGGCTTAATTTTGTCTTTCGTATTTTATTATGATACTTGAACTGCAAATGCAACGATGTGCGTGTGTGGTGCCTAAGTGAAATCAGTTGTGCAATAAAAGTAAACAATTAAATTTGAGACAATCGTGTAATAAATAGTTTTACAAACTTTTAATAAAAATTTAATCAGTGCTTAGTGCGTAATTTGAAAACATTCACAATCATATAGTACATACAGACATATACATAACGTAACATGTGTGAGCGCGAGTGAGAGCAAACGTCAACATGACAGCAACAACAGCAGCAGCAGTGTAAAAGAGAGCCCCCCAGCCAGCTGTGCAGGTCGTCGTGGTCGATTTCTGTTTTTAGGCTCCCCCAAAAAGGAACAAAATTTTTCAGTCAAAATTTTGTTATTTACATCAGCTAAGGATTGGCGAGTGTCAGAGATTAAATATTTTGAAAAAAATTGTTCGTTATTGAATTGAAAGTGCGCTTAAGAGTGAATTACAATTGTTATGCAGATATTAAATCTGTACAAACTCAAGTGCATCATTTTAGACAAACTGCGTCACACTTGGACATTTGTTATATTTGTCGCCAAACTGTTCGATAATTATTATCGAAAAGCGATCAATCAGCAGGAACAGCCCCAGCCCCACCATAATAACAACAACAATAATAACGTAATGGAACAAGAAATACAGGAGGAACTTCCAGAGGAGCAGCAACAGCAGCTGCAGCAGCTGGAGCAGGCACAAGCTGATTTTGTAGCACGTTTTAATGCTATTGCAGAGCCAATGGATGCCAGCGACATGGAGAACGAGGATGCTGATGATGAAATTGAAGTCGATGACGAGGACGATGACGTTGATGACGATGAGAATTATGTAAGCGAAGAGGACGAATCAGATCCCGAATTAGAGGAAATGTATTCAGACGGGGACTGGACAACATCAAACGATGAGAGTGAAATGTCCACAACCATATCGAACGTTGGATTGGGACCATCGGAGCCTACTGAACCGAAGCCAGCTCGACCTATGTACACCTTCCAGCCCGCGCGATTGGTGAAGTGTCAGTTCAAGGATAAGCATTGCATTGGTGGATTTCCGCTCGCACGCAGTGGCCATCGAACTATTGCATCAAAATCGCATCTGTATTCGCTTGGAGGCTACAATCCGCGCAGTGCGCTAATTGCCGCTCGACGCGGCAGGTGCCTCTTGTTCCAGGAGCTCTGGAGCTACAATTTTGCCACAAATCGTTGGGTGTTGGAGCTGAATGCGGACAATGCTAGCAATATGCCCACTGAGTTGGCCTCAAATGCGCTTGCCATTCACAATGATGTGCTGATTGTAAGTATTGAATATGGGGAAAAGGGAGAAACAAAAATAGATGCGAATCTGAGTGTGTGCGTTTATATATATATATATATATATGTGTGAATACAAAAACACAACTGTTAGAGGTGGCATACGCCTCCGCCTCCATCCTCTGTCAATGTTCGCTGCGCATTGGAAACTAGTTTTGTACACAAAACATAATCGTAATCGTTATCGTGCATAATACGAACGACATTATTTGCATTCGTCGTTGGGCGCCGATCAGCTTTAGCCTGGGCTCAATGCCACGCCCGACAGACAACGATACACGTTGGCTTATTATTGTTGTCTCCCCTCTTTTGCGTTGGTTATTCGCTCTTGCTTTGTTTATGCATTCTAAACATTCGAGACCCCAAATAGCCAAACAGCTGCGCGCTGTACGCTGCGTGCTGCTTTGTTGCTTTGCTTGCTCCCCGTTGCCCCTTACCTTCTCCCCTGCTACTGCTGCCATCTCTTTTGTGCGCATGCCCAGCGACAGTATCAAGAGCAACACGAGCAACAACAGCAACACCAGCTCATCCCTCTTGGCAATTACGCAGTTGTTGTTTATGTTGCTGCATGCAACAACTTGTTTACCAGGTTTTCCCCCACACTCCAGCCTCCCTTCTATGACAAAGCTCCAAACATTTACTTGCGACTTGCGCGCGTTTTTGTGGCTTAACGTTGTGGCTGTTTTTTTTATTTTTAGAGACATTGTGGCTGTGGTGTCTGATTGTCTTTGAGTGGCTTTGGCTGATTTACCGTATAATTCATCTGACATCCTGAGCATTCACCTGACACGCCATTTTCAATGCAACAAATTGTTTTTTTACTGCGCAGAAAAACTGATTTGAATGTGACGAGTATTTTCTAAACTCAAATAGATTTTCACCATTCCATTTTCTCTCCAAATAATACATTTTATATCCGCCAATTCTATACTAATAAGAGAACTTATATTTAATGTATGCAAACGAGTTGGGAGAACAGAGAATAGAACAAGAGATCTAATTTAATATATGAACATAATTCAATGTATGCTGGTTCCACTGTTCAATCGACTTCACAATTAGTTTTAATTAGAAAGTTAATCATAAAACATGGTCAGAGACCCGCTTTCCCACATCTCTGTATCCCCGACGTACGCCCCGACACATACACATATTCACATGCACAGCGTAAAGCGTAAAGATACATTTGTGTACTAACATACTGCAGACACATGTTTCCGCTTATCGCGAACTCTGAGTTGTTGCTGATAAGCCATGGCCATGAGCATCGCCAGCTTCTTTGTTGGTGGCATATCTGCTAATTGAATGCAACATTGAATGCAAATGCAGCTGCAGAAGTTGCAGACGTGTGCATTATTCCCGCTTCCGTTACACATCATCATTTTTGGAGAGATTTTGAAATAGAGAGTTACAAATTTAATAACATTTCTCTTTTTTTCAGTCACATGGCGGCACTGGTTATCCATTTGGAGAGTCATGTTCGAACGATTGCTACGTGTATCGCACAAGCGATGACAGGGCCGGCGTCGAGCGTTTAAAGGTCAGTGGAGATTTGCCCACTGCTCAGTATGGTCCTGGCATTGTTATACACAAGCATTATCTGTACACAATTGGAGGAACAACAGGCTTCGATTACTCCTGTGATGTGTATCGCTTGGATCTGCGTACAAAGGTTTGGGAGAACGTTTACATATGCCGCCCCGAGATGCGTGACGATCCGGAGGGTCGTTACCGGCACGAGGTCGTCTATGATGGCAAACACATCTTTGCCTTAGGCGGTGGCACTTCCAATTCGGTGTTCGATCTGCAGCGTATACCGGCATATAATCTGGATGCAAACAGATGGGATTACTTTGATACACTGCCCGATCGGAGTAGTATGGCCTGGAGCCAGAATGACAAGGGCTATCCTAAACCCCGAAAATGCTTCTCTTGTGTGCAGCATCAGTCGTCTAATGGCGACATTGAAGCCTTTATCACTGGTGGTCTGCAGGTGAGTAGAGAATCGAATCTATCTAGAAAACCTAATGTTAATATTTGTGGCATTATTTAGGGTGACTTCTCAACTTATTTCTCCGATATATGGAAGTTGAATTTACGCACTAAGCAATGGACTATCATTCAGACGGCTAGTTTACCGCGTCCACTGTACTTCCACTCGGCGGCGCACTCGGACAATGGCTGCATGTACATCTTTGGCGGCATTGAGTATAACGACAAGGAGATGCGTCGTCGGAATGATCTCTACAAGATGTGGATGACCATACCAAAGCTAAGTGAAATGTGCTGGGATGCCATCACTTACTACAACGATAATCTCGATCTGTACGATCGCAAGACATTGCTGAGTGCTGGCATACCCAAGAGGTTCACAGAGCGCCTGCCGCCTCAGCGTCTTGTTGGCGACGATGAGCCAGGTACATCGACAGTGATGTCTCTGTACTCAATTGCGAAACGTGCTCGATCCCAAATGCAATAATAGGCTAACCATGCTAATCAAGCATAAAATCCCCCAATCCCTGCCCAAATAAAGTTGTGAATTGATAATGTGTACTGAGTGGTTGCTCCTGTGTTGCAGTTACGTTTCGGTTTATTGTTTCGAATGAGAAAAGAAAAAAAAATACATTATTTAGTTTTGTGAGCGCGCTGTGATCGAATACGAAGGACATTTATATTTATACATATGTGTATTTTGATATTTCGTAGACTCGAGTTGAAAGGCGAAGGCATGTTTAGCATGTAAATAAGACGTATGTAATTAAGTTTAGATAGCGGATCGATAGTATAACAGGAGGCAATTTGTATGAAAAATTTCAACAACAAAAATAAGTAACTGAAGAACAGCCAGTGCACAATCCACAGTCCGCAGCCCACAGCCCCCAATCCTCACTCAATAAATATATCTAATTACATACTTATACTACCATTATATCCTTCCAAGTATTGCTGTTTTTCCCCTGGCACTCCCCCCGTGACCATTCACCCAAACAGACTTTCACCGCCACTTGCTGCAGTTGCAGAGTTACATGCACCCAACCTTGAAGGCTACACCAAACAACGTCATATAGAGGAAGTATGAGCAGAGGCAGGTAGTTTGCGAGAACGTTTCTTCAGGTGCTCTCGCAAACTGCCCAATAGCAATGTACTTCCAATGTATTTTTTTGTCAACGTGTACATAATACTTAGACGTAGTAATATTTAATTAATCTAAGATTACGTCTTTATTGTGGTGGTCTTGAAAGGCATAAAACCGAGCCTGCCCAATATAAACAAAGTTTGCTCGATATTATATATATATATTTTAGCCCAGGCTACATTTGGTTGACTTTAAGTTAATAAAGTTTTTAATATAACAATATTCGTTGTTTCTTATTGCGTCGCATATTTTAATATATCCACCCCTTTAATTCATCTTAACTTATTGCGTCGTTGGTGACCTAGTTGTTTGTTTATTGTCCTGTGACGACGTCAATTCATGAACTCGGCTGCATCTACACATCGGGGTTCAAAACGGAATCATGCGCATTGCCAAAATGCACCCCAAAAAGTACTTACTACTAAAACGCAAAAACAGGTAAGCAAAGGCATTTTGGGCCCCTTTTCATGGTGGATGATATTCCAATCTGTTGCTGCTGGCATTTAGAAAGAGCGTGAACTTTATCTGCGTAGAACCGTGACCTGGTTTACCTAAAAGCATGACGTCATAATGTAGTAATGAGTACAGTATAAAGTAGTAATCAGTATAAACGACAGCCGGAAATTGTCATTTAGATATTTTTGCTCTACGTTTAATGTTGTGCTTATCAAATTATTACTGAACATTCTATTTGACTCACAATTTACTTAAATGTCAGTTATTTCCGCCTCCTAAAATAAAGAAAATTTAAATCTCAGCGTTATGTTAAGAGAGGCGCAATTCTGTTAGTGAGGAGCTGCTATGTTAACCTAACATAGATATATATTTTTGCGTTTCCTTGCGAATGTCAAATCTGTTGTGGGCGTAAATTGTTTGTGCATTGTAGGGCATTAAAATAGGAAAAACTATACAAAATGCTAAAACCCAAAGCGCTTACCCAAGCTTTAAGCCAAGCTAACACCGGCGGCGTCGAGAACACACTGTAAGTGATAACTGCAACTTAAAAATGTACACAGATTGAAATAATCTTTGCATTTATTTACATTTGTAGTCTGCTGAGCCAGGAGGGTGCTCTGCTAGCCTATTCCGGCTATGGAGACAAGGATGCTCGCATAACAGCAGCCATTGCCAGCAATATTTGGGCTGCTTATGAAAAGCACGGTCGCAACGCATTCCGCGAAGATCGGTTGACCTTTGTGCTGATTGACTGCGAATGCGGGCATGTGGCCATTACACAGGTGAATACATCAATTTAACCCAGCTGTAGTTTTGTTTGTTATACCAATTGCATTACAGGTGGCCAGCGTGCTGTTGTGCCTGTATGCTAAGGAGCATGTTGGCCTGGGTATGCTGAAACAGAAGACTATGGCCCTGGCTGCATATCTGGAAAGGCCATTAAAACAGATCTCGGCATCATAATGAGAACAAAGCCAAATGCCTTCGGTTTCCACTAGTTTTAAGTGTAAAGCCTTTTTTGTAGTTGTTAATTATGTACATATAAAATAAGCCAATAGCTTTTGGATCGGAAATAAAAAAGAATGGTTTATTAATGCAGAAGTTTGTATACGCACAATGGCAGGTAATTTTTGTATATGTATTTATAAAATGTTGAAGAACTTATTGCTAATTATGGATCTCCGATTGCTTAAATTAAATATCCAGCTTTTATTCGATGGCATACAGCTTCAAGGTGCGATCCATGCTGGTGGAGGCAAGATACTGCGCATGCTTCCCGAATCTCACGCCTGTTGCAAGTGCTGTGTGATCGTTGAATACCTTCAGGTCTTGCCACTGTTTGCACAAGTAAACCCTGTAAATAGAAACGTTAGGAATAATCAATGCTCTATGTCTGTGACCCTAGCAACTCAGTAAACAATCTCCATTTTACGACTGGAAAAATGAAAAAGTTTAAACGGAAAATTTATCGCAAATATGAAGGTAGTTTAAAGTTTATTAAGTAGGTAATTTATTAATTTTCTAGCTTTTTGCAGACTATATACGACCGCAGGATTATTTGGAGCCCAACGCACCGAAACCTATTAATTTATGCATTGACGATTTTAATGCGGTAACAAATTTAACAATTAAATTTTAAATAATTGGATTAATCAAGTTAATTGCATGCAAATTACAGCGCGGCGAAGTTGCCAATCCGCGTGCTCCTTGCGTGGTGACCACCATTGATCCGGATTACATTAAGGATGCCAGTCTGCAGCGTCTGGCAAGAAAGTTTCGCATGAAAACGTAAGAGCATGAAATACGCCATGTAAGCTTTGCTTTCATTGAGTTAACTTTTCGTTTGCAGCGATATTTTATTACTTCGTGAGATAACACGCAACAAATTCATGTGCTACTCCACGCAGGAGATGTTTCTCGATAGGAAACGCGAGGTAGAGTATCAAAATAAGCTGTACGAGGAGGCGCAGGAGTTTCACAAGTTTGCTGATGAGTCTCTAATGAAAATGAAGGCCAACGAGTTTAAGAAAATGCTCGAGGCTCAAGAACAACTAAAGAAGCTAAAAGAAAACAAAGTGGCTGAGGAACTTAACCAGGTGAAGCTGCAGCATCAACGTGTGCTTATGGAGGTTCAGGAGGTCTACGGTCGGTTTCAGTATTTGCTCAAGCTCATTAGCTATTTTGATGACACTGTGGAGCAGCAGTCGGAGCATGTGGACCCAAAGCTGATCATGCCCGAGCACATTGTCAATATGGAAATCAGCGAACGTCATCCAGCTGGTCTACACCAAGTGCAGCAAGTTAAAGAGTACATGGAGAAAGTGGTCAAGCCGTATTTGGAGAAACGAAATCATTTAAATGCTGATATTTGGATTAAGGGCTATGAGCGGAATCGCATGAAGGTGTCCAACTACAACAAACGCTTCACACAGCTCGCCCTGCTCAACCACATTGTGGGCATGCTCCATGACAAGGCGGTAGGTTAATGAAGTCTACTTTAAATGCTCTACAGCTTCCATTTAATTTAAATTGCAGGAAAAGACCCAAAGGCGCAATGCGAGTGCAATCGTGATTCTCAAAAAGCCTGATTTCCTGCAGGGACGTGTGGCTGCACTGCAACAACGCGCCCAAGAGCTGTTTAACGACTTTGAGGAGTCATATTGCAAAGAGTAAATTATTATTTATGGGAGTTGGAACAATTATACAATTATTCTTTTGCATATCCAGCAAACTGAGCATAAAACTGAACAGTATTGTACCGGTGATCCTAAAACAAATTCAGAACAAGGTGCGTCCGGAGCAGCAACAACAAAAGAAGGAACCAACCAAGCTGCCGCCTCAAAAATCTTCCAAGCAGTGGCACACACTGAAGGACATGGAAACGCCAGTGGCAAACACAAAGCCAGCCATCTACAAAGACGAGCAAGACACTACACTGGCGAAGCTGGAGAAAATACAAACATATGCATTGGTAGGTTCTGATAACAAGTACATATGTATAAAAAGACAGGTTAAATGGATGCATTGTTACTATACAGGAACTGCTGGGCAAACTGGACACCATACCGCCGGCTGAATTGCGCAGACTGGAGCAGACCGTGCGATGTCGCATGGCAAAACAAAAGGAAATGTCACGCCGTGCTCTGGTCAAGCAGAATCGTTTGCACAACTGGATGGAGCATTTCAAAAAGCATCATCGCCTGCTGCAGGCGCAACGTAACAAGAATAAGCTCTAGAACTTATGAATGCGATTCCTGGACAACTTATAAATAAAACTCAGCGCTGCTCACCTGACATCTGTGCCCGCAATAGCCAGATAGGTGCCGCTCTGATCAAAGCACAGATCCTTGACTTCGTAACCGTCGTCAAGTTGTATGGTCTTAAAGTTCTTTAATTTACGCAAATCCCACAACTTGACGCAAGCATCATCGGCTGCAGTGGCCAGATAGTAACCGTTCTCCGAGAATGAAATGGCTGAAATTGGCCCAGTGTGTCCAGGAAAGTTGGCCACATTGCTCTGCTCCTTCAGATCCCAGATTTTCACCTGCGAGTCCATGGTGCCAGTGCCGAAAATCAAACCATCAGGATGAAACTGAGCCGTGGTTAATCCCACCTCGGCCGTGTCGATAACCTTTGTCAGAAGACGCCCAGTGCGTATGTCAGAGAACGCCCAGTGTTTGTCCGATGATGTCGATAGCAAGTAGTCGCCAGTGGGATGCAGCGATAGACCAGTGACAGGTCCCTCGTGGCAGCGCAATAAGAGTTGCGTCTGCGATGTGGGCACATGCCAAATGCGTATATTCATGTCTGGAGAGCCGGTGATAACGGTGTCCTCATTGGGATGGTAAATGACCTTAGTAATCTTCTTGGTGTGTCCCTTTAGTATAGCAACCACTTGTTCCGTGTCTTTGTTGAATACAGTAGCATTCTTATCGTTGCCACCAGTCAGAATCTTACTGTGATCAGCGCTGTTGATATCTAAAGCCAAAATACCCGGGACAGACGCCGAATGCAAGCCGGGACGAGAGGCGACCGTTAGGAAGTTCTTTACTTGATCAGGCGTGACTAGTTCATCGGGTACAGTGCGTCCACGTTTCTTGCGCTCCTGCGTTAGCACTGTAGCCTTGTCCTGCAACTTTTGTATGACGTCCACACTCATACCGGCCTGCTCCATTTGATGAGCACCACCACTACCAGCTTCAGCGGCCAGTGCGGGCTCCGTAATCATCGATGGAGCACTGACAATGCCAGCCTGAGGTTTCAAAGTGGCTAACGCCTCACGGGCCGCCGTCAATTCTTTCTTCAGACGGGCAATCACTCGGCAGGCTGCATCATGCTGATACAATGCATGTGATAGCTCCTGACGTGTAGTTTGTAGCTGTTGGCGCTGTGTAAAAGAATGTATCATCAGAGCATCCCATTCATCCTGCATTGTTTTCAGCGTTGCCGGTATGCTGGTAGCACTTGGTGGCTTTGGCTTCACTACTGCTGGTGTCTTGATCTCGATGAGCTCTTCTTGCTTTAGCTCCTTACCACTAATTGGATCGCAACCATTCTCCAAGATGTACTTTTCAATGACGCGTCTTTCGAAAACGGCGCCCGAGTACGGAGACACGACGGGTGCCTCGGGAACCTCGTTTGTTACTGAAAAAGCATCAATAAATTAGTTCGAATAGACAAGCCTAAGCCAGGTGCTACTTACGTGCACAAACCAGAGCCATCGCGAAAGTATTAAAACGTTTCCCGCCGATTTAAATACGTTTTATAACTTTTACACACGTTTTCCAAGAGAAACAAGCGCAAAAATCGTCGGCAAATGCAGCTTCTTACACAATTATCATTCACAGAGAGTGCAAACGTTTACATACGTATATCGATAACATATCGATACATTACGATGATTGGCAGCACTGCAGACTATCAGCTGTAGCTATTATTTAATTTACGCGTGCTGATTGGATTTTTTTTTGCTTAATTCTCATATTTTATATAAAATTATTAACTTAAAAATGTTGAAAAACGTAGTGCGCTGGAGAACATGCAAATTTGTATTAAATATCCCAATGGTCTTTCAAGCCGGAGCCGTGCGCAGCTTTTGTAATCCATTCAAACGGAGCATAAATGAAAATGCCGCTCCGGAGCAGGCGGCAGAACCCATAAAAGAGTCTGTAAATCCTTTTGCACAAGCCACTCCTACAAAGATACCAGATAATACAATATCCGAAACCAAAGAAGAGCGTGAAAAGAGACTCAAGGTATTGCAGCTAGAAGTAGACATAGCGTATCAGGAAGGACGCCGTGTGCCGTCCTTAGATTTCTTCCAAGACCACCACTGGGCGCACGTGTTGACGCTTTCTTCGAAGTCGGCACGCATTAAGTACTATGCTTTTCTTTGGCAAATCGAAATGAAGAAACAGTCGAACCAACGAAAGAAGGAAGAACAAGCCGAGGAGACGGAACGTCGTGTGGCTGCGATCCGCAAGGAGCGTGAAGAGAATAATCATATCATCTATGGGCTGGCCCACACATCAATGTTCCTGCGCATTTACGACACAACTATCAATCACTGGCAGAACAATCGTTTGACGCGGGCCATGCAATTTGCGCCTAAGCTAGTTTTGGACTGCTCCTATGATGAGCACATGAACCGTCGCGAAGCTTCCTATGCGGCTAAACAGCTGATGCTTTGCTTTGCAGAGAACCGCGCGAATGACGAACCCTTTGATCTGCACTACTGCAATACAAACTTTGATGGGAGCTGTATGCAAGGTCTCAATCGATACATACCAACTATGCTCAATCCAGAGTTTCCAATGAATGTACATAGCCAGTGTTTTACGGAGCTGTTTCCTAAAGAGCAACTTGTCTATTTGACACCGCACTGCCGTGAGGACTTGGCCACATATAATCCGGACGACATTTACATAGTTGGCGCCATGGTGGACACCGTGAATAATGAGCCTCTATCGCTGGCCAAGGCAAAACGTTTGGGTCTCCGCATGGCACGTTTGCCATTGGATAGATATCTTCAGTGGGGTGCTGGTTCCGGCAAATCTCTTACACTTAACCAAATGATCAGTATCATGTTGGACCTGAAGAAAACTGGCGACTGGAATACAGCATTGCAGCACGTGCCGCGTCGTAAAGTCGCTAACTACGGGACACATCCTAATGATAGGCAGTCACTGAACAAACGCGCCAATAAGCTTAATGTACGCATCGATCATTTGCTGAAATATGAAAGCAATCGACCGGAAGCAACTGTATTTGCCAGGCCCGAAAATCTTCGGCATCACAAAGAGGGAATGGATTTTAAATTAGAGAGCTGGGCATCGGGAAAAAGGAAATCGAATCGAAGCAGTTAATGTTAATGTTTATTATTGATAAGTTAATTATAATAAAATTAAGATATCGTTGAACATATTATTAAGGAGTTAAACCTTAATTGCTTCGTCTGATTGTACATCCTGGTTATCAGTCGGATTGTCATCCCCTTTTACTGTCTTCTCAGTCTCCAGATCCTTATTCTCAGTTGGCTCATCTGTAGTCGCATCCAGTTGTTCTTCATGCAGCTCGATCTGCTGCTTAATTTGTAACTCTTCCGGTTCTAATTCCTGTATTTCAGTTACGTATAATCCCATTTCATTCATTTCTTCATTAAGTTCGTTGGGTTTCTCATCGGAAAATGTATCATCACCGCCCCCGTCTTCGCCCGTAGTCTTTTTGTACTTTAACAGCATATTCTTGGCATTAATTGCCTGATAGTTGATACAGGGCTTTAATCCCGCTTCCTTTAACAATTCCTTGACTTTAGCCTCAAACTTTTGAACGTACTCCTTGCGCTCAACGGTCATCAGCTTTGTCTCCATCACAAACAGCGCCTTTTCGCGCAGAGCGCCAAAGAAATCCTTGCTCAGGTAGTTGAAGTAATTATAGGCTACGAATGCAATGTCAAAGTGATCTTGCCAACGGGTGCCCTTTTGAAGTTCCAATATATCCATGGTGGAAAGGAAATGAATCTGTACATTGGGAACTGGAATCCAGGGCGTGTCATATTTCTGCTGTCCCTCGGTAATGTCGCATTCGTTGAATGAGAGCAGTGGAGTCATGAGTAACTGCGTAGTGCCATAACGTCTGGATATGGTCTTGTCGTGCTCATAGCTCGATTGTGTTTGCAGCTCATGGAACAGCTCAAGCAGATTTCGCTCAGTTACGTCTGTGGCACGATAGTCGTTCTCTCCGTGTTGAGAGTGATGCATACGTTCCTCCGAGCTGCGTAGTCCAAAGCTACAGAAGGGACCTGTTTGTATGTCGCCCACGTAGCCGCGATTTAGATAATTGCGTCCATTGCGTATCAGACCAGCGGCAAATGTTTTATTCGGTTTGCAGTGTTCGTATTCGGGAAAGACAAAAGCAACGCCACATTCCCGCCAGTAACGATACTCCTGAGAGCAAATTTGCTGTCCCCCACGATCCTTAAGAGTCATGCTCAGATCCCAGTCAAAGGCGCCCTGCCGATGATCGTAACGAGGTCCCAGAATCGAACGCACACGTTGCTCCCAGCATTTTTGTATTTCAAACACCTGTTCTGGATGCATCCAATAGCTAAAGGTCAATTCCAGTCCATCACGTTCCCTATACTTGAGCGAATCAATGTTGAACATGGGTGCAAGGCGCTGACGCAGATCCTCATCGCAGACAATGCGCAGCAGAGAACGTCCCTTGGTGGCCATATAATGATGAGAGCTCGGTCGCATTAGCGAGTTGCCATAGATGTCCATGAAAAGATGCGTCTTGCACAGCAGACTAAATGATTCGGGCGGTTCTAGTGCCAGGCCCAGGAGAAGCATGTTCCTGGCCGCAATTTCCACACAGGCATCCAATAAATAGATATTGAGTTTCGGCTGGCAGCCATGTGTGTAGCGCTTAGCCAAAGTCTTAATGACATGCCGCGGATCGGCGCCTCCACAAATGAGTATATTGAGTTCATCCGCTTGGCCTTCCACTGCAGCGTCAGCGTCATCTGGCAGCTTAAAGGCCTTCAGATATTCGTCGAATAAATCGAGTGCCGAGCTAAGACCCCAAAACATTTTTGCTTTAATTTGAAATAAACTCTGAGACTTGAAGTAAACTCAATGAAAGCTTTGATTGCTTTGCTTCTGATTTTGCTGTTGTTGCTCTGTTTATTTGATGGACGTCAGTTGCCAGGACGACTAACTCCAGTGGCTATTAAGTTGTTGCCTGGCAACGGATCTGACAGCCTGCTTTGCATATACGCTCCATTCTGTATTTGTTTGAATTGCATTTATTGCAAGGATTTGAGAGCGTTGCTCATAGCGGAAATTGGTTTTCGATATCAGTTTGCCTGCACTGCATCCACAAAGTCCAAAGGAAAACTGACGCTGCCAGTTGGCTGGCCAAAACGCTGCGGGGTGCTTCAAGTAAGACATACTTAAAGATGCTGACCCAGCATAATCGTAATGCATTATTCAGTGCTCGTCGCTTGCTTTTAGCTGATTGCCACAGCGTCGTGGCTGTGACCCGGCTCCTGCGGGTATTACCCCTGTTAAAAACAGCATAAGCTCTGCTCATAACTGAAATATACTTCAATAACTGTTCAACGAACTATTTATTATAATAATGAGTATTATTTAAATCATTATTATTGCTAAAGATAACGATATAAATAAGCACTTTCCTAAGTACTCTGCTGTGTTTCAGCTACGAAAGCGATGTCAACAGACTGCAGCTTTCATTTAAATACCCTGTAACATGTGGGACATATGGGCATGATTAGGTTAAGAACTTCATACAGGATATGTTAGCGTTAATAGTCGAGTTGATTGAGTTATGTTCATTCAACTATCTATCTGTATCTTAGAAACTATCTGCATTTGTTACTTATATTTGTATTTCGCACACCCTAAATATTTAGGAATGACTACTTCACTATATACAGGGTACTTTACTATCTAACAATACCAACTAAACCAATCTCACAGTCCCCCAAGCAAAACGTTCGTTTCTAATGCATTTTTTCCGCCAAAACTACTTTGGCAACAAGAGGAAAAAATGAATGAGAATAATCCATATGATGGTGGTCAAGGGGAGCGCAAGGAAGCAGCGATAAAAAGTGTTTACTGTGCCACTTGCAACTTGCAACTGTGGTCGCCCAAGTAGCTTACTTAATCTTCATCCGCAGTTTGTTAGTGTATTTTGGTAGTTTCTTTCAAGTTAACTTTCGCTTGACAAAGCCGAAAACTTCTTAATACATACTCATTGTTGGACAAAAAGTCTTGGGCGAAGCCGAGCGTTTCAATTCAAGCCAACTTGAAAGTTGAACAGCAGGTTGCCTTAATTGCGTGTGTGCCCCGGCATTCGTCTTGCCAGACGCTGCGTATACGTTATATCTGGCATATCTCACATACGCAGCGTATAACGAGGCACAGCACAAATCATATTATACTGCAGTCTGTCGTTTTTAGTGCAATTACGTTTTTAAATTGCTTTGAGCAATGCTGCTTTTCTGCTTATATTGCTAAATCAGAGCTCAAATACTCGTATCTCAACCAAATGATGTGATATGATTATACGGGTGAGCTCTCTCTATAAAAGAAGTACATCTGCCTTTGGAGCAGACATATCCGTAGTCATAGCTATTTTTATTGGTGGTCAATTAGTCAATGGGAATGCCATATACTTCATTTGTCTGTGGTTCAATAAATTCGAACAGAAAGCAAAACTAATGTTTTGCAACCGATTCGCAATTCATCAACTCGTCAGTTTTCAATGACTTTTCAGTCTCTGTCTTTTGCGGTTGCTGCTGAAAACAAGAGTAATTAGAGCGGACAAGGCCTGTGGCAGAAATGAAATGGCTAAAAGAATGCCAGACAATTTCTGAAAAAAAGGGTTAGTAAAGGCTTTGCGGTTGCCACGATTTATATACACGATTAAAACAGAAAATGTTAAAAGCTTTTGCTTGCCTGTGTATACACCCAAGTTGCCCCGGTCTTTAAATGTTGCTCTGCTTTGTAGTCGGATGCAGCAGAACATTGAGTCCATTATTTAGGACATCTAGACATACCATTATTATACATATATACTTGTTTCAAAGGTCATCATATCAATTGAATTGTAGGCGCCAAATGCGACTTTGTGTAGCCCAAACAAAGTTTGAATAACAATCGATATTGCGAGCATTTGTTTGTAAGAGAATTGTAATGATTTTTATATTTTATTGTATATATGTATGTTTATATTCTCACTGTATCTGTGTGCGCGTTTGTGTGTGTGTGTGTATGTGTTTAAACAAGTCCCTAACAAAAATGGCCTTGTTGTCATCTGCTGAACGTCAGTCATTCAATGCCGGCAGCCAAACCCACATTTGGGACTCAGGTTGGCAGCTTATGCTCGGGCTTTACCCACATACACGCACTCCTTCTCCTCTGTCGCTCTCTCTCACTCTATCTCCCTCTATCTCTCGCTGTCTCTGTCTGTCATTTGCTCGCTGTTATCAACAGGATTCATTGTCAATGTTTTCCGCAAACTTTTCTCATTAGACAATGCAAACAAAATGGCTGAGTCTGCGGTTTGTTGGCTGCTGATGTGGCCGAGTTTGTTAGCTGTTGGCATTTGTTTGACATTCCCTGGCTAAATGGTGTCATAATTGCCAACAAGACAGCCGTAACGGCAGCACTATCACCAACTGGTATTGCATAATTAAATGCTGCCGATCAAAGTGCAGTGAATTAATTATTTGGTTTCATCTGTCACATTTCATGCATAAATTAAATGTTAGACATTAGAATACCAAACTTGAATTAAGTCCAAGTTTAATCATAATGATTGCTTCCATTTATCTAGTAGTTTTTTTTCCTTTCTGCGTTGCTGTTGCAACTGCTCTATTGAATTAATTGTAGACACTGCATATTTACCTTTTATCATTAACTTACTTAACGTTTTCTTTGACAGGCAGCGTCAATCAATTCTGTATAATAAGAGCCTTAAGTGGTTTCATTAAAAGACTTGAGACGTTGTGCTGTTTTCCAGTAAAGTTTAGTTTAATTTTGTAATAGACATAGACAGTTGTGTGTGTGTGTGTGTGTGTGTGTGTGTGTATGCGTGTGTTCATTTAGTAGTACATTTAGCACATGCATGTGCTGTGGTTCTTTAGGTCAAAGTTCGGCGACCATTGAACTGCTGTTGTTGCACATGTTAAGACCCTAAAATTATTTCCTACATTGAATAACTTTCTGGGCTTACAATAGGCCAAATGTTGTTCTACTTGTTCTACATATGTATGTTTGTTCGTTTCTATGTATGATTTCTATAGAGCCTTAGGTTAGAGGTTAAACAAGTTCACATGTTGCATGCATAGAAATATGTGTAGAAATATCGCTTTCTGTTAATATTATTTTGCTTTTTTTTGTCATTTATATTTATTTTGTTTTTGTTCTAGACAAGAACTTCTGATTGTCAGATAGTTATTGAAGTTATCTAAGGTGCGAATCAAAATGAAATAATAAATTAAAGTGTGCTTGGAACAGAGTAAAATTACACAATTTGAATGCTTTGCTTTAGTTTTAGATATGGATATGTGACTAAACAATGTGAGAAGAATTTCATATAATACACACTTAATATTTACAATGCTGAAATGAAATGCAAGTAATATGTGTATTAAATGTTCTCTTTCTGTTTCAGTTATTAGGATAAAATATTGTGTATAAATTTATACCTTGAATACTATTCAGCATTTGTGGAATTTCTCTGTGACAAATACACTTTTTATTTGTTTGCTTTTGTTTTTGTTTTTGTTTTTGTTTTTAAGCATAGTTACGCTTTTAACCCCTTAAAGTTTGTGGTTGTATTTGGTTTACTCAACATTTCTACAAACTATCAATGTTCAATAATCGTATATGTATTATTAACAGCATTTAGCATCAAGTTTGTTCTAAGTACATACTAAAACGTTCTACAACATTAAAATGTCAAAATGGCTCTCTTAAGATGCTAGGTTCTACAAAGTCTGAGACGGTGGTTTTTGCTTTTGGAGACTACAGACTATGGGGATATCTAATAAATGGGCGAGGGTCCTAATAAGTATAATCGAAGGTTGAGTTTAACTCGAGTATATGCCTTGTGCGAGCATTCTTCAATCCTCAAAACTTCATCTCTCTCGCCAGATACAAACAAAAAACAATAAAGCAAAAAATATACCAATGATATCCATAGATCACTGGGGAGAGTGTGAAAATTGAAGTTAGTTGCTCGTTATAATTGCTTACAATTTAAAACATTTACTTAGTAACTATATTAATTAACCTTTTTGCCAGAGAACAGTTGCCTTACAGCTTATCCTTTGTGGTATCCTCCTCCTCCTGTAGCGAAATGATCTATATATGTGTGCATGGGATGATCAATTATTATTAAACATATTTCATTTAAAATTGTGTTAAATATATGAAAGAATTCAATAACAATTTGCTAAAGCTAGTATGCATGCCTAATATGCCCAGTTCTACAGTTAGGCAGAAGTAACTAATAGAAACTGAATAAATGATTATTGTTATTATTGTTTTAGTAATTGCAAGTGAGAAATGTGAATGGAATCAATTCCATTTCAGGCAAATAATATACTAGAAGCAATGTGTTAATACTAGACTAAGTATCAGCTCTAAAGTTGTAGATGTAGTTATAGATATAGTTAGCTAGATAGTCAGCTGTTGCTACTTACTTGAGTAATTGCCATATGTTCCACGTAGAAGGGCGACAACTAAGTACAATCTAATATATTTTGTATTTATATTTTTAATCTGTTTTCTTTCTGTGCAGATTATTAAGTATTTGATTTGCTTTATGCAGCATTATTTTAAGAACGTAGTTTGATTATATTTCGTATTATTATGTGTTGGACTATTTTAATTAGAGCTCTCAAAAATATTTTAGCACTTACAGTGAGGTAATGCTTGTAAATACTAAGGATAAGCGGTTAGTGTAGCGATTTATTGAGGCATAATTCACGCCGAGCCTAAAAGAACTCGTCGAAATCGTCTAAAAAGCACAAAGTTATCAATTAGGTACGTCTTAGAAGGTTCACGGTTTCACAGTTTCGGGAGGTGCTCAAAAGGCTCTAAGAAGTAATGATGTAAGTTCCATTACACTCACAATCAGATTAAGTAGTTTCAAGTGCTGGGAATATTTGTTGCAAGACTTGCTCCATGCCAACTAAAACTAATTAAGTACGAAGGAATGTTTTCTAGTTTATTGCTGCTGTTGTTCTTGTGGCTGTTTCAGGATTAGTTTGGGTTGAGTTCTCGGTAATGTGTCAAAGTCACAAAACTTTCGACTTTAATCGGTGTTAAGTTAAGTGGATAAATTGTAGTTGATAAAAATTGGTTGATTTCATTATTCAACTGCGCTGGATTTTAATTAGTGCTGTTGCTGTTGTAGCTGTTGATGTTGCTGTTGTGGTGGGGCATGTTGCAGTGAGCTGCGGGAACTGGTGGTGGCTGGTTGGTGGTATCGTGGTTCGTGGATCGTTGTTTATTAGTTAACCGAAACGAAAAGATGAAATTTCATTTCATTTTGGCATTTTTTCTATTGCCAAATCTCAAACACACACACACACACACACACACACAATGCACAGAGATACACACGCAATATTATCAAAATATGTGTGTTGCAACAGCAACAAAACAACAAAACTTGAACAAATTCTCAAATTTATATACACATCGAGATAGTGAGAGACAGAAAGAGAGAGAGAGTAAGAATAAATGTGTGTGTGCGTGTGTGAGAGCGAGAGAGAAAAAGAGACAAAGGACGCAAAACTTTTGAATTTGAATCAATGAATCAAAGCGTTACTTAAGTAGATCGATATAAAGCATGACATAGTAACATTTACATATGATACAAAAGTTTTCAATTTTCTTTTCTTCTTCTTTTTGTTTTCGATTGCTTTTCCGCAAGTTTGTTAATGGAAGGGAGTGTCGGGGGGCTGGGTTGGGTGGTAAGGAACACGATAATCGAGAGAATTGCAAAACATGCCATGAGAACAACTGCAGGATTGGAGAACGAAAGAAACTCTCGGCTTACCTCGACATCCACGTATGCTCCAAACTGTAAATTACATGTTATGCAGCACACACACACACACACACACACACACACACACACACACACATACAAAGAGACTCTCACTCGCACGCACAGCGACATATACAGACTGCGAGTGCAGCGCATTTATTGATTATTGATGCATTTAATTCTGTTAAATGGTCCTATTAAATTGATAAAATCGATGTGAGCTAATGTGCAGCAGCTGCCGCAAACAAATTTGTTTTTATTATTTCGTTGTTCTTTTCATCGTGTTAATCGAGCTGAAATATTATTGATGGCAATTTATGGCGTTCATGTGAAATAATATACAGTTTTAAGCCCTGTACTTAAAAAGTTTAAAGGGTCTCTTGGGTTTGCCGTATCGAATCGAAGAAATGTGCATAACAGGAAGGCAGACACCATAAAGTATATATATTCATGATCAGTATCTACATTCGAGTCAATTTTGCCCTGTCCATCTCTCTGTCTGTTCTTTGTGTATGTATATACATATGTATGTGTATTTACGTTTAAATGTATGTATGCATGTATGTATGTAAGTCTAACGGAGCGCAATCTTTCATTTTGGATTTCCTCATTATTTTATGTTAATCATAATTTGTTTTTTTACAGAAACAGTACAGGGTCTATCACAGTCGGATTCACTCGACTGTAGCCTTACCAGTTTTATCATAAATCACAATTGTTGCGAAATGGGAGAACACAACAAGATTCATTGGACAGTTGGAGAAAATAATGGAAGAAATTGAAATACTTTACACTTACCTGCTTTCACCTGGGAAACAAAAATCAATTATACACAAACGAAAATAAGAATCAATTTACACAAAATATTTGCAGATTTTATTGTGAAAATAAATTATAAATAACTACTAGAAAAAAGACTACAACTACAAGAAATGTGCTAAGGAGATTAAAGTATATTTTTAGTAAAGAAAAATTGTGTAGTGCAGTGTAGAAAAGTGCCAAGAGTTGTGTAGCAGTTCATTGCATTACGCAGTCATTGCAACTGGCAGTTGGCGGCTCAGTGGGCGGTGTGGACGTGGTTGATGTGGTGCGGACCTTTGGCTCGGATTTGCCACGGAACAGCGTCCAGCGGCGGCCCAGGAAGCCACATGAGGAGGGCTTCTTGGCAGGATCAGCATTGCTGCTGGAACTGGGATTGCAACTGGGACTAGCAGTCTCTATGGCCGTTATGTGGCCAAGCGAAGCCTGTATGCTTTGCGGATGTAACACGAGATCGGTGCGCACTCGTCGTACTTGCCGACTATCATAGTTCTCCACCCTAATGATGGGCGTGGCACGTGCACGATCTGGGACATTGACACGGAAATGTGGCTGCAATGATTGACAGTTGCGTTGGCGTTGACTGCGCCACAAATGCGGCCGCAAGTTGGCCCAGTGAAAGAGATGACGCAACGGAACTGGACGCTCTGCATGCAATAGATCACGCACCAAATCAGGCGCCTCATGAGCGCCAACCTGGCCAAGATTGCAGTTGGAATTTGGTGCGCTGTTGTTGTTGTCAGTGTATTTGTTGCTGTTGTCGTTGTTATTGTTGTTGTTGTTGTTGTTATTGTGCGGGGGTGTGCTGACATAGAATTTGGTTCGGGTGCGGGAAACACGCAAACTACTCGTCTTCCATGCATCGTGCAGGGTACGGATGCCGGGCAAGCGTGCGAGCAGATGGATGTGGTCGTAGGAGGCTGACAACATACCTGCACGCTCATCCTGATACTCATCGTCGTCAGAGGACTCTAACCGGTCCTCCACCAGCGATGTCTGGCGCGACAGGCCCTTTAATTGTTGTTGTTGCAGTTGTAATTGCAGTTGTTGTTGCATGTTGCAAGTTGCAAGTTGCAAGTTGCAAGTTGCAAGTTGTGTAAGCGAACAGAGACGAAGCCAATAAAAGTCAACATAAAAGTAAATCAAATGAAAACGAAATGATGAGAACGCGTTCTACAAAAAGCAAACGTGCGTGCTTTGCTCCGTGAGTCAACACGACACGCACACATCCCTAGCACTACATACAGTTTCTACCAAAAGACAGTGAAACAGGGCTAACTTGACTTACCGCATTGTGACGTCGTCGTGGCGGTGAGCGTTTGTTCCACAGCGCCTCCAATTGATCAAAGTGCTGAGATTGGGCGAGAGCAGCCTGCTCGGGCCCCAGATTGGCTTGGGAGGCGCCTGTCTTGTTCTCGGCTATCTTCGAAATCTCCTCCATACTGGCCGAAACACTAAAGCGTCGCTTCAAGCGCTCATCCACCTGGGCCATCATCACGGAGGATGTCAAGTGGCCATACTTCTTCTGCCAGGTGTACGTATCCAGGGAGACTTCCTTCTTCAGTAGCCGCTTCATCTGGCGCTTGGGGCCCTGCGGTCGCAAGTCTGTCCAACAAGAGAAGCAACCATTAGTCAAGTTCTTTGAGATATAAGCTTGGCAATAGATGCTTACCTTCTACGTCTTTGCTGGGACCCGAATATGTGGGCAGCTTCACATATTGTGCCGGTGTGTTGTGCAGACAGATGACGGGCAAATTGTAGCTGTCGATCAGCTGGACAAGCACGCGTGACACCTCTAGGCTGATGTCGAAGTGTGTGAAGGGCACATGCATCTGCAGCGATGTCAATGCCAATCCTCGTTTCGTTTCCCAAACAATCAGAGTCTTGTCATCGCTGCCAGACACAGCTGTGGAGCCTGCAAGCAGAGAGAAGATTCGCTGTAGATTAGATTGGAATTACTCTTGCTGACTCACCATCTGCGGACACTTTGACCCCAATGACAGCTCCCAAATGACCAGCAAGTGTGTGCACCTCCTCGCCAGTGAGCAGATCCCAGATAATGAGATTCATATCCTTTGAACCGGAGATGACTTGTGTTTTGTTCGTCACGGAGACGGCCACACAGGTGACGGCATCGCTGTGGCCAACGAGAACTTGGCTCAGCTTGCCGCCCACCGATTGCCAGACCTTGAGGGACATGTCCCTGGACCCAGTTATAATATGCATGCTGTCCGCGCTGATCTCGAAGCAGGTGATTTCATCCGAATGCGATACGGAGAACTTCTCATCTTCCTGGGTGAGTGACCAGATCTTCAGAGTGTTGTCGCCATTCGTGGAGACAGCGAAGCGCATGTTATTTGTTGCCGCGAGACTCTTGTAGGGACCCTGTATAGTCTGGAGCACATTGCCAGAGTTGGCCATCCAGACCAACATCATCGATTCACGATCCGTGGAGATGACACGCAGCGAGTCCATCAATACCACCACCTGCATCACTGGCGCTGCATGACCCTTGAATGTGTGATTGATCTCGCCCAGTGCCAGTGTCCACACCTGAACCAAACGATCATCTCCGCCGGTGGCCAGGAATTCACCATTCGGTGCAAACTTCAGGCAATTAACCACACAGGTGTGACCGTCAAGGGTGCTCTGATACTCCGGCGTATTGATACGCATCAGATGAACACTTCGTCCCGACGCAATGGCCAATTGTTGCGAATCCCGCGACAGATCGAAGCATGTGATCGGTGGCAAAGTTGTGGAGGGGGAACGTTGTGCTTGAGTGTGACGCTTTAGGCTACGCTTGCGTCTTGGATGCCGTGAATATGGATTCACATAGAGCTCCTCATTGCGGAACGAGTAGAAGGTAATCTTGTTGCCACCCACTGTGATCAGGAAATCATCATTGTCCATTGCATAGACAGCTGTAACGGGACCCGGATTAGGCGGCATCGAACGCACCAATTTGCCCGAATGCATATCATAGATGAGAGCTCTGGTATCCTCACAGCCGACGACACAACGTTGACTATCCTTGCCAATGGTCATGGTGCGTATCTGTGCACATCAAAGCAAACAGGATTAATCAACTGGTCGCACTGCAGCCACAGTCGAGCAGCTCCTTGACCTACCTTCGATTTGTGGCCCTTCAATGTGTGCAGTTCCTTGCCTGTGGCCAAAGTGCGCACATAGAGTGCATTGTCCTCGCACAGTGCCAGCAGAAATACCTGAAATTACATAAAGTAAATATAATGTACATTAAATGTAATTAATTTGGCATTTTTATGCTTTTTTAACGCATTCCCCGCCATTTGGCGGCGACAAAAAGGCAACCTTCTCTGCCCCGTTCTGCCCCGTTCTGCCGCTTGCGTTGATATTCAATGGCCATATCCATTCAAATATTAATAAATTGCATTCCATAATTGCAGAGTTCAACCATTTTGCACTGTACACTGAGAAAAATTAATGACTAAGTGGAGATGGAGCTTGTTTTACGATTCACAACTCTTTGATGGATAATTTGGTATACTTAACAGTTTAATTATATTTAAATAATTAATATATAAACTAAAAGAAATAATAAATAAATAGATAATAGAAGATCTAATGAATTTAAGTTAATTTGGAATTGCATTTCTTTTTTAAATGCATTAATTTTAAATATAGAATTCAGAGGATAATAACAACGATTGAATTGACATTTTATTGCTTAGATTGTTGAAAATATATAAACTAATAAATATATAAATAATACAAAAAAATAAATAATAAATTAAAGCTTAAATACAAATGTTTAATAAATAAATAGGCAAATAAATATATTGCAAATAGTTAATTAAGCTAATGAAGCTAAAGTCGAACAAATTTTCAAAAGCATGTTTAAGCTGTGCTCAGTAACTGCTTATGGGGTTAATAAATTTTTAACTGTGTGAGCCAGGTTGGCTGCAACTTTTCAAGAAAGACGGGAAATTGAGAAATGCCAAGAATAACAACAACAACAACAAGAACAAGAACACCAGCTAGAGGAGCCGCGGTGAGTCGAGTCGAGTGGCAAATGGCAAGGACATTGTTGTTGGGGCCATTTGGAGCATTGCAACATTTCAATTTCAAGGGAAAATGCCTGGAATACGGACAGGAAAGAATTCGCCGTTGGGGATAGAGTGGATAACGGGGGGAGGTGTATGCTTGGGATCGTGAACATGGGGAATTTAGCGTGCCGTAGGGCCATCAGGATGTGAGTTAAAGTGTAAGAAAGTTGATTTCCGTTTGCCATTTAACATTTGGCCATTTGCCATTTGCCACACGGTTGTCCAGGCCAAAAGTATGGCAATCATTCCGATTTCAAGGGCCTGCCGTTAAAGTGGCTAGCTAACCACACACACACACACACACACACACACACATGTATATGAAAATATAGATATCTATTCTTATGTGTGAGCTTGCGATAAAAATTACATTTCAATTTGGGTCTGGAACAATCTCTTTTGTCAGCGCTCGCGTTATTTGGCTTTTGGGCATGTCTAAGCAGCGTTTCAGCGTTTGCGATGTGGCGGCTTGTTATCGGCAGCAATTTGGCAACGTGCTTATAGCCAATTTGTTCAATTTTCTTCACTTTTGTTTAATGCGATAAGCCAAAATTTGGTTATACTTATGGCTTTAAATGCTTGTAAAGTGAAAGCGCAAGATACAGTGAGAGAGGGGGGAGAGAGTGAGACGAGGTTTCTAATTGCCAGTGGCGTTAGCAGTTTACTGTGTGTGTGGGTGTGTGGGTCTGTCTGTGTGTGTCTATTGTGTAATTCAAGCAGCAAATTGCAAGGACACACACCGTCGCTTTGATACGCGAGAGTCTCTTATATCCGCCTGCTGTTCAGACCAGCCCAGCAATACGACTCGCAGTCGTATCTGTCAGATATTATCAATGTTTTTTGATACTGGAATTGCAGCCTATCTCCCTCTTGATTTGTTGCCTACTCTTATGCTTGCGGATGCCTCTCGATGCGATATTAAAGTGACACAAAGACGACATTCCCGACTTTGTTGTCGATTTATAATATAGAATAGATAGAATGGCAACAAGCAGCAATTGAAGTGTGAGCAACTGCCAGGCATCTCGAGGACTCTCCGATGCCAGCATTTCATGGGCCTTGGCATACGCATCAATTGTCACGCAGCTCCTAGAATTGTTCCCTCATAGTTGCCATTGACAAGACATCTTTGTTCCGCTTATGTTGATATTGTTTTGCGTGCCAAATTGCTGCTAAGTATGCAATACATATTGATAGACATACACACACACTCACACACACATATACACACACATACGCGCACTAGCAGAGCTCTGGAACGTCGCGAAGTCGCCTTCTTTTATCAAACTGATTGACAACAAAGGATTTGCCTCGTAATGCGGATCTTCTAAGCCAAAATCACATATTAGAATCAACCCTCAAAGCCCCTCTACCCCTGTACCCCTCCGTCCCCTACGCCTTTCCCACAATCCCTAGCAATCCCCTACAGTTTGTGTACAGCTTAAAGCGTTGTCACATCTTTCAGCTTTATCTGCTGTATCTTTAACTACAAAGTGCGAGTATATTGTATATAGTATCTATCAAATGCAGCTTTAAATTGTGCACACAACAAACACGGAAAACTGAGACTGCCATGAATGGAAAGGAAACATCAGGACGAGTTTTTATGCGAATAAACAGGGAGTGACATTGAGATAAATAAAGAGAGAGAGCGAACAAGTGATAGAAAGTAGGGAAGCGCTTGGCATTTTGTATTATCATTTTAAATCAAATGCTTTAAAAGTTGAATACTCAAAGCTGCTGCTTAAGTTCAAGCGAAAACTCGTCTCCATTGAATAAATTTGTTAATAAATTCGTTATAAAACTCTTAAATTCAATTGCGCATTTGCTTATCAATTATATGTGCAATTTTATTGGGCATATGTACATTTGAATTATATCATTTGGAATTCGCATTAATTGATTGCAGCATTGAGATATTTTCGCTGTAAGTGATTGGAAGAAGACTTCAACCAAAAAACGAATTAAATAAATGAAAATGACTTTAAGCAGTCATAACACAGTCGGTTAAAGTTTCAATTAAACAACAAAGACAGTCAAGGCAATCTAATCGCAATACAAGTTATACATATCAGATGAATCAACTTGTTATATTTAAATGATTTATGGTTTCTCAGCGTTGCACAAATATCGTAAGTGAAAGTGATTTATCAAATACATACATATTTAAAGCATTTACTTACCGAGTTCCATGATATGTCGATGCGTAGCACTGGACTGGTCATTTGCATGGTATTGAGCAGCGTATAGTTCTCCAGATCCCACACGCATATGTTCTTATCATGGCTGCCAGAGATGAGGACATCACAGGCGCCAGCGACCAGAATACCGCTAACTGGGCCACGATGAAAGGTAAGACGATGTTGCTGCAATGGCAATGTGGTCAGGCAGACGGATGAGTTCATTGAATGCATTACACTTTTATGGTTCGATAAAGGTACACCTTTAACTTAATGGTTTCACATAGAATGAGTGAACCGGGAATAGCTGAGCGGGGAGAGGTGGGGGGGATCCTTGCGTGACACATGTGACGTCGTCGTTATTGGAGTTGTTGCCATTGTTGTGGTCGTTGTATGGGAGTGTGGCACATTTTGTATGCATTAAGTTAATTACCGCTTGGCATGCGATGTTGACAATGCGCTGGCGCCTTACTTGTCCCCTCCCCCCCTTGACAATCGCCTTCCGTTCATGCTACAAAACCGGTTTGTAGGAGGGAGTGGCAACTGGTAACGAAAGTCACACAGAAATGCCAAAAAACTTTGATAAATTACACGAACTTTTAAATGCCAAAAGCAGCGAGAGTCGACATGAATGTAATGCCCCAGCATGACTATGTACGACACGGCGTATACGTAATGTTGTAATTAATTTAATAATCGCCTGTTATACCCCACGTTCTGAGTGTTGCGTCTGCGTTTATGTATGGCCTTCTTCTGACAAGTCACGCCAGCCAAAACAACAAGAGAAACCAGCTGCACTTGAAGTCAACTTTCATAAGCGGCCAATTCTCTCTGCAGTCAGCGAAATTGGCTTTAAAATATGACAGCGGGGCGGAGAGAGAGAGGAGGGCAATAAATCTAATTTATATGTATGTCAACAGACGGTGCTGACACCCACAAACATTGCTACGGTAAACACACAGCAAACATCGACACCCAAGGACATTGCTGTGGCACTTTATATGCAAACATTGCATTGTAGTTAATCACAGTTTAATGTCTCTGTAGTGTGTGTGTGTGTGTGTGTGTGTGTGTGTGTGTGTGTGTGTGTGTGTGTGTGTGTGTGTGTGTCGGTATGTGAGTGTATATGACTGCGAAATTCCAACTTAATATGATTTATGATAGGCCTCTTCTGGGCCCCCCTCCAGCTCCACCCCCCGCAGGCAGCCAGCGCATTTGTCAGACGCAAATTCATGTTTAACTAGTCACAAGTGACTGCAGTTGGGTGATCGACGAGCAGTTACCCTGTAGTTATAACTCTGATTAGTTGCAGGTACAGTAAAACTTCTGTAAATGTTAATTAAGCTTAATAAATTTATATTAGTAAAGCTTCAGCTGGGCTATGATGATGTTTTCTTTAGCGAAGTTGTGCTGTAACTGTAGTGCAACGTTTAGCATTTAAATAAATGCTAACTAATTTAATAGAAAATATTATAAATATTAATGCATAAATCATTTGTAAGTGCTTGCATTATGAATATGATATCTAGATTTGTATAGGGTATAATTTATGTGTTGCAATTTGCCAAAAACCCCCATACACACACTCACACACACACACACACATAGATAAGCACAGATTTTAACCTCGTCTAAAATGGTTTTTGGGTTTCGGGAATTATGCAAATTAATGTGGTTTGCTTGATGTGGTTCGCAGCGCGTTTCTACAAATTTAGCAAACAGTAGAATGCATTTCACATTTCAGATTTCCCCATTTGGCGATTGGGATGAAAATGTGAAATGGCGATTGGGTTAGCGAGAATGGAAAATTGAGATAATTAGCAGTTGTGCGCTTGTAATTCGATTTCAATTAGAATTCATTTGCTAAACACAAATTTTGTACATGTTGCTCACCAATTTGCCGCTGGCCAGGTCAGTGATGGCAATTGTTGCGTCCTCGCTGCTGCTGATGATAAGCGTGTTATTGACACCAGCTGCCACGGCCGTAACGGGCGCTGTGTGGGCGCTGCAAGTGGTCGGGAAGGGGGGTGAAATGTAGAAGTAGAGCAATGTCAGCATTAATAGTGAAATCAGAGATTCAATGCGGTTGTGGTGGTTGCGATGGGAGTGGGGGAGTCAACTTACTTAATGTGCGCTCGTTTCTCGCGCAAGGACACGTGCCAAACCATTACGCTGGCATCCTCGGAGCCGGTCAGCAGCAGCTGCGATTGTTGGGGCGCCACCAGGAGGCACGTGACTGCCGCTGTGTGTCCTGTGTTTTTGCAAGTGCCACAAGTTGCATGATTAGCTCGCCTAATGGCTGCCCCATTATTACTTACCCTTGTATGTGTGCTCCAGCGAGTTGCTCATGATGTGCCACTGTTGCACATCGCCCGAATTGGTGGCAAGTATCAGATGTTGCTTCGATGGGGCCACACAAACGGCGCGTATTACGCCCGTTCCGGTCACCGTCATGTTGCGTATTTGGGAGGGCAGCGGGGCGGGCAACCAACCCGTGAGAGGCACCAGCAATGCCACCGCATAGCCATCACACCAGGCAGTGGCCGATCTGACGGTCATGCTCAGCAGCGAGTTATCATCGTCATCATGCTCCCCAATCGGTCGCAGCCAGGATATAAGCTGTGAGCCCAACTGCATGGGATCTCGCGTAAGGACATCGCTGGACTTGCGTATCGTGTAATAGATGAGTTCGATATCCCTGTCCAGTATATAGCAGCGTACGTGTTCGATTAGACAGCGCAGATAACTAATGGATACCGTTTGCACCTGAAAGTATGCACAAGTAACCACAAAGTGAAGTCAACATTGAAATTAGAACATTACGTATACGCCACATGAATTGCAGCTACATTCAGTAGTTCGCATTGAGATACATTTCTGGGAACTTAGTCAACTAGAGGAATGCAATTAGTGGTACTTGACAAGTAATTGAAGAAAGCATTTGCTTAATTATCTCTTTTCTGTTGTCACTTTTCATAGAATTTGGTATTGCAAAGTTGCAACATTTACAAAAAAAAACGACTTTGACCTTTAGCTGTCGTTGTCTGGTAAAATGTTAATTAAATCAGGTTGCAGTTGCCTCTCCTCTGCCGTCTACTCCAACAACTGCAGCTGCTGTTGCACTTTTATGCATTCGTCTAATTGAAAAGCAATTCAGCTCGCCATAAAAGTTGGCAATAAAGAGGAGGGGTCTGCCTCATAACGTGTGCTACAATTTGCAGCTGCTGCATTTTAATGAAAATCATTTTTAATATTGCATCAGATTTCACACAAAAGTTCTCATAGTAGTTTTCCCTTTTTTGCAGTTTTCCCCCATTTATCCCACGAACTTAACTGGTTTTCTGGCTTAATTCGGATTTTAAATTTATGGCTCTATGCATTTTTCATCTGTCGGGCGTTGATAAACTTGCTTTACAATACTTTTATTAACCCAATTTGATTTGGCCATGCGATAGCTGCTTAAATAAGCATGGCATAGTTTATGCAACAAATAGCAATTTCATCTAAAACAGTTTTCATAATGAATGTCATCGTTTAACACAATTAAGCAGAGTCCAGAGACTGCTTTTCTGTCTCCATCTATTGTTTAGACTGTTGTGTAACAATCACAGCTCTGATGCATAATCATAATTAAGCTCAAATTAAACAACAATCAGCTTAGTTTAAGTGAAATTAAATATGAAATTTAAAATGTTATTAAATTTAGAAGAGAGCTTCAACTACTTTTTGAATTTTATGATTTAAAGTGTCAATTAAATATTTATGATAAAATAAAAAGTCTTCAATTAAGACTTAACTTAAATTATTTAATAGTCTAAGGTGAGACTTAGATAATCAAGAGAGGCATGAGGTTTTTAATATATAGCCCAACTTAATAGAATATATATTAAAAGTTATCTTAGTATCTGAGTAAACTTTGTACTAAACTCATAAACTTTAAACTTTGTGTGATAAATTAATGTGTTAATGTTGCAATGTTGAAAGTTGAATTCTCCCCTAATTGAGAAAATAGTTCAAGAAGTTTAACACTCAACTGTGTGGATGGGAATTGAAGATCAAGACTCTGTGTATGAAAGTTTAATTTCAATGAGCACTGCACAGTTTTCATTTACAATCTCAACTTATTTTCCAAAAACTGAAAACTATTTTCAACTATTATCGTCTTCTCTATGTTCTATGTTCTCACCTAAGAGTTGCGGATGAAGCCAGCTGTGTTAAGCATGTATACAAAACTCTTTATGTTTTAGAAATTTTTGCTTGTCTGCTTAAGTTAACAAGACAAGTTCATTGCGCACATTTTGCTCTGTTGAAAGCGAAATTTTGTTAGCTGTTTTGTTGTTTTGTGCCCCGACAATAGCACGAGTCGAGTAGATTGCAAGTCATTTTGAATAGTTGCTAAACTAATTTCCGGGCAACAGACTAATTGCGAAAGCTCGTTAAAATTGATGCCACGAGTGATGGGATGGGGATGATGGGGAGGGGGGAGGGGGGAGGGAGAGGCAGACGACAGGAGGTATAAGGCAGGATGATAATGTTGTCGACTTACCGCCGCGAGCAGGAAATCAAAATTGCAGACTGCGATTTGCTTGAAGCGTGTTGTGTCATCGGAGCGCATGAGATGATGCCAACTCTCCTCGACGTGCCGCATGCTGTAGGAGACATCTGCGGCAATTGGATTGTAGAAGGTGGATGTGTCATCGTTGTGGTGCGTCGAAGATGATTTACGTCCCGCTGAGACATTATCCTTCTCCCGTTCCTTATCCTTGTGCGGCTCACGTTCTCTATCCTTAAGGCTGATGACGGACTTCGTTTCGCTTTTGGTCGAATCGTTCTCGAGCGTGCTTTCATCTTCATCCTGTGGAAAGAATAAATTGGCCAGCTCCATGTGCAGATTACGTGTGCGTTCCACATCCATATAGCGTCGCTTCGCCACGGCGGCGCAGTAGTCGTGTCGCCACTGGATCAACACCTTGCCAGACATAATCTTGTCGTGCAGCAGCAATCGTTTATCTAATCAAAGCAGATGCGTTCACATCAATTGAGAAATAATAATAGGAATCAAAAGTTGTTACTCATTCCGTGACACAATTATAATTTCCTCTGCAGGATTTTAAATTGGAGAGAGAATCAAGGACACCCACCCATTTGGCTGTGTATTTTCTTGAAGCTGGCAAAGCTGAAGTGTCCGTTGTGCGTGTCAATCAGAGACTCTGGATCATCGGTGGGCATCAGTAGCTCCAGCAGCTCTGTCTCCGTCAAACCGTACTCGGAGCAGGTGATGTAAGCAGCCAAGCTGGCCACCGCCTGCCGGCCATAATGCTGCTCCAGCTCATCGAACTGTTGCTCTATGTAGGCCACAAAATTGACATCAACTCCGCATTGTGGTGGTCGCTGCAGCTGCGTCAGATTCGTTTCTAGATTCAAATCGAATTGATATTCCGCTGACTTGAATCGATCGCGTTGCATGGGAGTAAACTTGAGCTGTTCCACAGGCGTTGTGGTGCTGCAAATGATTTGCACATTCCAGGGCAACGAGGTGGGCAGCCAGGACAGAGCGGCGACAATGTCACAGTCCAGCGGATTAAGCAGATGCAGATCATCGATGAACAGAAAGAGTACATCATTGTTCATATCCTCGATGCGACGCAAGAGATTCTGAAACCAATTGCTGATGTACAGGGGATCAAAGGACGCATCTTTGGGTAAATATCCCTCGGGTATGTTGAAGATAATTGAGATCTGTTGGCAAATCACACGCAACAGTTCCAGATTGTACGCTGAACGGGGCGTGGCTTTTGCAAAGCGTATCACGCGATGGACACGCGTCGAACTAAACCACCCGGCCACCTGGCCATACAGGGTACTTATGAGGACGCTCTTGCCGCTGCCATGTGCTCCACGTATAAAGTACGGCGCATGACGACTGCCATTCTTGAAGTTGGCCATCAGATTCTGTCGCAGCTGCTGTGGCACCCTCGACTCCAGGAGAATCACGTTCTCCGTATGCTCACGCAGCATTCGCAAGTGTGTCGCATGCTCATGAAAGATTTCCTGCAAATGTGAATACGAATGTGAATATGTGAATACAAATGCGGTAAAATGGATTCAAATAGTCTGCTACCAAATCCGACATTTGCCAGGCCATACATCACAAGTCAAGACCGAGCACAAGCCCTTGTCCAAGACCGCGTCCAGGCAGCTTGTCGTCAGCACTTGTTACACACAAAGCCATGACCAAAGCCGTTTACATTTCTGCCAGAACTCGTTTCCTGACTGGAGCATATATAATGCCAAAGTATCATCCGCTTCTGTCTGTCTGTCTGTCTGTCCTCACTTCCCCTCTCACCAGCCTCAATGTGTATGTAAGTGACTTTCAGTACACACACAGTGTGTATGCTTGGCCGTAACTTTGTTTACCTGCGCTGCCTGACAGTGCCACCTGCTGAGCTGAATTCTGAGTTTGGTGTCGCTGTCACTAACATCCTACAGCTCGCACTCTTGGTCGTGACTGGCAGTGGCATGTTTGCCACTAACAAGTAGTTTCCTCCCACCAATTCCCCTACACACACACATATGCACACGAGTGCCCTCCATCTTCATCTTTATGCTCTGACAGAGAGTTGTCCAGACTCCGCTCATGCATACACTGAGCAGCTGCAAACAAAACTACAATTCAAAGCTCAACACATGATCCTCTAGAGGTGGTTAGTGTGTATACAAATGACAATACCTTAAGTTTGCTAAGCTGATTTAGTTGACCACCAAAAAGTTTGTTAAGTATTCCTTAACTCATTGTTCCGTTTTAAAAAGAATTACTTCGCTTTAAGAAATAAATAAATACTAAGTATATAACTTATTTGTGATTAATTATTCATTTAATTAATTTTCATATTTAAGATAAATAAATAAATACATTTAAGTTAATCATATTTAACTACTTAGTAATAGCAATACTTTTTATTATAAATATATCAATTGTAATAAAATAAATAAGTTTCAAATGATCATATTTTATAATAATTATTATTATTAAATTAACAAATATTATTTTTCAGTAATCATTTATCTTCATTTCAAGCTTAATTGCTTCTCTTTATTTAAAAATATAGTCAGGTTTTTAATTGTGATTAGCATAGGAACTTCTTGGGTCATTAGCTCGTTGAATAAATTCTATAGATTACTTTCATCCCTTCATTTCTCACAGTGTAATCACACTCCCATTGCTTTATGAAGTATGCTTCCAATCTGTAAGCTGCTTTGGCTTTGTAAATCTGATTGGTAGTGTGCATTTGCTATTTGGCTCAGCCACTAAATCAATATTGCCACCGAGAAGCTGCGGTCAACAGCGAATAGTGCTACACTCGGTCTGAGTCTGGCATTGATTGTGACTCCTCCAAGTGGCAATTGCCACCGCGTGAGACAACTACAGATGTGCATTGAAAGAGTCGCTTAATTAGCTTGACATTTTAGCATTTGTCTTCAATTTGATTATAGAAAAGTTATTTATACGCCATGTTGCAGCAGAAAGCGTGACTTAACCGAGTGTCTCTCGTTGTGCAACCTTTTGCGGCCGCACACTTTGCATATTTCTTGGCAGCGGCGGCTTCAAATGCCACAACATTTTGTCAAAGTGCTCAGATGGCTCGCCTGGCGGAAGAACATGTAGGAGGACGATGCGAGAGGTGCCTTGACTTTAAGGACATTAAAATGCGAGTCTAGTAAATGGGAAAGGGGGTCGCCTGTACGGAGGGTTGACTGTACGCGCCTGAATGCAGTTCATGTTGCACCGAGTGTCGTTAAGTGCAAACAGGCGCAGTTCGTGTGGGCGCTGTCAAGCAAGTGGTGGCGTGGTGGCGTGGGGGGCGTGGCAGCATTGTACACAAGTGTAAGTGTGTTAATATGTCAGCAGCAATATTGTGTAGCAAAAGTGGAAGTGGGTGTGGCAGCGTGGAGAGGCGTGCTACTGCCAACGTCCTCTAATGGGATAGCCTGGCACGCTGGAATTACGCAGCGTGTCCTTCGCTTTTGCCCAAGTTGAAATGTTAAATGCTTTTAACAAAAGCCAACGAGTGGCGAATGCGAGACCGTGGCCAGCAGAGTGCCAAGACCGGAAGACCATACCATCCGCTCGCCCGTCCCCCTCCCGCATCAACAATTTGGCCAACTGCTTAAAGCTTGCGGCTTTGAAAGCCAACCAAAATTCTCCTTATTTACGATGCCAAATGAAGATGCCTTGTTATTGGTTTTATTTTTTGCATTTTGTTTCGCATTTTTGTTTTGCTTCGTTTTATTTTTTTTGGTTTTTGGCCAGGTGGCAATTCAATTTGGCAGGTGTTTCAGCAAATATTGAACACAGAAATTTTCAAAAGCAACACGAAATAAATTCAATATAGGCCTGAATAATAAATAAAAATACGGACCCCAAAAAGGTAATATAATATATACAGGTGGGTGTTCAAATTTATTTATAATGAATTTCTAGTTAAGTTTCTCGAGCATAGCCTACATAGTGCTCTTGTAGATCCCAAATATCTGCTACACACAATCGATACGAAAATGGATAACAAAGTGGAATAGGATAAAATATATTTAATACAAAAATAATTAAATAAACACGGTCGAAAAGTTTAGGGGTTTATTTAACTTAAAATCATCAGAAATCTGTGGACAGTGTAAAAAGTATAGCATACTTTTCAGGGCATATCAAACCACAACTTTAAATTTGTACTTCTTTACACTTTACATTTATTTCAGTCAAGTAACGAGTCTTCCTTAATCGATTGCTGTACTGTACGTTTGCATGTTGCCTTGGTAAGTTCTCTAGGAAACAACTTAACGCATAATTTACTTGACGAACACAAACTGTGACGCACATTTAATTAACCTGCCCAAAGCATTTCGGGGGCGTAAACAATAAGAAGAATACGAATTGTATTGCGAATATTCTTAAAATGCTTCAGCCACAAATTTCAAGGAAAAGTTTTCAAATACGGCCAAAAGGCAAGGCAACATTTTGCCTCCAATTTCGGCTTTGCCTTTGGCTTTTTGGCCCTGTTATTCGCGGAATTAATTTATGACTGTGTTTTTTTCTTTTCTTTCTTTTTTTTTTCTTTTCAATGAAATACATACTTTGCTAAAAGCGAGTAGCAATAATAACAGTCATAAGTATGCAGGTTAGTCTGCTCCTTCCATCTTCAAGTAGAGGAATGGAAGCTCAGGAATGGAAAACAAATGCTACTGTCAGGGTAAAGAATAAATTGAATTTAATGCTTGTGGAGTGAAGCAATAAAAGGCACTTTGTAGCCTGTCTGTAGTATTAATTGCTGCTTGCCACAACTCCCCACTCTTCCTCTCTCTCTCTCTCTCTCTCTCTCTTTCTCTCTCTCTGACACTCTCTGTACTCTTTGCGTACTCACCTGCACAGTCTTTTTCCTCCCCTTGATTACATCGGGATCATTTGTAATGTGCGCCTCGATTAGCAGACGCAGCTTGTCGGTGACTTTGTTCTTGAATTTACTTAAATAAGCCTCATGGTCCTCGTTGTCCGGATCGATGGCCTCGCTGCTGGCGCTGCCGGGCACACTGCAATTACAATTACAACAATAACAATTACGAGTACTATGTGTCGCCAATTAAATTAATGAGTCTCTCGAGTATGTGGAGACACTTACACCAGCGTCGTGTGATTATCCGTTGATAGGTTCATGGTCAGCTCATCTTTGATTTTGCGCAACCGCTCGCTGGCCTCAACATTACGACCGCTGCTTTGGGCAGCTCGCTCTCGGAATACGGCCAATATCTTTTCGCTGGAGTGAGCTAATTATAGAGAGAGGGAGAGAGAGAGAGAGCATAAGAGAGGTGATAAGTGGAAAAGTGGTTCAGATACCGTGTCTGTTAGTCTATTTGCTTACACATTGCACGTTGCACTTCATGCTCGATTTGTGTGCGTCGCAGCAATTGGACACGTCGCACAAAGTCCACATCAGAGTTGGCTAGCATACGCTGCAAGGATTTCTCCAGCAAGAGAGTCAAACGACGGGATTCTGTCAGCCAGGCATCTGGAGGCAGGAAGCTAATAATGCAAAAGGATATGAGCTAAGAGTTTGACTTGTAAAGATGCCAGAGTCCTGTTCAGAATTCAAGCTGTCATTATTCTGTCAAAATTGAATCGATTTCGTTGGATTGCCCTCATTAATTGGCTGTTGACAATGAGCATAATCAAGTCAAGTGTTGACTGTGTCTTTCTACAACTGTTCCCTCCCATCTCCACCCCTTTCCCACTGTCCCACAACTGTCAGGTTGCACAAATATTTACATTTTGCATTTGCAATTGAGTTGACAAAACAACAAAGCAAATGTGCACAAGGCTAATTGTCCTCGTCAGCGAACTCACCGATATTCCTGTTTAAGCACACGCTGCGATTGTGTGCCAGCCACGTACACATCATACCAGCGTCCAAGGAGCGCCCCATCATCGGCTGTCGTCTGCTTGTCGGCCAGCAGTGAAGCATAGATGTCCTCGTCAATGTGAGTGGGCAGTGGGGGGCGTCCAATGCCATCACCAATTAACGCCAGAAAGAAGACGCTCTTTGAATGGGCATGGCATGTGTCAATTTCATGGAGTAGGTCCTGCAACATATAAGGATCACGTTCGAGCAGCGTCACATCCAGAGCTCCAGTGCCAAAGTGCATATCGACAATTTCCAGCTGTCAAAGCATACAAAAGGATAATGAATAACCGGGTGACTGATGGCACAGCTTAACTTACCTCAATCTGACGATCATCGTAGAGTGTCTGCAGTTCGGGACCCACGAGCTCGAGAAGCATGCGACGCTCCTGATTGAACTCCTGTTTTTGGCTGGCCACATAAATCTTGATGAGCAGCGGCTTGGGAAGCCGCGTCTGGGCGCTGGTCACGCCCCGCAGCGCATTCAGCACACTCTCATCAATGGGCGCGGCCATTTTTGGTCAATATCTAACTGGCAACAAGCGATGCTCAAGTTGTTGACAACTCGGTTGGCGTTCTTGATTGTTTATGCTTTGTGTGTAACCGCAAGGGTCGGTGTCTGTGCCTGTGTTGGTGTATGTTGTTGACTTGTTTACTTAACTTGGCCAAAATTAAATGGCATCGTCACAGCAGCAGCATCGGCAATGGCAACGGCAGCTGACAGCAGCTCAATACTTTGGCACATGTTCAATATCAAAGCGAGTTTCTTTTCAGCCGCACATTTGTATCTATATCTATCAATATCCGTATCTATTGCCGTACTTGCATCCGTTGTAGTAGTTGTATCTATAACTTTATATGTATCTATAGCTGTAACTGCGTGTGCATACGTGCTTGCCTCAATCCCTTTGCAAGTGGCACGCGTGGCACCAACTGAAAGAGGATGGGGAACTGAGCAACGCTTGCCAGCAGCTCGACTCCGTTGCCAGTCGCCCGTGCATCTCGATCTCGTGCCAAAGTTTACCCTTTTTTTTGGAGAATTTTATTTATTTGCGCTGCTTGTCGTTGCTGCAAATACAAATTGAAAAGCGCAAATGTATTTATAGTATGTCAAATTTATGTAAAAAGTTTTTCTGGTAACACACACACGAACACACACGCACACATGTTGAAAAGTTTTTTTATTTATTTATTTTTTTTGGTTAGAAATTGCTGTTTTATGATCATCGCAAGCTGACAGAAGAGAACGAGCAAAGCGTTAACAGTTGACTGCATTTTTGAATTTGAAATACTTGTATTTTGTTGACAGCATAAGGAACAAGTTGATAGCAAACAAGTTCAAACTTGCCACAGCGTTTGCACAAATGATTTGACAAATAATTTGTAGCACAAATTTCAACAAATTAGATACCATAATTCTTGCATTAGAAACTAGGTCAACTGAAAAATAATTTAATAGAAAAGTTGTACAGCGCAAACGAACCGCAATTCATGGCTTTTATCTGAGTTCAGCAATTGCTTCATCTCATGTCACGAGCATCCGTATCATAACAATAATCTAATGATTATTTATTGGCAAAAATTGTCAAAGTTTCATTTGAACTATTAAATGAATGCGTCTGACTTCACATTATTCAATTTGCTTTATTTATTTGCCGAATTTCAATGGTTCCATTTAATAAGAATATTGTTTTAAATTTCAAACAGTTTGCAATGCATAATATTAATTTATGATAAAATAATATTGGATTGATGCATTGCCAGCATTTCTATGAATAATAATATGATTATTTTTTAAATTTCCAGCAATTCTGTATGCATAATATTAATTTATATGTAAATATTTATGATATGAAATTAAGATAGTTTGAACTCTCTCAAATAATTTATATGTATATGCGAATACATTCAAAGTGTTAAGTTTTAAATTCTGAAACGCAAAAACAATCTTAAATTATAACTTTGATATTGCTCTTAGTGTCTGCCATTCAATAATAAATAGAGACAAAACTATAACAAAACTCTACATAAAAGTTGTCGACAATATTTATGACACACAGTTTTATCGACAGGCAACTTCATCATAAAGTTCTGTGTGAGTCTCTTGCACAAACAGAAATGTGAATGTTTGTGTTTCAAAGCGAAATAATTAAAAAATACGACTCGTTTAACATTTTGTGTGCCTAGAATTGTGGCACAAATTGGGAGCAAGGCTAGGACAAATGGCTAAAAATTGCTTATTTGCAAGTGTTGCAACTTGCAGAGTGTGGCAAGGCTTCGATGTCATTTGATGAATATTTGAAAGGAAATTGAATGCACATTTGCCAAGAAGAAACTATTTTTACCAGGACATAGACACAGCTGGACAGCTGCCAGAGCTAAGGCAAAGTAAGAGGCGTGGTCAATGGCTTTTCCTAATGGAAGTCATTTGACACCGGACAATGGCAACTGTTCACTGATAACAGCACAAGAGGCCAAGGGGAACAATACCGGCAACAGGAACAACAAGGACAACGTCTATAATAGCTGTGTCCATATACTATTAATTTGCAGCTCCCACTGTTAAATATTGTGCCTGTCCCAAGGACGTTTATCCTTGTCAGATTTTTGTATTGACGAAATTCAGTTGAAGGAAATTGACTAATAATGGGGTCAATCAGCGTAACGATAAATTCAAGCATATACAGGTAATTGTCTGTTGCTTAAATGGCAACCGGGTGTGTGTGGTAACTTTTGTGGCTGACTGTGTGGGTTGCTTTAGGCTTCGGCCACGCATTGAGCGATGAGCGACTGAGCGACTGAGCGACGCTCTCTCGAGCGACGTTAATGAGCGATCGCTTTGAGTGAGGTGGCCACGCACTGAGCGACATCACTCGAGTTGATTAGTTGTAAAAATGCCTTATTCTAGAGAAGTTCTACGAAATCTGTTTGAAAGCCGTTATAGTAAATATAGGCAATTAAAAAGAATACAAATTCGTAGGTTTGGCGTTCATCCTATAAATCGATTGAGAAATGAGTATGGCGAGTTTCATCACTTATACAGAAATCTTAGAAACCATCCAGATCGATTTTGGCAATACTTACGCATGTCAATCGATTCATTTGACTTGCTGTTAAGTACAATTGAAAATGAAATAAGTAAACCGAGATCAACAATTTCTGCTGAAGAACGATTCGGTTCGGCTTTGAACAGCCGAAATTAAAGTTTCCGCGGATATTTTTTGCATTGTTTGCATTTCGTCGCTCAGCTATGCACTAAAAATTAAAACCAATTCTAGCGCTGAGCGACGTCGCTCTGACGCTCAAGAACTTCGCTCGTCGCTCAGTGGCTGCGTGGCCACTCCAATGGTGTCTCATAAGCTTTAATATTTTACGTCGCTTGAGAGAGCGTCGCTCAGTCGCTCAGTCGCTCATCGCTCAATGCGTGGCCGAAGCCTTAATCGTATCGAAATGTGTGTATAAAATGTTCACATCATTGCAACTGCTTCGATTTACAGAGGGCGACTCATTAGACGCTATTTCTTTGACCATTAAATATTTATTGGCTCAAAGGAGTCAAAGTAGGAGTAAAGAAGAGGAGGGAACGTAGTGAAGTGGGGTGAGATGGCTAGTGAAGTGTGCTGTTATTGCAAGGCCGCTTTGGTAATTGCAGTTGCCGAACGCAGAGCACAACACGCGCTTGACTCGCACCTTTGATTAAGATATACACACACACACATCCACACACACACATCCACACACACACATCTACACAGACTTGGACACTGACAGAAAAAGGCTAAGCCACGGGTGCTATTGGCCCTAGTCCTTAGTCCACTGCCAATACTCAAACGAGCAATTTAGCCAACTCATTGAAGCGGAATTAATTGCAATCGATTTTGTTAGGCGAAGAACGCGCTGAGTCTTCATTAGTCCACTGTGTGTGTGTGTGTATGTAGGTGTGTGTGTGTGTGTATGTGTGTGTGTGCGTGGTTGTCAACATCTATAGCTTTAACTGTATCCAAACTCATTTTATGTCCCACACGCTATTAAAATGAGCATTAAAGTCAACGCATTGTGCGACAAACTATTAAATTATTCGGTTTCATCTGAAAACATTTCATTTTATATGTACAAAAATGTAAAATATTAATAATAAAGTGAAGTAAGTAATAAAAATTGTTATGAAATGATTTATAGCTAACTCTACAATTCAATAAATACATTAAATCAATTGACCATATAAATAAATTAATATTACGCAATGAGAATTGCAGAAATGTAAAATTACTATAATATGAATTATTGCAAACTTTAGTAATTATTAATTGAATATTTTAAATTAGATGGTCAATGAATTTCTAATAATAATAATAATAATATCATTATAACAAGCGGATCAGTCGAGCGCGCACGACAGTATAAAACCCTGTGCAATTTTATAAATTAAGTATTTTGATTATAATAGAAATAAGAACGTAGCAGGAGTTTATTGAAGAATACTCTTTGGAAACTCTCATTAAGCATATGATTTCTGCTTATTTCTTGCTTATATCAGCAAGCTTTCACATACATATGTATACATTTTCAATCAAAGCTGAGTGTTACGACACTTAATTTACTTATGCTTGTGTCGCAGTAGTTCTCTATCTCGCTCGCACACATGTGCAAACATGGTAAGCAGACGCATGTATCACAGTCGTTCGCTGTCTCGCTCGCACACATGTGCTGCCTGCTGCTCTACGATTCAATGGAAAAATAACTTTTATTGCTGATTATCTGTCTTATTTATAAATCGATCTTGATGAAACTTTCAGCATTCCCTTTTTTGCCCATTTTTAATGGGCACAGGGTATAATAATGAACTTCATTCCCCTTGCTCTTAACACTTGTACTACTAACTATGCTTCGCATGAACCTTTTCTGTGCTGATTACAACAGACTTTATCGTGTATTTAACTTAGAGTCCTCTCTTCCTACTATTAAGTATCTAATTCTTAACTCTTTAGCTAGTATAAACTGGGTTTTCCCCAATCCTTGCAACAAATGTTGGATCAATTAAATACTTTTTTTGAATTCCCCAGACTTAAGCTTAAACTCAATTTTATTATTATTATTAAATCTAATTTTAATCTTAATTATAATTGTATAATAATAATTTAATTCATTTATACTTTATTGTTGTTTTGGTTCGACTGCCATTAGTCGACGTTAAATAAATAAAATAAGCTAAAATAATAATAATAATTCACTTCTTTCCTCATATTTTTCCTTATTTATATAACTTTATATAAAAAAACTTACAAATGTTCCAGTAAATCAGATTGATATCTTTGTTAACTTTATCTTTTTTAAAGAACATTATATCTACAATAAGCCAGCATTGATGCATTAAATTATAAAAGTGTTAATTGAATAAATAAATTAATATTAATAAATTAAGTTATTTCGTAGCCTAACATTGGATGGGGCAGGTTGCAAGCACCGCATGGACCGCAACTATTAACTGCAGCACATTGATTAAGCATACATATATATAGAATAACAAACTTTAGCCATTAAACTGGGTCCGTTATGGACAGTTGCTCTTGCCAAGACTTAAAAGTGTACCATTAGATAGAGTGTTGGGTGAGGGGGGTTGTGGAGACGCATTTGTGTTGCTTTAATGTTGTTCTGATAGCTAAAAGTTACACAGTCATAACTTTTGACCCCCTTAGGGCGAGTTGCATAATCGGTACGGTAGAACTTAGCCCGGAGCAACGAGTTTTTGGTTACGCCAAGTGATTTTGCTATTTCTTTATATAATAACAAAGTGTGGGACAGATGGGGCAGAGAGGGGATCAGGGGATAAAAGGAAACCACAACACTGGGACAAAAATAAAATATTGGCTGTGACGCGCTACGCATAAATAAATTAATGGTAATAAGTCAAAGGCCGCAACAGGCAGGCAGCATGCGGCAAGGGGCATGCGGCATGCGGCAAGAGGCAGACAAACAAAAGCAAGACAGCAAGACTGGCAGACAGAGGTCTTAGAGGTTGCACAGATGTGAAGCAGGTTGTGTGTGGCAAACACAAAGAAGGCAGGTCTAAAAGGCAAACATGAGAAGCCGAGATAGAGAGAGAGAGAGAGAGAGAGAGAGAGATTGTGTAGAGTAATGGTCGAAAAAAACGCAAATTCAGCAAATAAACAATATGGCAGTATTTTAGACGCTTGCAACAGCCACAACAACAGCAACTGGCAACTAGGTAAAACGTGCAACGTGTGTGTGGCACTCATTTCGATTGCGAGGCATTAATAATAAATGCGTCGTAGCATATGTGTGTGTGGCACAATCACACACACACACACACACACACACACACACATTCACACACACGCCCAACGCTTAGTTGCTCATTTTTCTTATAAATATTTAAACGAATATCCAACGTCCTAAATTAGAGCAGTTGCTATTCATTTGCACTCGCTGTCTGCAACTGTTACACTGTTGCCACTCGCTTCCCTCTTCCCTGCAGTCCTCATTCCTTTCCCCCCCTGCAATAAGCAGAAGTTTCTTTAGCTTTATAGCCTGCATTTGTATGCCAAGTAGGAAAAAACTTGCCAGCTGCTTTTGCTTTAGCTGCCTCCAAATTGTCGAACAAACGCCCTGAAAGTATGCTATGAATGTTTTCTTTTTGTTTTTAATACCCTGTAAATGTACAAAGAGGTTGCTGTCTTCTAAGTACTACAACTAGCTGCTATTCCATGTCCTTCTCAGTGTAAATGTCAGCTAAATTAACACAGACAATCAAATGTACAGGGTGTCATGCAGTCGTGGTACTGCCGTAGTACCTGCTTACTTATATTATTTTTATTATTTTTGTGTCTCGTGCGGGGCACGAAAATAGCAACAAGCGCGAGCGCAAAATTTCAGCCGCAGCTGAGACGACAACTGAAAGTGGAGCAGAGTCCTCTTACTGTTGATGCGGACTGTGGACTGCGGACTCTGGACTCCGAAGTCCGGATGCCAGGCTACAGTTCCAGTTTGCTCTCATTGAAATAAAAGTTTATGCCACCCATCAGACCAGACGTGGCTACGACTAGGGACAGTAAGCAGTATGAGCTGGATACTGTGGTGGGAACGAGGACGTTTCCCAGTTGATAAATACAAAATGAGCCGTTGTCGGAGCTGGTGAAAGTTTTGTTGCCATCGCCCCAAATTGATTTTCTTGCTTGGGGTTTAGTATTATTTTTTGTTGTTTTTTTTTTCCATTTCAGTTTTGCTCTTCTTCGTTTCGACTGCTTTCGACTGGTTGCGACTGGTTTCGACCCTTAGATGATGCGTGAAAATGGAGCAATTTGATGTTTTAACTGTTGCTCGTTGCGATTACCGTTTTCCTGTAATCAGCCACGTGCCAAGTATCCAACCATTGAACATCGTACAACGTCCAACGATGAGTGCCATTTGCATGCCCCAATATGCAACAATTTACACTTTGATTTATGCCAACTGATTTCTCTAAAGGGAGGGGCGGACAACGTGGCGTATGTGTGATTTGTGTTTTGCTGAAGAGCTTGCTGATTGACTTACTTGGAATGCACAATTGTGTTTGTGTTTGTGTTTGTATTTGAGTTTGTGCTTCTGCACCCTTCATTGCGTATACGTAATGTGTGCCAGAACATAGCTGAGCACTTGGCAAAGAGTGCTTTGTCAGTTATGAAGTTAATTTCAGTTGAACACGGAAAGGTGTTGAAACCTTTTTCTGTATTATTGTAATGCAGCTCGGTACGACACAAAAGGGCACATCTTGACCCCTGACAGGCTGTCATACACACACACACGCATTGTACACACAGTGGGCGGTGTTTTGTGCTATATTGCCCTTTCTATTCACATTTCAACAGCCTGGCATTCGTTTGATTGTGAGGCAGACTTTTCATTTGAGACACCAAAATCCTCGAAATGCCTTTGACAATTTTACGTTGCTTACCTGAGGCTGAAGCCTGTGAAGGTTCTTTCTCTCACATTTACTTATGCCGAGAACAAAAAATTCAAATAAAAAATACAGAAAGAAAGGACATTTTCAAGTATGTCTTTCATTTTGCGCTCATCGTCGTTGTCTATTCATTGTTTTTGGGACGCCAAGCGGCTTTCAAACTGCTGCAAAAGTAAATAAACTTGCACAAGCAGCTCACGCAATTCATGCTCGACTACATTCAGGCCAGGACTCGTGACTTGGTCTAAATTCTACGAGATGATGGCTGGGTGGGGCTGGTGTGTGTGTGGGGGAAGGGAACATAGTAGGCGGCATAAGCAGCGAGGTCTACAATTAAAATGCGGCATAAATCAAAAAGTGCTGGCGGCCGCTTCTTGCGCTTTGTTTGACTGCAAAGCCTTTGCTCAGCACACACACACACGCACACACACACACATGCTTACTTATACTTATACAATACATTCTTGTATATGTATGTGTATACACGCACATGTTAACAGCCGTGCGCATTTCCGGTCGCTTGGCAAATTCGATTTCATGGCATTGTCACGTAAAATTTTTGCGCCGAATTTCATGTCAATGAATTTTGTCGCAGCGCTTACAACAATACCAACAATACCAACAATAACAACAATAACAACATTTGCAATTTGAATTATATAACTCTGAAGTTTATGTCTGTTTGCCAGTTAACTCATTGTAGATTCAACCTTCTGACAGCCACTTTTCAACCATCCCAAGAGGGCGACTGAGCGCCTCAGCAGAGTCAACAATTTTGATTCTATTTGCGCATTATTAGGGACGCTCTTTCGATGATTGGGATTCAATGGCATATTGTGAAAGGATTGTCAGCTTTTTGATATTTAATTATTTAAGGATTTGCCAGGCTGCCACTTTTTGTGGGCCACAGCAGAACGCAGAACTGAATAATAGAAAGGAAAGGGGTTCAACGGAGAACTGCTCAAGGCAAAAACATACGAAAGGGATATATGATGGATGAAATTGTACTTCAGTTTCATCCTTTACCCCATCTGTGCACACAGCATATCTCTGCTGCTCCTCTTATCCCTGTGCTTTCACCTCAGCCCTTCCCTCTCTTTCTCCCTCTGACTTATTCAATTCCTATTCCTATATGGATTCCATGCTCAACGCTGGCAATTATATTGAAAGGCGCTTGGGGAGTCATGTCAACCAGAACCTGAACAAGTAATTGCAAATATGATAAGCGGCTTTTAAGTTAATGATGCGTGCTACGTGCTTCAACCTGAACTTCCCCTGTCGCAAATCACATATTACAAATCATTTTCATTTTCATTTTCATTTACATTTTCATATTCGTTTTCCCAGCGAAACGCAAACACAACGACACCAATTTTCTGCGTGTGCCCCAATTATGGGGAAAACTTTTCTTTTCGCTAAACCAATGCAACAACAACAAAAATCTGAACAACAACAACAACAACATCTGAACAAGCTGAAGAAGAAGCGCTATAACGATAACACAGACAAATACGTATGGGATATGCTGACTTTTGGGATTAAAAATTATTGATTACCCCGAAGCATTCAAAGTTTTTGATTCCCACTTTCCCTCTCTTGCTGCCTCTTGATCTTTCGCCCCCTTGCTAACTGTCTTGGCAGTCTCCCCCAGTGATTGACGTGAGAGATGTGAGAGACTTGAGTATATCTCAGTTTATTGAGTTATGTTGGGATTTTGCTGTCTGATTAGCTGCACTTTTGCAAACAGCAATAAATAAGTTCATAAGCTTTAATAATATCAAAATTATATATACTTTAAAGCAACAAGGAAACCATCTTCTGCCTGTAACATAAGTTTACACCAAGTTGTAAGTTGTAATATCCTACAGAAGCCCCTTCCGATATGTGCTTGGCAAGAAAACTTTAGTCAGCAGTTTTGATGGCAAAACTAACAAAATTAATCAATTTTGCGATTAAGTTTAATGTGCTTAGCAGACAGTCTAGTTTGATTTCGTGGTAACTTCGCTTGTCATGTTTATACAATAAAATATAAAATTACAAACATAAACAAAGACAAATTGGATTTTTCTTCTGAGAAATATACTGAAAATAAAGCTACTTCTGTGGGTTTTATTACCATTGGATCATTTTTATACATACGTATGTATATATATAAAGATGGAGTCGACAGAAACTGCAATTACGGCATCAAAAGTCACATGGCCAAATTGTTTACCAAGTCATAAAATAATTTTGTGGCAGCAGCAGAGCTTGCTTCAAGTGCAGACAAAGTTCAAGTTGTTGCCTCATGTGGTACAGAGTATGAAAAAAGAAGACACACACAGCGATGGCAGCAGCAGCAGCAGCAGAGCGGCAAGGGGGGGTATTCTTAAGAGGAGAGTCTTAACAATAAAGAAATTTGCACTTTTCATTAGGCGAATTAAGCAGCACAAACTTTGCTTGCGCCTGGCAAATCAAATTTCAATTTAAACAGTTTGTCTCAATTCTCGGTTCTCTGATTCTCAGTAAAATGGCAAAAAGAAGACAAACTTTTAGAGAATGAAGATTGCACTTAAGTGGATAACTTGAAGATGCACGAAAATGGAAAATGGAAAATTGTCCAAATGAAAACGGTATAAAGAATGTGCTGCTCTTTCTCTCCTCATCTCTCTCTCTCTCTCTCTCTTTCTGTTTCTGTCTCTCTATGATTCACGATGCCTTTACACGGGAGCAATATCAAAGGCAGATTCGTTTCCAACACAGACTTGTATGTGAATGCTTGTATGTGTGTAAGTGTGCGTGTGTATGTGTATGTGTGTATGTGCGTGCTTAGATTATGCAGTACTTTGCATGTTAAGCTCCAGCAGCTGCCAACTTCAGGTTCAGTTCCATTTACCATTGAAACTGCAGTTACATATGTCAACAGGCCAGGGCCACAACTAGTTGAAAGCTATAAGCTGGCTGTTCGGATCATGCCCATACCACGCCCAGTTTAGGCCACAAACGTCTACATTTCGCTTCTGCTGCTGTTAAATTAGTTTTGCCATAAGGTTTTTTTTTTGCTTTCAAGGCTTCATCGACCTGCACGCCAACTGCCAGCTGCCAACATTCATTAAATGGCCATAAACAAGTGCCGCAGATTGTGTCCCAAACTACAGCAGTAGTAACAGTAACAAAAACAACAACAACAACAACAACAACCGATAACTAAGTACATGTTATGGGTTGTTCCCTACAAACGCGACGCCTGAAAGCATGCAACAGTTTATTTATGAGTCCAGCAAATAAAGACGCCGCAGCAAAAAAGCAGAAGGCGGCAGCGAAGATGAAGATGAAGATGAAGAAGAGAAAGCAGATGATGAAAATGAAATGGTAGAGCAAAAAGGAAAGGCTGGGGGGGAGGGGAACGGCCGCTGTTTCTCAGAAAAACGATAAAATTCGCACAACACGCAATTTCGAATAGTGCGGAAAATAAACCGCGTTGTGTTTTATGTTTATCGTTGAATTTTCTTTCCTTTTTGCGGTTGAATTTTCTTTTAAATTTCTTGGAAAACAAACACTAAGAAATGGAATTGAAAGCAAGCATTTGAGTAAATCAATTTCAGCAGATTGTACAAATTATTATTTAAGTGGCAATAACATTGAGTTTTAATAGATCCGATTATCCAAAATATGAGTGTAAATGGCTGGCAAATGTTTCATTCTTTGTTAACAAATCAGTAAAGTGTAGGAAAAGTTGCAGCCAGCGTAAGCAAACTTCATTCTGTACCAGAGAAAACTTTGTTTGTACTTGTGATATATCTGTTCTTATTGTTGTTTTAGTTGTTGTTCTTCTTATTGTTATTGTTAGCAGTTGTCTTCGCTTGGCGCAGAATGTGCGAAAGCATTTGATATTTAATTAAAATTGTGGCGCACAGTTGAAGTCAACTTATTTGCAAGCCATGTGCATAACACAACAGTGTATCTACACTGTGAGTGTGGTGTGTGTGCTCAATGATATTCATTGCGTTAGATACAGAATTATGGGGGGGGGAGTCTGAGGGGGAAGCAACGTCATTGTCTTGGCAAATAAAAATAATGAAACGTTGTGCAAATATTTAAAATCATACGAATGTCGCATTTATGTGCTTTTATTTTCACACTGCAGATAAGAGCAATCACACACGCACTCACACACACACACACACACACACACACACACACACCAGTACATTCACACACATACTCATGGATACAGACAAAAGCGTAACCATTAAGCGTGGCTAATTTGCAATTGCTTTACGTTAAACAGATGCAAATATCTGCGCAGTCAGATGTACCCAGTTGTAAGGCAGCGTCTCTTGGCAACTGCCACGCCTACCGCACCCACAAGTACGCCCATCAGATGATTGCTGGCTGCGGTTTTGCTTGGTGTTCAGACAGGCGTGGCAATTAAAGCGCGTGACGAAAACATTTTCAACTGCTACGCCTCCCCCGCCGCCCCTACGCCCCTCTCCACCCTCCACCTCTTTACTCAACTCGACCGCCTCAATTTGCGCTGAGCGAATTCTGCGGCCATTTGGCGGCGCTGTTTACACAAGCTGTCAGCATTTGTTAATAATTTTTATTCCATCAAGTTTTAGCTGCTACTTTAGTGCCCCTCCCACTGCTCTCCCCCTCCCTCCCTACCTCTCTCCCTCCCTGACTACGCTATCCCTCAACTGCCACCATCTTCATCACTTCTTTTTTTTGTGTGCTGGTTTTGTATTCTGGTTTCCGTTTTTCTGCTTTTGTTTTCGCTGCCATAATTCATTTTGAAAAACGTGAAAAATTTCTGCAACGAGTATCAGTGTGTGCGTGTGTGTGTGTTTGTGTGTGTGTGGCATTGTTACCAGTTGTGGGTTACGTGCAGCGTCACCTCGTCACCGTTGCCGTTGTCTAATGGCGTTGCCTTTTATTAAGTGGTTCGAGTGTTGATTTATAGCACTTTGCAGCACTCTGCTTATCCCGGCTAACCCGCCACACCCACAACACCCGCCCCCAACACTTGCACCCTCTAAAGGACACTTGCACACGTGTGTATGAGTCCCTACCTTTCTATATAAAATTTAAGCGCCCACTTTGCATTTAAAGTGTGTGTGTGCGCAGATAAATGCTTTCAAACGCATTACTCATACGCCATGTGAGCCGCAGTCAAAGCCACAAACATTGCGTATACAGCATGTGCCAGAGTAGAGCCAAATGTACACTTTACTTAATTGGCGCACCCGAAAACAATTTGATTACCCAAACCGAGATTGCGATTGAGAGCATAATGTTTTCTTTGCTACTTAAGAAATAAAATTCATTTAAAATATGTATATATTTATATAACTTATAATATTATTTATATTTACATATACAAATATATTTTAAATTACGCACAAAACAAACTCAATTTTAAATATTCTTCTACGCTAATACTGATCATTTCTTAGCTGCATGCAGATGAGTTTCTATCTGTAATTTTGTTTCTGTTCGTGTTTTTCATCTCAATATTAAGACAGACTATGCAAACATTTTTCTTGCGGTACTTCTACTGGTAAACACACAATGTTTGCCCAAGAAATGCCTTTGACTACGAAAATTCCACACAACTCTTTGGCAACCCAAGACAGCGAACGTATTTTGCTGTAAATATTTTTTAAGATAAACATCTAATTCTTGTAGAAAAAAAAAATGAAACAGAATTTATGAGGAAATTGTGCTGCTTTGCATTCTCTATATTTGAATTAAATTTAACTAAATATTGTCAAACTGTTTTTCTTTAAATTTTTAATACTAATTTGTATACAATTTCCATTTTGTATTATTATTTAAATATTTATATAAACTCTGACAAAATTCGTAATATTATATGGAACAAGTTTATCGACAAGCATCAATTCAAAGTATACAATTATTCATTCAACTCTCAATAACAATTCGATATCATATACAAATTAATGTATATTTCTTTTATATATTTATATGTATATTTATAAATAAGCACAGAGATCATCGTTGTTTAAGCAAAGCGTTTTCCACTTCAATTGCGAGTATTTTTGAATATTCATTTCCCGTGACTGTTTATATTCGAACGATTCAAAGATTCAGGCAAAGGCAAATGCATTTTAATAATTGCCACTAATAGATCGGGCTTTCAAAATTGACTTATCGACAGCATCAAGGCCAATTCGTTTGTAGAATTCTTCAGTCGTTGGGGGAAGCCATGAAAACATTTGCCGTAAATTCTATTTTCTTTGTGAAATGAGTCAGAAGTGTGCTGAAGTGAGCTGAGCTGATATGTTGGGCGGACAGCTGCATTGAATGAATGCTCATAAAAATTTTATAGTTTCAATGAATATAAAATTTGAGTATAAAACAACGTGGGACATGAATTGCGCAAAAATTGAATGACTATGAGCATTAAAATTGAGACAACAATAACAAAAGCTTGCACTTTGCATTTATTTGTTTTTGACTGCTTGCTAGACTTATATAAATGTGATCTACGTATGTACGAAAGTGTGTCTGTGTGTGTGTGTGTGTGTATGTGTGTGAGTGAGCATTGAAAATCGCGCAAGCAAATATAAACAAGTATTTAATGTTTACAGAGCTCAAAGACAGCGGCCGCTAAAGCAACAGCAAATTTCGCCAGGGCAGCCAAACAGTTGCTAGCAACTCAATAGTTCATAGATACCCTGTACATTCTGGCAACAAATATACGTACATTGAATCAAAATAAATATTTTTTGTAAATACTTTCAAATATCTATATAATAATTTTGAACACATTAAGAAATGCGACTCAATTTATTCATATACAAAATATTTTATTTATTACTTTTACAACTCAATGTTCGCTCGATTATGGGCTTTTATATATTTTTATATATTCTAATTACGTTTGTATTCAATTTATTGATTCGGCCACCAGTTTCCCTGCAGGTTACTTGATAAATACGTTTTTAATGAAAACTTGCCACGCCTAGTCTGACGCCTTCACTTTAATGTGAGGCTGGAATGGGGATGTTGGTTAGATGTGGTTGGGCGTTGGGCCATGTAAGTCCTTAATTAACCGGCGATTAATTATTTGCCAATTTACCCTCATCAACTGCTTGCCAGAGTTCTAATTAGAAGCGTCGCCGCATGTGCCACGCCCACACAGCACGCACTGCGATACCCTGCTGCCCACATATAGAGTATCATTGTGGTTCATTTGTTAAAGGGGCCACAAAACTTATTTTCATGCAGCATAAATACTGATATAGTAAATAAGTATTAGCATGTTTATATATGTATGTACATAGTAGCAGGTAAATAGGTAACATAAAGGTAAACGAGGCATTGTTTGTGGCACGTTGCTGATGTGAAAGTTGCGGCACCAACTTCTAATTAACTGTAAGTGAAAATGTAAGAAGCAACTTGGCCCAAACTTTTTGACTAATCTCCAAGCAGAAAGTGTATAACAAATAAATGAAAATCAGCCAACCTGTCCATCTGTTCATCTGCTCACCTGTCTGCCCCGCCAGCCCGTAATGCCTTCTGCGTGTGTCATAAACATTTTTAATTGCTCATTTTTTAAGCATGACGCAGAAAAAGGATGCGGCCTTTGTTACGAATATTGTTTATAGCCAAGACATAAAGTCATAACAAGATGGAAAGCGCGTTATTTGCATTCTATTTCACATTTGCTTTGCCACGCTGATGGCCATTCAATTAAGTTAATACAGCGCGTGGGCGTAGTAGCAAAAGGCCAACACAGCATGTGGGCGTGGCAATTATTGGCCTCATTTCCATGTGGCAGCAACTAAAACTAATTACGTGGAGCCAACCAGCATGAATGATTAAAAATAAACACGCTTTCAATTCTGTTTCAGCCTCGTTGCGTTTATTGATCTTGGCATACAAGCGGATGGTGGTCAGATACATATGTATGTGTGCACAAGGACAAAAGTGGATGATATGAGAGTGTCCTAGTGTTTTTGCTATATACGAGTACTTACTGTATTTCCGCTTTAGTTTCTCTCCTCCTTTGATTTTGATTCCTATGCACGATTATCTCATAATTAAATTCGATTTTTCACTTGTTTTCTTTGTTCTACACTTTTATACTCTATTTTATTAACAAGATTTCCGCTTATTGTGTTGTCGGTTTGGCAAAGTAAATAAAATAGGATGTGGCCATGGGCCAGATGGCAAAGATGGAGGACTTAACAAAGTGGTCGTCCCTCATTTACATTTTGTGCATATTTTAATTGCTCGCAGGCTGAAAATTTCACGCAGCCATTCAGGGCAAAAGCCCAGAACAGAACAATGGCCTTAGCTCGAGCCTGAAGCTAAACGAGAACTATGGGAAATGCTGTGGTCAATGCACTTGGCATCCACTTTCCCTTTTTTGTTTTTTTGTTTGGGATTCGTACGATGGGGGTTAGAGGGAAGTAAGGGGTGGTCCATTTTTAATTGAAAATTAGAGCGAAACCTGCGCAAGTTTGTCCTTCGGCAGTTGCTTGAACAATTTGCGTTTATATTTTTTTTTTTTTTATTTCCGTTTTTTTTTTTGCGCTGTTTATTAAACTTCAATTGAAGAAGTTTTTCAATTAAAACAGCGCAGAGTGCACTGTATAGGGGTTTTTTAAGGGTTCCAAGCGAAAACTTTGTTTGACCAATTGCCAGTGATTGCGGTAAGGGTGGTGTGGGTCGTTTGGGACTCAAGAGCTCTTGATAGGCGATTGCAATGCCAACGGCTAATTGGATTTTTTATTATTTATTTTTTTTTTTTTTTGCAGATAACACTTGGCACAAATGTGCATATATATAAAATGGTTATTGCGACGCTTTGTTGACATTTTAATATCAATCTCCATTAGCTGTGGCGCCATTGCAGATGCGGATGTGAATGCGAGTACGTATGCGGATATCGATGAGAATACACTGTCATTAGGGGAGGTCACAGGGAACTCCAGCTACTGCTGCAATTTTGCAATCCATTAAAAGAGCCCAAGAGTGACGAAGCACTAAATAAAAGTAACGGAAAAAGCGCATATACAAATTAAGCATATTACGATCTAATGGATAACACCTGCTCTGGAAAAGGGGTGGCGGGGTAGATAGGGATAAGCAGGGGTTGACAGCGCCATCGAACCGAGAACACAACACAATCCCAAACATAAACAGTTGAAGATGAAACGCACACACAGACACACACACACAGGCACATGTGCCTGTGATTACTAATGTCTATCAGTGTATATGTGTGTGTGTGTGTATGTGTGTATGTGTGAATGTTTGTGCTCGTGTGGAAGTTGGAAGGGAGGTGGGAGGTTTCATTTATTTACACTTCACTCAGTTGGCCAATGGCTGCTGTTCACTTCGCGCACGTTTCGCACTCAGCTCAATTATAATGATTTTATGTTTTCTATTTCTTGTTTTGTTTATGCCGCTTTGCGCACCGAACGCTTTGAACTACAACGAGGAACTGAAACGGCAACGAAATGTACATAGTCGTCTCGATAATCACCAAAAAGCTCTAGCGAGCGCAATAAAATGGAAACGAAACAGAGCGACTCATCGCTAAGCTGACAACAGCGAGATTATGTGAGAGTGGGAGAAGGAGAGAAAGTATGTTAGTATGTTAGCTATTGATGCGAAAGGGAACGGTTGGGAGTGAGTGCTCTATGTTGCGATAGGGACACTTGTAGCGCGGCACAAACCATGTTGCCAGGCCAACAAAATGTTGCAGCAGCTATTAAAACTGTTGCGCGTGCCACAAAAACTTTAGCTATTTCCCAGGTGTAAACAAAATGAGGGTTTTACATTGTTGATGTAGTTGTTGTTGTTGTTGTTTGTTAGTTTTATGAACTGCCAAAATATCAAGTGCGGGCAATTAATATCTAAACGAAATTGAGTGTGTGGGTGGTTGTGTGGTTAGCATTGTTAAGTAAACACTTCTATTTGGCCATCTGCTTGCTGATAAGATAAACACTAGAGCTAGCGATCCAACGGCTTTAGAAACATTTATTGTTGTTCTTGTTGCTGTTGCAGCTGTTTGCCTGCAATGTATGTCAGTCCCGGGCAGCATCGTCAAGTAAGGCAGTCAGGATGAACGAGAGAGAGAGCGAGAGTAAGCACAGTTTGCGAGAGAGCTTTCGTTTTGTTGCTGCTCAATTGCTAGCAGCGTTTCGTTCGTTTCATTTCCATTTCGTTGCGTTTGCAATTGGCGCGCATTTAAAATGCATGGCATGGCCTCTTTAATAATTTGACGTGCATTAAATTAAGCATCAAATTCTCATTACCTTAATTATTTATTACCATCAACATGGTCTGCCATTGGTTAACCTTGACTGATGACTGGATAAACATTTCGTTGAAAATACAACTGTAAAAGTAAGAGATATGGGGCACGCAATTCGCATGTTTTTTTTTTTTTTTTTTTTTTGTGTTTTGTTTCTTGGTCTCTTATGACTATTGCAGGACAAAACAACCCTTTTAGGCAACAAACATTTGTTTAGTCTTGTCACACACACATACACACACACCCAGTCACACAGAAAGAAGGATACGTACACATGTAAGTCTTGCAAACAAGGATTTAATGCTCTTTTGTGCCGTTGTCGCAAATTACGTAGGAAGATTTATGAACTGTAACCGAGAGCACGCATAACAACCCAGGCCACACCATTAAAGCCACACACTTTAAAGCATAATTATTATTATGGTTGTAATTGTGAAAATCATTTCGAAGCATCGAATTGTGCGAAGATTCCATTAGCATTTTCATAAAAGCGTTCATTAAGAGAACTCAAATAGCGTAAGTTACTCCGTTCAATGCTCCCTTTCCCGCAAGTTATATGTCGCTTGCGCTTGCCACTTGCCACCATGTGCCAACGAACTTTTGGTATTCGCACCCTAACTCCTAACAAAAAAGCTCCTCCGAAGCAGAAGCAGCTCGAACGCAGGTGTCTTCGTTCGTCAGCAGCAAATTAAACACGATTAGGTTGCAACAACAACAATAAGAGCTTTAAGAATGGGTTGTGCTTAAGCATTAGCATATCGTATAACGCCAGTTCTCTCTCTATCTCTCTCTAACTGTCTATATTCTTCACTCACTGTATCTCGCTTACTTACTCATTCACAGTAGCTGCCATCAATACGCCGCCTAAAGCACAATCAATTTCAATAGTTAATAAGCTGCTGGGCATTTGATGTCACACTGACTTTTTAATACCCTTTCAGGGAGTATTATAATTTTGTCTGTTAATCTATCTAACATAACAGTTGTACATACATATTTTTATTTTTTCTATATTTCATATTATGTTTTGTTTTCATCAGTTGTGAGCCCACAATTTAAATTTCGCTTCTCAATTATGCAAGGGGTTTTCCCATTGCGTATTGTTGTTTGTCTTTTATTGATGATATGCCACCGGCAGTATTCACCGTTGATAGGCATTTGGTACATGGAAACTGTAAATACCATAACAAAAAGCACTTAATTCAGGGGTGTAATGGGATAAGCCACTTTTGTTAATTTACAAATTTGGGTTGGGTAATGCATTGCGTATCAAAAAAATGTATTTAATTAATTTGATATCATAGAAACCAGAGTATCAAGAGTATTAAGTCTTCGCCATTGCAAAGATTGAACACATTTTTTTATATTATCCTAGGCATTGTCTATAATTGAATCTCCTGTTGCGTGTGCCCAACGGACTGCTCTTCCTGTGTTTGCATCTGAGTTTGTCTGTGTTTGCGAGTGTGTGTGTGTGTGTTTGCGTGTGCACTTTAGTGCTGCTGTCGCTGCATAAATGAATTGATTTACTAAGTGCTAGGCCGCTGGCAGCTACCAGTTGTTGGTTGGTTTCATCTACAACCTTCTTAGTTGCCCAATTAGATTTTGTAATTTTTTGATAACTGCATACTGTGCGTATACGTAATTGATGAGCATAATAAGCATAACTCACAAAATGGTAATTTCTTGAAAGTTTTTTTTAATAGCTGAAGGTGTTTCTGCTTCAGTTTCCTCTTCCACATTATATAACAATCTATAAGCTCATAAATCTAAACACTTATGCTATGTGTGTAAAATCAAAAAAGGAGCTGAGAGGCTCTAACGTGTTTTAATCGCTCATAGAATTTCAGTTTGTAGACATTCATACATCTCAGCATTGGTTTTCAAATATCTATTAAAGAAAGCTATATCTCCGTTGCAATAACTCTCCTATAGTCGACACCTCAGAGACTCAATAGCCTGATTTAGAGCCCGATTAAAGGGAATCAAATGATATTCGCTAATTATTGTACATGTATCTCTAATTGTAAGTTCATTTGTGTTCTATCTAATCTGAAAACGGACTGTTTAGACTGGATCTACAGATTAATTTGTAAAATTTTCATTGTCATACTGAAATTGTTATCCTTTGTATTTAAGACCCAATTATGAATTAATTAATTATAATTTAAATTATTATACCATTTACTGGGATATATTTAAATAAAATAATATTTTGCACATGTACATACATGCGAATTCTTTGCATGCTCATAGCTGCTAGCTTTTGCATATGTACACATACTCAATCAAAAAGTGAGTGTTACGAAACTGCATTTTGAAATTAAACAACCCTGTCAAATATCACAATTGTTTTTGTGTATTATATTTTATATCAAATAATATAATCAATATGTTAATGGCGATCTGCGATCTCGAACTGTAACAGTAAGAAAACAATAATAAGGCAATATACATTTCATTTTTAAACTGTTCTTTTAATATATATATAATATAAACATAATTCAATATTTTATCATATGTGTATCCATCAACGTTTATAAATCAACGACTTCAACTCTGGAAATTAAATTAAAGACTTTGACGTGCGTAATTTAACAGCTATTGCATTTATCTTTTTCAATATTAATATGACACTGCTTACAGGGTCCATTGATGATGACATCTCCGTTGGGATCTGGATCGGCTACTGGATTGGCTGTTAGTTAATAAGAGATATTTGTATTATTTGTAGAACATTTTTTATATAATTATATAATAGACTTTTAATATACACACCACGAGCCAGAGCCAAGAGAAAGCACACAAGGATGGTGGCAAACGAGAAGAAGTGCATATTGTTGATTGATCTACGAACTCTTGAGTTAAGCTGATGATTTGAGAGAGTCAACAACGTTCTTATATAGGTATTCGTATCGGAAATACCCATCAGCAAACTCAGGGAAAGTTCTGGATGCTTAATAATTCCCGTGACTATATTGTATATACTCCCATTGCCGAATGAATTTCGTCGTGGGAATACCTTGCTTATCATATAAGTTCTATTTCCATCAGAGAGAAGAAATTTACGAATTAATTAATAAGAAGCGGATCAGTCGAGCGCAGGCGACAGTATAATACACTGTACAGTACTCTATAATAAACATACTCTATAGTTTGGTCTGGTAACTTTTTCAGTACATCTCAGTTTTTTCATGGAGTTCACTTGCTCGCCAATATATAAAATGCAAATGATTATTAGAATAATCATAGAACTTGAACGACAAACTCTATCTAATATTACAAACATCATAATAAATGATTATTTTTTACAAATCTCTGAATACATTACGTTTAAGCTTGCAACATAATTGTCGGCAAGCAGTATGACATTTGAAGTGACACAACTCTCAGCTTTTCGGCAAGAATGTGTACACTTGCAAAAGCTAGCAGCTACATCAAAAAGTGAGTGCTGCGAAACTTCAATTTGGAATTAGTCAGCCCTGTCAATTGTTTTTATACTCTGTACAGGGATATTTATTTGTAACAGGCAGAAGGAGGCGTGGCAGACCCTATAAAGTATATATATTCTTGATCAGTATCAAGAGCCGAGTCGATTGAGCTCTGTCGCCTGGCTATCTGTCCGTCCGTCCGCATGTCCGTCTGTATGAACGCGTCGATTACAGCAACTATAATAGCTAGAGATACCAAATTTGGCATCATACCATACGCAGATCAAATTTATTTTAAATTTTTGATACCCCCCCCCGCTTCTTACGCAAATCGAAAAAAAAACGAGTTATGGCCACATTTCTCATCGTAGACACTTCTATCTTAACAAGTGCATAAAGAATATTATATGGAAGGAATGCTGAAAGTTTAATCAAGATCGGTTTATAAGTAATAAAGATAATCAGAAAAGAAATATAAGTAACTGTTCTATTGAATCGTTGAGTGTTCCGGGCAGCACATGTGCAGACGTAAATGAAGTGACGTAACCGTCAGCTTTTTATGGTAATAAGTCTTTTTTTTTTGTCGATATTTTAGAGAAGGTATCCAAGGATGGAAAATATTTAATATAATCTTCCGCAAAGGACTTCTCATTCCTAATTTAAATTATTCCTTTACTAATTGCTGGCAGTTCATAGTTGTTCGTTAGTACATCTACAATCAGCCTACTTATCAATTAGGATTTGTTCTAAATACTCATAAATCTAAGCACTTATACTACAAGTGTAAACCCAAATGGGGCTTGGTTCAGTTCAGATTCAGGTCTTAGTTCAATATTCTATATTGTAAAATCGAATAGTTTTTAATTGATGTGGAGGGGTATCCAAAAATCAATATATTAATCGCGGTCTGCGATTTCAAACTATAACGGTAAGAAAAAAATAGTAGGACAATATATATTTCATTTTTAAACTGTTCTTTTAATATTCGCTTTCATGGAAAAATGTTACATTTGTTATAAACATAATTCAATATTTTATCATATAAAAGATTTATAAATCAACGATTTCAACTCTGGAAATTAAATTAAAGACTTTGACGTGCGTAATTTAACAGCTATTTCAATTATGTTTTTTCACATGAAAAACACAATTATCACAGGGTCCATTGATGAGGACATCTCCTTCGGGATCTGGATCGGCTACTGGATTGGCTGTTAGTTAATAAGAGATATTTGTATTATTTGTAGAACATTTTTTATATAATTATATAATAGACTTTTAATATACACACCACGAGCCAGAGCCAAGAGAAAGCACACAAGGATGGTGGCAAACGAGAAGAAGTGCATATTGTTGATTGTTCTACGAACTCTTGAGTTAAGCTGATGATTTGAGAGAGTCAACAACGTTCTTATATAGGTATTCGTATCGGAAATACCCATCAGCAAACTCAGGGAAAGTTCTGGATGCTTAATAATTCCCGTCATTGTATATAGTCCAAATACTAAATGAATTTCAACCTTACTTATCAGAGATCTTCTATTTCCCTCAGAGAATTACGAATAAATTAATTATAATTTAAATTATTATACCATTTACTGGGATATATTTAAATAAAAGATGGTAATAGAAGAGCACAGCTGTATTGTTGAAGTCCTGAAGTTGAAGTCTTGAATTGATCTGATACTTTGGAAATCGACAAAGGATGGTTTTCATAGAACTGGAAGCATAATAAACGCATCATCAGATGTAAAGAGTTTCAACTCAGAGAAAATTATAACTTGTTGAGCGACTCACTTGGAAAGGATAAATTCAAGAGATTTCCCAATTGGTAGACTGTCGAATGGCATGTCCTGTAAGGATATACAAAACAATGTAATCTAATGCCTTTTGGGACTGGGACTCAAGCTGGCATTCGCCATGACAGTTGCTTTGTTGGCAAGTTGAGGGTTCGCCAAGTTTTCCTTGTGCCTGTCAGGCGATGCGTCCACTAGATGATGCATTGAACAGACCCTGAATGGTTAATGGAGAGAGCGGTATTGGGTTAGCTGTTCGGCTTGCGGACGCTAATCCATCAACAGCAGTCAGGCTGAGTGCCGACATCAGCCATCAAAACAAAACCAATAAAATGTCCTATCCTGTCCTGTGTTGTTCTGTCCTTTGCTACGTTTCTGCCCAAAGGAATCGCCACAACAGCCTCGCGAATATGTACCTCGTGCTCCATTAGAATATATATATATATTCGAAAAGCCCTAAAAATCCATATTCATTGAAGTGTGCGTTGGGGCTCGAATGGGTTGCGGGCTATGAGCAGAATGAAGGGGGACTATAAAAACGGATGTGAAACGCATTCTGTGCATTCGCCCTGGCCAAATATCACCTGCAATCACGACTGGGCCTTTTGACAGAGTCCCCTGAGAAACAAACAGAACAAATTGTGTTTTGGCATTTTTTATGCTTCAATAAAGTTCAATAAAATAAAAAGACATCAAAGTGGAAAATGCTCGCATGATTTCCACGCACTCTTCGATAACGGTAACGGCAATGAAAAACGTCAAGTAAATTAAAGTCTGCCTTGTAGGCATTTCATTCCACTTCAGCTTACAGCATATCCAAAAAAAAAAAAAAGAGAAGGAAAACACAAACAACAGCAAATGTAGAGAACTGAACCGAGGAAATACTGAGCACTTGAAATTCCTGATTCCATAGTCATGTCACGAAGGTCAGACGAACACACAGCTGGCATTGATGGACAGCGACAGTCGACAGTCGACAGGCGAAGGGCGACCTTTGGCCACTGAAAAACCCAATTTGCCATTTTGGCAATCCCAAAAAAGATTCTATACTGCAAAAAATAATTCTATAAACAAATTTGATAACAAAATTTAATTGTCACATTGATTTGAGCAAGCGAACTCATGTTATAGCTTAGTTAATATTATTAAAACTATATTAAAACAAAAGAGTTCATAAGTTGTACCTTACTTTTGATAGTTAATAAAGAACCATAATTATTTTGATCGGCTAAAAAAATCATTTCTAAAATTAATTCCCATATTTATTTGGAAAACATTTAGTGTCTAAAATTTGTTGATAAGTCTGAATGTTTCCCGTGTTTTTATAAACAACATTAGCGCTTGCTTTCTGTTATTCAAATTAAGTAGTTCAAGCATTTAATAAAGTTAATCATTCTTGAAAATTATCAAAATATCATTGAGCAAAGTTTGCTGGGTCACGACCTCCTGTTCTGAGTGTATTCAGTTGACTGAGGAATTTGAAGAATGCTTCATGTTGTTGTTGTTGCTGCTGCTTAGGCCTGTCTCATTTGCAAGTCCAAGCTGCCCTTGGCCAATAGCTCTGCCCTATTTGACTTGGCTATTTGGTGACTTGGTTTATTTTGATCATATCTATATCTAAGTAATGGCATGTCACTTTTAATTTGGTCAACGATTTATACTTATATTCACAATGCTCCCAGGCCATACAATTCCCTTCCTTGCAACTTCCCTTGGTATTTGCTTTCCCCATGCGGCGCCTCAGTTCATTTTCAATAAAAATGAAGACGGCCTAACAGGGAGAGGGTGCTGAGAGTGGGCATGAGAACAAGAGAGCGAGAGAGGGAGAGACGGGGGAAGGAGCAAACAGAGCGCATTATACAAAGAGAAAGACATCTTCATTGTCTTTATCTGATGGTCTTAAGCACACTTGTCTGCTGGCACGAGTATATTTCTATTATGTGAGTTTGTCCTGTGTCCTTGGCATTGTTTAGTGCGGGCTCATGACTCTGATGCTTTAAAGCCACACGGCCTGCTTCAATGCCAGCAATTAGCTAGAAAAACCAACTGGCATTTAATTGTTATTAATCGCCAGCTAAAGAAATAGCGGGAAGCGAGACACAGACAGATAGAGAGAGAGAGAAAGGATAGATACTGTGAGCGACACAGAAATTAAGTAATATTTATGTTGGCAATGCGATTGCTATACGGAAATTCAAAAAGATTGACGCCCACCAGACTATGCCACTCACTATATATACGCCTTTCATGGCCCTAGCCGTGGTCGTGGCCCTTGCCCTTGCCCTGGCCCTGGGTTTTGTCCTGGCATATCCATTAATAACACTGGATTTTCCACTTGAGGTCTGACAATGCCAGCGGCAGCACTCAACATGCTTCAAGTGCGTATCCGTGTTGGTGTCCATGTCCTTGTGACTGCCTTCTACTCCAATTAATCTCACACGCTTTTGGGCTTTAAGGGGACCCCTACGCCCCCCCTCCCCTCCATCCCTAGCGCCTATTCACCCTCCACGCCTCTACTCTCCATATTGTAGGCCTGTCTGTGATTTCAATTAAACGGGCAAAACTAAGTTATGAGGATAAATGCCAGTCGTCAAATGGCAATCAATTAGTCAATGCTTTTCAGCAGGCAATTCAGCTCGCCTCCCCTTCCCGATGCCCCTCCACTATCGTCACACCTGACTTAGTTGCCATCCAACAATTTGTGTAGGAGAAATTACTCAATTACGATATTAAATTTAATGCCCAGGACAAGGGCAAACGAGGTCGCTTTTGATCGCACTAAAAGCTTTAATAACTGTAAATTGCTTTCACAGTATTTTGACAGCAAAAGCGTCTGCCATCTCTGCTTGTCTCTCAACTCCCGCATTCGTCTGGCAACGACGCGTCGCGATGTCGACGTCGACGTTTCACCTGCATGCCAACGTGCCACTTGTCGCCCTTCTCGACTTTGGCTCCTGGTATTTCCATTTCGCTGCGGCGCGTGACCAAATATTTAAGGACACTCGACGTGAGCAGCACTTTAAGTTCGAATCGAAGCTAAAATTCTCGACTCTGTCGTTCTTAGGATTTCAAGTTGGTAGCTATCGACCTGCATTCCAATAACAAAATTTCAACCTCGCAGACCCCGCTAAAAATCCAATTAAAGTTCACTTTAACAAAATCGCGCCGCGAACGTTTCTCGGCTTAGCCATTAACTAATGTCAAAATCCGCTTAAAAATTTAATTCTGCACCTGTTAAAAAGGACAGCCCTTAGGAGAATTTCCCCGATGAGCAGAAAAGCGGATTTTCTGTTGGTGAAAAAGCATTTGCGATTGCAATATGCCGCTGCTTGTCCAGGCAACATTACCAGCAAAATCAGTAGCTGAAGCAGAAGCAGGAGCAAAGGCAGCAGCAGCAGCAGCAACAAAAAAAGGCAAAAGTTACTCCCTGTGACCCTTGGAACAACATCAGCCCCAAATTGACAGTAATTGAATTAACACATAAGTAAATTAATTCATCAGCAAATTTACGCTTGTGCGTAGTATGTGCCAGTAACTTGATTAACATGAATAAAACTGAAACTGAAACTGGATCTGAATCTGAATCTGAATCTTAGTCGTGCTGTTTTATATTTCCTATCATATGATTTCATTTATTAACTGCCTTTTTTTCAATTTTTCAACGCCAACATTTTTTATTTCTCACTGTCCAATGGTGCTTCAATGTCTGTCAACAGCTGTTCATTAAATATTTAAAGCATACTTTTGGGCGGCCGACGAAATTCAATCGATACTGAAAGCTTTAAGCTATACGATTGTGATCGGCATTACGCAGCTTTCTCTTTTCAGTAGCTTTTCGTAGTTCAGCTGTGCTGGTCGCGTTTGCTTTCAGAGAGGCAATTAATATTAAAACAGTGTATAAAAAGATAAAGGTAAACTTAATAATTGTTTGTTTTTATTTTGTGTGTGAACTTTAATGATAAGCGATAATTAACCTAAAAACATAATCTCTTCTTCCATAGCATGTCCAACAAACCCATTCTCTACTATGCGCCACGCAGTCCACCATGCCGAGCTGTGCTGCTGACAGCAGCTGCGTTAAACATCAAGCTGGATCTCCGGTAAGTGATGCCGATGCTTGTATTCAATCCCAGAATTGTAGATAGCGTGTATACAGTAGAGTTTGGCTTAAAGCAAACTGTACTTAACAATCGAAAACTATATTAACATTGTTAAAACATACCCGGCAACTTGAAACTTTGAAACCTGTTGCGTTTGCATTTCATTCAATCGAAAACTCGTCTCACCGGCTGTTCTCGCAAGTCTAACTCTCTCCCTCCCCCCTCTCTGTAGCCTTGTCAATGTTAAGGCTGGTGAGCATATGACGCCCGAGTTTCTCAAGCTAAATCCGCAACACACCATTCCAGTGCTAGATGATAATGGGGCCATTGTGAGTGATTCCCATGTGATCTGCAGTTATCTGGCGGATAAATATGCTGGAGAGAATGACTCTCTCTATCCTAAAGAGCCGGCTCAGCGTCGCTTGGTGGATGCGCGTCTCTTCTATGATTGTGGACATCTATTTCCACGCGTTCGTTTCATTGTGGAGCCGATCATTTACTTTGGTGTCTCGGAGGTGCCCGAAGATCGTGTCACCTACTTGCAGAAGGCCTATGATGGTCTGGAACACTGTCTAGCCACGGGACCCTACTTAGCTGGCTCAAAACTGACCATTGGGGATCTCTGCAGCGTTGCAACGGTCTCAACGGCGGCAGCCTTTGCACCCATCGATGCCGACAAATATCCAAAGCTTACCCAATGGCTACAGCGTCTTCAGGCATTGCCTTACTATAAGGAAACCAATCAGGAGGGCTTAGAGATGCTGGTCAACCTTGTCAAGGGTCTGCTGGCCGAGCGTCAGCAACAGAACAAGAACTAAACGATGTCCCATCAATCAATTTGCTTATAACTTATACGAGTACAATATATTTTCTGTTCAATTTCATTGCCTAAACTTCATTTGACATCTTGAAGTGGAGCCGAGGGGACGTCTGGGCAAAGAGGAGCAAAGGAAATATGAGAATGCTAGAGGCGAGCACAGTTATGACCAGCTGCTGTGCCAATGTAATGGCAAAACTTTTTATGGGTTTCTGGGCAACAACATAGCAGCATAGACTGTATGAAATATAAGACAAACTTTTCAGCCAGCTTTTGTTGTTTGATGGCCATTGTTATTGTTGTTCTTGCTGTTGTTGTTGCTGTTGCTGTTGCTGTTGCTGTTGCTTGTTAGCCATTGATTACGAGCTGTAAGTGTTCGTATTTATAGTTGCTATCCCTGTTAGCAGTTACTCGAAAGCACTTGAGTTTGATGGGAGCAGCCAACTATGTATCACTATGATTGATATGTCAAATCAACAAGGTGATAAAAGACAATAACATTAGCAATAATCAGTAGGAACAACAAAGCAACAAGCTAAAGAAGTTCAAGGAGTTATATAACATATACAGGATGGAAAAATCATTCCATTATTTATTTAATTTTGTTAAATACCTAGGCACATTAATGCCTATTAAATATTTGCAGTGTTGACATTGCCAAGTTGCTAAGGTTGCCAGCATGCAAACATAACTTGCGCAGCGTAAAAAACTCCAAAAAACTCGAAATTTTTGAAAAGGGGCGGGGCAAAAAATCGAGTAACGGAAGTTTTTTTAGTTTTATTTTTCTGATTTCTTTCTCATTTGTGGACCGATCTTGATGAAACTTTCGGCATAGCTTCCATGTGGTGCTCTCTATGCACGCGCCAAGTTAGAAGTGTCTGTGTTGGCGTGGGCGGTACAAGTTTTGTCTTCAGGCGCGATTTGCGAGGCAGGGGAGTGAGGTATCGCAAATCTAACATACACTCAATCTGGGGGGTGATTCAGGGAGCTTCATAAAGTGCTGAATCGCAGAAGCTCCCAAAATTTGTGGAAAACTTGGAAAACAACGCATAGTTCGAAATATTCACATTTAATATTGCATACTTTCGCGCTGAAGTAATATTAATATGAATACGATTTAATTGGGGGAAGTGGGGAAGTCGTCTGTCTGCATTGATTACCATGATCCCCAAGCCTGGGAAGCAACCAACGGAGGTCAACTCATACAGACCAATCAGTCTCCTTCCGGCATTGGGTAAAATGATGGAGAGAGTCATCTTAATTCGGATCCTTAGTCTGGAGAGCGTATCTCAAGCGATACCAAAGTGGCAGTTCGGTTTTCGTAAGGGACATGGTACACCAGAACAATTCCATAGAGTTGTGAATTTTGCACTGGAGGCTATGGAGCAGAAAGAGTATGCTGTGGCTGTGTACTTGGACCAACTTTGTACTCCATATACACAGTCGACATGCCGAAGCCGTGTGCAGTACGAGCAGTTGACCCTCAGGACGTTCTTATCGCAACATATGCCGACGACACCGCTGTTCTTACCAGGAGCCAGTCTCTTGGCACTGCCGCCGAGGCCTTGCAGCAATATGTCAGGAGCTTCGAGATATGGGCCCATAATTGGAACATGGGCATCAATGCTAGTAAATGTGATTCTCTGTGACATTCTCTACAAGAATTGGATTCTGTCCTGGAATTAGGATGTTGGGATCAATCCTCAGTCATGAATCGCACTACAAGTATCTCGGAGTCATCCTTGACAGATGCCTAAACTACGCTCGGCATACAACAATGTTGCAAAAAACCATCCTGGCAAAGGCGGCAAGGATGTCGTGGCTGTGTCGCCAAGAAATAAGTTTTCTCTGCAGAACAAGGTTACCATATAAAAGGCGATATTAAGCCCAATTTGGAAGTACGGGCTTCAAGTTTACGGAGTAGCCGCCAAGACTAACATTAGCAAAATTCGAGTGGCTCAAAGCAAAATCCTCAGGAGGATGTCCAATGCGCCTTGGTATATGCGGAATAGAGACATTGAGCGTGACTTAGGCGTACCTATGCTTGGTGACGTACTGCAGCTACAGGCCGAAAATTACTGTCAAAAATTGGCCTCCCATCCAAACGCGCTTGCCCAACGCCTACTGAGGTATGCAGGCAGAAGACGCCTGAAAAGGCTGCACCCACATGATCTTCCTGCCCGAAGAATTTCTTAATTTCTTAATTTAAATATGTAAATATGTAAATACCAAAATAATGAAAATAATTCTATGTATTATATGTATAACTATATTATAAGATAGTCATTGTTTTTATATTAATGTATAATTAGGTTAAGCTGCCATGAAGGTAGTAATGTACTAATTTTCAGCCAACAGTACAAATCTGAAATAAATTGGAATCTATTTAAAACCAGTCGAAAAGGCTACAGTCGACCGTATTCGACAGTATAATACCCTGTACAGGCTTCTATATTAAGAGTATTTTGATAATAGATACTTTGATTAAAATAAAAGTAAGAACATAACAGGTGTTTAAAGAAAACCCCTTTGAAACTCTTATTTTGCATATGAATTCTTTGCTTGCTTATAGCAGCTAACTGTCACTTATTTATACATATTCAATCAAAAGCTGAGTGTTACGACACTTAATTTACTTATGCCTGTGTCGCAGTAGTTCCCTATCTCGCTCGCACAAATATGCACACATGGTAAGCAGACGCATGTGTCACAGTCGTTCGCTGTCTCGCTCGCACACATGTGCTGCCTGCTGCTCAACGATTCCGTGGAAAAATAAATTTTATTGCTGATTATCTGTCTTATTTACAAACCGATCTTGATGAAACTTTTAGCGTTCCTTCTATATATCATTCTTAACGCACCTGTTAAGTTAGAAGTGTCTACGTTGAAAAATGTGGCTATTATTCGTTTTTTTTTTCGATTTGCGGGGGAAGGCGGGGAGGTATTCAAAATTTGAAACAAACTTGATCTGCGGACGGTATAGAGGAACCTTCATGCCAAATTTGGAGTCTCTAGCTCTTATAGTTGCTGAGATCGACGCGTTCATACAGACGGTCAGACAGACAGACAGACAGACAGACAGACGGACATTTTTTCACAAAGTTAACATATCCCTGTACAGGGTATAAAAAATAATAATTATTGCTGTTCACAGTCGGCAGTTGTAAACTCTGCTTACTTTCACAGTCAGCTGAAACAGCCGCAGCAACAATAACAACAACAATACCAGCTACAACTGCAATTTAATTTTTAGCTGACGAGAAGCGACAGCAATAACTTCAACTTGGTCTAGTCCCCATTCTATTTGCAACAGCCACTCAAGCACTTTTTAGACGTACTACACACATGACTGCCACAGTTTCTATTTGGTTTCACTTTTTACTTTCATTAAATTAAACTGCAACAACGAAAAACGCAAACACTTTTGGCTTTTGGCGTTGTGCAAAGTTTTGGGCCACAGCGCAAATTGTTGGCCAAGCCAGCAGCAAATTAAAGTTTGGACAACTTTTACTTGCGTTTTTCGTCCAGCATTAAATCTCATTAATTAAGTTGGACAGTTTTGCCGCTTGGCTGATCCCGTCCTTGGTATAATATTACAATAAAGTACGAAACAATGGAGTCAAATACAACAGTTATCTTTGTAGTTCCAAAGATATAATAGCAGCGCATTTAATTCCAGCTGTACATATACAGTAAACTTAGACAATATTACCATATAAATTTTAAATTTCTACACGATATATGGATCGATATTTGCAATCTATATTTGAGAATTAACCACAATGAATTTTCCTAGCAAGGTGATGGCCTTAACTGCAATTCCGCACGTAAAACTATATAAAAAATGTCCATTCTGTAAGTGTCCTAGTTATATCTATGATATAATTTTGAATTACGAGGAATACAATTTAATACATTCTATCTACAGATGTTCTAATGGCTAAACCAGTTGCTGTTCCCTGAAATATTTTAGTCAATAGAGAATAAAAAATGTGTAATTTTTCTATTTATTAGGAGTTCTTAGCTATGATTAACTTACACAGTTTTGTTGCTATTGAAATTAGTTTAGCAATGCTTGCTAAATCAAATTTTCAGTTATTATAAAAACATGAAAATGTAAATATTTGATGTGGACTACTTATTGAAAACTCTTTTCAAACCATAATAAACAATAACTAAGGCATTCAGTCATTCACAACAATAAGCAATCATTAATATTTACTGCCATTGATTGAATCTTACACAAATGAATTAATAAGAATATTTGGATATTCTCAAAAGAAACATTACTACTTCAGTTGAAAAACAGACTCATGTTGCTTCTAATTAAATTATAAGTTTTAAAAAGAAAGAAATGGAAAGTATTTGCTATTACTCCAATGCTACTTTGCAGTTGTATCCACTAACTAGATTAATGATGCTGCTACTATCGAACTGTAAATTTTGGTTACAGATAGAAAGGATTGCAATAAAATGAGAAATTGAAAAGCGCAACATAAATCGAAGCTGAGAAAGTGAAAGAAAGCGAATTCTATTAGGGAATAAAACTCCTAAACTCCTGGCTGCTTTTTTGTCCTTATATTTTTGAGTATATAAATTATTATTGAATCAGAAAGAATTTGGTTATAAAAACCCTTGAGTTGTTGCCGCTTGTTGAGTTATGCTTGTGCTGCCCGTCAATTACGCATACGCACTGTGTGCTGTCACAAAAATTAAACAAATGCTAATTAGCAACTACGCTGGTTGCAGATGAACATGTCAACAACTAGTAGTAACTCCCAGCTGATTATCATCTAGTTAATATATTAGTTTATGCAACGACAGCAGCACCACACACACTGACGCAAATGCACACACAGTAAGAGCAGTTTGTTGCTACGAGATTCAATTATAGTCAATGCCGGGAATAAAACTAGTAAATTAATTAAATTTGCGATGACGAATGTGTTTAGAGTATTTAAAAATTTCTTTAACAACATAGGCAATCGTCGGACTTTCATTTATCGTCTTTGTGTGATAAGAATGACGCTTCCCATGCTAAATTTTGCGCTATTAAACCTTATTGAACTTATTATTCGAATTGCTACATACTAGATTTGGGAATATTCCTTACTTATCTCATTATTAATGTATTTGTGTATATTTAACAGCAAGTGGCTACATAAGTTGAATGTTGAATCTTTAAAGGAATCAGTATCAACAATGCAGCCCTTCACATTTGTCAGCATCTTTATGGTCGGTCTCTTGGCTTTGGCAAGTGGTAAATATCATAATAATCGATATCAATAAAACAATTACTACAATAAAGACTTATTTATCAACAGCCAATCCAATTGTTAATTGGTGTGATGAGCGCGTTACCTTTTCTAAATACCCTGCAGAATATTGCGAATTTCTCGCTTTTTACAATAAAACTGAGCAAAAATTTAACAACTAATATAATTAAGCAATCTAATGGTACATTTATTGAAAGACATTAATAATATTATCTAATTATTAATTAATTAGTATCTAAAATAATTCATGTAAATTAAATAAAAATACAGCCTACAGTCGATCAAAAGAGACAGAATGCTACCCTGTATGTTTCCATGAGCTAGGTTGGTTTATTAGAATTTCAACTAATTAATATAATATACAAGTATTTTGGGAATATTGTAAATAATAATCAATAACATAAATAGAAAGATATACTTAGACAGAGATGAGTTTTAATATTCTGCCAATTCATGGTTTACAATGAGCTATGATTTGGTTGAGTGAGTTTGTTGGGGATTGAAGCGAAGTCTTTTGTGTATTCAGAACAATAACACGGGTCGCACATTTGCTGCTTCAGCTGTTTATTGCTAATTTGTTGCGGTTGTGTAATTTTGTTTTACATTTTGTTGTTGCTTGTCATAAAGCGTGGACCCCATCAATGCTAGTCAAGTCCCTAAACACCTATGTAGGCTGTGGGCGTTTTATTCATGTCCATGACAGGCGGCGTTTCTTGACTGTTTAGGTGTAGTTATGTAAATGACACGCCCACACGCCCAGACGCCCACACGTCCTCACGCCCCGAGACACCGCTGACAGCTGGCAAATGTGAGCCGAGTGCTTTGAATGCTTTTAATAACTTTACAGACACGCACACAGATCCACATACGGCACCACAATGGGGATCATTCTGGCTGGGCTTTAGCTAAACCACGATGAGCTGAACCATGCGTGTATGAGTGTGTGAGTGTGTGAGTGTGTGAGTGTGTGAGTGTGTTTCATATGCCCTTGTCCACACGTACTTAAAATGCAAAAGCAGCTGAAATGAAATGAAAAACCGTCTTCTTCTTCTCCTTCTCCTTCTCCTTCAGCTTCAGCTTCTTCTTGCCCTTGTCACTTATCTTGTCCAAGCTGACTGCTAAATTCACCTGGCACTTTGGCGAGGGCAGCTTTAGCTGAACTTAAAGCTGACTAGGATTAGGCCATGAAAACGCAGCCAGATGATGCTGTTAATGCTGCTGCCGCTGCTGCCGCTGCTGCTGATGTTGTCATTGTCTTTTGGGGATTTTGATTTGCATTAAAAACTTTTCAAATGAAGTCAAGAGATAATTAAATCATTTGAAAGCTGACGTTAAGTTATTACACAAGATGCTGAACGGACGGGGGAATAGGCAAAGGTGTGTGCTATTGTTTCTATAGAGGTTTCATTTCTAAAGAATTCATGCCCCCGCCCAGGATTACACCCACACCCAGGTGATGCTTAATTAAGGCAGCTGTTGTATACGTCTGTGTGTGTGTGTCTCTTCTTCCCTTTTTGGCCAGCCCGGATGTGGCACATGTCTGTGCAAAACCAATTACAAAAGCTGCCAAATATCGTAGACAAAGCCCATGGCCATGGGCGTCAGATGTGGGAGTTGAAGTGTGAGTGTATGGGAGCTGGCAACGTCACTGGCACCTATGCAAAACACGTATACGTCATGTGGACCAAGCGGCAACGCATAAGTCACCCAATTAAGCGTGTTTTGTGTGATGGAACCAGAAGCAACCAGCAACAGCAGCAGTCCCAAAACATGCAGCTGTCGTTCGTGTCGTACAAACAATAACAAGAGGCGCACAACGACCCAGACGGCACACGCAGAGAGACGGGAGAGAGAGAGAGAGAGAGAGAGAGTGATTCACCTAGAGAGAGCGAGAGCAGGAAGGAAAAATGAGTGTCCGCAAATGGGGATAAAATGCAGTCAGTGGATTCATAGACACACACAGTGTCATTTACAGCAATTGTCATTCACTTAGCACATAATGCTTAGATCTTCAAAAATGTGGTTGTATGACAGCTTCAAGCTTCAATTTATGCATGGGCCGTTTGACAGTTGCAACCTAATCCCATTTGAAAACTCTATGGAGTACTGTGAAAATAGAATAAAGAAGATATAATTTGAAATGTTCACATTTCTTTGCATAAAATATAGTTAAATTATAATTCGAAGTATTGAAATCTGCTTTGGTTTAGTTGTTTATTTAATTTATAACTATCGTATTACTTAATTCAATACGTTAATACCTGACAATGCATAGGCATGTTATTGTTTTCTATTTCTTATTTATTGTAATACTCTCTTTTATGTACTCTCTTCTTCATCTAGCCCAATTAGAGAAAGGTCGAGAGCTGCACATTGCATTGGTGCTAAACATATGACCTCTGCTGTGTGTGGCGCTTACACTAACATGCCAAAATTGGTTGCATGCCTCGATCATAACTGCATTTTGGGCCCAAGATTGCAACCAAATTAAGCAATCAATGCTCTCATTGTTGTGACAGCCGCACAACCTGCTAATCAAGTCATGGTAGAATTTGCATATTTCGTGGTCGCGTTGCTGAGTTAATTGCTTAAACTGGATGAGGCCTTCTGCCTCTTGCTGCCTCCTGCTACCTCCTGCTGGCTGTCGATGCGCATTGAAGCGAATACGTGTAGACGCCTAGGCATTGCGGGTCCTGGGCCTAAGCAGCCACACCAAAGTCAACGCCTTTGGGGCTTGTAATCAGCGAAAACACGACAGTCATATGGCTGAATGATTTCGGTGCCAAGTGGGTGTGGCACAAGTCAAAGGAAAACTCACCTACCAGCTTGGGCTCTGGCTCTGGGTTCTCATTCCGACGAAGTATAATAATTTGGGGTATGACTGATATAATTCATTTGTTGCTCGCTTTAATGGGAAAACTTTGTTGAATCTATGAAGCTTATCTGAGTGTGTGTATGTGTGTGTGTGTATGTGTGTGTGTATGTGTGTGTGTGTGGGTGACAAGATATTGGCATTTATTGCAGTTCTATTGAATGTTTTGCACAATTATTCGCAATTATTCAGAGTAGTATGTGTGGTAGAAAAATGTGAGTAAAGCCATAACCATAATGAGAATGAAGTGATTCGAATTATTGTAATGTTATCTTTACTTTTATCTTATCTTAATCTAATCTTGTAAGGCATATATAATATATTTATTATAGAACTGTCTGACATTCTGCAGACATAACAATTATATTTGGATTATTATTTATATAATTTTAGGGTTTATTCGAAATATCATCTATCAATGCTCAAAGGGGTTTTTATTTTTAATTAATCATACAAAAATGAATTACCCACCCATAAATAAATAAGATTCAAATGTTTTGCAATAACATAACATTGTTGGGAATTCTTTAACATGAACTTAAGTTGAACTTTATAAGGGGTTTGTCTGATTTGATTATTGCTTAAATCAAAATTGTGAAATTCAATTAAACAATGGCGCTCACAATATTTTGCATTCTTTTCTCCTATTTTGCATTTCTAGCTCAAGTTTTACCAACCATGCAATTATGCAAATGATTATTGTTGTTGCTGCTTCTGACAACATTCAAATTGGATGGCACTCAATCATATGATGCAAAGTGCGCCCAAACGAACCTTCTCAGTGTGTATGACTGTGCGTGTGTGTATGTGTGTGTGTGTGTGTGTTTTTGAAAGGGTCGACAGGAGGATTTAGCAGGTTGGCAGCATTGCCATGCAAGTGACCTCATTTGAATTGCATTTGCCTGTGCGCAATGCGAAAACTTTGCGTTTATCAGTTGCTGCCAGATGACAGATGACAGTTGACGGTTGACAGCTGACTGTGTCCGCTGGTCCAATGTCTGCCTGCCGGTCTGCAGGATAATCACCAGGCATTATCCTGTCTGTCCAACTGTCTGTCAAGCGGTTTACTTGCATCTTCTATATTCTGTAACAAGGCAGACTAAGCGCATTCTCCTGATTAGCAATGCTGCCCCTGCTGCTCTTCCCCAGTATCAAGTGACATCAATTGGCATTAAGGCGCAACTGATTGACCTGAATGGAAACCCCAATGCAATTTGCAATTTCATTCATAAGTGAGAGTGCTTTAGTATACTTCATTAAGGTGTCAAACCGTTTCAAATTCGAGGCTATCTTCACTGGGGGAGCCTGGCAGCATTAACTCCAGTTGGGTGTACCAACTCCTGCCGTTACCATGAGATTCATAACAAAGCGTATCAAATCAAAACACAATTGGAAATGTAATATATAGGACACAATAGACGAGGCAGAAACTCGTTTTGCTATTGAAAATTCAATTTCCATTGTATGTAATTTTATCATTATGGTTTATTGGATTAGATTCAATGGGGAGGCGTAGGCATTGACAGTGAGAATAGGAAAGAGAATGAGAATAAGAGGGGGACAAATTATTCTATACGTTAGGGGAGAGTTTCTCTCTGTTTTGATTCAACTAAAATTGTCAGAGCTTGTTTAATGAGTATACAATAGAATTGAAATAATGTTTGGCCAAAGTTAATTTCAATGTTTAGCATGCCACAACCACAGGGAAGACAACAACAACAACAACAGTTAAAAATAACAACAACTACTGCTTAACAACAGCAGATGGCCAACGACATTTCAACTTTAAACGAACCGGAAATGCGAACCCACAGTGGCATCATTAATCATGAGTAGCAGCAGCCACTTCCTTTTCTTCTCCTCATTTTCTTCACTTTCTTCGCTTTCATTTCATTAGCAGCATTGACCTGACTTAACTGGCAGGCAGCGTTATTGTTGTTGTTCTTTCAGCCCTTACCTTCTTTTGTTCAATTTCTTATACCCTGTGTCCAATATGAAATGAGCTAAATAGTGTATTATAGCTTTGTGCCAGTGTAGGCAACAGTACTTTTAACTTGAATACCAGTACAATTAATTTAAACTATATTATGAAACCATTACCTTCGCAGAAAAGTAAGTTCATCCTTTAATTAAATTAATTACAACACGATATCCGCTTGCTGTATTTTATAATTAACTCCAAAAGATTTAGTACCAGTCAGAGACAGAAATGAAGGTAGTTAAGGAATGAAAAAAGTTTTCTTTTACTCAACTTCTGTGAGATTTCATGATTAAGTTTCAGCTTTGAGAGCTGATCACATTTCGAAACTACAATTAAGGCGATTAGCTTGAATGAGATGGGAAGGAACAGCGTTGAAATCGTAGCTGAGCTGTGGCAATGCAGCTCAAACATCTGAGTGCCTCTCATCAAGTGATCAACTGCCTATAAAAAGGTGATGCTGCTTGTGCCATATCATCAGTTCAGCTCAAGTCTTCGTAGAACATTCAACTACCATGCAGCTCTTCTATTTTGCTACTTTCTATGTGCTCGCTGTGTTGGCTCTGGCCCGTGGTAAGTGCCGCAGTAATTTTATTATTATTTAATTGCAAGGAATACAATTTAATACTTTATATATACAGCTGTTCCAATGGCTGAACCGGTGGCCGATCCAGTGGCCGATCCAGATGTCATAATCAATGCAGGCTGCAAATCGTGTACTTTTAATATGCATTAGGTATTCTTAATTCTGATTAAGTTACACATTTTTGTTGCTATTGAAATTAGTTTAATAAATAATAATAAAAATATGAAAATGTAAATATTTGATGTGGACAACTTATTTAAAACTCTTCTCAAAGCATAATAAACAATAACTAAAGCACTCAGTCCTTCACAACAATAAGCTATACAATCATTAATATTAACTGCCATTGATTGAATCTTACACAAATGAATTAATAAGAATATTTGGATATTCTCAAAAGAAACAATACTATTTCTGCTTAAGAATTAAGCGATCCCATGTTGATTCTAGTTAAATTATAAGATATAAAAAGAAAGAAATAGAAAGGACTCAAATGCTATGTTGCAGTTGTATCCACTAACTAGATTGTTGATGCTGCTATTATCTAACTGTAACTTTTGGCACAGAATGATACCGCATTGTTCACGGCCACTCAGCCAGTGACCCCGTCCGACGAATCTAATCAACTTGCGTTACTCGAATTTACTGGCCAAATGGATTAAGTTTTAGTTTTGAGAGCTGCTCCGGGATAATTCAATAAAATGGAGGAGATGGAGCTTAGACATAAGTTTATTTAGTGGAGAATTGAAAAGCGCAACATAAATCGAAGCTAAGCTGGAACAATGCATACAAATTGTATTTATATCTGCGAATAAAACCCCTGAAAAAACTCTCTGGTTCATAGAGGAAGCTGCTGATTTCGTTATTTAATTTAAGTGTATGAGTATTTTAATTATTATTATTATTGTGTGTTGCTGTTTCAGTTGTCAGTTGTCATTATTACGATAATGTACGAGGAATTGAAATCAAATACAAATAGTTATATTGGGTGTGCCAAAGATATAATAGCAGTGCATTTAATTCCAGCTGTACATATACAGTAAACTTAGACAATATTACCAGACATATTTTAAATTTCTACATGATAAGCGGGGTATTTCGCAATCTATATTTGGGTATTAACCACTTTGAATTTTCCCAGCCCCATATTTTAATTTGATTTATTAAAGAGTAGAATCAGCATATACAAAATATAAATTACATTTCAAAACAATTGATAATTCGAAAGAAAAAACAATTGAAACGTCTACATGATTCTTTATTAAATACATCTCTTTCCACTTGTTGTTATGTAATTTTTAGGCCTCACAATCTCAGAACAAATAGAAATTTCCAATTATACAACGAAAGATTGCTTTATGAAACATAATTCCATACAGATTTGCTGTTTGCTTCTCAGCACCGATTAAAACGACTTGTCGTGACTTTTTCTATGTGGGGAAACTATTGCCATTTCAAGGAAGCAACATAAAATATCAGAATTACGAGGGCACGAGTTGCAGGATGAGGTGGATGAGGTGGATTCTTGGTGTCAGTCTGTTGCCCTTGGCTAACCCCAGTTTCAGCCACAGTCCAAACCTCATGCAATGGCCCCGTTTTTACCAGTTGAGAGTAGTTTTCATTTGATTTTCGAGTGCGGTTGTTGCACACGATGTGTAGGCAAACACACACACACACAGACACACACACACACACAAAGAAACAAAAGCATACAGACACAAGCACACACATACACAGCTACACGGTTATTACAGCTCTGCAGCTATTGAAACATGTGCCCTGTAAATTGTGGAGTGGTGCAGCCGCCGTATCGTCTGCTTGGGGCAACATAATATTGCCACAGAAATATGTCAGCACAACAACAACAACAGCAACAACAGCAACAACAACAACAACAACTGTTGGCCAACTTGTTGCCGAGTTTCAGTTGCTGCTGCAGTTTTGTGGCAGCGCTTTGCAGTATTTGCTTTATAGGCAGCCCTCCCCTCTCTCTCTCTCTCTCTCTCTCTCAATCTCGCTCTCTTTCATCCACTCCCTTCATCTCTCTTAATCCCTTCTGAGCAGAATTCACGCATGTGTTTTGTGTATGGCTGAACAAACATGAAAATGAATGTTATTTCATTTAAGTGAATGTTTTTTATCTTAAAGTGGATTCCTGTCCATCGAACATGCGAGATGATGAATTGATTTTGCGGTCTTCCACTCAAATGCATTTTCGTTTTAATATTTCCGTTGTTTTTTTATTTTTTGTTGTATATTACTTTCATTTGATTTGCAGGGCCACAGCGGGGGAAAGTAAAGTGAGAAGGAAATCACACACACACACACATTCATTAGGCTGGCCAGCTTACAAAACTAATTTCGTTCATGCTCAAATGCAAATGCCTTTTGTGTGGTTTCGTTGCTCCCATCAACATGCTGCCCCACTTTCAAGGCAGTAAAAAAAAGGCAACACACAAAGCTGAAAGTAAAATTAGAGCACACAAATGTGTCCCAAGTGAGTGAACGATGGCGGCACATTGGGTGGTGCTCCAACTGCTGCAGTAACCGATGATGGTGTCCTTGTTTTGACGTCGCATAAAAAGCACATTTGTAATTTGTTGGGCAACAAATGAAGTCTGCTTTTGGGCTGCCTGCATGCAGCACGTAGCATTTTACCGGCTGCGTTGTAACGTTGTAACGTTGTAACATTGTAGCGTTGTAAGCGATGCCGCTGTCCCATTGGCCCGTCGCCTGCATAATTTATGCGAAATCAGCGACGCAAACAATCTACCATCTACCACCTACCACCTACAACCGACAACCTATACGAAGACAACGCTGGGCAATCCAAACAGATGCCTCTTTGGCTGTGGCTGGAACTGAAGCAACAGCCAGCGGCGTCAGCACGTAAAATGCTTTATCCGCGTTTCATTGTCACCCAAAAAGCTGGCTACAAATTTACAAATTTGATGCACAGCTAAGGCAAAAAAATATTAACGCTTGGATTTCATACCTGCCAGCAGCAGCAGCAGCAACAGCAGAAGCTGTGACAACAGCAACAACAACAAGGACAACAGGATACCCACTCGCTTAGCATGTCTTCCATCTTCCGTCTTCCATCTTCCATCTTCCATCTTGCGGGCATCGTTTGCCAGTCGCAAAACTTTGTCTTCAGTCATTCAAGACGTCGCCATCGCCAACGCCAGCTCAGCCCCTGCCCCTGCCCCTGCCCCTGCCCCTCTGTGCCCTGTAGGAGCTGTGTTCGCAGCTTATGGATAATCACCTTGAAAACAGAATAGAATAAGGAAAGAGACTGACAAACAGACTGACAGAGTGAGAGAGAGAGAGGGAGCGAGGGAGCGACAGGCAAACGCTGTTTTTATCACACTTTTTACTTTCATGCTTCATGTGCTTTTTGTCTACACTGTGTTTGGCTCTGTGTTTATTTTTGCATAATTTTCTTTTATCCTTAAGTCCAATGTATATTTCATTTTGTGCTTACCTGCTTACCTGGCCTGCTCTGGCCTGCTCTGGCCTGCTCCGGCCAGCACTTACTTCCTTGCTGCTGTTGGTGTCGCATTTTGAAATTGTCGTCTCAACAAATTTGTTTACCTTGCTGCGTGTGCGTGCACATAAATGGTACATTGGCAAGTTTGGGAGCATTGCGAGAAGTGCTCCTAGTGTGCATAGGGGTGAATGTCAGATAGAAGAGGGGGCAGAGTGGCAGTGAGGCTACTTGATATCTTGCTCATTATTCGAAAGTTGCGTGTATATAAAACAACGCAAAACAGTTCACTTAACTGGCTACAACAGCAACTCGATGTGGACAAGTTAGCGCCAATAACAACAACAACAACAACAACAGCAAAGCAATACATAAGAAAAGGAAAATAACAGAGGCGGGCAAACCGTTTGTACCAAATTGTATTATTGCCATAAACAAGAAAGAAAACGGAAAGCGAATCTTTTTACAAAATGTTTTCGTTTTTCGGCTGCCTTCTTTTATGGTTTTTATTTGAATTTTTTGCTCTTATTTTGTTTTGTTTTTGTTTTGGTTTTTGTTTGAACTGGTCCTGGGGCTGGCCACAGGCCGCTTAAATGTTTACTTTACTTCATTCCTTGTAGTCTGCTTGTTGTTTCTTGTCCAGCGTTCAAGGCAAATGAATTTTCATGTAAGCGAAGCAACAAAGTTAAAAACTAACTTTGCTCGTTGCTCCGTTGCTAGCTGCTCGTGCCGTCCTTAATGTGTAAAGAAAATATCAAACGTAATGAGGGTCAAACAATATTTAGGCTCTGGTTTTCTGGGGCGGCAGACCCTTTTGGTTATGCTTCGCCAGCTGCGGCTACTTGTTTGCCTTTCTTCCACCGACGCACTCAAGCCCGGAGGGCACCAAAAGTGGCCACAAAAGAAAACATGGATTTTATGCACAACACTGCACATTTAACCTTTTTAAGTCAAGGTCTTAATATTTAATCAGACGACTTTCTTGCCCACAACGTTTTGAATTTGATTCATACAAAATGCAAACAAATTAAATATGTTTTCTACTTATATATTTTATGAAAAGGCTAACTGTATTTAAATTGTGCCATATTTACTACATGTCATTTATATTTTTATAAATTTGGTTATTTTTAATTTACATTTGAAAGCACTGCTCGATAGTCAATTTCTTGCTATCGCATTAATGCGATAAGTCCGATTAATTAAGTATCGCTGAATTACGCAAAGTGAGCAGGGAGACCACAAATTGCGCAACGTACGCAAGCATAACGTCACGTGTTGCACGGACGCGCGCTTTTTAAATTCTTAATTTTTTTTTTATTTCGCTGTTTTTTCAAAAACCAGCCACCGCGTAGAACACTTTTTTTTTTACCGTTAATACCGCCCCCTCAGACTGAACAAAAAGCACTAAAAAAAGAGCAATTTTCGAAAAGGGGCGGGGCAAAAAAACGAGTAACGGAAGTTTTTTTTCACTTTTCTTTCACCGATTTCTTTTTAATCTATGGACCGATCCTGGTCAAACTTGCTGCATAGCGTCCATATGGTGTCCTCCATACACCTGCCAAGTTAGAAGTTTCTACGTTGAGAGATGTGGGCGTTACAAGATTCTTTTTGCGATGCGATTTGCAAGGAAGGGGGGCGAGGTATCGCAAATCTAACACAACCCTGATCTGGAGAGGATATTCAGGAATCTTCGTACCAAATTTGGTGTCCCTAGCTCTTCTAGTTGCCGAGATCGACGCGTTCGTACAGACGGACTTTTTTCTTCCAAAGTTTTCCGGTTAAAAAATACGTGGCAACCTTCTGGTTGCAGCATTTTTAATAAAGTGGCAACTGTGGACGTACGCTAAGTTGGTCGCAATTTGTCATAAATTGGAACTTTTCCGCTTGCTGGGCGCGGTCTCACTCAAACTGATGCGGAGTAAACAATTTATGTGCATTCCCAAAAGCCGGTCGGTCATTAATTAAAGTTTTCCAGTACAATGTTTGAGTACACATTTCCTTGTGGTGGCTTTAAGACACACACGAATATGAGCGACACAGGAATTACTTTTGATCCACCTGTCTACGAGCAGCGATATTGTGCGGTAATTCAGATACTTGAAGACTCACGCTGGATTCATGAAATTAAAAAGGTCACGGAGTTCGGGTGCGTAATAATAATTGCATTGGCTTTGGATAACTGGATAAATATCTTATCTTTAGATGCGCCGAGATGCGACTCTTCCGGCTAATGCGGCGCATCGAAAGCATTGAGCATATTCTACAGGTTGGTACTACTGCATATGTGAATAAAAACAATTGGTATTAATTGTTAAAGACATATAGTTTCTATGTATTTTATTTATATCCGCTGTTTATATCCTATCTTAGACTTTTATATTTAATTTTTATGCAATAATAACCTTCATCTAGTTATATTAAATACTTTTTATTTTTTTGAGGGGATTACGTTTATGTAATTTAATTGAATGGGTGCAACCTAAAGCGAGAAACTTAAAAAACACTTGCAAATTATAAAGATTAGAAATAAAACAATCATTTGCTATCAAGGCTAATATATAACCAACCCAACACTTCATTTCATCTCGCCTCGTCTCACCTCTCTCAACTAGATTTATCTGTATGTAGTGTAACAATATCTGCTTAATAATGATATAGCTTCAGAACTCGATTAAGAGTTTAAATCAAATTGCTTAAAAACGTGAACTAATAGCTTTAAAAAAAAAATAAACAGAAATTACAAAACTTATGTTATATGCTGTATAAGTGTGTTGCTTAAGAATTGTTGAGTGAACACACACCCACGTTGATCCAGTGCCAGTGTCGTCTGCAGTCGGAAACCAGGACAACTTGCCTGCCTTTTTGATCATAGCTATTCATTTCTCACTTAGGTGTATTTATTTCTAAAAATACTTTACTTGGAAACGCAGCCTAATCGAATAAGTAATCGTGTTCTTCGTTGGTGCCACTTGCAACTGTTGCATCTTTACTGCACTCCATCTGCATCTCAATTATGTTTGTTTTCTTTTGTTTTGTTTGTCTTGTAGCTATAGTATGGTATGATATCTAACTATCTATCACTTGCGACAATGCCTGGACGAGTTGACATTACGCCCCTTGCCGTAGCTGTTCTCATCATCATATTGCCACTCGCTGTACACATTTTGCATGCTCGTGGCATAGTTGGAGTTGTTCTCCACATCCTGTTCGCCACGCAATTGTGATTCAGTCTTATATAGACAACGACGTGGTCGCCGCTGTTTGGGTTGAGTCACATCCACTTCAACCGCTGGCCGACTGGATTTAAGCTTATTGTGCTCCACTTCACCGGTGGCAGATGCCAATGTAGCATTCTCCTTACGAGTGGCACAGCCACGTTTATTGCTTCCGACAGCTGTTAACGGGGTAATGCTGTGACTCTGCTGACTGTGGCTATTGCCGTTCCGCGATTTGTTGGACACCGTTCGTGTACGCGAACTTTTCCCCTTGGCCATCTGCTGCACTTGATGTACTTGACCTTGTTTGCGTGGCCTTCCTCGGCCTCTGCTCGGCACCGTTTCTGTCGCCTCGCATTCATAACTCTGCTTCTCATCAATATTCATCTACAAATAATAAACAATTAGACTGGAGATCGGGAAATAGTTATCATAAACTCACCTCTTCGGCTTCCGCCTCTGCAGCTGCCTCTTCTTCCTCGTGCTCCTGCTCTTGATCGTCTTCATCTTCCTCTTCTTCATCCTCTTCATCATCGTCGTTGTCGTTGTCGTCATCGTCATTATTAGTGTCTTCTGTCTCTGGTGCAGTATGTCTCTCGTCTTGCTCAATTGTACCTTCATTGTTGTGTTCCTGCACCGTCAGCCCCTTGTCCCGTCTACATTGCTCAACCGCCATTATCGCATAGGTCGGTCTGCCCTCGTAACGTCTTGGTAGACGCGACTGTAACGGGCATATGACCTCCTCACGCTCAAACTCTTTAACTGCACGCTCACGGGCTATTTGATCTGGATCCTGTGATAGCACCTCCGCCCATGAGAACTTCTTCTTCTTCGTATTCTTTGTATCAGACTTGGAACGCAGATTTTTGGGCGATACACGATTCGTAAGCGAGTGCTCTTGGAATGGCGTGCTGAGCGCCGCATTACGCATCACATTGCACGCAATTTTATTGTTCAGCTCGAATATGTCGCATTTTGAGCTGCCATCGACTTCATCCTTGATGGAAATACGTGTACGCTGAATCTCATCGCTGCTTAGTCGCATCTCTCTACAATCGTGACCGAGGAGACGATATTCACGCTTGAATATATTGCGATAACGTTCATAATTGGGACGCTCTTGGTATGCGAGTTGTCCGATCTGCTGCAGGAATTCGCCCAAGTACTTAGGAACCTGTTTGCCATAAAATTGTCGCAGCATTTCGCACACATCGGTCATGAACAACTCCTTGGCGCGATGCACCTTCTCCTGCTGCTGCTGCTGGGCAACATCCTTCCATGGCAGATAACCCTCCGACCAGTACAACAAATTGTAGCCCAAACACTCCAAATCACTGCGACGCGAATGCGCTCCCAAATGTGCATCGCGCGAGGTGAACTCCAGTGTGCCATCGTGTGCGCGTCTCTGGTCCATGATAAACGGACGATGCACGCCACGATCCTGGTATTTGGAGGCCAGACCAAAGTCTATTAAGAATATATGCTCCTCTACCACTGGCAATAACTGGTACTGAGTGGGCGTGCGTTTATTGCGCGTATTACCATTGCGGCCAGTGTCGTTCAATTCAGCTTTCAGCTGTTGCTTTTGCTCCTGACGGCGTGTGGTACGCGTAGTTTTTGTGTTGCAGGCAGAGGAGCGAGAGCTACGCTTAGAGCCAGCCACATTGATAGAACGTCGTGTCGCGGGCGACACAAACTCATCCCATTCATTGTCTGAGCTGGCCGGCGATCGCTCGTTGTTTGCATCCGCTTTAATTGGATAGCCGTCCTCGTTGAAAAACTCTGTGTAGCTGACACGCTTCGACGGTCGCAAATAGTGTGACTTGACCATCTCCTCGTACATGGAGGTGGAGTTGCGACCCTCGTTGCGTCGACACGATCGCATCGGATTTGAGCCGCTAAATTCGACGGCATTGTTGCGCATGCGACGCTTATTCTTATTCACTGGTGTGTGGTACATGTCCATGCTGTTGCTATTGTTGCTATTCGTGGTGGCACCATCATCAAAGTCCTCGTCTTCGTCCTCCGCATAGTTGTCCTCTTTGATCACCGCAATACGCTTCATCGGATATTTGTCGTTCTTTATGTAATAGTCATCGTCATTGGTCTCCTGTTCGGAACTGTTGCCGCTATCAGTCGTCTGCTGCTTTTCCTCGTAGTGCTCGTCATAGCTCTTGGCCCCATGCACAGCCTGTCGCTTGAGGTACTTGCACTTCGATATCATTAGATTCTGTGCCTTAATGTCATTGTGGCAATATCCCTTGTCGTGCAGATGCTCCAGCACATTTATGATGTGTATGGCCAGGACCAGAAGCGACTTTTCAGCCACCCGCGCGTTCTTGATCAGTGAGTGCAGATCCCGATCAAAGCGCGGCAGTACCAGAAAACGGTATCGCCCATCGCCAAAGTAGTGTGTGCCCGAGGCAATGTAACTTGGAATGCCCGAGGGTGGCCCATTTCTAATCTGCGGTGGCAATGTCTCAATTTTGTTGTCGTCGTTTCCATTGGCAATTTCTGTAATTGAAACTGAGAGCTTAATCAAGGGAATACCCATCATATTTAACTACTTACGCTGTGTTTGATTTGTATTGATAAGACAATGTATCTCCACAAAGAGCGGACCATTGGAGTGTGGTTCTATTTTCACCACATATTTAGCTCCTTCCGAGGAAACTGGACAAACAGTGTCATCCGATGCCAGAAATATTTCACCAAAGTTTCCCTTGCCTATGCAAAAATGTAATCAATTAAATATCTAATAAGCTAAAGCAACAATAATGAAATCCTACCAATGGGTCGCCCAAGTCGCCAAGCCTTTGAGAGGACATCCCTCAGTATGGTGCCATTGACAACAGAGGGTCGCAGTGTGTAAACCGGGCGCGGTGAATCGTTTGCATTGGAATTATTGTTATCGCTGTAGCCGCCACTGGCAAATGTGGCCAAGGACAGCAAGGATGCGCGCGAATTGACTGGACATTGAGCACGAGGAGGATGCTGTGGTGTTTGCAATATCGTATTTATGGCGGAACCAGATGATGAGGAGTCTTCATCATCGTTTTCATGCCATTCACAGCTGTTCTCCGTGGAGCCAGCACTCAGGCGCTGACACTTCTCCACCCGGGAGGATTTAACAGCTGAACGCTTGCGTTTCCGTGCACTGCGATCTGACGGATGAGCTTTGTTGTCCGTTTGCGGCGTCACATGATGGCGTTCCGATGCGATGCGTTTGCCCATGTTTAGTAGGCGGCAGTCGTTGGAATCGCGTTTAGAGCGCGTTATGCCCCTCTAATTCCCAACTTACAATTCCCGATTTTCAGATGTTTTAGATGTCAGTCTCAAGTTAACGCAAAGCGTATATAAAGGAACGTTGAATTTGAAATGTGTTGTTTTTGTGTGTATTCTCTTTTGTGTTTACCACGCTTTCTTTTCTGTTGACATTCGTGGTGGCTGCGGCAAGAAGAAGAGTTGTGCTGCTGCTTATTTAAATTATGATTTATTTTAAGTTATGATTTAACTATAAACAATAACTTATACATCTAATACGTACACACACACACACACATACATATCCCATTGCATCTGCTGTTGATTAATTTTGCTTGTTTTGATTTTACCACCACTAATTCAAGTTTCACGCTCTATTGTTTTGAATTTCATGTTGGCCCGGCACAGTGTGAATGGAACACTGTGTCGGCTAAGATGGAATGGCAAAATTATGGGCACTAATCACATATATACAAGCACACGCACCCACACTAACAGCGGTTGCATTGGTATTGTTCACAATTATGCACACACAACAAAACAAATAATTTAACAATTCTCCGATAATTCCCTACAATTAATCACTACAACTAAATATACTAGACATACTATATAAGACGCCTATGCGAATTTTACAGTCCGCACTGTGTAAATCACATACAACACACTAACAAGCGCCATGTCTGGAAGGACGGACAGACTGAGAAGACAGACAGTGGCTCGATGTATAAAAGAATATTGATTTAGCTGGGCCGCCGGCGCTGGCCCCAGCTGCTTTATACAATTTATTAAATTCGTTTTGCTGTACACTCTTCTATTTGTTCTACACACATTTCGTTTCTTTTTAGCTATTTGGTAACTTAAATTGGATTTGACACTTTTCAGTATGTATTTCTTTCACGTATTACAAGTTTTCTTCTTCTTGTTTTCACGTTGTCTTTTCCCTTAATGCCAATACACGAACAAATTTAACTATACTAGCTTTAAAATATGCAGTCAATGCTTACATTTGTACACTTATGTGGTTAATTACACATTTGCACTATGTTTTGCAATTGAATATATTTATTTAGGCACTCAATTGATTTTCACAACAAATTACATATTCTTCGTGCACTGCAGCCCGTGCTCGGAACACTCACACACACACGCAGTCAAAGTGACAAGCCAATGTTTCGTTCCCGCATCGTTTCGCCATTTTGTTCCGTTTCTCGTTGCAAGACTGTTTATTTTGTAAACGTGTTGGAAAACGATTTATTTATAAATGAACGGTTACATTCAAATTAACATTTAAATATCCAACGTCCTTACAGGTGGACATTGACGTTGAAACTCTTAGAAGTCATTTATGTAGTACCAACCCACTTATTTCGGACTTTATTAGACAGCGTCTATGTCCGCTGCATGTTGAGGTTCTTCATGGTAGCGTGGCCGATTCATCGGAGGAATTACGGAATACAGACGCGGTCATAGCATTAGAACTGTAAGTAATGATTACTACAATTTCAACATGTGTTAAAATATATTTTTATTACAGAATTGAGCATGTCTACGACGACGTTTTGAATAAGATCCCTTCCAATGTGTTTGGCTTCATGCAACCGAAAATTGCTGTATTTAGCACACCCAATTCAGATTATAATGTTATATTCACCCAATTCAGTCCCCTGTTGCCCAATGGCTTTCGTCATCATGATCACAAGTTTGAGTGGACGCGAGAGGAGTTCAACTCCTGGTGTTTGGGTATTGCTGAGAAGTATCCAAACTATACATTTGCTCTGCTGGGCGTTGGTGATCCGCCCACAGGCCACGAATCCGTGGGTCACGTATCGCAAATCGCTCTCTTTGTAAGAAAGGATATACTAGGCATGCCACTGATTGAACCACTGAAATTACGGCCTCCTCTGGAATGTGAAAACCCCTACAAAAGCTTGCATACTGTAGATTTTCCTTACAACGTGGATACGCGCACAGAAGAGGAGAAAATTTGGGCGGAAGTTCAATTTGAACTTCATCGCTGCGCAAACGACGAAGATAACTTTGACAATGATAGGTTTGTTTATAAAATATCAATCGATGGGCTCGTACAACGATTAGAGACTAAGGGAGTTACGAAAGAAATATTAGTTAAACTATTGGAAAAGCATGAGAAACTAATGGATAATGACTTTGTTATAATCAAAGAATCCGACGATTCCAGCAGCAGCCACAATTCAAATGAAGAGGGTCATCAAAGATTAGATCTGACAGTTTCAGAACCCGAGGATTGGGATACATAAAATCAATTCACACATATGTATTAATTGCCTAAACACAATATAAATCTAACAGCAGTCTGCTGAAAAGACAAATGTTTATTCTCTTTGGGGTTGCTTGGGTTTTCCCGGCATCTTTTCAATTTGCAGTACAGACCGTCCCCCTCATCCACCACCGACCATGCGAAACGTTGCAAAAACTAGCATCCAAATGTTGAATGGTGAATGATTCTTGTGAAATATTTTTGGGGTGGACGCCAAAATGACGAGACAACGGCATCCGTCTGTGAGGCAGCCGCTCGGAAATTGTTATTGTTTGCAAAAAGGGTGGCATTCGGCAATGGCGCAAACGCAGCACAACAATTTGCAGTCCATTAATACCCTGCAATGGGATAACATGTGAATGTGTTTGTGTGTATCTGTGTGTGTTTGCAACGCTTTGCGGTTGCCTGACAGAGGAAAGTTAATGGAGTCGGCGTCAGTCAGTCAGTTACAAGTGAATCGTGCTCCTGACAGGCAACACAAATTGCCATAGCAGCTGCCTGACGTGACAACAAAATTCATAAACATTCACATTTACATTCATTCGCATTCATATGACTGTCAAAATCTATACACAATATATATACGATAATACTATATTGTAATCCGATGAGCATACTACCTTGAATTGTATGTCACATGCTAAATGAGAATTTAACTCAATTTTTTTTACATTAGTTCTCCCGTCTTTCTCTCCGTGTATGTGTGTGCGTGTTTGTTTTGTTAGTCTGGCTGTGTGTGCGGCTTTCGTGCTTCGCTATATTCCGAAATTGGTAACAAGAAACAGCGCGCTTCCGTTGCATTCTTAACGGAAATTTGGTAAGGCGGCAGCTTAGCTCTGTACCAGTCTTAGTTCAGACATGGCCGACGAGGGAGAGGGAGAGAAGGCCGATAAGAAAATCGTGCACGTCTATCCTCTAGTCAAGGTTGGTTAACACGGGATTAAAGCATGTCCTAGATTTCATTACTGACTCCCAACAGCACTCGGACATGAAGGAGGAGATGCGCCACGAGGTTATCGAATTAAGCGTTGCTGTCTGCGAGAAATATTCTTCAAATTATGAGGTAAGTGAGCAAAATGATTAAATGATCAGTTGAATTAACCATTATACTATTCAATAGTTAGCCGCTAAAATGATTAAGGATACGATGGACAAGAAGTTTGGCATCTATTGGCATGTGGTTGTCGGCGAGGGATTTGGCTTTGAGGTCTCCTATGAGACTGAGAACATACTGTATCTATTCTTTGGCGGCAACCTGGCAATTGTGCTCTGGAAATGCTCCTGAATCAGGTCAACCAATCAACGAACCAACAGACGTACCTAGAAACAGAAACAAACCATACAGAAAATAACAGAAAGAAAAAAACCGAAATTTTTGTATTACTTAACTTTAGCATATTGTTAATGTTATGTATTAAGTTGCGCCATTGATGAAGTGGAGAAGTAAATCGCTGTGCCACGAGTCGCGTGTCCTTTGCCATGGCAACTGCTGACATTATTGTTGCCCTTTAGACCACAAAAACTTGGTATTATGAAAATTAATTGAAGGCTTTATTGTATGACATTGAACCTTAGACGACGTTGTCTTTCCCACACATGATTACGCTTATAAAAATTGTTTGTATGCAACTAAGAATAAGTTTTGAAAATTGTACAAAATGTAGGATTACGCATAGACATCCTCACGATCAGCGCCGGCGCCATCGCCGCCATCCTCGAGATTTGAGAAGAGCAGGAAATGCGATGTGCGATGCAGTTCATGATAGAATTCCTTTGGATTGGCTAACTGCAGTTCGTACTTCATGTTGGGATCGTGACGCACGCCCATGAAATTGTAATTCCAACTACTTTGCGCCGGCACCATGAAGAATCCAAGGAACTTATTCGACAGCAACATTTGTACTCGCTCATAATGCGATGGCAGATAACCCTTGGGATTGTTGCCCTTGTCCGTGTTCTTGGAGCCCCATTCGAAGCCGGATGGCGTCAGTTTGTAGGCGGTCAATGAACAGGAGCCGGGTGTGAATGAGCATGTGATAACAATTGTCTTCTCGCCATCCCAATTCGAGTTCTCCTGCATGATCTTGGCATGCGTGGTGATATCCTGCGGAGATAGTTGCGGCAACTCATTTGGTTGCGTATGAATCCAACCCAGCGGCTCCATATCCTTGAGGTACTGATGTGTGGGCAGTGTGTTGGGCAAATTGATCGTCTGATGTGTGCCCCACTGTGGCGGCATCACAATGCAACGGATCTCCTTCACCTGGGGATTATCCGGTGGACTAACGCCATACAAATAACCAGCAATTTGGGCGCGCAAATCTGATATGGTAACAAACTTCTTTAAGATATTCTTCGGCAGAATGTAGGTGTAGCCAGTCTCCTTGATGTCATCGGAGCTCACATAGATGTGATTCGTACGCAGATGCAAATTCGTGGCTGAAATGGCGCGAACTCGCCACTCTGTCTTGGAGCTGAATGTTTGCGTTTCGTAGTTGGACGTTGTCGAGGTGATAATCTCGTCACCGTGCTTGTTCGTTGTGCGCGTCGTGGTGGCCGTCAATTGATTCTGTTCCTTAGTCTGCTTCTCGATCTCAGCAATTTGTTGACGTTGCGCTGACGGTGCGCTAATCTCCATACCGAGTATAATATCACGGATTTCGGATTGTGTCAGCGAGGCAACATTCACATTGTTTTTCTTACCATAATCAGCGAGAATGAGATCCTTTAGCTGCACCTCTACCTTGATCCATTCCTCGTCCGTCAACGTTGGCCAAATATGATGAGCCTCCGTTATGGTTGTTTTGTCAGGCTTCAGAATGATCTTGGTGCGCTCCGTATTGACATGCAAAGCGCGCAATATCAGAATAAGACGACTGAACGCTGTGTATGATGATATCGTCTTTAACCAATCGTCGTACAGATTGAATAACACCATTTGGGGCTCTGTGGCCTTAAGAATCAGATCACCAAACTTCTCCACTTTGAGGCAGGCCTGGAAGGGTAGTTGCAACTCCGATCCCTTGATGACAATGTTGGGAAAGTCGAGCAAATGCACCTCAAGGGGATCCAACATGCCCTTGCGTGTGACAATAATCTGTTTCGGCTGCTCTTCAACTGGAAGCGATCGAATAAGAGCCGCAACTTCCTCTGCCGTCTTCCACTTGGCCAATTGTCCCAAACGTTTCTGGCCAGCCCACACTGAGGTGTGAATAATCTTGAGGAACAACTGTCCAGTGCGAGGATTGAATATGAAGATTGCACCGTTAATTGGTTTAGTTGTCAAATTACCCTCAAAGGTCTTGTGAATAGTCACACGATACACATTCGTATCGTCCACAAACCAAATGATTTGATTCGAGAACAACTCTCCATAATTCTGGGAGCTGAGGTAAGGCTCTGTTGGCTCAGACGAGTACAGTTGCAAAGCCTTGCGAATGCGTTCGCGGAGCACATAGAGCGCCGGATTGGCCTTCATAATCTTGGCCATGGCCTGTTGTATAAGCGTTTTGCAGCCAGGGAACCAATTGCCATACGCTGAATGCAAATTGTAGGCCAAATCGATGGCAATTAGGACACCGGTGGGCGATGGATAAATGGACATGTTATCCGTGGTATAATCCAGGAACTTGGCTCTGGCATAACGTTCTACGTCGTGGGAATCATAATCGCCCCAACGCAACTGTATATCCAGCCAATACTTCTGTGTCGTGGTATTATCCATGGTGTCTTTGGTGTCGGCTAGCAGCGATGGACGCGACACATTCCATTTGTAAGCGGGGAAAAGCAAAATATCCGCACAGGAGGAGTTCATTTTGTATGATTTACGCGGATGAATTGTTTCCTTTTGCACTGTCTCAATCTCCAGAGCGTCCAGCTCCTGATCAAACACTTGACACAAATCCATCACAATGGACTCGTGTATCTTTTGCCACAAATGAGCACGAAAGATTTGAATCAACGATATCTTCAGTGTAGGAATCTTGCCATGCATGAAAATACCCGTCAGATCCAATTGCACCTGGAAACCCACGTATACGTTGGCGCGATTGATAGTTGGTGACCACCAGAGTGTAAAACGACGATTGGGTATCTGATTGAGACCAGAACGCTGTGCATTTGTCAGCTTCTTGTACTTCATGGATTCCTCAAAGCCAGATGCCTTCTCCCAGAACAAACCCTCCCACGTTGGGAAGTATGTGCCCTTGAACAAAGTATGCTCCAGAATACCCTCAACACCTCCCAGCGCCTGTATCATGTCAGTGCGATAGTTATTCAGATTCCAGAGTTTGCCGTCGTGACGCTGATGTGTCCACCAGAAGGGATTCTGCTTGAGCACCTGATACTGCTTGAACTCCGTTCGTATGCGCCAGCCCTTATCATAGGCCAGAGTGTGTCGATCCTTTTGGAAGAGCGTATTGATGCGAGGTATACCACGATCCCAGCTGTCCTCCAAGTCTTCTAAGGTGAGTCGGCGATTTTGAGCATTTGCTTCCTGACGTTTCAGCGCATACTCAGCCCAGACACGTTGAGAGTCAATGAACTCACTCTCCCATGGCTGTATATAACGATACAGATTAGGTATAAGCTGATCCTCGTCGTGCGACATGCCTGCCAAGCAAACGGAATTCATTCATAAACAACATTTAAATGGAATTTCATTGCGTTGACTTACCTGAGCGGAAATGCGTAATGCCGACATCAGTTTGCTTGGACCAGCGCAGATCGGATTGTGGAATGAGCACATGACCCATACTCAACATGCCTAAACCGCCCAACTCTTTGGGAGTGTAGAACACAACAGGCGGGAATCGCGAAGGCATTTTGGAATTCAAGCCAATCTTGATACGTGTCTGAATCTTATTCTCGCACTTGACCAGCAGATCCAACAGTTCTTGGGTATTAACCACAGCCTCTCGGAAATATGTCATTAGGCCAATAAGCGCAGTATTCCATTTGTTGACAATCTGGTTGGGTAAAAACCATATTTAGAAATTGCATTCTGGACACTTGTGCGTGGACTAACCTTTGTGAATGTTGTGGAACCGGAGGCCATAAGAATTTGACGCACACGATTATGGAAACGACCCAGTGATTCATCATCAACGCGTAGGAAACACTGTGCCGTTCGCTCCTTGGTGATTTCATTCTGCAAATTCCAAACGCCGTCGCGATGAGTGAACTCTTCATTTTGTGTGCGGCACTGTAAGAGATGAAAAAGAGAAAAGGAATCAAATTATAAACTGAACTTGGTAAACGGTTTAAATTTAAAGGAACCTTTGGCAAGATGCGACACTCGAAGCCGCTCATGTTGAACAGCAAATTGGGATTGTCCTTGGAATAGACCGAGACGAATGTGCTCTCCCAGCCAATGGTGGTCACCGATCGAGGCAAACGATTCTTAATGTCCCAAAATACAGCACGTCCACTGCAAGCAGAACCAATATATTAATCAACTGAAAGATTATCGAGAGAGTTGTGGGTTAAACCTACAGATTAACGTCGTGCTTCATCAAACGCATGCGAGCATCTCGAGGCCAGCACTTCTTGTTGTTGTATCCCACAATGTTTTCGTTGTTGGGATCCGGATGCTCGGTGAGATAGCGCTGGATCAGATCCCGCGCCTCTTCAGCCGAAAACCTGAAGAACAAATGTATGCGATCCACATAGCGGCAGTAAAGTCGAATGGGATGTGCTGTTTCCGTGACTGCATCTTGGAATGTTAGGAAATCGTTAGGCATTTGCGGTGGACCAGCCATTTCGCTGGAACGATGCAGGCCAAGCACCAACAAATCCAATACAAGTCCATAGTACTGCGTTATGAAGGATGAAAACTGTAAGCCACGTATAATGCCATAGCTGTTGGTATGATTCATGTCCTTATAGTTGATGACCACGTTGTTCTTAGCCGTCATGTAATCGGCAATATTATGGTCCACAATCAGACGGAGCAAACGATTGAGTAGCGTCAAATCTATCTTTTCGTAGAGTTTCTCAAATCGCGACTCGAGCAGCACATTGCATTCGCCCTCACCGACATCCCAGACATCCTGTAGATTGTTAATGCCTGTAAAAGATAAGTTATTAAACTACGATAAGGATATATCTATAACTACAATTTATATCCTTTATTTTTCGTTTCGTTGTTCAAATGCAACACCTTAGGCGTGAGGTTTGCAACAAGGGGATGTAATCCAAGCTCATCACATTGCCACAAATCACACACCCAAAATGCACACGTCTGGTTCACTGCACTTCTGTTTAATAGCACTTAATGATCTGTTACCTTGACACCACTTATATGCAAGCAATGGTGGTGGTTCCGTGTCGCTTGGCTTGATCCATGGTGGGAAGAGACGACGCTTGTCTGCCTCGTACCACAGATACTGATCCAAGTAAGCATCTGTAATCTTCTCCAGGGGCTCCACTTCGTAAACAGGTATTAAATGACTGTATAAGTCCATGAACTCAATGCCCACCTGAAAAATACAAATTAACATTGACAACTTTTACTTAATAAATGCTTTTGGCAGGAACTGACCTCCTTAAAGGCGCGCTGCGTTAACAGATGACGCTTGATACGGGAGAGGGCCTCGTGAGGATTGTCGTAGGCCTGTTCAATCAAGCCCAACTCCTCGCGCTGGCTTTGATTTAAACGTGACTTGACACTGTAGGCCTCCTTGAGACGCTCCAATGCTAGAATCAACAGCTTGGTATCATGCTTATAGGACAGTGGAGGAAAGGGTATGGGCGCAAAGCGACGCGACTCCAACCAATGCACTGTAGTGGTATATATGGCCACCGCCTCCTCGGGCGATATATAGGGGCCATCCTTGAGGTAGTTATGCTGTCGTTCTTGCTCTGCCTTCAAATACAGACGCGTTAAACGTCCCAAATTCTTTTTACACACAGTCTTGTCCACGGTAGCACCTCGTCGTATGCGTTCACGGTTGTAATGCGCCGTGTTTGTCCACCAATCGGCCTTCATTTTGACATAGCGCAGAATCATATTCTCAATCGGTATCGGTAGACCGGGTACCTTCCATGGGATGTTAGCTTTCCAGCAACGCCATGCCTCAGATAGATGCTGGAGAATGGTACGCGCTTTGTTTTGCTTGATTCCCTCAGGCATCATGTCCACGATATCGTGCATAACGGAGGCACGTAATTCCAAATCGAAATGGGACTCCACACGCTGCTTAGTCACAGTCTTGGCCACGCCCTTGGAGTGACGTCCCTCAAACTGACGCGATAGCAAATTGCCCAGCCAGCGTTCTAACAGTGGCGTTATACCCCGCATAAAGAATAACCAAACACGCCAGCCAGGCGCCCAGAAGCCACAGCCTGGGCCCTTGCCCACAGGTCCCGTGTTGAAACGATAGTAGATCAGATGCTTCAAATCCTTGCACATGCGTATCTGCCTCATCAACTTATATTTGTAACGATACATGCCCGTTAGTTGACCAACATGCGCAAAGATATACTGCAGACCATCAGCCAACTGGAAGGCGTCTACATTATTCAAGCGATACTGCACATGCGAATCGATAATCAACTTGGTCAGACGCAGAATCTCACGACACAAGTGAAAAGCTGTGGAAATGAAGATAAAATAAGTAAATGTTAAAGAAAATGTAGGGACTGATTGATTACCATTGCCGAAACGTGACTTTTTACGCTCCTTTGTGGTCAGAGTCTTGACTGGTTTTAAATTGAAATTGTAGTCCAAATGAAGATAATTAAGATTCTTTCGATGAATCAACAAATTAAGCATATTGTAGCCTTGACGACACACTTGCAAGCCAGCTTCAACCCAATCCAACGTGGTTGTCTGGAAGAACTTAGTCGCCTTGAACGAACGGAACAAGTAACTGCGAACAAACGCGATAAACAATAAGTTACAAGTTGTATTATTAATTATTAGATGGGTTAACCTACCGTTTCTTTTGTGGCTTTGGTTTGCGATGCTTCAGAGCGTTAAGCACGTAGTATTTAAGCAACTTCTGATAGCTGACGCGTACCTTAACCGGATGACCGGGTGGACAATGCTCTTTGTACCAACACTTAACCAGAGGTACGTCGATGGCACGACGAGAACGACCCGAACGCATATTAAACGGACGCGGTGCCCACAACAGTGCAATACCATTGGCTGTATTGTCAGTATAGAGCGGAGTATCCTGGAGGAAAGGCTGCACATCATCTGGCAGGGAAAACTCCTCATCATCATCAGGCATTGGTTCCTGAATTTTAGTGTTAACATTGCGATGCGAAATGGGATTGATAAGTGGATCAAAATAGAATGCTGGCAAATCGGGATCTTCAGTCTTTATATAGACTACGTTGGGTGTATGATACCTAAATAGAAATATAGCAAAATAGAGTGTTTAAAAAGAGCAATATATATTTATAATTCTAACAATGTATGCAACTATCAGCAGTCGCGATTTAAGCTTCAAAATCGTAACGAACATTTACATTGCACTTCCCAGAAGCAACAATCGCTAAATTGGTAGTAAAATGGGAGTTTTAGTTGTTCTAACATGGCATGAAGCGTTGCCAGCAGTTGGATTAGCTGATAACTCTACGGCCCTGTAATTTTAGATATTATACAAGTATAAAAGGAGATTTATCTTACCAGCTTAGATGCACAAAATGTGGCATATTGTTGTACAGATATGGAAAAGCAATACGATATTCAGTGCGAATGGGCTGTCTTATTATAACTTTGTTTATGTCATTGAACTCGTTCCAGTCCTCGTCACTGTGAAGTAAACAAACATTTAAATTAATTGAATCATAAAAGTATATTTCGTGGGCTTACCCAACATTGTGATCTTTAATGAGAGGCTCAAACTTTGGTCCACCGGGTATAGCCATGTTAAGCGCTTTTGCGGTGAAGAAACTCTTGGGATCAAATAGATAAAAGAAGTTATTATCGACCAAGTCCGTGAGCAGCTGATTGGCCAGACGGTAAAGTGTTGCCAGCTGTGGCAATGAAAGGTTCCACTTGCGATAAGTGGTACCATTTACAAACCTGAAAAATTTACATAGAATTAAAGGCATTCCCATTTCAATCTAAGATTATAAACTTACTGTGTATCGACTAGAGGCCGATGATCGTAGAACCATTTGTAGACCGCATTGTCTTCATCGTTGTCCAGCTCTATTTGAATTGCCTCCAATGGCTCAACATCTAAAACATTGTCCGCATAGTCCAACGGCGGCTCTTCATCATCGAATGGCGGGAAGCGCATCCGTTTAAAATGACGACGATCTCGTTTCTCGCGACGCATCATAATCCACATTGTACTAATAATAATATCTGCTATTTAGTCTTAACCAACGAAATGTGGCTTAAATGCTACTTACCCCCACTGAGCAATGTAGACCGGTTCAATGACCCAGGGTATTTCATTGACAAAAGTAATCGCGCCTGTTATGTGATACAACACCTGGACATCGCGAATCTGTTCCCATGGCATAGGCATGTTCTCCAGGAGTTTCAGCACAGCATGTGGCATGTACTTAAGTGCGCCAAGGTAGACGCGCTTGTCGTGACGATACTTGCGCGATGTCATATCTCCATGGTCACGTATAATCTTGCGGATATGCTCTGGCGGCATGTCCTCTTTTTGTGTATCTATAAAGCCGAACTTGCGTTTCTCTGCGAAACGCTTTGACTGTAAATGCTGCCACTTCAGCGCTTTCTCCTGAAGCTTCTCTTCTGTGAGAATATCCGGTTTCGGTGTGGGTATTTGACCAAGCTGCGGCTGAGGCATACCCGCTGCTGGCACTGCTAAGCCATTAGCATGACCTGACGGGGGCAAAGGCGCACCCGGCGGAGGTATTTGCTGTATCTGGTTGGCCATCTGCTGCTGCGCATGCAGTTGGGCCTGCTGTGCATGGGCCGCCGCATACGCCTGCTGCTGGGCCATCAGTTGTGCCGCCCAGGCATTTGGCGGTATCATATACGGCGGTATAGACATCGCTTAAATATGTGCGACACTCTTAGACGATAAAAGAAATATATAAATTGAAAACAAACCACACACGTTTCGTTTACTACTTTAAGGTGAAAAGAAAGAAGAAGATACAGACATTGCAGCCGTCGCCGCGTTTTGCTATTTTCACCATCAACTTGTAAGCACTTCTTTTGGTATTTCAATTGAACAGGCGGTGTGTTTATATAATATTCTTACCTATTTCACAAATTACAAGCACTTTTTTTTGATTTTTATTAATTTTCCGGTTCTTTTGCAAAACGTTTAGGATGCGGCAGACATTTTACAGAGGTGGTCGATAGTTTTGAAACACAGTATCGATAAACGTCAGGGCAACGCGGTCCGATAAAGTGAAAAACAAAATCGATAATCTGATTATCGATATAAATACGTTAATTGAAATGTACTTTAAATTATTTTCGAAACTCATAAATAAACTCAGAAATCCCCCAACGCACGTTCTAATTGCTATAATCAAATCGATGAGCTGGTCAACAAGTTCAATACATATTTGTGTGATTGTTTGCTATTCTAATTATTATATTTTTTTTTAACGAGTGCGTCACTCACTCGAAATGGAGGAAGTTGTGATGATTTTAAGCGGAAAACATGTTTTGATATTAAAATCTGTACTCATTAGTTTTAATTATATTTGCATTTGGTTTCGAAACAATCAAATCAAAATGAAAAACCTGACCCTGATACATAAACACACAAATTTATAAATATATTTACAACATTTTCTGACGGTTAACGACTTATCCAGATCAATGTTTGTCCAATCAATGATCATGTGCGAAATCGATCTCCGGCATATTTTGCGCAGTATAAAAGATCTCGGCTAAGATGCTTAGAATCACAGTTCACCAACAACAGCTCTCCAAACAGAACCTAACCCGGCGAAAGGTGATAATTTGCTAAGGAAAAAAAATACAACTACTGTGAAATTTCGCAAACAATATTAAGAATGACAAAGGTAAAATATATACATAGAACTACAGATAAAGTTCGCAAAAGTTGTTCAATTACTTATCTTTGCTCCAATTCCAGCTATTGATAATCTTTCTTTGCTTGACTGCTCTAATTTTGATGCTGACACCAGCGAATTCAGCACCTGCTGAGGTAATAAAAGAACAATACATCAAATATTCCTGAATTACATTTTAATTTAATTTATTTCAAAGATCTTGTCAGCCGAAGATGAAGGCGATGACCTCTCAACAGCAGACAGCATTGGCGTTGGATATTATACTCCTTCCTCGTATTACAGTCCATATTACGGAGGAAGTAGTTACTACAGATACGGCGGATATGGTGGATACGGTGGCTATGGTGGTTACAGAGGTTACGGACGCTACTATCGTCGCCCCATATATCCAGTCTGGGGTTAAACATATGTCGAACAATCAAACTATTCGATTATTAGACCATAGATTCTAGTTTACAAATGTAGTTTTACTCCCTTTATCCATTGACTTAACCATACTAATAACCAAATAAATTTAGTAACATAAACGAAAAGATATTTATCAAATAAAAATAGCTGACTAAAGATATATTTATTATAATAATTTTAGCATGCAAATACATTAACTATAATATCCTAATGCCCACTTGATTCGATTTATATATACTATACACTACTCATAATATATACTTACTTCTCCTTTCACTCGAACACTGTGTCATCAAAATCAAGTTAGGTTACCTTTTAGTTTTTTTTTTTTGGTACACATAATGACGTCATAAATGCCTTTGACCCCACAACAATTAACACAGGTTTAACCGCACGAGAGAAAAAAATGATCTTCATTGTTTTTAACTGTTTGCTGCTGTAGTTGAGTTACGTTGAAAAACTGGATTATTAAAGCGCTTCCGAAGAAGTTGAAATAATAATTATGAGGCATCGTAACAAAAACATAATAGGGAAAATATTATTGCAAAGGCAAGAGCCAAGTGTGTATGGTTAATTTGAACCTGAACCTGGAGCCCCTCCACAATTTACGACACACACAAGCTAAGACTATTATGTGAAGATCATCAGTTCAAAGATTATTGCCCGTTAAAAAGAGTTTGCCAAAAATTACAAAAAATGTGAATTTCACTAAAGTATAAAATGTTTTACTTTTTTTTTTTTTTTGTGGCATCAAAATGTGTATTACATTAGTAATATATATTATACAAATTAAGTTAGAATTGATTGAGGTCAATTGTCAATAAGGCGACGCTTTGCAGCTTCTAATGGTGCTTCCTAGCATTACCATGTCCATGTGATTTTTGGGCCTGACGCGCTTTATGATGAGTTGGTTTCGACTGCTGATGATGATTTCTCGAGGGTTTGGAACTCTTGGACGCCCTGTGTCGTCCACCGTTGCGTTGGGCCTTGGAATGATGTGGTGCTAATGGCACTGGCATTTGTCCATGATTGATTTTCTCCTTGTTCAGGTCTCGCAGATGGTGCCTAGAGTGATCCGCCGGATGACCATTATGCTGGCCAACAAACTGAGAGTGCTGGCGCTTGTGGTGCTTGTGTGGCCGATGAGTGTCCTCAATTGCCCGGGACGCCAGCACAACGGAAATTAGAATCGTTGCAATGATAAGCACCTGAATAAAGTATAACAAAAACAGTTACATACTCGTATTTGGTATTTCTAATGCCAAACCAGAATGCTGGATTGAAGCAATATAGTTGTTATCTATTTGGATAAGATAACAACAATATCGCCCCGTTCACGGCCCACTAAAGCACTCACCGCCTTCGACATGATATCTCCTGTTTTTATATATATAGATATATACAATATATATATATATTTATGTATTTATTTTTTGAATTAACCGTGCCTTACAACTTCGATGTGTAAACGCAAACGTCCAAATGTCGACTGCTTTCGGAAACTCTTCCGCTGCTGTTTATAACGTTATCTTTTATACGTCCAGTGCGACCGCGACTCCAGCCCCTATATTATAGATACGATACATACCCATGTAGCATATATGTACACGTGTATGCGTCAGTACGCGGTATTTTATCGCCCATAAACTCCGATATAGAGAGCAGACACTTGTTTATGTATTTTCTACGACTAGCATGTAACATATGTGTATGATCCCAGGCAGGTTTAAACCCAGATTGAGCATATAGATGTTGGATAACAACAGTTCTTGGTAGGAATTGTTATCCAGACTTAAGCAAGGCAAGCCATTACGTGGCTCGATGGTTCGAAGTTTACGTGTATCGCTGAATATTATTGATGATAGGTAAATTTCACAATCAGTTTAAAGAGTTTCCACTATATAATAGCTGACTGCTATGGCATTTCATTCATATTAAATATTCCCGACGACGAGTAATCTAAGAACATATTTATAGCCCCGTCCATCAGTAATCAGTAATATACTTATCATGCATACCACGCATTGGTATTAATTGATATAGAGATATAAGTCAATATATAGCTGCGTTTGCTAAAATAATTGTTATTCCCTACTTAAAAGTAAAGATTTCGTCAAAGAAATTATTGCTGGATCGATAATTTTATTGCGTATTCTTGAAAAATCATAAAACTGGAAATAAAACGTTAACTCTTGATTGATTTGTTGGTGTGCTCGGATCTGTTTTTAATCTATTGTTTTGAAAATGTATTGATTAGTTTGAATATTTGTTTTCTTTAAATGTGTAGGTGTTTGCTTGTTAAAGGTATTATTTCATTACATAAATATGTTTCTTTTTTACTTTCGAATGCTTCTTTCCTTCATGTTCATCGTACATAAGTATACAAAATTGAATATATATTTATATGTATAAAATATTTGCTTAGTTCAAATATATATGTGGGGTTAAAGAAGTATAAGAATAATAATCAGAATAACATTTTTGTTTAGAATACATAGAAATGAGAAGAATACATAGATATTGACAAAAATATATAAAACATAAATAAGTGTTTAAATATTTCACAAATAAACTTAAGGCTAGTAAATATATATATTTTTTTTTTACGTTTTCGTTTGTTTTTATATTTTTTTTTACATTTTTTAATATTTTTTTTGATTATATTGTGTGTGGTATTAATTTACGACAAGTTGATGCTTGCTCTTAACGTGGCTAACGCAAAGTTGGTATTTAAACGTGGGTCTTTGTTTAAAGGACTACAAAAAAGAAAAAGTCGCGTTGACAAAATTTGAAACGATTTTTAAGAATTGGGATTTTGGTTTTTCATTGAACACTTTGGGGTCAATATGTCAGATTGTGATGATCTACTACTCTGATTGTTATGTATTATTATAGCAAACACTACTGATATTAATTATTGATTTGAATAACTTTGAATAAGTAATTTATCGGATTTTCAGATTAGTTGGTTATTTTCTTAAATCGTTTGACAAATTATTTTTGCCAACGTTGTCCCTTTTTCTACTCCTCGATGGTGTAAAGGAAATAGTAGTTCTCGTTATCATTGATTGCAGCTGGTGGTGCCTTCGGTGACTTTCTCGACAGTGGTTCGAAGCCCATGAAAAGGAATGCCTCAATTAAACGACCGCAATTCGGCTGATCCTTACGCATAACCATTACAATCCCGTCAACCTCCAACTTGTCCTCAGCAAACTCCAAGAGCGAGATGAAGGTCTGCTTGGAGCCAGCTGGTGGCAAGTCAGTTGGAAATGCGACATACAATATGTTGTTGTTCGGGTTCAAAATCGACATCCAATTGGTAGACTGGTCTTCAGTGACGTGCAATTTGATGGAAATTTGCACCGGTTGGTCATGCTGCAGGATCTGGCGCAACACCTCCTGGCAGTCATCCTCCGAGCACAACGAATGAATGTCGTGCGACTCCGTGTCAGAGCATTCCGACGACGAAGAGGATGACGATGCCCGAGAGCTGGCCTCGAACAAGCTGCCGCCAGCCGAGTCAACCGAAGACTTCCGGCTGTAGCCTGTAAAATTATACATATTCGTGATTAAAATAATATATATTATTATTTACATTGAGTTTACATACCCGTTAAGAGCGATGCCCTATCGTGATCTGTTCTGTGGTGGACAGGGACATCAGGACCACCACAGAGGCCCTACGCCGAGAGAGATGCGGTAAGATTCAGTCGACATGTTCGTGGCGCAAGACGAAGTCGAGATGGTACGGAGCTTGCCATCAGCACATCCAGCAACTCCGCTATCATTAAAGTCTCTTCTAACGAAGCTACTACTAAAGATTGGGTCGCTGTGAAAGAAATAAAAACAATAACACCGGTATTTAATATAAATTCTAAATTCCACAGATCGACCAGTCGATTTTGTAGTTCATGGATTCCATTAAAATTACCAATTCATTTTTAAACGTAATTGGTAGCGTAACACTTGATGGTTTAACGACGCAATAGCTAGTGTAAAACTGGCAGACTGAATAAACGTTTGATATGTTTATCAGTTAAGGCGAATCTAATTAAACACATTTTTTATTACTTAGACGTATTAAGAATGTTTATAAAGATAAGACTCCCGCTATCTGCAATTAATCGGTATGTGCAGATGTAAGGCGATAACAAACGATGACGATAACAAAAGAAACGCAACCATGTTGTAGAAATACAACCCAGCGCGCACGCAGGCTTTTTCACCACAGCATGGCGGCACTGGCAGCTGTAGCACACACACATTCACTCGTAAACGTTTGCGCAAAGAAAAAACAGCGAAAATTTGCGGCGTCGGAATAGAATATTAAGAAAATCAATAAATTGTTTGGAAATAAATAAAACTACATCAAACATGTCGATTGGCGTACCCATTAAGGTTTTGCACGAAGCAGAAGGACACATAATTACTTGTGAGACAATTACCGGCGAAGTCTACCGCGGCAAGCTCATTGAAGCAGAGGACAATATGAACTGTCAAATGACACAGATTACGGTTACCTACAGGGATGGACGCACGGCTAATTTGGAGAATGTCTACATTCGCGGCTCAAAGATTCGTTTTCTCATACTGCCGGACATGTTAAAGAATGCGCCGATGTTTAAAAAGCAAACCGGCAAAGGCCTAGGAGGGACAGCCGGTCGCGGCAAAGCAGCGATACTCAGAGCACAGGGTGAGTCTTTTTATTGTATGTTGAATTTTATACTTTTTGTACTATCGCGGCGGTTTTATTTACAGCGCGTGGTCGGGGCAGAGGAACTGGTCCCGCAGGTGGCGGTCGAGGCGGTGGTGGTCCCCCTGGCGCACCAGGTGGCGGCGGACGGGGTGCTTGGCAAGGCGGTCCTACAGGAGGACGTGGTCGCGGCGGCTTGTAAGATGCACAAGGAGCACATTCTACCACATAAGTTAAGGGCAATTAATTATAGCGGGCGGGTCGCAAACATGTTGAAAGTCTAAATATTGTCATGAAACAATAGCGAAAAGAAACTTGCATTTGAAAATGTGACTTGTGTTTTTTTGCCTGGAAGAAGAAGAAGTACCCAGCACCAAATTATTCGAACGTATGTACATACATATAGATAAGTATATATCGTCGCTTGTCGAATATTATACAAAGAGAGCAATTCCATGACAGTATTACAATATGTTTAAACTGGACTGTCGACGGATAGCTCTCTTCATTTCGCTATTCGCAATTTGATAAAGCTCTGTGATAGCTTCGAAAGGACAACGGACAATTAAATAAGACAATGGACAGTTAATGGTTAGGTTATTGGTTAGTTTGCGCAACGTCGAATATCATTCAAAGAGAGCAATTCCATGACAGTAATACATTTGTTACTGGACTGTCGACGGACAGCTCTCTTTACTCACTTATTCGCTTTTGGTACTGTCTGTTCATTTAGTTAATAAACATTAAGTGGAGGGACAGGCACACAAACATTTATTCAAAAAAGTGCAATTGTTATATATTTACCGAACCGGCACAGGCTGGGAAATATGTATGTTGAAAATATGTTGTATTTCTTTCCCTATTGATGCCAATTAAACAACAAACTGCGCACTTGGCAAACGTTGCGAATTGAGAGTGACGATAGCGTTCTGTGGGCGTTCGCTCAAGAACGAAAGAGGGAGGGAGAGAGAGAAAAAGAATACTACTGGATGCAGTACATCGCATAGCATGTTAATTTAATATAAGCCCTATTAAATCGATAACACGTGCATGCAATTGAGGAGCTGACATTGAATTGAATAAATCATACAATGGAAGGGTATCCACATACCCTAGTTGATCCTCTGACTCTGATTGCTGTTGCTGCAGTTCTTCTTGCGGCTGCATGGTAACCACTGCCATTATCTTTGGATCCGATACGAATTTGTATATATGTGTTTGTACTTAGTATATGCAAATGGAATCACAGTTACGTTACGATATGTCTGTTTCTTTTTGTGCTAGTTACGTTATCACAGTTTATTTGCGCTTAGACAAAAGTCTAGAAGTTTACATCGAAAAGGCTTTCGAAAGGTATTTGCTTGTCTCTTGTTTGTTTTTTACAGCAATAAAGATTTGTGTGCTTGTATTTGAGTTTGTTTTCCCGTGTCGTAGCGGAGCGTTGAGCGTTTGTCTGGCAACTGACGGCAGCTAAACGGCGGTGGCATCATTTATTTCAAAAAGATTTAGTTGCTCCTCCCGCACTCTCTCTCGCACACACTCACAAACATGGCATGCATGCACTTGGATGTGAGTGTGGTATAGACACAATAGATATACTATTGCTTAGTTGGAATAATATACAAGTTGCGGTTAAATTGGAACAAACAAACAAGGTACAGTTATACATTTAATAAATTCTGTTTTGGGAACTTTTTCAAAATATTGCTTTTAAGGTTGAACATGGCCCGGTTGCCCCAGTCATACACCCAATAGTCTTGTCGGATGTTAAATGTGTCGAAAGAGTAAATACAAACAAGTGGCAAGCAGAAGCAAGAAGCTAATTACATTTGCATTGCTGACGACACTTTCGAGCCAATTTGTGTCTGTGCAAACATGTAAATATATTGCAAAAAAGCGAAATAAATATACACATTTGTTGATTTTCTTCTACCTTTAGCGTTCATTTTGTTTACCGCACAAATTGAATTATGCGCCAAGTATATTTCGATATCTACGGTACTACAAATTCTTAAATAAGTAGTATGTAGTATGTCGAAAATGTTTTTTTTTGCGGTGCTCAGAACCCATTAATAAGAATTGTGTTCAGCACGTGTCCCATTTGCAGATCAAACAATAACAAATTCTGTAGCTATAATTAGATTTAAAAAATACGATAACGACAATACTATCGTTAATCGATGGACGGGTACGTGACGTGCTGTCTGTGATGATCGTAAATAAGCACAAAACAGACAAAAGCTCCCACACTGACACTATTATTATTAATATGAGTTAGTGTGGGTGAAGAGCTTCGGTCGTTTTCTATAGAAAAACAGTTACCGCCATTGCATACATGTACATGTATATTTAAGTTGTTCAGCTCACGTTTTGCACAACGGAACAAGATGTAATGCAAACTGGAATGAGTCACATACATATGTACGTATACATTGAAAAACATACGGCAGTATCACGTGACAAAGACCATGGAGGACATTTTTGTCTGCTATTACCCGAAAATCTAAAGCAAATCTCTAAGCGGATCTTATGAAATAATATATGCTATAATTTAGATAACGTGAGAAGATAAGAACTAGATAAACTACATATGCATACATACACATATTCATTTGAATGTACGTAATTGGAGCGCTTGTATAAACACGTCAATTGGATGGATACTGCAGCATGAGGCTGTTTGCAAACACGGTATATAAGTTAAATAAGTACAATTCTAGCAAAAGCAAACATGAGGCACTAAACGCATACAAAAACATACATTCATACTTAACCAAACACAATTTGAAAAAAAATTTTTTTTAAACAAAAAGAGTCATAAAAAATAAACACAAGCAATTCTTTTTTATTATTTTAGTTTGGTATAAAATCTGGGAGCGATAAGATAGATGATTGAGACAGTTTTATGATGTTGACGATGATAAGATGTGGACGTTGAAACGTGTAAAGTGGCACTAACGAGGATGCAACCACTTTCAGTATGACCTTCTGGGTCAGCAATTTGCAGGCGCATTTTTCTCTCTCTGTCTCCCTTTTTCTTATTAGCCGATTGACCCAATATTGAGACGCTGCTTCGCATACACATAAATGAATTGTTTTCATAAGCGCACATACATACATATATGGTTGTACACCTTTTACTTGCCACACAGCTGAGTGGAACTTTCCGTTGTTTGTAAATACATACATGTGTTGTTGTTATCTGAGCATAAATGTATTTGTAATTCGTGACGTAATGAGAGCGCACAATGGCTGCCGCTGGACCAAAAATCTATGTCATCGCAAAGCAAAGCTGTAGTCTGATAGAAACTTTTAACCGGATGACAAACAACGAGAATGGAACAACATTGAAACAACGTCGGGACGTAGCAAACAAACCGGTTTAAGTGTTGTTATTTTTACAGACACACAAAGTCATAGGGTCGAAGCTTTTTTTGTTTTTGTTTATTTTGTCAGCAAGATAATAAGATGGAGTGCAAACAACGGTGACGGTGCTTCTCTTCGGATACGGACAAACAGATAAGGCTGGTAATAAAAGTCACATTGTTTAAAGCGTAATAACTGCACTGTTAACGGGCCGACTAGAAAGTTCCAAATATCGCACCCAATAATACAGTTTTTCATTGGATGCCAATTATCATTCAGCTACATAAATTACAGTACATGTACTTGTTGAAAGTCAAGTCAATTTAGCGAATTAAAAGTGATTGGCTTTTAAAGTAAGCAAATAATAATAAAAAAAAGTTCGATTATAATTATACATACACACATACATACATATGAAAAATTTGATTGTGTATGAACGATGACGGCGTTGCCAGATTGATCCAGCAAAGCGAATAAACAAAGAAATGTATTAATAAAGACTTGCATTAAAGCAATCAATTGTTAATTGAAATGCACAAGAACAGCAAATAAGTATTTATCAGGTTTCCTTTCTATTTTATTTTCGTCTCCACTCCACGCCTGCCTCGGGGTGACAGCAGACAACAACATTATAAGGCGAACAAGATGGCTACTACGAAGAGAAAAAACAAAATAAAATACGCAAAAAATAAAGTAAAGAATTACATTTCAAAAAAACACATATCGATGGAAATCTTCTTTGAAATCAATCATTTACTTTACCTACTGCTCGCACATTATCTCATTTCTTTGTGTGGTTATGTGTACTCTCACACAATTCATCTGCAATATATTACATACATACATACAAGCACAGATGTTTTGACGTACGCATGTATGTATGTAGTTTGCATATATACCTTGTACGTACTACAAGTTACAGTTACACCACCAACACCGATCCGAAATTTGTTAGCAAAATACACTAAAACTATTTGCACTACAAACAACTTGCCATATATTTATTTACAACCAATAAATATAATTCATAAGCCACCAATTGGATTGGGACCGATTTTACGGTACTCTTGCACTATTTTCCATTCTCTTTTTTTTATTCACTACAAAATCGATTTTTGCACTATTTATCTGTATGGTATTTTACAACCATTACTTACAGTTTATTATTCATGTTTGATGGCATTTTTACACTTAATGGTTGCAACTTAACGCACAAAGAAACAAAAATTGGTTATTATTGGACAAATATGTGCTGGCTTAGCGAGAAGCGTTTATGATAACTCTGCACTTGCGATCTGATTAGTTCGACTGCTGAATTGAATATGAATCGAACAGAATCCCAATACAGTGACGAAACTGACTGCTCTAAAACTTGTTCTCGTCCATAAGACTTAACATTTTATTGAAATGTTATTAACAGACACCAATGCCTTTTACGATAAGATATTTTCAATAGTAAATGAGCTATTTTATGCAGTTCTATTCAAATTGATTAAAAATAATACGTAAATATGTCACGTCAATTAAATAACATGAATTTTCTAGCTATTAATACGAGAAATAACAGAGAACTTTTAACAGACTATCGATTTTGTAATAAAATTGATCGATATATTATTTCATATTGGAAGTTATAAACGATAAATTGCCATCAATAAGTAAAAAACCCGCCGTTACATATTGTCAAGCAAAGTATGTGCTTGATTTAAAGTTAAAGTAGTAGAAAAATGTATTTGGTTGTTGGAAATAAATGTTTTTTTCAATGATATAAGTGTATGAAATAAAACAATCTAAAATTATTAATTTTAGTGAGAACGTACTATTTATGTTATCGATAGTGACTAAAATTTTGGTCGATAGCGACTGGTTAGTGTCATCTGTATCATTGCCAGTCAAATTTTGTGCGTTTCGTTTCGGGAAAAGCAAATTTAATCTGTGAAATACAATTAAATCCACGGACCTTTTAACTAAGAAACTATGAGCGCCTTTCCAGGAACGTTCGCGTTCGACGAATATGGTCGGCCTTTCATCATTCTCCGCGACCAGGAGCAGCAAAAGCGCATCACTGGAACAGATGCTATCAAGGTAAATGAAAAAGTAGATATTTAATAGGCTTGTAAAGGATACGCAGGTTCTACGAGTGTCAATAAGTGACTTAAGTCCTACTAAAAACCGTCTTGCCCAAGAACAATTGCCTGGCTTTGAAAACAATGACGCATCGCATGCCGAATGTTCCAGATGTTCTTAACTGCCGGCATCTGACGCAGTCGCCATATGAATTGGTTGCATTAAGTATAAAATAATGCAATAAATGATCAATGAATAATATTTGGACTGCAATGTGATTTCTAAAATTAATGTTTAGAAAGTGCAAGTATTTGTTGCTAAACTGTGACGTCAGTTTTATATTTTGAGGTTAAAACGCCGCACAGATGTTCACCGTCTGCCGGCTGAGTCACGCGCCCCAAGAAAACTTGTGTATGAAATGTATGTAACGTTCTCGTTGCTTTTTGTTTACAGACGCATATTATGGCAGCGCGTCAGATTGCTTCGACACTGAAGACGTCGCTGGGACCCAAAGGTCTGGACAAGATTATGGTGAGTCCCGATGGCGATGTGACGGTGACCAACGATGGTGCCACTATCATGAAGCTAATGGAGGTTGATCATGAGATTGCCAAGCTGATGGTGCAGCTGTCGCAGTCGCAGGACGATGAGATTGGCGATGGCACCACCGGCGTTGTTGTACTCGCTGGCGCACTGTTGGAGCAAGCGGAGGCTTTGATCGATCGCGGTATTCATCCCATTCGTATTGCTGATGGCTTTGAACTGGCTGCTCAATGCGCCATCAAGCAGCTGGATTCAATTGCTCAACCCTTCCCCGTCGATCCCAACAACAAGGAGCCGCTAATCCAGATTGCAATGACAACCTTGGGCAGCAAGATCGTGAACAAATGCCATCGTCAGATGGCTGAAATGGCCGTCGATGCGGTCCTCAATGTGGCAGACATTGAGAAAAGGGATGTCAACTTCGAGCTGATCAAAATTGAGACCAAGGTTGGTGGTCGCATGGAGGACTCTATGCTGGTCAAGGGTGTCATTGTTGACAAGACATTGAGTCACTCTCAAATGCCCAAGGAGCTGAAAAATGTCAAGCTGGCTATTCTCACCTGCCCATTTGAGCCACCCAAGCCAAAGACCAAGCATAAGTTGGATGTCACCTCTGCCGAGGATTACAGAGCTCTCCGCGAATACGAGCAGGAGAAATTCACGCAGATGGTCAAACAGGTGAAGGATGCTGGCGCCACATTAGCTATTTGCCAGTGGGGTTTTGATGACGAGGCCAATCATCTGCTGCTGCAGCAGAATTTGCCAGCTGTTCGCTGGGTAGGTGGTCCTGAGATCGAACTGATTGCCATTGCCACCGGTGGTCGCATTGTGCCCCGTTTCGAAGAGCTGACACCCGAGAAATTGGGCAGCGCTGGTTTGGTGCGTGAGATGGGTAAGTTAACTCTCTTAAATCGCTCTTAAATTTGTATCTAACTTATTGTTGATTACTTTTGCAGCCTTTGGTACGTCCAAGGACAAAATGCTGGTCATTGAGGAGTGCAAGAACTCCAAGGCTGTCACAATCTTCTTGCGCGGTGGCAATGCCATGATCATTGCCGAGGCCAAGCGTTCCATACACGATGCTATCTGTGTGGTGCGTTCCCTGATTAAGGACTCGCGTATTGTTTATGGTGGTGGCGCTGCTGAAATCAGCTGCTCTCTGGCTGTGGCTAAGGAAGCCGATCAGCTGTCCACGCTGGAACAGTATGCATTCCGCTCGTTTGCCGTCGCCCTGGAGAGCATTCCCTTGGCTCTGGCTGAGAATAGTGGCCTGCATCCGATTGAAACGCTGTCGGAGCTCAAGTCAAACCAAGTGTCTGAGAAGAAGTCCAGCTTGGGAGTTGATTGCATGCTGACTGGTGATTCGGACATGAAGAGTCACAATGTTGTCGAGTCCTTGCACTCGAAGAAGCAACAGATTCTGCTGTCCACGCAGCTGGTTAAGATGATACTCAAAATCGATGATGTGCGCTCCAAGAATAATGGCATGTAAATCATGTCACAACTGAACAGACACACACACCTTAACATTAGCACATGCACACACACCAACAACATAAAACCACATACTTCTTCGCTTTGCTATTCTCACGCTCCTTCATATATATATTTGTATATCTCTGTATTAATTGTTTACATTTATTAATCAACAAAATTCTTTGGAAAAGAAACAAAAGCAACAACAACTAAGAGCAATCAACCTTAAAGCGGTTGCGTTTAAACAAAATACAATTTACTAAAAACTCTATAAACTTAAGTGTCTTAAACTTTCTTGCCATTTATGGTTGCCAATTGTTGCCTGTTGAGTTGGTCGAAGAAGAGAAGACCTGCGGCACGCTCTACCGACTCTGGCGGCACCTGGAACACTTGAAGTGGCGTATCGTTGCTAATCACCTTGTTGGGCATTATGTAGGCTTCCATGTGCAGCTTTTGGTCGTTTGACTCGCTTACAATCACCTTGTAGAAGTGCGTGGGAACAGCGACTGTGTTGGCTCCAATTACCTCGTATTTCACATACATTTTCCCGTCGTCTTCCTTGTGTGGCAGGTACAGCGGCCCCGTGCAAACGTAGACGTTTGTATAAGTTTTCGTTAGCTTACGCACATAGGTCTCGAGTGTGTTCCAGGCGTCCCGATTGAATCCTTGGCCAACCTGGGGAGCCATGTTGGAAAGCAGGAAGGTGTCGTCGCAGTGCTTCTGAAGCAATCGATGGTTGCCCGCCGCTGCCATGTGCCCTCGATCATATCCCGAGCGCCGGTAATCGGTGTTCTGGGCACGGAAGTATGGATGTATGCTCTCATCGGGCTTAAAGTCGGATTTGGCACGATCCACAGCATCATTTTTGGCCACCGATTCGGCGGTTAGGTGCTCAAACACCCAATGAGGCACACGGTTGCGTCTGTCATAGGACAACACATAATCCGATTGGGAACGCACATGATCCAGGCCGGGAAATCCGTATTTCATTATTTGTGAAATTCGCGATGGTGTTGCTGTAAGATTTCTTTCGGGAGCAGGTATTAGACTAGCTGCAGAAACTGTTGCAAATGTCGGCAATCCGGGTAAACGCGATAATCTATCTTGAGCGCATTCATTATTGCTACGACGTTCTGTATAGGATCCGAGATAAAAGGCACCTAAGGCCGTAGCGCCAATGGTGAGAAGGCTGCCAACTTTTAAGTTACTCATTTTATATTGCACTTTAATTAATAATATTTATAAAATAAAACACGTCGTCCCCTTATTGCACAATAACACATTCCACAGCCAGCTGTTTGAATGTAAGTGTGACCGTGCTTGGCATCTGCCGGTTGATAGTTAAATGCTTATCGATAAGTACTCAACGACAAAAGCTGAATGCTATACCCGAAAAGAGAAAGAACACGATAAATATTTGAAAAATTAAATTTTGTTTTAATATACGATCGAGTTTCAACCGCTCTGCAGTTAACTAGTTTTTTTTTTTATTTATTAATAATCGTATATTCTAGATGTGTGAAGATATTAAGTTCATATACATTCAACTTAAATATGTAAGTACTAAGTACACGATTTATCGTCAACACGAAACTGTGATTAACGTTAAAAAGCTTGAATATTAAAATTAATAAGTTAATTGGTTTTTCATTTGATTATGACGGAAAATGGTATCCAATCTCATTGAAAATCACAACGACACATTGCAAAGCGGTGAGAATAACTTATTCGTCATTGTTACGAGTAAATGGTTAGATCTAAGTGCGGTTTCTTGGGGCTTTTCGTTGGTGATGGGTTGAGGAGGGGTGGGTGGGGCGTCGGGGGGAATCGCGCGCCTTAAAACTATTTGGGAAAATCTGATAATAGATAATGGGAAACTACAATACTTAATATGCCATTGCGTGCCGCTAACACGTCTCCTTGTTGCAATCAACGAAATTACTAAACTCCGTCGCATTTGGAGGTCCCTCGCTATACAGATACGTTACGGGCCAAAGTCGTGCAGCGGCAAAATCGCTGAGACTCTGTAATCCTCCGGGACGAGGTGGATGTTGAGTGTATTCACTGCTCGCGGCCGTCGCTGGCTGCAGTGGCTTATGCTTCTGCTTCTGCTTGGAGCTGGGCAGACCAAGATTTGAGTGTGTTGGCTTGGTGCTGTTCTTGCCAGGATAATAACGATCGCTGCACTTGCGCCATTGATCCGCTTCATCGCCCACAAAGCACCTGAACAAAAACAGAACAATGTTTGAGTTAATGAAATCAATAGAAGCAACGCTATTCTCACCAGGGATAATCGAAGCCGCGACTGTAGCCACATGGATGATCCGTTTTGCAGCAATAATCCCAGGAACCAATCTCTGAACCATCCGTTTCACATGAATAGAAACCCGTAATAAGATTCTTCTCACACGGACTGCTGCGACGACAGGGCTTCCCAGAGACCGTGTAGTGTCGCCAGGCTACGTCTCCTTCGATGCGTTTAAGGCGAATGAAAAGTTAGTTAAGAGATTTCGGAACAGTTGCTCGTTAGGCATGCGCAATAGGTTTACACAACAGTTTGGTTAGTAATTGATAGAGAGAGGGGAGGGGGATTGGATTCGCCAATGTTTTTGGGTCTACTGTACATTATTTACATTCTCCGCCGTTACAAACTAATTACACATAATACAATATTATTAACTAGGTTTTGGATTTGGGGCTGGAGCTGCACTGGGAGCTGTTGCCCATGTGGTTATTTACACAATGATGGACGTGCAACAGGTTAATAGTGTCATTTTACCCGGTTCCCGGAATATATCCATGCGTCGATCATTGTTAACCCTTGAACCGCCGATCGTATTGACCTTATCGCGACATGTCCAATCGAAGGGATTCCAGGCAAACAGCCAGTAATCCCTTTCCTTCGTGTGCGTATAGTGCACATCGAGCTTCAGCTCTGTCTGATCGAGATCCGACATTTCACAGGTGCCATGGGAGCTGCAAAGGATTCCCTTAATAGGTCATAGATTTGGTTAGCTCTTGGACTTACCCGTAGCTGAAGGTATAACACTTGAAAGGCGTGGTCTCCCTGAAGTGTATGCATTCCTTTTTACATGCCATTTCCGAAGGCACAGATATGACCTTCTTGATGGCCGGCGGCAACAGTCTGGCTGGCGATCCGTAGCCCAAGTAGCACACTAGAAGAAGGAGAACGATTAGATTTATCGCATTAGGCAACTCCTTTGGATAATCCTTCTATACTCACGTTTCTTGTGCTTCTCATCAACGATGGGTTGAATTTCACAGCCATGCCCATAGCTCGCACGCTCAAAGATGTCGAATGCTGCGTCCAGAATGAGATGCCGCTCCTTATCCATATCCCTAACTGGCCAATCACTCAGCTGACAGTTGTCAATGACGCCCGCATGACGTTGTTGTCCATAACGAAAGGCAAAGGCACGGCAAGTAAATTTAGTGGAACGAATGCACTCCATCTCACATTCGCCGACAGTGCGCACAGTCAGGGAGTCCCTAACAATGGACTTAAAGAAGCGCGTGGCATCAATGGCGCGGAAGAAGCACTCTGCAAAAGATTAACCAATGAAAAATCATTGTAATAACTCCTCTGCTCTATGCCGGACTTACGAGCATTGCGTGGATCGGAGAGTGCAGTGCTAGGACCATCGCTGCGTCGAGGAGGCTGACGACAGACATCCATGTCATCAGCCATGGAATAGATGTCATAATCGCGATCCGGTTCAATGTCCACATAATAGTCGAGCATGTTAACGGGTCTGTCGCAGAGCATGCAATTGTCGCGACCTGCCTGATTATATCGAAAGCTGAAGGTGTGGCAGATGAAACTGGGTCGCTGATCCGAGCACAAGCGTTCGCATTCCGTCAGAGTGGGCACGTTGAACGCATGCTTCACGGCAGTCTTGTGCAGCCGGAAACCTTCGCTAGTCTTTGCGGAACATTCTAAAGGGCGAAACGGGAAGGGGATAACCTAATTAGACCTACTCTCTTTCTCTCTCTTTGCTCTCTCCAGCTTACCATCTGGGCCTGGTCTTCTGGTCCACTGTCGCCTGTAGTCGTTCTGCAGCCTTGGATAGTCATTGTCGTAGCTGGAACCGGGATAACGTAGCACCGCATTGGATTCACGTGGCGGCTCTCTGTGGTTTGGTGGACCCAGCTCAAAGTAGTTGAAGTCATGTTGATCCTTGCGACGTTGGGATTCACTCAATCCCCAGTGCGAGCTGTGCTTGCTATTGCTGCCACCGTAGCTGCCACCATAGCTGCCCCAGTTCTCCTCAGCTCCTCCTCCAATTAGATAAGGCACAAACTTGCTGGGTTTCTTGTAGGCGACGCTTCCAGGTCCATGGCCAGGACCATCGCGATCGAGGTAATTGTGAGCAGGCCCCGTTGCTGGTGGTCCAGGTGGCGCATGTGGCGCTGCTGGCCGATAGGGTGAGAAATCCGCACCAGGTCGATACGACGGTCTATATTTATCAATGCGATCGGTTTCGGGACGTGGCGGTCTGTAGGCGGAGCTATCATAGCCCGAACTGCTGGGCAGCGTCTCCCAACGATCAGGTCTGTAGCGTGGCGGCGGCTCGGGACGTGCGAAATCATGCCTATCTATGTAATCCGGACGAGAGTGATCGCCAAAGCTGCTGGGAGGCGTGTGTCCATAGTAGCCGGAGCCGGAACCATGTGAGGAGAACTCATACGAAGAGGAGGACGAAGACGAGGACGATGAATGAGAACCGTGATATTCTGCAGAGAATGGACGATGCTCATAGGAACCAGATGGACCACGATAATGATCCACAGCTGTGCTGCTGTGAGGAGGACGATACTGAGCGCGATCACGATCACGATCTCTATCTGAATAGCCACTGCTGCTGGGTCCAGGTCCATAGTTACCGCTGCCGCTGCTGCTGGGCTTGAAGTAAATTGGATTACTGGAGATGGGAGCCTTGGAACAATCCTGGCAAATGTTTCTGCGACAGCTGCTCGGCGCATTGCGATCCCGTTCATAGTAATCATAGTCGGGATGCCTCAACAGATTCGTATCACGTCGATTGGCGCTCGAATAGAGATCCATTTGGGACAATGGTATCTCGATGAGCTCACAATCGCCCTGACCATGCCCAGAGGGATCCAGCCGATAGTTGAAGCCCTCGCACATGAAACGCTTCTCATGGCCGCATTCCCGCATGCATTCCTCGACACGCTCGCAAGAGATCGAGCGACGCACCCAATGGGGAGCTATACGCTTGCCAGCCAACACACGCCGGAAACAGGCTGCAATAAGATGAAGATGCAAAGATGCAGAAATCAAGTGGCATGGAAGCTGCAACAGCAGCTCAAATGTTTTGGACAACCCAAAAAAAAAAAGAAGAAGATAACAAAAGACTATGTATCCATATGTGTATAGAGTTGAAGTTGAAGCTAAAGCTGACGCTAGAGTCAGTGAAGCGTTTGAAACGCGCGAATAGAATCCAAGATCGGGGGAGCTATAACATGTTGCTTCATGTTTAGTGTTTTTTCTATTTTTTTTCTATTTTCTGCCGTCACATCCGCTGCTAGTTGTAAATTATGTTCGAGTCATGTTTCTGCGACGCCAGCGGACACTTAGTTGTTGCTGCTCTCCCCTCCCCTTGACGCCCTGTCCAGCCCTGCCTCAACTTAGCCTTCGTTTTAGATAATCTCTGGAAAATTGCTGTCGTTCTTCTTGTTGTCTGCGAGGGAGCTCTGTGAGTTCTTCTTGTTGTCTCTCAAATTATGCAAATTACTTTAATACGCATATCATTTTTTTTTTTGGCAGTGCATTGACCGCGATTTGTCCGCTCCCCTTTAATGCCTTAAACTGCGCTTACCTTTCGCATCCTCCACAATTATAATTGTGCTGCTTATGTCGCTGCTGCCACCGCTGCCACTGCCACTGCTGCTGTGGCGCGTAGGACTCACAAATTTGGCGCTGCTGCCACAAGCAAACAGCAGCAACAGCAACAAACTGAACAAGCACCGCATTTGCAACCGCATTGAAACGCGCTCAACGAAGCACTACAAACTCCGAAATAATTCCAAAAATATTTTATATAAACGCGCGCGCTATTTATGATTTTATTTAAATTTTGTTTTATTATCTGTTTTAGTTGTTTTGTGATGTTCAGTGGTTACGTAAGCGCGCCGCGTTTAGCTGAATGTTTGCCACAATTAGAATATTTGAATGTCAAATGAATGAAACGAACGCAGGCGCAGCAGGCATAACACGCAGACTCACGCACATGCACACACTCACATACACACACACGTAGACAGGATACGCATTTGCGTTTATTTCCGGCGATTTGCGACGCGCAGCGATGACGATTCTAATGGCGAATGAGCAGCTTCTGTGGTCAAGCTTGCGGTTTTATACGCTAATAGTAAAAACGCGCGCGTTTTTCGCCGCCCGCTTGATAAAGCAAAAACAAACGCAAACGATAAAGCTTTTGCGGCAAGGGCTAGAGCTTTTTACGGTTTGTTCTCGCTCTTGCTCTCCCTCTCTCTCTCTCTCGCGCTATCTCTCTAGTTTATTGTTTCGCTATGCCCAACGGGGGGCGTTGTGAAGCATTGAGTCGTGTTTTTAATGAGTATTTTTGGTCTGCAGATTGCTTATCTTTGATTCAGATGAAAATACGGGGGCAAGAAGTACTTACAACCGCGTTATGAGAAGCTGCACAGCGCAGCAAAGCGTAACGTGACGTCACTCAAGGATGCCACAAGATCACAGCGAATTGCGCTCTAGTCTAGTGCAAAAATTCAAAGAATACTCATCGAACTCTCAGTTATTTCATAGAGGTTATAAAACGATAAGAGGAAACGTAAGAAAACTAATAACAAATGTTTTCTTTGCAAAGAAGAAAGGATCTGATATGTATTATTATTATATTTATTATATAATTTAGTTAATTTTAGCATATCAAAATGCAGCAAAAGCTTATTTTAAATGCCAAAGCGAACGCTTTATGGTTGACTTTCAGCAATAAGGCTTTATCCTTGATACAAAATGTAGTTCGTTGCCAAAGTCTTTTGTTTTCTCACATAAATTATATATATAATTTATTAAATATATAGCTGTTCCTCGGTTAACCCCGTCTTAAGTAAGTTCCTAACATTAAATATTATTAATTAAATGAAGAACCTTTCTGCATTTCTGCTCACTACACACTTAAGTTTGTTGCCTAAGTCTTTCGTTTTCTTAGCTGCAAGTAAATAGCCCATAACGTGCTTATAAAATGCATAATTCATAATTAATATCAAGCTCGTTGCCCAAGTCTTAGCAATCGCATCGATCTAACGTTTCCCCCGCCGCCGTTGCTCGGCCCCGCCTTCGCTGCCGCTGCTTCTTGTGAGCCATGTTTGAGGCACAAAAAGTCAGACAAGTTGAGCGCATTTCCGTTTCTTAATCAATGTCACTGCTGTCATTTCAATGGCCAACTGCATGCGGTTAGCTTTTTTTGTGCATTGGTTCTGCTAACGGATTTGCATACAATGCAAGTCTAGTAAGGGGCTGAGGAAGGCAGGGATGGGGACAGGTGCCCCTTCAAGTGCAGTTGCTCTTGCACAATTTCAGCAAAAACAGCCGAAAACAGCCAAAAAAAGCAACAAGAAAATAGAAACAAAATACCAAAAAAGAGAAAAAGAGCTGAAAAAAGAAACACTTCCGTTTCTAAGCCTCGTCGTATTATGTTAATCTCAAGCCAAAAGATCTGTCCCACGCCTAATAAACTCAACTAAGTAACTCGCATGCAGAGTGGCAATTTAATTACACTCGACAGTTTGTTGAGATCTTGACTGGCTTCACTTGAACTGAACTTGGCTTATGTCACCGTCACAACATGCTACTGATATGCTACTGAAAGTTCATGTACTTCGTCACAGTCGAGAAGTCCCAAAGGAAGTTGAGTTCAGATCGCAATTATAAATGACTGTTTGATGAGTTGGCAGCGTAATTTTAGAATTGTCATCAATCTTTTTGCACTTGACAACCCTATAAATTCTTGTACACAACTCTGACATCATATCAAAGAAGTTTCAAACTGAAAATATCATTAATATGCATATATATATAATTATTTTTGATCGCGATTCCATCGATAACCCACTTTGCTGACATTTTTGCCATTTTTCGACATTTTTGCGGGCTTTAATCATTTTGCTTTGTTGTCCACACCATGAGCTTTAGTTTAGGCATTATTCATTTTTAGTATGTAGTATGTAAACGTTTTTTGGGGCACATGCAACCACCAAACCAAGCCACTGTCCACCCACTCGATGAGAGCAGAGAGACGAGTGGCGCGGTACAATAGATAGCGCTTTATGCTCGTAGTCTAATGGGTTTTTAGTTTTGTTACGCAAATAAAAGCCAATAGAAAATGTGGGTCAACTGGCCCACCCCCTGTTCACCCCCTCCCCCCCATCCCACCACAATGCGCTGTCCCGCCCGTAATGAGTTTTAATTGTGCGCAATGTTAATTCTACGTTCAGTTAGTTGGGTTATACTCTATTCCAAACTTAGCCACCGCCTCCAAACCCTTCACAGTCTGTTGTTCTGTTAGCTGATCGCGAATCCAAAAATTAGTTGGGACTTGGTTATGGCTTATCGAAAGTTATTTGAAAGTTAAGGTTGTCCACTCACCATTCATCTCGTCCATCGGATAACGATCACGATCACGATCTCTATCGCCAGGCATGGGCATGGGACGATCTGTGGATTAGATTATAGCATTGATGAATGCTTAAATATCTTTATAATTATCTATATTTTCCTTTATAGTCGATGTACAATCAAATTAATCTATAAAGAACCTCATTATTATATATATTTTATTATATTGTCTGTCATAAAAGTGCGACTGCAGCAAGCTTTTTAAATGATGTCTTACAGTCAAAACATTCTATAACGAACTCCACTTTATAATTTAATTCTGTAATTCGTTGTACTTTATATTTTATTGTAATAATTTACTTTATTGTAGACAACTTCTCTACTATTTCATGTACAGTAAAACCTATCTAAGGCGAATCTCAATTTACTATTTAACCTCTTTCAATTCGTTGTAGAATAGTCTGACGGTAGAGAAGTCTGTTTTAGTGTTTACTTCATGTACAGTGAAGTTTCTTTAAAAGAAACCTTTTCATTATATTAAAACTATTGCTAAGATGTTCGTTATAGAGCATATTGACTATAATAATCTTCTTGGTTGTCATTGTAGTTTCTCTAAAAGGATTCTCACTTTTTATAAACATTTCACTCAAAGTTCTTTACGGAGAAGCTCTACTGTATGATTCTCCTTGAGTGCAGTTTACACCTCTTTAATTTAAGCCAACAGTTTTCAATCTTTTCCATATACATATACAGTCAACCCCTTTTACAACGAACATTACTTTGCTAATTAGTTATACAGCAGTTATACAGCAGTTTGACTGTAACTGCTTGAGCTAATAATAATTACGAATTCACTGCAAAATAACTTTCTTTCTTTAGTTCTACTGTATTAGCCTCTCTTTTCTGTATATAAAGTAAAGACGAACTTTACTTTCGTTATAGAGCTGTTCTACCGTAGTTTCGACAACTTACTTTTGTTACCCTGCATGTAATCCTCGGGATTGAAGTAGGTGGCAATTGTCTTGTCGTCATCGTAGCCATTGTAGCCATCAGGTCTCATGACACTGCCATTCCGACGCACATACTCATCCCTTGGTGGTGGTGGTCTATCGTAGACAGGTGGGCGTGCTGAGGAACCAGGTAAAGGCCCGGGTCCATAGCCGCTATCATGTGGTGCTTGTGGTGGTGGATCAGGTCGATTGGTGTAATCCGGACGTGGCTCGCGATGTCCATCGTAATTGGGCGTAGGACGTGGTCCATAGGAGTTCTCCGGTGGTGTCGAGCTGTCGTAGGGTCTCGCTGGCGAAGGGCGTGGAAAAACGGGTCGATCATTGCTATAATCAGGTCTAGGCGCATAGCTGGGACGCTCGGCTGAGGAAGGACGCAGTGTGGTGGGAGCATAACGCTCGGGTGTGCCATAACTATAACCATTGCCATAGCCCAAGCCAAAGACAGGACGTGGCGGGCCATTCGGCGTGGGATGCACGTTGATATCATCGAGGGGACCATACGAAGGCCTATAGCGTTCATCCACCTCGGGGACATTGGCCGCATAGCCGCCTGGGATGTAGATATCATCGTTGGGGGCAGGGTAATTGTGCTCGTAGAGCGTGGGATATTTGTACAGTGGATAAATCTCGTGGGAGAAGTACAAACGATCACCGATACCACCCGGTGGTGGAGCTGTGGGCGGTGGCAAATGTGGTGGATGTGGTGGTAGATGCGATTCAGATGGATTTGTATGCGGAGTGGGATTCACAACCAACACTGGAGTATTGCCCACATCCAGCGGTCGATTGGGTAGATTCACTGGCGTTACGCCTGTGCTGATCGGACTTGGTCCACTGATCGAATTGTCGCTCAAATCAAAGCAATTCGTTTTGCGCGTATACAAATCAAAGTCGGGATCGAAAATGATGCCACCTGGCCGACCACCACCGCCTCCGCCGCCTCCCCCACCGCCGCCTCCTCCGCCACCACCACTGGCTCCATTGCCATACTGCTCCGATGACAACTGACATGTGCCGTTTCCGCGTCGATGCACACTGCAATACAAAATGAAAAAAAAGGGGCAGAAAGATTGTTTGTTGTTGCAAACATTGGCGTTGGGTAATCGCAATTGCCAATTTTGCTGCTCACCCGAATGAGATGGCCTGACACTTCTCGCCCGCCTGCAAACACTTCTCCTTGCACATCTTCAGCGAGTTTGTGTCTTCGGTGCGGAAGGTCTTCTCAAATGGCAGCATTGCCTCCAAAGCGATGCGCTCAAAGCAGTCTGCAAACAGAGAAGGGAAAAACAAATTACAAATTGGCAATTGAAATTGGCCAAAAGGTTCACTACACTCTTGAGCAATAATCCCCCCCGCTACAGTCTGCGGCCTCTGCAGGGCGTGGCTAGAGAAGAACAACTATAACTACAACTACAACTACAACCACAACTCCATCTCCAATTGTGCTGACGATGGCGTCATCATTTGCCCAACCACACTTGCACTTTCAAGGCCACTTGCTGCTGCGGTCTCCTGTTTTGTGGGGGGCTTCACTGTACGGTAGGTTAGTTTTATTGACTCTTTCAATTGTCTCCACCGTGTTAGTTAACTATTTGTGCGCTTTGTTCTTTATTCTTTATTTAAATTTGAATTTTTATTTCAATTTCAATTTGAATTTTCATTTTACTTGCGTGCCGCGTGGACGCAGTTGACTGCCATTAACCCAATGTATGGCCCGTAGTTGCCATAGAACTCCATGGAACTCCACACGCTTCCATGAATTATTCAATAAGGTCAAACAGACACAAAAGTTCTGCTGAGGTTACGCTTATGATGCATGATGATTTGGGTCTCACTTCTATATTTAATTTGTACTCATTTTTAACCACAAGTCTAAACAATAAATGTTCTATATCTATTTCAAGTGGATATATAATTAAAGTAATTAATCTTTGATTTGTTGAGCAGCAAATAAAATGCAATTTCTTTAACATTTCTGTATTATTATTATCAATATCCTAATAACTAAAATTATAATATTAAACAATAATTGAGTTCAATAACTGTTCTAGTTTTAGTAGTAGTTCTCTGCTTCAGCTGAATCTATTGTATCTATCTACCTATTTAATTGTTATATATAATTAATTAGTTATAATTAATCTTTGATTTGTTGAGCAGCAAATAAAATGCAATTTCTTTAACATTTCTGTATTATTATTATCAATTTGGTAATAACTTAAATTATAATTTTAAATAATAATATGAGAAAAGCTTTAAAATTTCAGCTAAGCTTTTGAAATCTTTTTCAAATTCTGTTATAACTTTTAATTGTCAGTGCAAATAGTTTATTTCCTAGAAAACTCTTAGACTTGCCTCTTTTTAAAATTTATAACTATAGACTTTATACCCAATCAACTGGTTTGCAATTTTCATAATCTCAAACTGAAATCTGGCTTGCCCCCATAATAGTGCTCATTATAAACATTAATTACACTGTCTATTTATAGCATAAGCCATTATGAAAACTATTCTTTAAATACATAATTAGTTGTATATCGTAATAGATGAGTTTATTCCGTCATCATTCCGCATAGAGAACTTACCATTTCGCGCCGAGACGAGTTGATTATCCACTGTGAGGGCCGCTGTGAGATTCCAGAGCAACTGCATCAACCAGAGCAGCAGCTGTAAGCGCTGCCTGTTGTTAGTTTTAAGCATTTCTTGCTTTCTTATATTTAAACAGATTTTCTTATATTTCACTTATTGTTTTACTTGTATTTTCTTGTTATTGTTGTTGTTGTTGTCACTTCTTCACTTCCTTTAGCATTATTGAAAGAGTTGGAGTTGAAGTTGGAGTTGGACTTGAAGTGGACTGTTTGAGGCGACGGGAGCTTGGGAACTGAAAGACACTGCAGATGGCAAAAGACGTAGAAACCTTCTGTTTCGATTTCTGTTTCTGTTTTCTGTTTTCTGATTTCTGTTTTTTTTTTTTTTTTGTTCAGTTGTATCAACTCTTTCTCTTCTTATCTTCGTTTCTTTCTTTCTTATATTTTCGCTACATTCACGTGCCAATGGGCTTCATTTCTTGCTGTTTCAGTTTGTGGCTTTCGCGTTACGTTTCGCTACTTTTCACATTCTTTTCACCGTTAATTATCTTGCCAAAATATGCAGATCGTTAAAGATGAGTTGTGGGATCGCTTTATATTCCATGGACTTCACTTTGATGCTACATTTTATTTATGTTTTTAATGTTGGAGTTAAGATCAGCATTGTGAGTGTGAGAGCGTGTCAATAACCTGAGTTCTTTTGGGCCTTCTTTGATCATGGCTCAAAAATGTTATCTTCCCTGCTCTTTGGAGCCTATGACCTTTCGCACAAAGTATTTGGCCACTTTGATAATTAGCATTTGTGAATGACAAAGTGCTCAGCAATGCGTAAATACAATTGCCAACATTGTCGTCGCACTTGGCCAAATGTAAAATCAAATAAACTGAAAACAAAGCGCACATTGGCTTCAAATTTTAATTATTGCTAACAGACGAAAAGAGACAGAGCAAGTTAAGTTAAATAGAGAGCGAGTGAGAGGCATTAAAAATGCAAATTCATTTATTATGACAGCTTGAGAAGAAAAGGCAAAGTTTATAGCTATCAAAATTATGAATGATTAATCGCCAATGCTAAAAGCCTGCAACTTCTCTTTAGCAGAACTTTATAAATCAAGCTAAGCTTATGCGTTAAGTGAAAATTTCACTGTAACTTTTCCGTCGCCTTTCCGCTTGACGACGAACGAATTAAGTTAAGAAATGTGGCTAAAATAAGAAGCAAGAACAACACAGCTAACGGTAAATTTGATTGCCAAGCTTCCGTTGCGCTTTGACACTTTGCGAATTCCGGTTAATGGCAAGAAAGCTCTCACACCCAACTCTCACACACATGCGCGCACACACATGCAAATGCAGCTCGCAATTTGTTATTATTATTTATTTGCGTTGATTTGAAGTATTCTTTTTGCTGTTATTTATTGCAATTCTTTATACTTTTTTCTTTTATTTATTTCAATTATTTGTTGTTTTTTTTTTTATTTGCAAGCCGCTTTCGTTTCTCGTTTGGTTTCGTCTCGTTTGGTTGCGACTCGGAACTCAAACGGCGATCCGCACTCGCTAAACAATTGAAACTGAATAAAAATTCTGATTTAGTTGTATTCGAAACTCATCGGATGAGCAGAAAGCAGCGCTGTCGGCAGCGCAGCCAGCCGAGGCAGCGGTAACACAACAAAAAAGCATCGCACTCTTTTGTTGATGCTTAGCCGTTGCTGTTGTTGTTGTTGTTGATATTATTATTGTTATTGTTGTTGTTGCTGTTGTTGCTGGTGTTTACGGCGTTTAGATTTGAACTTAACTGTGGCAGAGTCACAGGCGGCAGCAGCGGCGGCAACTTCGCTTGAGGCACTCAAGTTTGGCGCTAGAGATCATCATTATCATCATTAGCATTACCACCAATACACTCCTCGCTCCTCCCTTTCACCATTCAGAGGGGCCTGGCGCTTGCCTTGATCGCATCGTCGCTGTCTTTTCTCTGTCGCTTCGCGCGGCAAACATTTCCTCTAATAGACGCGGCAATGACTCACGAAAAATGTTACAAAATGAAAATGTAACAAGAAAATTGAGTTACGTTGCATGCCGCGTGTTGTATACTCTGAGCTGCGTCTTTATACTTTAATTTGTAAGCTGTTTAAACTGAAACCGATTATGATTAGCATATCTCAAATAATCTTTTGATTCAGTTCCTCTTATGTAGCTATAGTTGAAAAGAAAATCCATTTAATAAATATTATCTATCTGAAAATCCATTATTCAAATTGAAATCGAATGATTAATATGAAACTTATCATTTGTTTTATATATAATCTTTTTATAATGTATATAGTTAAGTGCAAATGTATGTAACGAGCAGAAGGAGACATCTTCGCCCCTATAAAGTATATATACTTGATCAATATAAACAGCCAAGTCGATTGACCCATGTCCGTCTGTCTGCTTTCAAGCTACCTATCATAGGCTGTTTTTCTAAACACTATAACTTTAAAGTTGCTTAGAGATTACTATTGTTAAACAATGCTAAAAGTTTCATTCAAATCGGTCTAGAATTAAAAGAGGTATTTAGAAAATAAATAAGAAAGAAAAGAAAATGTTGAATAGCATTTCTTTGCTGCAATCCCTCCCTCCTTTTAGTCAAAGTTCAATACTTTATTTATTTTATTATTAACAAAATACTGTTTATTCATTTAACGTCGACTAATGGCAAACACCCAATATAACAAAATATTAAATTAAATATAGCAAAAATAAAATTAAAAATAGATTTAAATTAAATTTAAGTTTAAGCATTAAATCTGTGTAATTCATGAATAGAAAAATTAATTTGATTTAATAAAACAAAGGAGTCTATTTGCCCATTAATTAATTTAACAATAAACAAGACAGGGTATTATACTGTCTCGTGCGCTTGTTGTTAACTAATTTCAGTGATTTATATTCTCGGCTTTAATACTTCATAGACATTTTCCATTCTGTAGCTGAAGTAGCCCAACAAGACAGCGTATCGGGCAGCAGTGTGTGTGCGCAATTAGAAACAAGTGTTAGGACTGAAAGAAGTCTGCAGTTAGTAGTTATAGAATTAGTAGAGCAGTTGAAGTGGAAGTGGAAGCAACTTAAGTTAGTTAGAACCCAGAGCTGTAGAGCTTCTACTAAATTTACGCTTTGTTAGAGCTCAATTCAAATTGAATGGGCTGCTCGTCCATTCCCATTCCCGTTCTCATTCCCGTTCCCATTTGCCAAGCAATCGCCAATGCAACTGAAATTCGTCATAAGTTGAAGCTATTTCAACGTCTTGAGAGTCTCTGAAGCGTTAATTGGTGCAAGTTTTCACTGCAATAACCTACAACAACAAAAAATGAAGGCAATGTGTGTGCGTAAGTGTGTAAGTGTAAGTAAGTATTTTGGGGGGCCTTATAATTGGCGACACCTTTAACTGCCGACCTTGTCATGCTTGCTGACGTCGTCTAATTCAGGCCGGGGCTGTTCTTCATCAGCGCCTCGGCAACGACTTCTGCGTCGACGCTGGCATAAACGTTGACGTCGACGTAGCCGTCGCTGTTGGCAGCGCCAAGAGAGCGTGTCCAGCGGCAGGAGAAGCAAACAGCTCCAGCTGCAATCAGATTCGCTGAAAATGCTAAGCTGAGCTCATTCTTAACTCATTTGCATACGAAACAGGAATTCTCGAGAATCCTCAACAAATCTTGAGGGCGCAACCCGTTGAAGGTGAACTCCCAGCGCAAGTCGCGCCCCAAACTCGCTGACGGATTATTAAGTGCTAACAATAACAAAATTTGCAACAACATAAAAATAAATAGAAATGTTAAATCTTATTTGAATTTGGCATTCGAAGATTGCACAATATTGCGTATACCGTAGATCGTAAGCCGTAGATCGTTTATGGTTATTGTTATTTGTTATTGTTTTGCATTCGTTTATTTGGCGGGCACTCTGCTCTACATCGGCTGCCGTTTGCGTGTCAGTGTGGCCAAAGTGTCGACGGTTTGTTTGTCCCTCGCGGCGCAGCTATCAAAAATCGCATCAGAAATCGCTCAAAATTCAAACTGCGATCGGCGAATGGCGCACGCGCCACGACTGACAAGTGCGGAAAAGCAGTAGCAACAATCACAATAGATGAACGGGTAGTCGGACAAAAGATACCCTGTGCACTGTGATGCAATAAAATATATTTTAAATTTAAATTACTTCAACTTTTATGTTTCTAAATATATTAAATTTGTATATTTTATTATTTTCAATATTATATTTATTTATTTATTAAGTTATTAATATATTTATTTATGCCATCATTTTAATTAAATAAATATCAATAGGTAAATGTTTAGAGATACAAATATAAATATATTTTCAATTTATGTAAATGTACAGATATAAATATAATAAATAATATAATATCAACTATATTAAATTTGTGTATTTTATTATTTTTATTTTTAATTTAATTTATTTATTTAATTTGTATTTTATTTATTTATTCAATCACTTTAGTTAAATAAATATCAATAAGTAAATGTTTAGATATAAATTATGAATATATTATATTATTATAAATATATTTTCAATTTATATTATTTCATATTTTGTGTTTCTAAATATTTTAAATTTGCATATTTTATTATTATTAATTTTATATTTATTTTTAATTTAATTTTTGTATATATTTTATATTTATCAATATCAATAAGTAAATATATAGATATAAATTAAAACACTCAGACAGCTTTTTCCTATGCTAAATTAGCACTTATAGTAACCGTACATACTCTAGACATACATACATCGATCAGAAAATACCCTAACTACTGAAGGAAACGCTTCTCTTTAAAGAACTCTATACAAAGATAAGCGTACGAAAACATCGCTTTTTTTTAACTATTTTTTATTTGAACTTTCAAAAATATACCCTCTTTGCACCTCTTTTGTACGGGGTACAACACTTGGACTTGCATTGCATTTGGCATCACGTTCCCAGCATGAAAAATTTCAATACGCAACGCGTGTCTAAAACAGATATTGAACGCAGATATCGCTCGTATCGAGCCCAAGGAACATGTAATAAAAGTTAAAAAAAAAAAAGAAGAAACAACCGCAAAATTGAAAATGAATTGAAAGCGAATCCCATCGATTGAGTAAACGCATAAATTGATCAAAGGTGATTGACAGTTGTGGGCGAGTAGGAAACGCCACGCGATGGCACCAACTGTGTTTACTAATTACATAAGCATTTAGCTATTTCTAAGGCGCATTCTTTAAAGTTATATGACTACTATCATAAAAAAAGTACTAAGAATTAGGAAAAGATTTTGGGAAATGGGGAAAATCTGTTAAAGCGGCTAGTTGAAGGAAAATCTCTGTATGAATATTTAGTTTACTTAGCCCCACTAGTTTATGCTAAGGGAAACTATTGAAATATCAAATTAAAGATATATATTTATAGTGTTAATAAATCAGGAGAGTTACTTATCTGTCGCTAGAGAACATATTATTATTTTAAGCCAAACTGTTAGCTTAATCTGATTTAACGGAATCTACATTCTAGAGTCTAACCTAAGAAGGTTATGCAAGAAGCATTGTAATATGATTGATTTATCCGCTAGCAAGATTATTAGATTATCGAAATTATTGATTTAACAATAGTTAATTAGTGGAACGGATTCTTAATAGCCTAGAATTGGCCACACTTGATGTCTGTGGGTTGATTGGAAAAGCGAAACTGGTTATTTCAACTTAGCCTGGCCAAGTGGTCGGTATTCTTATCATAAACGATTTCTGTTCGTTATTCAATTTATGTTCAATCACATTCAACTCAATGGACTGCATGTCATATCGCTTTTATCTTTATGAAACCAAATTGAGACGGGGCACTTGATCACTTTGGTGTCACTATGTACGAGTAATAATATCCAAGCTAACCAGGTCTATAGAAACTCTGTATGTGTGTGTATGTGTGTGTGTGTTATGGATTAGCCAACAACAGCAACAATAACAATAAACAACAACCACAACAACATGACATTAACTATTAGCAAACAACGCCTTAATGTGGCATGCCCCACTGCCAATTGTGTGTTCCACATTTCGCTTGAAATCAAAACTCACCTAACAGGAAGTATTTGCATTCACAATTTGGGATTCGCACACTGAAAATGAAAGTAATCATCCGCAGTAGCCACAACCCGCAGGCAAACTTATTATTGTCTGTCGGGGTTTTCTGTGGAGCCACGCATGACTCTAGTGGTTCCAGCGGCTCCATTGGTATATTTATCACATAAACGATTATGCAATTCGCCGAGTCAAACGGGCAATTTGTGCCGCAGATATCTGCTCTTGCAACTTGCACTGCCTGACTGCAGCTTAGCTTAGGTGGGGCAGGAACGGTAAGGGGGTCGCCCTCGCAAACTGTTTCCAAATAACACACTGGCCTACATATACACAGGCACTCTCAGCCACACACAGAGGCCAGCAGGCGCTTCAGAGTTGCATTAACAGCTGATGTAACGTTAACAGTGTACGTAACATTAACAGTAACAGAGCAAGGAACGAATGGCTCATTATGTCAATTGGCGACCCACATTATAAAATCGATCATCAAATGCTTGTTATACGGAATCGTGTGGTGCATTGCTTGATTAGGTTTATGTAGGTTTAAGGTTCGAACTGTTAAGTAATTGCCCAAAATGCGTTTTATTGCAAATTTCTGTTATTTATGTTGAACGCGCTCGATTGTACGTGATTGTGATACACAGACATACATACACATATGTACGTAAATTCGTATCTTTAGCCTCCTTTCCGCGTGTCAACCGCAATTGTGACCCATTTACGGTGTTTAATTGACACGACAACAGCAACAATTGTCGCTGCAACAAACAGCAACGAGCAACAACAAACAGCAACGGCAGCAACAACAGCTGTTGTTATGTCAAGGTCGTCTGCAAAAGATGTTTGCGTCTTGATATGGAAGGGATAAAGCTTGTCAATATTATTATTGCCGTGACGTTCACTTTTTATTTAGGCCCAGAAGGCCGATTTGCCATCCGTTCAATAACAATCTACTCTATGTGCTAGTTGATCACTCGCTTGGAATAATTTCCGCGAAAAAGGCAGAAGACTGATGACAACAATGTGATTATGACATTAATATAATAATTTGTATTGTATTACACATAGACATCAAAATCTTGGCCAGTCAAAGTTCGATTGCCAGTGTCACTTGTTAAAGACGACAACGAAGACAACGACAACAACTGCTAACTTAATTGTGAGTTCATTTTGCAGCAACTGATGCGTGCTTGCAGTCAATGTGTGTGTGTGTGTTGTGTGTGGTCTACCCCCTTTAGGTTAAAAAACAGACAGACCTCTTGGTTAACCAACTCATAAAACAGTTAACAGTGCACTGTTGTTGTTGCTGTGCGTCACGTTTGTCTTTTACATTTGTCGTCGCCGTCGCAGCGACTGCGATTGCGGCTGCGTCTGTTGTTGCTGTTAGCTGTTGGCGCCTGCAGTTGGCTATAAAACGGATGAGACGTTGGCCAGTGGTTATCAGTCATTGGCAGACACATTGGCAGTGCAGCGGGCTTTATCGAATTTTAAACGCGTTCGCAACTAAAAACCACCAAAAAATAACTAAACATGACCGCTCTGAAAGTTTTCGTAAGTGAAAGGAAACAATACAGTTAACAAAAAGGACTCGTGTGCTATGTGCAATAAGTGGCAGCTGGGCAGGTCATGTAACCAGAGTTACATAACAGACCTATGCCAACAAGTTGAAACCAAGTTGACCATTTGGATATTTCAGTGCTAAGTTTTTTTCTTTCAAAAAACAGTTTGTTCAAGAGCTTCAGCTTCTAAGTGAAGTATTGGCAATAAATTTATTGCAATATTTAATTGGAATTTTTATAATTAACGAAAATACACACGAAAGCGTTACAACATTCTCGCTTCAGTTTTGTAATTTTATTAACGACTTTAATTGTCAAGTTCCCAATTATATTTAGAGTATATTGAGCAATATTATATAATGTAAAGCTTATTTTCGAGCAATTCTTCAATGTTATGCCACAACCAGTTCAAGCAATTGTTTAATGTTTATTACATAATATTAAACCATAACAAGTTTGATTTGGAGTCATTGTTCAATTGAAATTAGAATTTCTTTAATTTTATTTTATTTTGTCAACAATTTAATTGTAATTGTTATAAATATAAATTCTACAGCAGTGCGTAGTTAGCAGATATCTCTAGTTTTTTATTGAATTATATGCCTTAACTTTACTTTACTTTAGTTGATAAATCTATTGATCATAACATCATTCTCTGCTTACAGATCCTTGTAGCACTCTTTGCTGTGGCATATTCTGCACCCAGTCCCGGCTTCTTTGGCAAACAGTAAGTAACCAGCAATCAGGGATTAGACCATATAAAACTGGTCTAATGCATTCGTAATGCTTCCCGTGTTGTGCAAGCAATTTGATTTTTATAGCAGACTTATATAGTTTATTAAGTGCCAGCATTTTGTCGCTATGAATTATGTATTGAATTACGATCGAAATGAAGCAATCAATATGAATAGAGCTTGTAATACTTAGCTGAGATCTTGAATTGGAGGTGGGCAGGGGGGACGATGTGTAGTTCAATTGCCAGACAGTGAACCTGTGGCAAAGACAACGCTCAGGAATTTCACAGGCATTGGCATTTGTTGCATTATAATGCGCACATAATTGCGACGGTTAATTATAAATTCCGAGCATTGGTCTGCGTCTCGGTCTCGGCCTTCCGTGCCAAGTGGCAACAGCGTCGACAATCGCGGCGGAGTTCAAGCAACTGCCAATAGAAAGAAGGAGCAAGCGAGAGGGAGCGGTAAATAGAGACGGAGCTGGACAAGTTAAGCTAGCTGCCAGCTATTAACTGATTAGCTAATATCATTGAATGCCAATTATTGTGTGGCTGCACCCCTATCCTCTCACTCTCACTCTCCCTCTCCCTGTAGCTCCACCTGTCCCCCCTACTCCTATCGGCTACCCTTCCCCCTACTCCACACATAACATTGCACTTTCCTTTGCTTTCCATTTCATTGCATTTGACTTGGTTCTCATTTCTCTCGTAGCGAACACCACACAATCCATGTGCCCTACAAGGTGCACACCGTGCATCATCATCATGTCCAGAAGGTAGCAGTGCCCGTGGTTAAGCACGTGCCCGTCTACAAGGAGGTGCATGTGCCCATCTACAAGGAGGTGCCCGTCCATCATGTCCATCACGAGGAGATTCTGCCCGTGCATGTGCATGATGATCATCACGATTACCATCATGACTTCCACAAGGGCTGGTCTTCCCATGGCTCCCATGGCTGGCTGTAAATCCCACCCCGCTTTCCACTGTAAATAATGTACAATGTTTAAATGTTTTAAGTTAACCAAAAATAACTAATAAAAAAAAAAAGAAAAAAGAGAAAAATGCTTGTAAATTAAGTGAGATTTTCGATAGTAACTTTTGGGTTGAGTGGCAAGTGATTATTATAATTTTAATTTGCAGTTGCACTTGACCTTGGTTACTTAAAGTGGCCGCCGTTTGGCAAGAACGACTTTCACAAAAGCGGCTCGGGGTCAACCACAACAACAATAACAGTAACAACAACAACAACAACAGTTGGCAACAATCGGCCAGGTGATCACCTGTAAATCCCACTCCTTGTCCCAGCGCGGAACTGGAACTGATGCTGAAACTGTTAGCTGTAAGCTGTATGCAATAGCTGGGCGTGGCACATTCTGGCCACATGACAAGGTTTTGGTCAATTTTACGTAAAACGCGTTGAATTAAAAACCTAAAGCTTTAGCTGCTAAACCAGTCAAGACATAAATCAAGTTAACACTTAAATAATTTCAAACTTAAACGATTTATAGTCAAATTTAAATAACGAGCTGGACTCTATTGCAATGAAATTCATTGAAGACAAATAGACAAATGCATAAAGCATAAAGTTAAAGATAAACTAATAAATATTAAATGGTTAAATAACAACAAGTCGATGTTTGAATGATAATATTTTCATTTGAAGCAATTTTATGGTTGATAACTTTTATTTTGTACAGTCATAAATGTATGCAATAAAATAATAAGAAATTATAAAAGATAAAAGATAGGTAGATATAAATATTGAAAGAAAGAAGACTGAAGAATTAAGTAAAGTTATTAAATCATGAATTATTATATATAAATAAAATGAAAATGTGTCTGGACACTCAACCTGCAGCCATATAAAACACTGCTCGTCTCAACAACATTTCAACACAGCAGACAGGGTATACGGCATGACGTAAATCTAAAACTTATTATTATTATTTGAAATGTAACGCCCCGTTTTTTAAAGGATTGTTGCTTACGCAAATAACCGTTAAAGCGCGAGCCGCAAACTTGTAAATTTAATTGTTTCTTTTAAAATAGTTTGCGCCTCTTTTTTGTCACTTTGTTGCATGAATCTTTCTCTACGTCCCGTATTGTTGTGATTTTTCAACAAATATGTCGAAAACACAAGTAATAAAAGCATTAGGCAAACATGCAGTGAATTTAAATTACAAGTGATTAATATAAAATACAAATATAGTTCGTTATAGCTATGTTAGACTGTATAACGCTTGGTCAGCTAATCAAATCGACAGAAATGGGCACTTGATTGAGTTGCTCGATTTAAAACAGTTTTTATAAGCATTTATCTATTTGTTTATGATGAAATTAAATCACAATAAACATTACAATACAGTCAAACTTGGCTATAACGAACGTTTATGCTAAGATATTTTGAGTTTGCTTCAGAAGTTTCTTCTTATTAGGTTTTATGATCAATAACCACTTTGATTTTACTTTCAAACCATAATTTCTTCAAGTTCGTTATAGTGTGACTTGTCTGTACTTCAGTAAAATAATCAACGTTTTTCTTATTAATTTTTATGACCAACATGCTTTGTTTTATTGGACGCCAACAACAGAATTTTATAATTGAGAACTTGTAGCGTTAAAGGAAGCTAAATAAGTGGAAAATGCGTGTAATGAGTGTAGACCGTAGGTAGAGTGGACAGTGTAGACAGTGTAATTTGCTTAGTTGCAGAAGGGGAAGTTGGGGCACTGATGGGGCGACACGCCAGCGGGATAAAGACGCTCCGTCCAGCCAGGCAATGGAGGCGCCGCAACAGGAGCACCACCATGTCCGGCATTCACATCGCAGTAGGGATAATTGGGGCAGGTTTGAGGATTGACGCCAGCTGGGTATTTGTCACCACCGGCAGCAGGTGCTGGTGCCGCATTCCATGCAGGCTGTGGCTGCCACTGTTGCTGAGGCTGCTGCCACTGTGGCTGGGGCTGTTGCCAGTGCTGTTGAGGTTGTGGCTGCCACTGAGGCTGCGGCTGCTGCCACTGTGGCTGGGGCTGTTGCCACTGCGACTGGGGATTGTGCAGACGAGCATTATCACAGATGGGAAAACCGGGACAGTCCTGAGGATTCACACCAGCTGGATATTGAGCAGCCGGCGGGTGCTGTGGCTTGGCCAGAACCAGAACCAGGCAGGAGGCAAACAGCTGCAGGAGGCGAACGTATATGTCAAAGTTGAGCTGAAGCTGGAATGTGGTCAACTTACCAGCTTGAAGAACATGTTGATTGGAGTGTGGGTTATGATAATCCTTATGGCCAATTGGACTATAAAGTCGTGACTAAACTTAAACTTCCAATTGGATTCCTGGTCAGCGCTGCACTGTGGGACCAACATCGCTGTCACTTAGCTTATATAGCCGAACAGTCTCTCGTTGACCGGCTAGAACCGAGACTTGATCTCAGTCTCAGTCTCAGTCTCAGCCGCAGTCTCAGTCTCCGTCTCGGGTCGGTTTCACTTTCATTGGCTGGCGCAGATTTGGTGCGGCAATGGTAACTGCATTTGTTGTTGTAATTCTCGACATCGATGTGGTTGTTGTTGTTGCTGTTGCTGTTGACTGATCTCGCGCATATTTTGCTTGATTGGCCCAACAGATTATTATTAGAGTCTTTGTTGTGAGCGCAAACGCGAACAAATAAATCGAACGGCCACAAAACAGACACAGATACATAAATACATACATATGTACATATATACATATGTATTGCATATAGTACTTCTTATAGCTAGTAAATAGACATACGTGCACATACTTATATCGAGTTACAGGCATGCCGTCATTAGCAATAGCAATGAACTAAGCCCCCCCAACTTGTGGATACTCGAACTCGATCGCATTCTGTCCAAAATTGCTTGTCTTTTGGCTCGAGCCATTTTGTGATAGCCTAGCGCGTTGGCGTTGGCGTTGCAGTTTTACCATTTGGCCAAGTGCTCTGTTGCAAGTCTATTTTTTGTTGCAGCTTCATAGCTCAACCCTTGCCACACACACACACTCGGCTGTCATGGGATCTGTTCGTGAATCACTTTATTTGTGCTGCAGGTTTCCCTGTCGTGCCACCACAACACCCTTACCTCCATCGCCATCGCCATCACCATCACCATCACCACAATCGCCCGGAAGGCGAGTCCCCCATGGAAACTGGTTTCGGTGCAGCGACATTGCACTAGATTCAATGCACTGCACTCGACAGTTGATTCTGGGCAGCAATTCTAGGCTAGGGATGGACGATAAGCAATTAAATTGCTATTATTATATACTAAATATTATTTATTTATTTCATATTCATTATTATTTGTAATGCAATAATTTTAGTCATAAAAATTAGTATAAATATTGATCAACATGTAAATTTCATTAATGATTTAATAAGTTTATCACATGTAATATTTTTATTAGCAAAGCTATCAAGTCAAAAGAATTAAATTATATGATTATATTCATAATATTCATACAGCAATTACTAATGTACAACTGTCCTTCCAGCGATCTTTACTTTCTTGTGATAGAGATCACATATGTATGTATGAGTGCAATGAACACATTTTAGTGTGCATGCAGAGTGTGATATATTTATATACATAAATACTCATGTATATACACATACCTATAAATATGTATGTGCTTATATACTTATGTAAACATATATATATATATATGTACCTAAATTATATATGTATATGCATAAGCTATGCGCTCGCAATTCATTACATCTGTGTACATACATATGAATGTACGCTAATACTTGTGATTACATACTTTCGCATCTATTATACTCTGCTAAATTGCCCAGCAGAGGGTATAATACGTACTACTAATTACAAGTCTATACGATAAAGTTCTTATTCGCATTCTGGCCTCATAGTTTCAATGATTAAAATGCTTTCAAATAAAGTTTTTATTTGTAATGAGAATAATAATGGTTAATATCTTTATACAACGGAATAAATAATAATTTCTTAAGTATACAAATTGTTTGACTGTTAATTATTTAATTAATGGGACTAAAATTTTAGAATGAATTAATTTATATTTTTAAATTTTAACAGAAGCATTATATGACTGAAATAAATAATATAATAAAATAAATAAATATCTTTTACAACTCTAAGTCACTTTAAAAGGAGTTAAACAATATATTTTAATAATATAATATAATAAAATAAATAAATATCTTTTATTTTATATATATGTATAATGTATAATCATTATTTTATTTATTCGTTTTTGTTTATACTCTTAATTTATGGGATTGTGTTTGCCATCCCTAGTTCTGTCAGGTTTCGATAAGCGCATGCAAATACCTATGCATTTACAACGTTGTTGCATATTGTCGCCTTAAGAAGGCGTTGTTGTTTGAGCTTTGCCGCATACGCATACATACGCATGCGGCTGTCCAATGCCATTGACAACGTCGCACGCACCGACTTCCTGACCAGAGGTCTACGTCAGAGATCAGATACAAGGCAAATTGGGAAATTCAATTACGACAAGGCGAATAATGTGCTGTCACACAAATTATGAGCTAATCAGGCAGCGGGGCAACGGGCAGCATGCAACAGTCAGCGGCCTCGGGGCCAGACACACTGTGTAGCACTAAAATTCACATGCACACACATACATGTGCAACAGATTGCTGCTAGTGGACGTACGGTGACGGTGGACAATTGTTGGCAACGGTGTAACAGATTTAGTTTAATTCTTATAATTTGTGCTTGCAACTGCCGCCGCCAGCCATTGGCCAGGAATGTGCGCGGGCGCGGCTGCTCCACTTGTAGGTGGCTGTATTAGTGTTGGTGTTAACGGTGGTGGTGCTATTGCTATTGCTATTGGTATTGCTATTACTGGTGGCTAATGCGAATGCGTTACGTGGCTCAGGCGAGGGCGCGCAGCAAGCCAATCTTGTTAGCCTTGATCAATGGCCCGGAAAAATAAAAGCCAGCGAAATTGAAATTGTTGACCGTTCGCATAATGCAGTCAGTCAGTCACACATGGTGGTTCTCCACAGTTCCCCTAAGCCATTTTGTGTGGTTGTCTCTGTTTGTTCTCGCGCTTGTAAGTTGATATTTACTGTGGTCACTGCTGCTATTGCTGTTGCTGCTGCTGCTACTGATATCTCAACTGTCTGTTGTGTTAGCCATTTTTGTCACATTGGCGCGTTTTAAGTTATTATGCCATTATCTGTCGCCTTCTTTTTTTCGTCTAGTTTTTAATTATCAATTTCCTTCTGTGCTGACGTCTAGCTGTTAACGGGGCGTGTGCTTAGGTGTGCCGTGAAAAGAAAGCCACTTTGCATATTTGTATACAATTTGCATATTTTTTTGTTGAGCGGGTTTTCAATTTTCAATTTATATTTCAAGACAAACTCAACAATGGTTCAAAAATTCTTGTTTCGTTTCTTTGTTTTGTTGTAAATTTAAACTAGTGAGTGTTAGGGGGGTTTGTTGACTAAATTGAACAAAGATTCTAAAAAAAAAGTTGCTTACCAACAAAGTGTTATTTAATAATATTGTAAACTCTAAGTAAAATATGCATAAGTTGATTTATTTAAAGCTACCGCTTTGCGGAGCCTAAAAACCTGTTCATGGCGTACTTGAGAGAGCTGTGTTCGCAATCTATTCCTTCGCTTCAGTGTCGCTGACAGCAGCTGCTTTCGCAGTTTCAGCATCAGTCTCCTCCACATTTGTTGCAGTCGTTGTTGCTGTGGTTGCAGCATCGGCATCGGCGTCAGCATCAGCATTCACTTTAGCATCAGCATCAGCTTCGGTATCAGTCGTTGGCAAATCATCGTGCAAAGCGCGACGCATTGAGAACTTATCATCTGAAAGATAAGCCATAAGTATTGTTAGAGACGGAATATATCTGGATTAGTTGGGAAATTAATCACCGATTTCATCATCCTCATCGTCAGATGAATCACTATCGGAACTGTCATTGCGCAGCTGAGGGGAGCTGTCTCTAAGTGTTGCCTCCAGCGATAGGCGCGGCGCCACAGGTCGTTCCTTGCGTGCTGGATTCAGTGTACCACAAAAAGCACAATGAAATGTTGTATATTCATAGTCCTCCATCGGCAGCATGCCTGTTGACGCAACAGCATTCAGATTATTAATTGTAACTGAGCAAGATTAATTTATGTTTACCATTGTGTTTGTGGCATTGTTTGCATATCATGCCAAAACGATTCTGCGGGCTGTCGCCCACAATGAAATCCACAATGCGATCCAATGCGCTGCGTGAACTTTCATCTACAATGGGGAATGGAGTGCGCCTGCGCAGCTCTTGCATTGCACGCACTTGCGGCGTTGCTGGCGTCACTTGCATATGCGGCGCGATGACGCTGCTGTTTAGATTATTATTCATGTTGCGGTAAACGCTCGTGTAGGGTGTTAGAGCTTGTGGCGTACGCTGCGGCATAGACGACGTTGTCGAGCGGCTGGGGGTTGTGCCGCTCTGAGTGGGACGAACTGCGCCTGTTATGCCTAACATTCGATTCTGTGTTTTATCTCCAAAGCGTTCAAGGAGATTCACTGCCACCTGGCATTATGTGAAAATGTTCATAAATGCGCTTAAAACGTATTCGTATTTTCGGTTGTGCATACCTTGTAGGTTTCTTTGTTCATGACCTGCTCCAATATCTTGCTCTTCTTCTCCTTCAGTTGTTTTAGCTTATCGCCGTTTTTGTTGAGCTTACGCTGAAAATACCACGTAAACATTTGACGCAAGAAGACAATGCTGAAAACAATAAAAGCACATTTGAAAATTGTCATTTTGTGGAATGAGATCATCGATCGATTGATTGGTTGATCACTCACAGAACTGGGAAGAGCAGCAGCGGAACCAAGTACATGATGCGCTCTTGCATTGTTGGCGGGAAATAAAAGAAATACCATAGCGCAAAGCCAACGATGTAGACGCCAATTGTGAAGCCCACAAAGTTGGTAACGAATCGCCTTTTACGCTCCTGGGTAAAGATCACATTCTTTTCAAGTTCTTGTATCTTTGCTTGCAGTTCCTCCAGAACAGTTGTTGTAGATTTTTCCTTCTATAATTAGAAATGCGTACGTATGTAAATTTCTGCATATGTAGTATATAAGAGTGTGCAAAAGGCGCCCGCAGCGTCATCGGCTTTTTGATCCTACAATACACACAACACATGCGCTTACTTACCCTAAATTTCGATAAAACGAAGCCCATTTTAATATTTTTATAACTGTGAACAATGTAATAAACTGCGCCTACTTAAATTTAAAATGTAAATAAATTAAACTATTTTCGTGCCGTGACCGTCCCGCTAGTTGGAATTGTATATGTTCTATCGATGTATCAACAGGGCTTCCAATTGCATGCATTCCGATAGACGATATATCTATCGAATATCGATAGTTGTTAAATTAAATACTATATTTTAAATCAAATATGAATGAAGCAAATAATACTTCAGAAGTAGTTAATCATTTAAAATTTAAAATTATTTTCGAGCAACTATTGGAAAATTTATAAATGCCACAGGTCTTCGATTATTTGGTAGCCCTGGTGACAACATCAACAGCTGTCTTAAGTTGCGCATTTTACGAACAAGTATTAATATATTAATTATATTGCAGCAATATTTGAGATTATTTTGTGATAACTGGCCGTTTTTTTTTTTAAAGCGCAATTTTAAACATACACAACCAGCTTTCACTGTCAAGTTCGAAGACTAATAAGTTAATACAAAGAAAACTCATATTATTACCTCTGTGTGGGAGTTGTAGCGGAACAAAGTAAAACTCGCCAGACGCTATTGCAGCTGTTGTGCATTTATAGCCTAAATTAAAGAAACTCATTAAAATGGCCAAGATGATTTCTCAAGATACATTTGACGATGTCGTCAAGGAGAATGTTGTGGACTTCTCAATGAGCCCTTCAGAGGCCAAGGAGGAGACTATTAAACAGTTTGAAGCGCAGGTGCGTATTTGTATGCGTCATCTATTGTGATGGTCTAATTTGAGTGCATATCTCTTATGCTTAGGGCATTAACCTCGCCAATATTATTAAAGACTTGGCAATCAATGCCGAAACTGGTAAGCCCATCATCAACGAAACAGTTGACAAGATTAAAGCGCACATTAGCCAAAAGTCGGACGATACACAACAGCTGTTGGAGCTCATTACGGTGTTGGACCTCGAGTGCCAGAAGTCGCTCGCACATCGTGTGTTGGCGGGCAAGAATGGTGCACACGATGCGCTCATAACACTGTTGGAGCAGACACTGGCCGAAGATACGCTCAATACGACGCTACTAAGCAAATCACTGCAGGCTGCAAACAGTTTAACTCAAAAGCAGCCTGATTTATTCGATGCTGAGGCACTGTCCATTGTACTCAAGCTCTTGGCGCTTAAGGATCAGCTCGATATTACCTGCCTGACACTGCAATGGTTGCAAAAAGCTTGCGTTATGCATGAAATGAATCGCCAGAACATTTTAAACGCCAATGTATTAAAGTTACTAAAGCCTCTGCTGCTCAAGGATAATCCACGATTGGTTCGGGAGTTGACGGCGGTATTGCGATATCTAGTGCTAGACGACGATATACGAGTAGAATTTGGTTGTGCGCATGAGCATGCGCGCCAGATTGCTAACGAAGTGCTGTTGCAATTGGTGGAACTGTTGCCCGAATATACAGATGTGAATGTGCTGTCAGATTTGCTCCTTACCATTGGCACGCTGGCTGTGCGACAGGAACTCTGTACGCTTATCGACGACGCAGGCGGACTTAAACTGATCTTTGACATAATGAAAGTCAATTTGAAAGAGGAGCGTTTGAATCGTGAAGCTTTGAAGCTATTGCGTGCTCTTGCTGGTCATGATGCAGTCAAATCGCACATTGTACAACAGGGTGTGGCACCTATCATAAAAGAGATGCTGGAAACGCATCAGTCCAACGAGAACATTGTGTCCGCTGCGTTAGCGTGCATAACGACGCTGACGTTGCGCGTTAAGGAACACAGTACCGCCTTCTTTGAGACGGGCATTGCTGAGGTAATTGTAGAGGCGATTCGAACAAATCCTAAGAACAAAATTGTCCAACGCAATGGGGCTTGGGCCATACGAAATATGGTTTCGCGTTCTCGGGATCAGTGCGACACATGGCTGTCTTTTGGAGTTGAGGATTTGCTCAACGCGGCCATGGTGGAACATCCTTCGGTGGCGCAGGACATAAAGGCTGCTCTGCGTGATCTCGGCTGCAAAGTGCAGCTGCGCGAGGAGTGGACCGGCACGGCGGAAAAGAAAATTGCTGCATAAAAGCAACTTTATAATATTCACTTTATATTTGTATTTTTATAATCGTTGCTAACTTATTTCCATACAAAACTAATGCAACAGCATAATGATCAGAGCTTACACAACATAGACATTGACTTAAAAATTAATGCTAAACAGGGCTTAACAAATTTAAATAGAAATTGAGGCAGTCTTGGCTTATTCACTCCAGGCTTATAACCATGCATTGACTATTTGGTGAGCTTAATGTTGCGCAGGGAACCGGTTTTGAGGCGCAGATTGACAGTACTTGCAAGCGGTTGGATTTGTGTGGCCGTGGCTTCCTCCTCTGCGCGCTGCGCAAATGGATCTATCTTCTCGGAACCACCCATACCATTATATGCGAAATTTGTCCCCAATGCGGCTGCACCACCCGAGCTGGAAGCACCCAACAACAGTCGCGGTTTTTTAAATATTGAGTACTGCAAGAGAAGATGCTTGTTGGCTTTATAATGTCCTTTATACTGTACTAATCAAAGCAATTATTACCTTTTCACTAAGATCGCTTGTAGTTTTACGTATCACTCCAGTGGTCATGCTTATTCCCGCGCCTCTTTTAATGGGGGAAATCTTGGGGAGGCTTTGGATTGGATTGACTTTTAAAAAGCGAGCCATGCCCACGCTGCTCGATTTAATGTTGAGATAAGGTGATGTAGACTCTTCAATTCGCTTAATATTCTGCTTCTGTAAATTGATATACAATTGGCATAAATATAGTTCGCTAAGCTTGGATCTAGCACGTACTGTTGTGGGCGAGATGGTGCTTCGCCGTTCCTCGAGCTTTAGAGAAACTAGGTTGGTGTTTAGGCCCATCGAGCTGTCGGATGCATCTACATCAATTGGCTGGCTTTGCAGAGACTTCAACTACATTAATAAGATAGAAACATTAGTAATTGCAGCTGATTTACCCATTTGGAGCTTACCTTTTCTTGTGCTTGATAAAGATCGCTTTCTTTGTGGGATAATTGATCCTCAAGTTGACTGAAAGTATATAATTATTTATTTGAATATAATATAAGTTTCATTTTGTCAACCGTTTCAATTCCAGTTCTTTGCGTAAATCATTCTGCACCACTTTCAGTACATTTCGCAGTTCTGTCTTTTTGGCCTCGCATTGGCGAAGCTCACGCTTCAATGTGGAGACCCAGTTTGCTAATACATGTGGATTGGCCTCGTTTTTTAATAAACGCTCGGCATCCGCGGCGCCAGCTGTCAGAATGGCTGATACGCCTTCCATAGTGTGTATTTGTTGCTTAAGTGATTTGTTTTCCTTTCGTAGCTGATCAACCAGCTGGGCATCGTTCTTCAGTACGTTGATTTGTGCAATGGAGCTACTCAGAACGAAGTCTTGCTTCTGGAGTTTCTGTTCCAGGCCGGCAATAGTTTTGCTATGCGAGATGTAATTGTCAGTTGGGATCGTTATTATATTGTGGAAGCCTAACTTTACTTACAGGCACTTTTTTTGAGTTTCTTTTAGATTCTTCATTTGTGATTCGATCTTACTAAACTCTTGCTCCTTCATTTTCATGGCCAGGTTGGCGTTATCTAGCTGCTCCTGCAAGGAGCCTACATCAATGCGGCTCACATCCAAGTTAGCTAGATTGAAGTAGACACGAATAATATTGCGAGTTGTGCATTTGTTACGACACTGTGGGCATGTTTTGGAGCTGCAAGTGTTTCCTATTATTTATATTCATCTTGTTTATTATGACGCTTGTTTACCGCTCCAGCCATTGCATGAGGCAATTGTGGTGAAACATGTGGCCGCAACTTGTAACGTAGACTTCATCGGATTGCGTAAACAGTTCAGCGCATATAACACAATTTAAATTCAACATTCTACTAAAACATTAACTACATCAACAGGGGTTTAATTCCACGCCGACGACAACGTTATAAATTCACAGCTTACAGCAAATGATTTTCGCGCGGCTTTATCAAAAAACAGCTGTTGCTCGCAGCCAACTTAACACTCGTTGAATATGAGTTGCAGCCAACTTTAAGTGAGTTGGGTTATCGTGCAGCCAACTTAACGCAAAACAAACTCGAAATATAAATATTGCTGCCTATTTCTGGGTGGTATCGTAAAATGTTGGTTTGTGTCTCGGCTAAGGTTTTCTACCATTTCCCAAATTAAAATAAATTTTTAATTAAAAGACATTTTGCAAGAAAGTTCATATTTTATTTAAATTTGCAGCCAATGAAATGTAGAGTAATATTAGCATAGCATTTGTTGCAAACTTGTGGGTTTAATTTGCAGTTTACAAATAGAAATTTTTGTTTTGTATATCAAGCAATAATTCTTTTTAAATGCGCGCCAATTTGTTTCGAAATGAAATTAATGAAAATTAATTAATGAAAATTTTCTCAATTATGAAATTTTATTAATAAGTGTACGTGTTTCGAATTATCGCTTGATATAGAACAAATCATTTCCATTTTATTCTGCGATTCTATTGATAGTTTCTGGTTGATATCTAGTTTAGACATAGATCTGTAAGTTCTTAAAATGCTAGTTTATGGTTTCTGCTTAAAGTTTTTAATTTTTTTTTTTTTTTTTTTTTTTTTTCAATTTAAATATGTTGTTCATTTTATTCAATAGGGTAGTAAAAGATTTGATTTCCGTTGTGATATTGTTTTCCACTTACTTAACACGATCTTTAACTAACATATGTATGTATATTATTATATGTATTTACTATGTATGTTTTGTTTTCATTTAAAGTTCATTTGCTAATTACTTGTTACCCATTTATCCCGAAAGTAGTTTGCTTTTCAATAATACATGTGGCTTATGTTGTTGTTATTGGTTTTTACATTAATGTTATTTAATGTGTTGCACCCTTTAAGCAATTTTTATCTAAATATGCATTATATTCAAAGAAATCCTTGACATAATTTACCAACTTGCTTAGCGTTAATAATACAACAATTTTAAATGTAATTTAACTATATTTTGCTTTAACAATAAGTTTAAATTGTATTTAAACACATTAATTATAATTTAATATAATTATATAAATTTTACAATAAATATTATCCTACTAGCCATTAATAGTCAACAAATGTGTAGGTTCTTCACTTAATATCTACTTGATTTTATACACACTTAAATTTCTCTCTATAAATATGTATAAGTATATGGGGCGTCATATCATAGTATTGTGTAAGTGTAATCGGTTCAGTTATAACGATTCCAAATGCCATTGGTACCCATTTCCCTAAATCCCTATCCCCATTCCATTCCCATTTCCTCGAAGCAGCAGAGGGCTCTTATATGTATAGCAATATATGGTTTAAATGGATAATTTACACATTTAATTTGAAAACACACGCATAGATTGGAAGTTGATTTTGCTATAAGTAGTATTAAGTATTGGTGCTTATGTTACTAAGTTTATTACTAATTATTACACTTGGTATTTTGATTACATACTTAGTTGCTGTGTTGGTTTCAACCAAAAAAACAGTTCCCACTTGGCAATTACATTTAAATTATGTTAGATACTTAGCGCTAAGTTTGTGTACATTAGCTGTAATTATCGTTTAACTATAATTAATTTAACCACATTTAGCTGAACTTATTTACACTTAACCTAACCACTTATCTTATTCAGACCTAAGCAAAATTCCACTGTAGAAATAAAGTCACGCAAGGGACTATAGCATACTATATAGCTATAGCTATATCTATATAGCTATATACTATAGCTCTATTGAATTTTCAAATTCACTTGATTTTATTTATGTTGCGATCCTGAAAGTATGTTTTACTCTCTGTGTAATTGATTCTGATGTGGAATTCAACGCAAGTCTAATGTAGTATGTTGTAATAATGATCATGTGTACTGCTTTAAGTTATCCTTGGTATACATGCTTCAAGTATATGTTGTTGTTGCTTTGTTGCTTGTTGTTGTTATTGTTGTTGTAGAGCCCCCAAAGAGACAAGATCGTCCACAGCTTTAGCAGAAGCGTCTGCAAACAATTTTATGCGCACACAAATCTCATTAGTACATTACATTTGGCGAAAAGTTTCATTCACACAGTCAAGTCAAATGCATTCAAATGCAAAACAGAAATTTGAAATTAATGTTACTTAATTTAACTTTTATGCTCCCTTTTGGAAATGAATGAATGGACGCAGATTTAACTGCTGCCACACGCAGATGGCTCCCATAAGATGGGAACTATGCTACGGCTGCTGTTACTGCTTTCGCTGGAAACGGAACCGGAGTCGGAGTCTGAGTCCTAGTCCAAGTGAAATGCAAATGGGTAACTATTCAAGGCTGGTTAAAAGTTGGGCAAATGCTTTGTAGATAAGCCTTAAGGCGGCGAGCGTTGTGCGGAATCGAGTTAGCATTGTGGCATAATTCGTATTGGGTGAAGGTGGGGGTTGAGGCCCTTTGGGCCATTAGACGTTATCCGTTAACGTAGCCGTTGCATTGACCAAGTGATTTTAAACGGTTTTCGCATGCAGATGACAGCACCGATAAAAGAGCTGATAAAACTTTCATTTTGGCTACATTTGAGTGGGATGAATTGAAACTTTGCCTTTGGTTCTCCTTCTGGCTTACAAATTGTTTCAAGGCATAGAAAACTGCCAACAAAGCGATGTCAATTCGTATGTTTATGTGTTCGGTGTGTGTGTTTGTGTGGGTAGGAGTGTGTGTTTTAGCCAAAGGCAGCTTCCCATGGCTATCGTCTCGTGTGTTTTGTGAAATTGGGAGCCCAAAGCGACGACATCGACGTTGACGACGACGACGTTGACAATGAAATTCAAAACACTTTGAACACCAGTAACAGCAACAGCAGTAGCAATAGAAATAGAAATAGGGGAAGGGGAAGGGGAAGAGGCAGCTGAAACAAATGCTTAAGCAATATCAATTTCGGAACTTGCATTGCAAATTGAAACTTCTGAGCGCGAAATTGGAAATTCTCGTCATAAATAAAAACTGCAAGTAAAGTAAAATATCTGAGAGAAATGTAATTCGGTTCTTCGGTTTGGTTTGCAATTTCTAAGGAAAACGAAAAAAATAATAATGGACACTCCCAATGATAATAATATTTACAATAAGTAAGCTCTTATTTTTGTTTAATTTGTATTTTTTTTAAATTACCTTCGACTCCTCCCATGCTCTATCTACAGTTTCCCGCTGCGATAATGCACAGGCCGGTGTCCGCCAAAGAGGATGCGCTTGAAAGCCTGCCGAAACTCTGGACTGAATATCGTATAGATGACCTGTAATAAATAAAAAGAAAACTCAACTTTCATAATTTATGCTTAGTTAAAGAAATATATAAAGAATAGGTTATTGAAGTTGTTTGCAGTTTGTTTTAATGTTGTCTAGTTGGTGTTAACTATCGATAGATCGTATTTAAACAAGAGTTTCACTATTGCGATAATGCAAAATCCAGTTATCGATATTGACATGCTGATTGGTCACATAAGTGCAACAAGTTGGCACTCCTATTGCGCTATTGAAAGTTTATTTCAAAGTTGCAATTTCAGATTTACAAAACAAATAAAGACCAACAAACAAAAAGTAAGGAAATAAGTTAATAAATTTGCATTTATTTTATTAACTTCATTTGTAGACATTGCAGGACAAAGATTCAAACAGAATCACGAAGGTCCCAAGAAGCGATTTGAGGTTAAAAAGTGGAATGGTGTGGCGCTCTGGTCATGGGATATTGTCGTTCACAACAGTGCCATTTGCCGCAATCATATAATGGATCCTTACATTGAGTGCCAGGCCAATGGCCAATCAGGCGGCAACTAACGGCAATGAATGCAGCGTCGCCTGGGGAACTTGCAATCATGTCTTTCACTTCCACTGCATTTCACATTGGCTCAAGGCACGCTCCGTTTGTCCGCTGGACAATCTCGAGTGGAATTTTGAGAAATATGGACGCTAAGCTCTTGCAAATGTATTATTTGAATATGTACGTTAAGGTATAGAAGTAGAATTTACCGGATTCAGCGTTGAATTGAAGTAGCCCAGCCAGAGGAAGAGGGAAGCGACACTGTCGCTAATTTGGCAGGCGGCACAAAGGGGCATGGTCAATGCCATTACAAAGAAGGGCAGCCAGCATACAACAAAAGCGCCCGTGATAATGGCCAATGTTTTGGCTGCCTTGCGTTCACGTTTTGCCTCAAGCGTCTCCTTGCGCTTGTTCACCTTTTGCATGGGATTTGCAATGCTTGACAACTGCTGTTGTTGTGGCGGGTTGGAGTGGGAAGATGTTGCCTGCTGTTGCTGCTGCTGCAACTTGGTGCGAGGCTCTGGCGTTACAGAACCGGAGGCATTGGCCGAGCTGCACAACGGATGTGCTTGGTTGCAGCTTGTCAATGTGCTGGTCTTTGCAGTCATCGGTCCGGCGGCCTGTGGTGCAATGGTGGGTGTTGTTGGTGTTTGCGGCGAAAGCGCTGATATCGATGTAATTGTTGTGGCATTGGATGTGCTTGCACCACCGCCGCCACCAGCACCAGTTTTGGCAGTTTTCTGTAGCTGCTGCATTTGTTCAAGTTGTTGTTGAAGCTGCGGATCCTCTAGCACTTCGACAGCGGCACCGCCATTGCCATTGGCCTTGGCTGACGTTGTTGCACCAGCCGCTACCGTTGTCACAATGGCTGCTCCTTCTACTGCTGTAACTGCCACTGTTCCTGCCGATGTTGTGGTTGCGGTTGCCATTGCCTCATCCTGCTGCTCTTCCTGTAATCGCTCTTCCACCTCGTTGGCAGTTGTTGCTTGTTGAGCTGTTGTTGCACCACATCCCTTCTGTTGCTTGGCGCTGCTGGCGTGCTGTTGGTTTGCCAATGCCACCAGGTGTGAGACGGTGGCTATTTGGCTGCCTGATGTGCTGGGCACCTGCAAATAGCGTAAATGCTCAAAGTCAAAATTTCATTCGCCAAATTAACAATTCAAATCAGAGCTGGCCACACTTACGCACACACTCAGACACAAGCACACACATAAATCAGAATTTCCAATTGCATTCATAAATTTATTTAGTGGCATTCCCCCAACCCCCCTACTTCCAGACAACTTCCCCTCAGCGATGGGCCGTCAATTTTCATGGGCTTTTTATGCTACGCCAGTTGTGGTTATAAATTTTCCAAATAAATAAGATTGCTGAGCAAATATTTATTTTCGTTAAGCTCGTTGCGCATTTGTGCGCTTCTGGAACCGCCCAATTTTGCTTTTTTTTTTCTTCTTTGCTGGCAACTGCCACGCCTATGCTATTTACAAAACGACGCCCACTATCAGGCAACGTGCGGTCGGTCAGAAGGCAAACAAGAGAGTGGGAGAGAGGGAGTGGGGGGTTGGAATAGCAAGTTGGCGGCACTTGGTCAAAAAGGGCTACAATTTGTCGAGCTGAGCAGCCTGCTAACGGCATGTCCTAGGCACTAAAATTCATATAATCACCTGTAATTTGAGCCAACAGTGTTCATGTCCTGGCCACGTTATGTGCAGAAGCGTAAAGTGCTAAAATCAACTTTTATGTGTTATAAATTTTGTCTACGGCTCAACTCGGCTCTTACATCGCAGGTGGCGCTCTTTCGGACCAGAGATGTGAGAATCAGTGCTGCCAATTTGGCCGTTTTTCTCTGACAAATCTAGCAGTTGCGGAAAAATAACGACCTAAAAGCTATTTTCTTCTGCTTTTGACATTCTTTTATTTCATTTTTATGCATATAAATCTAATGTTCCATAACTCATTAAATATTTTATAGCTTTCAATTGACAAATGTAGCAACAAATTAAGTACATTTAATTGATACTATAAATTTACAGCAACATATAGATGAATTCATAATTTCAATAATTAAAAATGCAATTTAACTAAATTAAAATTAAATACAATCTTGACACTCTACACACTACAGAAAGAGTAGAATATTTTATATAGGAATTATGTAAAAAAGAACATAAACCTTGTAGTCAACAGCGGGCACTTAAAAAACTTTTGAATTCAAGAAAGAATTTATAGAAATGCTGGAATTTAAACCTCGTTGTGTAATTGCAACGCAAAGTTTTAAGTTGCTGCGAGTCTTCTCTACGGAAACGTAGAATGAAACGCTTGCTCTGCATTTAATAATGAAAACTCTTTTGAAAAGCGAAACTCGCTGTTTTTATTTCCTTCAAGCAGTTCATTGCTCGTCTCTGATTTCGACTTTCAGGTTGCTTGGAATGGACAATTAATGGGGCACAGGTGGACTGGCAGAAGGACACGGCGCCAGTGGCTGTTACCAAATGAATTTTATGACTTTGATGCCATAATATATTGTTTGGCCGTTAAAAGAGTTTAATTGATGCGGTTTCTGCCTTGCAACACACAAAAGCACACAGCAGGAAGACATTCAAATTTGTGATAAAATAAAGAATGCATTTTCAATTTGCGAGCAACAATTTTGACAACAATAGCTTCGGGTTCGACAGGATGGGATGTAACTGGACAAGGGATTGCCTAAAAACATATATGCATATGTATATGTATGTGTTAACGTATGTGTACTTATAAATTTCAATAGCCATTGGCAAATTGTCCATGGTCACAAAGCGAGTAGCATATGTAACCTAAGCTATTGTCATTTCCATTTTCATTCTCATTTTCATTTTCATTGTCATTGCTATTGTATCATTGTGTGTGTGTGTGTGTGTGCGTCGTTTCAATGTACAAACAACAAAATGTTGTAGCAGGGTTCAATTTCGTTTGGTTTCATTTCGATTTTCTTTGGCTGCAGAGCATTTTTAATGTTGCCACTGAGCACGTAAAGCAAATCAGGGCAACAGCAACACGAGCTGCAATTGCTGATGGGAAATGTACTCGTGCTTCCATTTGAACTCCACCAACAATGCGAATAATGATTACGAGTTGTGTTGGCTTCCCTAATGGTCAGCACAGGGCAATGGGGCGTGTCGCACTGGCTGGCATATGACAGCAGTGGAAAGTTAGTTGGCAGGCGCAGCACAAACTTCAAGATTACGCATACGCCGCATGGCCAGTCGCAAGTTTAGCAGCAACTTTTAATTTGAAATGTTTTCATGAGGGGGACTACTGTAAACACGAAACCAAAACCAAAACCAAAAACCTCAAACCAAAACACAACACAAAATAGTAACAAACTAAGTACAACACACACACACATACACGCTACTCCAGCTAATATATTATTTATGTGCATGTGCACGCACTTTACTTCCCTCTGCTTTAACCTCTTCCCCTCTACTACTATTTCTACTTGTAACCCGCTTGCTACCCTTTCTCCCCTTCAGCGTGCATTTAAGTGAGATGTATATTATTTGTTTCCATTTATTTTCAACGCCACTTGCGCCTGCATTGACTTATTGTTTTTGTTTCCAACTTGCTTTCCTTGCTTGCACTGCACAGCACACAGCTTATCAGCATTGCTATGAGGTTTGTATTTGTTTTGATATCTTCATTCAGTTCGTAAGTTCAATACTTTGCAACAGTGGAAACAGTTGGGGGAAAAGCAACTTGTAAAGCGAGCTTTTTAAGCACATGACTACAGTTTAAACTGAAAGCTTAACTTACAACTCTTTAATTTTCTTTACATCAAATTTTATTATTTTCAATTGTGATCAACTTTGCTAAATTAATTCAAACTAATTATTCAGCTGACATCATTTGGACTTTAATTTATTTATATTTAAATGTTGTATAATTTATTATAATAAAGCGCATTAAATAAACGTTATCGATGGTTTGCTTAGACAAAACTTTAGTGGGATTGTCTCATATTTTTAGCTATCGGACTTTTGTTGTTATTGCAACTTTGTTGTAGCTATTCCCATTGCCACTTTCACTCTTTTATTAAACAAAACTACGATGATAAATTTATATATTTGCTTTTGGCTATGTGTGTTGTGTGCTGTGTGTTGTGTGTGCTGGAGTGTGTGTATTTATTTATTTGGCTTTGGCTGTCCACTTATTTGGCTCACACAGAAACCTGGCCCAAGTAAATATTTAATCTAAGTGTGCGTTTTTGTGTGTGTGTGTGTGTGTGTGTGTGTGTGTGTGTGTGTGTGTGTGTGTGTGTGGTCTGTGTGTGTGTTTGGTTGTGGCCAGCAAAGGCAAATACGATACGCAGTTGGTGCTTTTAGTTATTATGGCCAAGCGAATGGAAACGAAAGCTGTTAGCCATAAGCTATCAACATATTTTCTTCAATTACTCAAGCGTATTGAGTGCCTTGTTAGGCCACGTTTTCAGCTCCTGTTGCTGATACAGTTGGGATGCTCTTACAGTTGTTGTTGCTATTGTTGTTGTCGTTCTTGCTCTTGCTCTTACTCTTGTTGTTATTGTTGAGCTTTGTTTTCATTTGGCTGGCTGCGAAAACGCTTTGCATGGCGGCGAGTCGATTGCTAAGAGGATGCCATTGATGATGGTGTTGGCAAACGCAAAGGCGAAGGCGATGGCGATGGCGATGGCGTATCCTTGTCACAGAGCTTATATTTGACTTTGCTATTACTTAACCTGCACGATTTGGAGCGACCTTTGGCCACTCGACTTTTGGCCACCTTGTGGCAATGGCAAACAAAAACGTTCAAGCAATTTATTTAGCCTGCCTCTTTTATGGTTTGGTTTCTCTTTTCGATTTTCGTGCCTTTGCTTTAATGTGTTATTATTGAATGTGTGTGTGTCTGCATATGTGAGTATATTTTTTTAGCCATAAAAAGCCCAAATTGAAGTACATAAAATGTGGCTAAATACAAATTTGGGCGCCAATAAACAAAAAGCTTTGCCTGCATTTTATCGGGTGGGTAATTTGCAGGATTTGCGACTTGAGTGACCCATAAGGCTACCTAGTAGATGTCGGCTTAAATGCTTATAGAATATACTTGTATATGCATTTAAGCTTTGCCTGCAATAAAATCAAATGATGCTGCTCTTTTAATTTTCATTTTCGGCTGATGACATACATGGCGTATGCGTAATCCGGGCATGCGTATATAAAAATCGATTAATGCGTGCATAAATCAAACGTCACGATTACTTGATGTTTAGCTAAACGACATGTGCAAGTTTCTATTAGGATTTATCAGGGATTACGCGAGCATGTGATGTTGTTGCTGTTGTTGTTTCTGTTGTTGTTGTAAAGGAAATCAGCAGGACATCCACTGGACAAGGACTTTATTTTTGGCAGGCTGCGTGCTTGCGTGCATTCAGGAAGCAAACTCAGATCGTTGGGCACATGTCAGGCGTTATGAAATTTACTTTGAATGTGCAGAGAGCCAATGCCAATCCCAAACCCAATTTCAAACGCAAATCCCACACATGCTTGTTGTTGCTATTGCCATTGCTGTTGGCACTTACCTCAATGCCAGCACGACTCTTGCTGTCCACGTTCGAGCTACTGAATTCGGTATCCTCCACTGTGTTCACCGTATTTGTTGAGTTGCCCTCAACCAGACCCAGCACTGTGGTTCCACCGCCGGCACTGGCGCCGCCCATAACAGCACCGCTCTTATTCTTGGCCGTTGAGAATCTGCCAAGACGTTGCCGAAGACGATTAAGCTTTGTATCTGCGGACGCACTGGCATCGGGCTAAAAGATAGATAGATAGAGAGAGAGTGAGAGAGATGGAGAAAAGTGGAATATACTCGTAGTTAAAGCCGGTTTTATTAGTTGAGCTGCATCGATTTTGAATACCCAAATTAAATTCATAGTTTTTGGCACAGCATTAAAATGAATAACAAAAGGCGAAAAATTTGCATTTTGTTACGTTATCGCTGTTGTTGTTAGTAGTATTGTTAGTATTGTTGTTGCTGCTGCGCCTTACGCTTCAATAAACCGCAATTTGTACGCATATCAGAGGTTGAGCTGAGCCCGAGCTGATCCCGTGTGTTGCCTTCACCATATGCATATGTAAGTGGATTCGTTCGTAAATAAATTGTGTGTATTTGTTACAGTCACGCCACAGTTCCACAAAAAAAGAAAAAAATGTAGAAAAAAAAGGAAAAGAAAGGAGAATTCTCGTTCCTATCGAACTACATTGCCTGCTCAAAATAAATTTCACGTTTGACTGCTTCCAGCGCTTGACCTCTTTGATTTTTTTTTACTTTCGCTTTTCTCCTCTCAACTCCTTTTTATTTGCTGCTGTAGTTGTTGTCATCGCCTTCAATCCCACCAAATTAAAGTAATTGAGTAGTCAAACCTTTTGCCTCATCGTCAGCGTCATGTTGACCCTTTCGCAAGTCGATATTGCTTTAAATAAATAAAATTATGCTGATTTTGCGTTCGTGTGCGGAAATTTGCCAAAAAAGAAAGTGGCAAGAAAAAAGAGCAGAGCGTTTCAAGTATGCCTGGTCATCACACCGGCACCTCCCTCCCGTTTATATTTGAGCATTCCCAAATGGCGTGAACATTTGCGCAAATAGTATTAAATGGATTTGCAGCTACGCATGTGACCTTCATTTTGTGGGCAACTCAAGAAGTGAAATTACTTTGACGCATGCATAGTCAAGGAGTTCAATTCAAGATGGACATACGGCTCAAGGGTCACTTGACCTTTGAAATATTGAAAAGTCTAACGATTAATTAGTGTAAGTCTCAGGTGAGGAGCATTTCTGTCTTTGTCTCGTTATTTCAACTGCAGGAAAATCAATTGAAATAACTTTTTACCTTTCCGTTAGCAAATTTCCTCAGAAATTCAATAATATTTGAGTAACAATTGTATTTGGTGTGCGCGTATCGCTAATTAAATTTACGTCCTACGCTATATTCACATATTTCACATTGCGTATACGCCGCGTAGCCGCGTTGCTGCCATGCGGGTAATCAATGCGTAATTGAATCTCTGATAACTTCAAAGGCACATACGTGTGTATTACCAGCACATTGTTTGCCAGTTGGCGTGCCATGAAATTGCCGGCGCAAAACAATTGGCAAAAAGTTGGCTCAACATATATATATATATATATATATGTGTGTGTGTGTGTGTGTGTAACCATAAATTCCAAGGATTCCATTTGCTTAGATCGAAAACTAAACTACATGGCGCATTAACGTTATTTAAATACTAAAGCAAACACATATACGCATATACAACAATAGATAAGACGGCGATACGCGTGCTACCTCCACCTTATCGTCTCCCTCTCCCCCCCTGTCCCACACTCCATCTGAAGCGCAAGTCATAGAAAGTGTAGCACACTTTTCAACAGCATCGACGATAAGCAAACCCAGCTCAATGTGTATTTTATGTAGATGTGCCTGTCAGCTGTCGTTACATACACACACTTGTTCAACCACATGTGCGTGTGTGTGTGTGTGTGTATGTGTGTGTGCACATTTATTTAAGCGTTTGCATAAACGATACTTGGTCGAAGCCATTTCGCCACTTTGGCTAATTTATGTAAATTGTTTTCTTATTTAATTGTTTTTCTTGGCAGACATGTGTTGAGCTTTGTATCATTGTAAGTATGTGTCTATAGCACTGTGTGTGTATTGTATGTGTGTGTGTGTGTTCCTATGTGTACGAATGTGTATCCAATAATTTCCTTTAATGTGAATTATGCTGCTCTGGCTTGAATGTCGTGTGCCTGACAGAAATGTGTGCTTTGACTTACACTGTGCAACGAGATTACGTTTTAATTGCTGCAGCGGTTTAAAGATTTATTTATACATTTGCTAAGCAGTTTATAGTATGTTGAGCCAGCCAGCTATCAAATTGCGTTTATACATTTATTATTTATTATTTTGCACAAAAAACTCGTTTGTTGCACAGTGTTAATGTTGCTGCTTACGATAAAAAAGAAAGCAAAGAACACAGCTTGACAACGTGTGTCGCATATGGACAACTTGGTGGCTGTCTCAGCCTTTTGGCTAATGCTGAATGCTGCTCTTGGCTGTTTGTCATACGGCCATGGTCATAATGTCAATATCTAGAGCAATCAATTTGAGTTGCTGTCACTTTTGCTACTGCTTTTGCTACTGCTTCTGCTTCTGCTTCAGCAGCTGCTGCTGTTGATGCTGCTGCTGTTGCTGTTGCTGTTACTGTTGTTATGCTTGTTGTTGTTTGCAAATGTAATTGTGATTATGTTCGAGTGGTCAAGGCGGGCACAAACAACACTCTATCGCACACTCACACACACTCACACACACACACATGCTATGACAACTCTTGGGCCTTAAGCGAAAGCATCTGGGCGTTGTTGTCAACACACTTGTCCGAGAGACACTCCAAAGAGCGATTGCTTTTTGTGTTTAATGTTACATTATTATTAATGTTTGCTGCTGTTGATTGTTGTTTTTGTTGTTGTTGCTGCAGTTGCTGTTGTTGTTGCTATTGTGGTATATCGTATCATATTAGGCCCATGGCTAAATTACAGATAATACCTGTGCGCTCAATTTGCTTAATTGCCTTTTACTATCATGTGTTATGTTAATTACAAAATCAATGCCTATGATGTGCCCAAAGTGTAAGAGTATACCAGTGTGTGTGTGTGTGTTTGTGTATGCGTATATGCTATGCAAGCTGCATTTCAATTTAAATTACGCATTAATGTTAAATTATGTGCTAAGCCAGTGTCGATTTGTCGGCAAATGCAACTATTTGAATTTGATTATGCACTTTAAATCATTTGCAGCGTAATCTATAAATAAATTTTACCCCGCTAGCAATGGCCATAAACATGCTAAATGCAAAATGCAATTAACTTAAATTTATGTGCTGCCAACGCACAGAAATAACCAAATTTTTGTATGCGTATCTCTTGCTCTGCCCATTCTTGTTGCCCTTGTTCAAAACTTTGCTACAACAAATCTTTATTAAATACAAAAAAAAGGAGAAGAGCGAAAAAAAGAGAAATATTGTAACGAAACGCGCAGCAGGCGAACACTGGAATGTGTTGTGTTATTGTTGTTGTAGTTGTTGTTGTTGTTGATATTGGTGCCTTGGTTGTTGTTCATGTTTTTCATGTTGTTGGTGCGAGTAGGTTAATAGAAACCCTCGTCAAGTTGCAGGAAAGCAATTTTCAATTTGAAAGCATTTAGCTAAAAAACGAATAACAAGAATGTAATTCGATAACATTGACTAGCCAATGCTTAAATACTCTAACTAATGCTAGATTATTCTTGAAAACAGAGTTTCAAATTTACAGAACACATTAATTGCAGTTGCAGACTTTCATTGGTGCCTTACATTATCTGAAAGCACATTAAAACATTCAGTAATTTAGACTTATCAATAACAGCTTTGGTAAAAGGTTTATAAACATCCAAAAATATAATTAATTAATCTATTTTATAAGTGGAAATATCAATTAATGCCGGCTTACCAGCAAATTGAATCACCTAGCCAAGAGACTCTGCATAAGGGCAGCAAAGCGCCAGTGCTGAGTGGGGTAAATATATTTTAAAATCAACAAACAGCCCAGGCGAGTGAGTGGCTCTAAATGGATGCGTGTAGCTGCTGCTCTATGTATATGTATTTGCATTTATATGAGTGTGTGTGTATGTGAGCGTGTGTGTGTGTTCGTATAGGCATTGGCATTGCGTTTGCTGACATGTAACTAACACACACATACAGAGACACTCACACAGACACGCATAAGAGAGCCAACATGGGCCGGACATAGCTGGGACATGTGTACGCTGGCAAATAGTGGACAACTTGTCTTGTTTGCGCATTGAATTTGTGATTCCAATGACTTTTTGCCAGCTTCGAGCTGACCAGCAAGTGTATCTATGTATGTATGTGTGTATGCATGTATATTTGTATGTATATGTATAGTTGTAAGTGTAAATGTATGGGTAGGTAAGTGGTTGCAAACATTTTTACGTCAAATGGTCATTTTCAATTTAGTCAATTTAGCATTGGACACCCAAAGAGAAAAATAAGCTAATACGAAATACAGATATATATCGATAGGCATAACGAAGTCCAGATGCTCTATTAACATTACGATAGAAAAACCATTGCAGCGGGACAATGTTAACAATAGTGCACGTTTAATAAAAGTTTTAGAATAATGTGAAGGGGGAAGTATACAAATAATAGATCATTTTCAATAGAATGCTAAATGATATTAGATGCAGAATTAAATTAGAGACAAAACCTTTATAAAATTGAAAGTTTTCAATAGTTTTCGAACTAATTTTAATATCCCAATGGAACGTAACTAATTATATTATTAATCGAGAACGGTAATGTATGGAAATATTCGAATTATGGATTTGCTTGTACAATGGATTGATAATTTTCATAATTGTACACCTTTTAATAAACTTTTATCGGTAATATTACTTTTATGTATGCGAAATAATTTAACAGATGCTAAACATGTTTGCAGTCTCGCTTATAGTTTAATTCATATGGGAATGAGTGAGACAAATAGCTTACATGGTAAGGAGTACAGAATAGAATAATGTTATGAGCCCGGCAACTGTTATCAATGCAATTTAATAGTCTGATATTCTGTCAATGGTATATGTAATGTTAAGTGCTGTTTCTATTAACTAACAGAACTAAAGATTAAGCTTAAATTCACACTGTTAGGGTATTTCATAAAGGTAAAGGCTTTGCAGACAGAATATAATTATGTTATGAGCCTGGTAACTATTAACAGTGCAATTTAATAGTCTGATATTCTGTCAATGTTATGTGAAATGTTCAGTGCTGCTTCTATTAACTAATAGAACCAAAGATTAAGATTAACTTCACACTATTAGGGTATTTCATAAAGGTAAAGGCATGGCAGACATTAAAGTACAATCCAGTAAACCTTTCAAAAGTGATCAGTGTGTGTGTATGTGTGTGTGCAACAAAAACTCAACACCAAAAAGAAATTGCCTGAGGTTGCCTTAGTTTGGTTGAGCAACCAATTTTCGTTTAACTTCTTGCCGGACTTCCAAATGAGTTGGCTTTTAAAGCCAGCGCTTGAGCAGTCAAGAAATTTGGCCAAATGCATTTTTAAACACACTTGAATGAGGCTCAAGTTGCCTAATTACATTTGGCCCAAAGCCCAAAATAAGATGTGCTTCATGCAAGCACAGAGCTCACTAAGACTTAGGCGTCTTGCATATGTTATGAGTATATTCAGCTTAAGGCTTGGGCTTGATGCCACAGCAGCAAGTCTCAGGCACAAGTGTGTGGTGACCTTTATCTGGGGTTGATGTTGTGGCTTTCTTCGCGGTTAACTTCGTTAAAGTGCATAATTACGAGGTTTTGGTTGCATTGGAAATTGTGCTGCGGTTTCTGGCAGCAGATCAACTTAAGCTCTTTGAATGTGTGCTTACAGGGTACCTCAGCAAGCTACACACTACAACTATACTCACAATTTAGTGATATGTGCAGTGAGATACCCTGTAACACTGATGCTAAACAGCTGACGCCACAAATGTCTGTAGCATTGAGATTGTCTGGTTTAGCGCACAGCCTGTGGAACATTTATCGATTGGCAATTACCTGATTATTGTTGACCGCCACATCAATGGGTCGCGGTCGTCGACGGTGAATGCGTTTCCTTGCCGTTTGATAGATTTTCCAATACAATGCCAGAATGACCAGAAGTGGCACATAGAATGTGCAACAGGTTGCAAATACCTATGAAGAAAATGCTGTGTGCTATAATCTGATTGAGCTGGTGACTCTTTTGTTATGGGTATCTCACCTGATAGGCCACATCCTGTGAGACCATGCACTTTTGTTGCTCGATGCGTTGCAGATAATCTGGATCCTTCCAGCCAAACTGTGGCGCTAGCGACACAATCACTGAGGCTGTCCACACGCAGAATATCATCATGAAGACCCGATTGCTGGTCCTTGAATGGATGTAATCGATGTTGGTAACGGCCCAATAGCTAAAAGCAAAACCAAAACAAATAAACAATAAATTTTATTAACCATTGTTGCATTTCAGAGACGACGCGACGTGGCGCATGTTTTATTTACTCCATTTCAAGTGCTCACAATATGTAAATGAAATGTTGCATAAATCTAGGCGCGCATTTAAACTCGCAGCCGTGAGAGAAAGAGAGAGAAAGAGAGGAGGAGGGAAATGAGAGAAAGACAGACAGACAGAAAGAGAGAGAGAGAGAGACACACGCACGTATACATAGGCAATGGCGGCAAAGTAAAGAAACGTGTTTGATATTTGAATTCCGTTCAACAGTTTTTCAGAACATTCTTTTTTTTTTATTTTCCGTTTGGGTTTTGTGTGCCAAAACATGTTTTATGTATGTATGTAAACCAGTCTTAGTGTGTGTGCGTTTGTTTGTGTGTGTAAACGTGTGTACGGCAGCCAAGCGAGGCATTTTTCAAATTTCCATTTTCATAGACAGGTTTACAGGGTAACGTAACTTGTTCAGACCTTTTGACAAGCCTAAAAAGAAATCAGCTTTAATATCAAATTAATATTGCTTTAATTTAAATAAATATGTAGTTTAATTTATTTAATAAAATAAATAAATAACTGCTAAAGAGTGCGGCAAGTTGACAATAATCTATAGATGTATTTCAAGCTGCGAGAGAGTATACAAATGTTGTTATGCCTAATACAAAAACTATCATTTTAGTTGCCCACTTGGTTTGAGCGGAGCAACATGTCTAAACGAGTTTTTAAACGTTACGTGTACGGTAACTGGCACAAACATACACACACACACACAGACATACACATATACACATACATACATATAAGCATTGATATGCAGAGCTTGTAGAGCTGGCTTTAATTGTATTGGTAGGTTTGCAGCTTGTTGCTGCTGGCCAGGCTTTAAGAATGCCAACTATTCAACTGTGTGGCATAGATAATCGCGCCCAGAGGCGGTAAATAGACCATGCTACAATTGTTGCTGTTGTGGTTGCTGTTGCTGTTGTTGTTGTTGTTGTTTTTGCTGCTGCCATTAAGCAGCTTTTAGTTTTTGAAGTTGTCAGTGCTTTGGCAGTGTTGCTGTCAGTTCAAAGGTTTCCAACCACAACAACCTGCGGCTTTGTCTGTTGTTTGTGGCTGACTGCCAAATTAATGCCGGCAACCGCACATTTTCAAAAATTTAACAACAAGCTGCAAATACTCTTCTTACACACGCCCAATCGTATGTGTGTGTGTGTGTGACCGCAGCACTTTAAGTACTAACAACAACAACACACAGATTTAACGTCAATTGTTTGTGTATTAATTAAACACAATTTGCATAAACAAATATTATGGCCTGCAGGGCCACAGCGTAAGCAAACAAATGTGTGTTCAATATATAAATCAACAATTAATTGAGTTGACAAAGCACTCGGAGACTGGATCTATTACTGTATTCGAGCATCGGCTGCTAGTGTAAACGTTGCTAAGTGCCTTCCCCGAAGCATAACTTAATTTGTATGTCATTGCGGCACTTAGCCGATGAATGGCAGCTTTATAAATACAAATAAAAATACATAATACGAGTAGAATTTGATTAAATTGTTGAAAATTCAATTAACTAGCACTTAATTAAAAGCCAAACCAATATCCAAACACTTAATCAACTCTAGCAGTTGCTTTGGCATGCATGCAAAACTAGCAGATATCCTGTAGACAATTCTCAACGGATTGCCTGGTAGACAGTTCCAATCATGGCTTAAAGTCCAGTTCGCTTAACACGTGTCAGCATTTACAAGAAAAATGATTGCACATGACGTATACGCCACGTATGCTCTTCTCGATAATAAATAATAATGAATAATGTGTATAGTTGATGACTTTTGTCTGGTCTGCTGCCACCTGCTGTGTCTGCTGGGTCACTTAGGGCAGTCTGACACTGTCTTCAAGGCGCGTAGCATCTATTGAGAGGCTCGCTGGAATGCGGGACAACAGGACTTGAGGACTGCAGAAGTTCAATTCATTAGCATAATATAATCGACTTCAAGTTGGCAATTTTGATTGACTGCTTAAAATTAATGGAATTTTGTGATTTCGCTGCCTGTCAATTTTTTTTCCTTGCCTCTTTTGAGTTACCAATTTCGTTGAATACTTGCCTTTTTTTTTGTGTGGGGCTGGGGCAAAATGTGGCCCGCATACGCAATGAAAAAAGCATGCAAATGAGCTGGGAAAACCTAATAAAGTGCCTGTCATGCAATGTGCTCGCAATTGATATCACTCATATGACGCGTAGTCACAGTCGCTGAGTAAAAGTATCATAATTTGTTATGGCATATTTCGTATAGTATACATTTCTGTTCATAGGCCAGCAATTCAATTCATTTCAATTGAAGTCAATCAATTTATCAAGTGTGCAAAAGCCAAATACCGAACTTAAGTCGAGTCGTGTACAGTGATGAATTATAACAATTTATTGTGAGCCAAACAATTTAAATGCGATTTTTCCATTATACATGTACTGCCTACTATTCCCTTTCGCCTTCCCTCTGCTCACTCATCCTGCGTGGGGCTTGGGATGGGGCTGTTCTATGCAGTATGTATGATAAATGTGCGGCACTCGAGTGTAACACTTTTTAATGCATTTAAAAATTGCGCGCCTAGCACACAAAAAAGCCATTAGTCTTGATCTCACTTGATTACATGCGCACATAACACTCGTACACTGATTCCAATTCCAGCAAACACAAGCACCACCATTTCGCCACCATTCAGCAAAAGATACTCGTATTGTATCTATATAGAATTTTCACTTTTTCGCACCATAATATTTATAACTGGCATCGGCAAAGTCAGTAAGTCTGCAATCACGATGACTTGGCGAAATTGTTTAGAAATTGATTTCGAAAAAATCAACAATTAATTGGCAAAAGCAGAAAAAAAGGCGCAATTAATTTAGAATAGGGACACATGTAATTTGACCTTTTAAGCTGCTCTTAATTAATTGTTGTTTTATATTGTCGAGTCTCAGTCAATATTTAAAAGAGTTTTTATTTTGCACTCAACACTCTTCTCTGTTGACATCTGTAATCTGCATTATTGATGATTTTGACCGGTTTTTAATTGTTATACTCTAAGTGAGGGACATCTAACTTTAGTATGAAGCGTGTCATGTGTTGAAGCAGAAAGCTGAGGTAGATTTATATATCCAATTGCGGTCAGCTATTGTTCTGCACATATGAGTTTGATCGCTCCAATTTGAGAAACTTTTCAGTTAGGGTATTTAATATTTGCTAGCCTACTGCCAAGTATACCCTGTAAAGGTAGATATTCATTTTGTGCAGGGTATTCTACTTTCGCGTGCGCTCGACTGATTCTCTTGTTTTATTTCGCAGTTGTTGTTTAGCTAATCGATTGCATTACTTGTTCATTGAAAGCAGTTCATCGGGTTGCGCGTATTGTTTTCATTTTCAATTTACGGCCATAAATAATGGAAGGTAAAAAACTCGGCTGGGCATGTTTTACCTACGGCTGCTGAATGCCGTTTTTCAGTTTACAATTATATTTCAGTTTATACAAAAAAAAAAAACGAAGACAAAAAACTAGAAACGAGGCAGTTGAACAATAGATAAAAATGGAAAACAAAACGAGGCACACAAAAATGCATTCCACACTAGTAAAATAACAATAGACGGAGGCCACAATAACTACGACAGCAGCAGCAACAACAACAACAACAACAACGTAAAGGACGACAATAAGCGCCTACTGCACACATGTAGCTGAGTGGGCGTGGCATATGCCTGTTGTTGTTGTTGCTGTTTTGTTTTCTTGTGCGCCCTGCGGCAGCTGTGGCATGATTAAATTTTTGCAAATTACTTACAATCCCTGCACGCAGCGTGTGCTGCTGCTGTCATCACAACAAGAAAAACAACAACGACAACAGCCACATCAACAGCAGTAATAACGTCTAAATGTTGAATTGTAACAATTGAAACAATAAAACTGTATTTGTTCATAGTTGAAGAAGCGCCAGGCCACACAACAACATAAGTAAGTCTTACAATTGGCCTCTGCCCACATCATTGCCGAAAACATGAATAAATAAATATAAAAATAAAAAAATAAAATACTTGACATGCATATGTTCAACTTTAATGTGGAAACTTGTACAAGAAATGGTTATAAATCTATAAGCATTAAAACAGAATTATAATAGTTGGAAATACATATTTATAATCATGATATTAACTTCGCTTTAATTTAAAAGCTATTAATATGTATTTTAATATGTATTCTATCGAATACCCTAATAAATGGAACGTATGCATTTGTCACTTCATTTTGGTATTAAAACTATTTAATTTTATGGCCTTTAATAAATGTTTATATCTATTTAATTATTGTAATAATTAAAATATAATAAATTATGAATTCAAATTCATTGTTTAGAGTAACTAATAGTCGTACATGGCTGACGAGATTTAAATTTATTTACCTCTTCGTTGTAATTTTATCGCTATTAAAAGTAATTGATTTTATTTCCTACAATACATTCAATTATAATAATGTCAAATGGTTCAACACGTCGTATGATTGTTACTTAATTTCATTTTATATGCGGCTCGTTGGGTTTGTTATTATCATTATAATTGCGCATTATGAATGGCGCTTATTAATGGCCATACCCGTTATAATAATAAGCCACCAATATCAATTAGCATATTAAATGTGTTAAAAACTTTAGATCCTTAAAGAGCTTTGACATTGCCATTGCCGTTGCCGTTGTCCAGGACTGTACTCGGCAGTATCCTGTTATTGTCTCCCAAGTAGGGGGCATCTAAATGCCAAAGTCTGTTTGGTGCAGTGGCAACATTTTAATGCTGGTAAACATTTTATTTGCTATGTGCTTGTCCACTTGCAGCCGCAGTGCGTCAGTTATGCTGACATGCACGGCTCTTGCCTTACAGCGAAATTCAATTTAAAACGTGCTTACGTGGCTGCGTCGAGCTCACAGCGCTGCTTCCCTTGGCTGCTATGGCAACCCGTGGCAACCCGTGGCAACCCGTGGCAACCCGTGGCCTCCCCATGGCTTCCTTAGCCCAGCCAGCTCTCCAGTGTATCTCTTGTGTGCTGCCCTGAGGCTGTAGGTACCGCAGACAACTCTTCTCATTCGTCTCCGGTTCACCCATTGACATTGTTTGCCAACTATTTAGGCTTTTCAATTTTTGAAAGTATTATTTCTCACATAAATACATTGAAATATTAAATTTGTAAATAATATTATTCTCTTTTTTTTCATTTTACTTTAATTTATAATATATGGTAGCTTACAATTTTAATCAAGTTCACTTTTCTTGCTACTTTTGTTTCCCCTTCGTTTTGTTGGTGTTTTGTTTTTTTTTTTTTGTTTTGCCAGCGACCTACAAAATTATATGAGCAGAAATTGCGTTACATATTCCACGCATGTCTTATAAGCTAGTTGTGGAGGGTATACTAGCTTCACAGCGGAAGTTGTGATGGGAATATAATATGTTTGGAGCAACTTGACTAAAGTCTTGATTGTACATTAGTTAGAAAATCAAAATTAATTAAAATAGACTAGGTAATTTATATATTTCAATTTATTTGAATATATTTCATTGTAAACTGACGTTCAAAAATATTTATATATATTTAAAATGATTTGAATATAAGAAAAATAAACTAAAATACGAAGTATATGTATTTTTCAAAATCATAGAGATTTAAATCGTATTTAATATTCAGTTTTACATATTTTTTTAAATTTATTTATATTGTTTATCTTCTATAGTTGTTCTATAATTTGTATAGGATAACTTATAGTTCATCAATTGGTGTCTTAATGTTTTGCTTTTTGTTGTTTGCCTCTCCTGTTTCAGAGCATTCTACTTGGCGCACAGCTGGCACAGGATGCGTCTTCTGTTGATTACAGGCCCTTTGCATATGTGTCCTGTGCCGTTTGGTGCGTGTGCCTTGTGTCCTGTCTTTTCACTGTGCCTTGCTCTGTGCTCTATGCTCTGTGTGCTGTGTCTGTGTGTGCTGTGTTCTGTGTTCTGTTTGCCCTGTGCGTGCCTGTGTCTGCAGCCACTATAAGCAGCCAGCAATTGTAATTTATGACACAAAAACAAGAAACTTATGTAAATTGCAAGGCGGTGCGGCAGCAACAGCAGCAGTGGGGGGCATAAAAAACAAAAGACAAGTAAGTAAATGTGGGGACCACGCCCAATACGCAGCCTCATTGAATGCAGCCGAGTGCGTTGATTGCTGTCTGGCTGCCCTGCTGCTTTTGGGTCCTGTTGTTGTGGCTGCGCTCTTTATGAATCTTTTAGTGCACATGCAGTATTCCTTAAAAACTATTTACATAATTGCACGACGATCCTCACGGGTTGCGTGGGGGTCGCAACTTAATTATATTTAATAAGCTTAAACGCTTGCCGGCCTTTATAATTGTCCAGCCAATTTGCAGCCATTTTAGCAGGTCGCACTCTTCACAGTGTTCACTGTGAACTGGATAATTGCAATTTCATAATAAGAAATGGCAGCAACAGCATCATTAGCCGTTGTCCTCGGCCAATGAGCCTTGAAAAAGTCGCATGTTCAATGGAAATTGCAAAAATGTGAAAATATATTTAGCAACAATGGATTTTGGGTCAGGAGTTTGGCTTGCTGGTTGTTGGTTTGTTGGTTTGTTGGATTGCTGGATTGTTGGCTTGTTTGCCTGTTTTTGGCTATTTGCTTTTTAGCATGTTTGCCCTTTTGGCGTTCCCACACTCACAGTGAACTGAGCTGTCTCTGTTTTGCTCTTGCTCGTTGCGGTTTCTGGCCAAGTTTTCTTTCCGGTGGCAAAAGTTTTGGTCCGAAAACCGAGAACCGACCATTAATCACACGGCGTGCGCAAACTCTGCTAAACGCAAAACTAAATACAAGCAAACCTCAAACGCATGCACACACAGGGACACCCAGCCAAACACATACTTACATACACATAGAAGCATATATATATATATTTATATATATATATATATATATATAATTTATATACACATATGCATATGCATAGTTACTAATGGCTTAATACAACCGCAAAGTTCTCAATGTTTGCGGCAAATTGCAAGTGGATAAATTATTTTCATTTGTGCTTTTAGTTCTCTTCTATTTTCAGCATTTGTATGCATCAATTGCAGTTTTTTGGTCAGTCTCTTCAATTTGACTATTAAATTGTTCATTTGTCTTGGGGACACGCCCCCCTTTGAAAGCCTCTCAACTCTCAGTTATTCATTTGATTTATTTGAAATTCAATTTACTTCTCGCACTGATTAATCATTCAGCAGGCAGCCGGGCAGTCCTTGTGCCATTATTTTGATTTATGCGACTTTTACAAATTCGAAATTTAAATTACGCACACACATAGAGAGAGAGAGAGAGAGAGAGAGAGAGAGAGAGAGAGAGAGAGAGAGAGAGAGAGAGAGAGAGCGAGAGGAGAGAGAGAGAGAGAGAGAGAGAGAGAGAGAGAGAGACTTATACTTTTGGGTTAGCCGCTGTGTGACAGTTATAGAATTGTAATTCATCTTGGCTGCGGTTTCAATGCTTTGCCATTGAAATGAAATGTTTGAAATATTTCCCCACTGTGGCTTTCAAATTTTCGGTTTTATAATTGCTTTTCCACAGACAGTTGACATTTTATTTAAAAACTTCTCGGTTAACCCCAAAATGTAGGCAACACTTTTCAAGTGCACGACGTACTGCGTGAGTGTGTGTGTGTGTAAAAGGGAAAGTGTATGTGCTTTGGCAAGCGACTGGTAATTGAGTTGTGTGTGTGCCAACACACTTTTGATTGTCTCACTAACTCCAACTCATGGCTTAGGCGGCACATAATTAAGTTTATCTCTCACACACACAAAACAATGTGTGTGAGTGCGCTTTTTGTGTGTGTGTGTGTGGCATATATTGATTGAGGTATATTGTAATGTTGTCTGGCAAATACATAAATCATTAGAATTATGTCAAGCTCTGCTAATCGAGATTGAATATGCCCCAAGTATCCCTCTACAAACTGTCTATATCCATCTCTCTCTCGCGCTCTCTCTCTCTTTCTCTCTCTCTCTCGCACACACATACATATATACATACATAGAGTAGGCACTTGAAGCCATTTGAGTTGCACACACTAAATATTTACCATTTGTTTTATGAACTTAAGTTGAGTTCATTGAGTTTACGCTTGAAGAGTCTTCTTCCTTTAAATGTAACAAACACCTCATTGCAAACGTTCTCTCAACTATAACAGTGTGTATACGTATGTGTGTGTATGTGTGTGTGTGTTTGTGAAGGCATTAGCAGATAACATAAATGTCTTAGTAACATATCCGGTTTTATTGCCTGGCTTCTCTGTTTATTTTGCCTTCCTCGACTGTTTGCCAGCTGACTGTCTTGCCATTTTGTCTCATTAACCGTTTCAAAGACATGTGTGAGTGTGTGTGTGTGTGCTGAAGGTGTGGGTGTGTGTGGGTATCTGCTTTACATATACAAACACATGAATCTTGGCATTTCGGTTTGTGAAATCAAATGTGCAAAGCAAATGAAGCGTTATTCGAATACTGACTGCCTATAGGCGACTTCTCTGACTGTCTGTCTGTCTCTGCGTGTATATGTGTATGTGTATTAGTGTGAGTGTGCATGTGTGCGTGTGTATCTCAGCTTGTGTAAGGCTCGAAAACTAATTATACTGTTTAATGCGTTTGTTTAACTAGCAATTTAATTAAGGTTATGCTTTTGTTTAGATGAAGCACACTGCATACCTTCAATACACACATACTTATGCGCACACACACACACACACACACACAAATGCATTAAGATAATCTCAGCAAACGTTGTGTGTGTGTGTGTACTGCCAAAAAAGGACTATGGTCCACAGAACTTTGAACCGGCTCTGCAGCTGAATAGCACATGAACGCTGCGGTAATGAACAAACCACAGTCAAGGGCTGCAGCGGGGCGTGGCCTGGCGAGAGGAGGCGGTCAGCTTAATAGGGTTATGTCGTGGGAAGAGAGAGGAGGCAGAACGGATTCTAAGCGCGCACAACGCGGTAAAATGACCAGCGACAGCGTGAAAATTATGTAAAATACGAGGACAATGTTCATTTGCACTTACAATGCGGCTGACGCACAGTGCCTGCCAGCAGTTGATGCACATGCCCAAAACAATGCCACAGATAAGAATTACACTGCTGCAGAAGTACTTCAGTTAATAATGTGTTTTGATAGTTTTGATTTGCATTTAAAGTTTAATAAATGAAATGATTAAAAAGTTAAAAATTAAGTAATGCAAATAATTTAAAGTTGTTGTTAAATTACCAAGATAAACATTTAATATTTTAAGTAGACTAAGTACTTTAATTAGTAGACTAAGTACTTTAATAAGTTTAGCATGCACAGTTGCATGTGGCAACGCTGTGTGTGCACTTTTGGCATGCAGTGTACCTACACTAAGTGCAAAAACTCTTGTGTGACAACAGCAATTACAATTACACATGGCACCGTGTGGCATATGGGGAGAGTGTGTGGTTGTCGTGGTTGTTACTACTGCTGCAATTGTTATTGTTGTTCTGGCTGTTGTCGTTCTTGTTGTTGTTATTGCTATTGCTGGTGTGCGGTTGTAGCTGTTATTAAGCTAGCAGAAAAGCCAAAACAACGACAACGACAACGACAACAGCAATGACGACGAATATTAACATGTAATTACGATTTAAGTGTTAAATGGCAAAAAAAAATTTACGGCAGAACAAAAAAAACAGTATTAACTTAATTGAAATTTAATTGAATGTGTCAGTTGCAAAGAAAAAAATAAACATACATACATAACAACAGCAGCAACAATTGCAACTGCAGAAAGAATAACATGCCGCCAAACTGTTGTCAGGCACTGTTTGCAACACGTTAAGGATGCTTATTTTTGTGGGTTAAACAGCAAGCCAAAAGTCGCGGCAAGCGTATGCAAAAATAAATAAAATGGGAAAAAAAACTTTGCATTTAAATGATTGTTTGACCGGGCAGAAGGTCGCCCCATGTGGCATTTGTCATTTGCTCGCACTAATAATGACGTCAGCAACATGCTGCAGAGCATGAAATTTATGCAGAGCTCGGCCAAAGCTGCGGGTGTGGCACATAAGTGCTGTGTATGTGCATATATTTTGGCATTGACAATGCTGTCGATGGACCAGCAACAGCAGCAGCAGCAACAGCAGCAACAACTGCGGCAGCAGCAGCAACAACAGCAATGGCCACGCCAATGGCATAAAGATTAATGACCATGCGCCATTTTTTCTACTGCTGCTGTTGTCGTTGTTGTTGTTGTTGGTATTGCTGCCGCTATCGTATCATAGGCTTTTATTGTGCTCGGTCTTGTTTTTTTTTGGGGTTGCCAACCCTGGACCTGGTTTGGTTGTTCTCTGTTTGCCGTTGCCATTGCTGATGTTTCTGCTGCTGTTTCTTGTCTCGCAATTTCGTAAATATTGTTGGCACTTTGTCTTAATTGCTTAAAAATTACTGACATGGAAAATGAACTTGGCAACGCTGAGGCAGTGCGCGGGGGCAGAGTGCCGTGCAACGCAGAAGTGCTGCCGCTGTCGTCGCCTGTTAGCTGTACGCTTGTCAACGGGACCCGGCTTTGGCTCGTAACGACAAATACTTGCAAATATTATTATTGTAGTCGAATTTCAGCAAAACTATTTATCATGCGGGTGGCAGGCAGTCAACCGGCTAAGAAGGCTGGCTGAATGGCACAGGAGTTGCAGGAGCAAGGACCGTTTGACAAACTTAATTTATTAATGTACAACCAACGGCAATGGCAACGGCAGGAGCTTCTGGCAATGCCTTCAACTTTGCGTCTGAGCCTCTTTAACTGCGACAACAATAAGAACAGCCGGCAAATGGGCCGCTTGCTTAAAAGCACATTAATTTTCATTCCGTTTGGTGATAAGTAAAAGCAAGCTTTGAATTCTATTTTAAATATCAAGTGACAACTAGCAAATACTTGTAGGTTGCCTGTGTGTGTGTGTCTGTATGTGTGCTTGGCCCCAGGCAAAGTAATTGTTTCAACAAAATTGGACAGCATAACGAAGGCTTTAAAGGACCCAAGACAAAATACCCTTAGACTTAAACACAATGAGGTGCCACTCAGGCGAATCACAACTGTCATGCTGCTCATTTGCATACTTTTGAGTAGATTCTGTTCATTCCCATCATAATACGCCACTCATTTTGGCGTCCAGCTGACAGGCAAATACCCAATACCAATACCAATACCACTAGCTCTACCAATACAAACAGCAACACTGAGTTGGACATTTGAGTTGAATGCTGATTGATATGCAATACAAAATCTAAGCATCACTTGGCTTTGTTTATTGACAGGCAATTTGGGGCCCAGGCAGCATTTCAATTTGCCCATTGACAGCCAATTCAACACTCGCCATACAATGATAAAAGTCCAGATGAATGAAAAGATGTTATTACCTGCAAGATAAAGCTACATTTGTGCTGGTGTCTCACTTTAAAGCTTCTATTATTTGTTCAATATCGAAAATATTTTAAAGCATACACATTCTATTTAACATTCTAATTTGTCTATAATATTAAATTCGCCCCTAGCGACATATGCATAGCCCGCAGCAAATACACAAATTTTACAGAGAAATGCATCAATTAGTGTAAAACAAATAACGTTTTCATGGTTTCGTTTTAATGAGCTGCAACTTGTATACGCTTAATCCAAATACGCATACGTCGCGTGGTCCCGTTTGTCTGTTTTTCCCAAATAATTATAATTGTAATATTTGTGTAGTTGTGTGTGTGTGCGCGCACAACAGTCGAGTAAAAAATAAATAGAATTTTATTTGCATTATTTATTATTGGGCTGTTTTGGGCTTTGTTTTTCTGTCCGGCTGCACTAATTGAAACCGGCCGTATAATTGGCCCCACATTGACCTGCAGATTAGGCAATTAATGTCGGCCCCATAATACTGTTGGCCATGCGGTGGCAATGGCGTTATCGTTGTCGTTGTCGTTGTCGTTCAATAAAATGAAATTAGCCAGTCAAGTGCAGCGAGTGAATGCTCGCGTTGCTTTGGCGATTTCAAAATACATTGCGCATACGACACGTTAGCCCAGGATTAGCACAGGCTCACGAACATTGGCTGCCAATTTGGGGGTGAACTAAGTGTTCATTAAATACACAAAATGCTTCTGATGCTGCCATTGCCCTGGAGGCACATCGCATTCAGTTCAGTATATGCACATTACGTATACGCGATGTGAAACCATTGGAAATTTCTCCAATATTGGCAGGCAGTGTGCAACGTGCAACTAAGTGCACAACAAAATATCAACAACAGCAACAATAATAACAATAACAACTGACTTTTCTTGCTGCCTTGCACTGTCGTCAAGTGCAGGTTAAATTAGCTGACTTTGAGCCATCGCCTTGGGATACTTTTCCTAATGAATATACTCCGTTCTCTCTCTCTGGCCGTCTCTCTCTCTCTCTCTCTCTCTGTCTCTTCTCCCCACTCCTCTGGAACGAAATGGCATTAAACTTACTCCTTCATGGCCTGCAAGTGAAATTCATTTCGTTTAACGTTTGTTGTGCTTCACAGCAATTCGATTGATTGATTGAAATGTTTGCTGCAAATTGATTGATGATATGCAGCGAGGCATGCTATAAACGCCATACGCTTCAATAACTGAGGATTTTATTTTAAATTGATATAGCCATAATGTGGAATGGGATATGGGACATGGGACATGGGATATGGGACATAGGGCATGCGGTATGGGACATGAGGCAAGCTAAGCAAACATTGCCCAAGGATTTGTCAACCCTAAATGGCTAAGCGCATTAACGGGACACGTTCGTTATACTCATAAGCTGGCCGACAGTTGGCCGCGAAGTGGCATTTTCGAATGGGTTGCAGGGTGCAAGATTATGAGTAAATCGGGCATATCAGTTTGGCAGATGAGTTTGCATTTAAATTGAATTCATTTAATTTAATTCTTTTTTATTTCTGGTATTACTCTTAGAACTTTACTATAATATAGTTGAAGCTTCTCTATTTTGCATAGCTTATATTTCTACAGGGTATCTCAATTTGTCGCTCACATTCCTCAAGTGTTTTTTCTCTATTCTTTTCGTTATGTGTCTTAATGTGCGCTTCGTTTTGTTGCCAAGTGGATTTGTAAAGAGATTTGACATGCTAAAAACTTGATTGATTGATTCGTTTAACTGACACTCACACACACAACGCACACAGCACACACACACACACACACACATGTAATACCCTATATATATTGACAGATGCACTCAAACTCCTTCTCCCTTTCCTTTGAGTTGCCACTTGCCACAAATGCTATGTTTGCTTGTTTTACACGTCGCTTACAAGTGGATTTTGTAGCTCGTTTATCAAATGTGTTGATTTTGGCTAACTTCCTGTTTTCCCATTTCCCCCATTTCCTCATTTTCCCACTTATTTTTTTTTGTAAACTTGGCACACCCAGAAAAAAAGCAATTACTTACCGATCGACAGCGATGGCAACCAGATGCAGTATTGATGCAGTGCAGCAAAGCACATCGCAAGAGGTCCAAATGTCGCAAAGCTCCGGTCCAAGTATCCAACCCTGGCTGATCTGTGTGCGTTTAAATGATAAGAGAGAACATTAAGTTACGTTTTTGGTCTCAGAGTGTCTATGAAATAAGCGATAAAAGTTAATGGCTTATTAAAATTGATGCCACGCTGGGGAGGCGTTTCAAGTCTGACCTGTTCTGGTAATGGCATCTAATAACTGTGCAAACAAGGATTGCATCGACACCGAATCGGAACTGACTCGTAAGGAGATTAGTTCAACAACTGCAGTCATGAAGTCTGCCTGGATTTTTCTCTGCCTTTTTATATTTGGACACATCGCCTGCAAACTGCAGCCCGTAACGGAAAGTGATGAAGAAATTGGATATATTCTACGGGTTGTATCTTTCGTGCAGAGAATGATACGATTTAAGACATGTATAACATTTTTCGGGCACGGCAATCTGGGCAACGAATCTGTTATTGTAACCTCTATACAACACCGGTTAATGGATACCTTTAGTTGCCCGGTAATTGTGGCTGGCACTGAGATTGGTTCTCTGCATAACATCTTCAATTCGATTTCTCTGGTTTTGGTTATCTTCGATGGCTTTCACGATCCCATACTTAAGAAGTTTCTTAAGAGAGTACGTTCGCCAGACAAGGCAGTGCCTGTATTCATATACCAGTTGCAGAAGGAAGAGTCGCTTAATGACAAGCAGATAATCGAGTTCTTTGAATGGTGTTTCAAATGGAAATTTTATAGATTCGTGATTATCTTTAAACATGACAATACCTATGAATCCTATTCTTATCGTTACGAATCAAATGTGCAATTAGTTCCACTCACAGATGACATTTTAAACGATATGCAAATTGAAAGTTTCACCGAATTAGCAAAGTCCAACAAACATCGATGGCTGGTCACCGTATACGAGAAGTTCCCTACAGTATATTTGGTAAGAGATTTAGTTGAGAAACTATCTAGTTACTCATTCTACAAACAATCTTTGTAGTACAATTCAACGGATCAGTATGATCTAACTGATGGCAATGTTAGCTTGGGAGGCATTAATGGACATTTGTTAACAACATTTCTGCGTTATGTGAATGCAAAAATGGATATTCTTATATTTGCGAATCGCTCTGATCTTCAATTGAACGCTGCACGTGCTGCGGGAAATCGTAGCATTGATATTGGCGCCAATATGGAATGGAATCATAGTCTTGCGATGTACAGTGACACAGCGAAACTGTCGAGATCCTGCCTTGTCGTGCCATCGGCTGGTCTAATGCCATTGGAAGAATACTTTTCTTTTTCTTTCAGGGGATCATATCGCTTATTTCTATTCTTTGTATTTGTGGCAAATGTTGTGATCAAACGCCTGACCAATCCACACGCTTCACTGCCGACTGTACTCTTCATGAGTCTGAGGGTTTCATGTACACAGGACATGACAGGCAGAGCATTTCGTCGTCTGCACTTGCCTGACAAATTTATACAGCTGTCTACGAATATATTTAATTTGCTGATGGGCAGCATCATATGCAGCGTGTTAATTACAGCATTTACTCTGGGCTATTATCAAAAAGAGATTGAAAATGAACAATCATTTCTGGCCAGTGGCCTGCGCCTTATGATTAATGATTACGAGCACATGCGTCTGTTCGAAGATGGCGATTTGCCTCGCACACTAATTGATCGTCTACTATTTGTGGATCAGAAAACACAACAGAAGCATTTCTTTGGTCTAAACAAAAGTTATGCTTATCTCGCGAGCACTGCCAACTTAATGCAACTGGATCACATACAAAAGCGCTTGACTCGACCCAAACTGCGAATCGCATCCACCAAACTCTGCACCGTCAACCGCAATATGAGATTGAAAGTACGTATGGAGCTGCCATCAGTATTTCTGCTGAACAGTTTTATAAGAATAACCCATGAGTCGGGATTGCTTCGAAAATGGATGGCAATGACACTTTCCCATGCCCAGCGGTTGGATTTGGTGTCCCAGGCGCCGTTTGAGCCAACAGAGAATTTCCCTTTGCCATTGGATTATTTTAAACTTACTTTTATGGCATATGCTGTAGGCATATCCATGAGCCTAGTTGCATTTCTATTGGAATGTGCATATGCGTATTGGACAGGAGCTCAACAGGATAGAAGCAATTCTCATGTTGTCTAATTACATTTCTTATCAACATTTGTTCCATAATATCAATTAATTTTATGCACCTAATATCACTTAAATAAATATATCACTGCTTGAGCACAACAAAGTAATTTCAATAATAATTGTTAAAGAGTTTTTCCAAATATATTTTAGAAAGTTAGACATTTTGACATTTTATATATATTTATCAGAAAACACGAGAAGGTATTCTCTGTAGTAAGAAAGAGTGTTTAATTAAATTTGTCTAAAGTTCACAGGAAACCTAATACTTAAGAATCCAAGCTAACAGAAACTCGACCTTTTTCAGAATATTGTTCATTGTAAACGTTTGTCAAAAGTTTTCTTTGTAAACTAGTTTCTTATTCTCATTGAAAGGTCAGAGTCTACCATGTCCTTCAGGGTAAAGTTTATAAAAAACTTGACTAATTTAACCTATCGTTTAACTAATAATTTGAATTCTTAACTACTTTTGATTCTTGTATACAAACCAGGTTGCATGATATGCACATCTTAATTAGTTTAACCATTTTGTGTACTCACCTCATAGACAGCTCCCAGAGGCATCACGAGACAGGCAACAAATAGATCGGCCACAGCCAGGGAGGCAACCAGATAGTTAGCTACGTTCTGTAGATTTCGCTCCAATATAATGGCAGCTATCACAAAAACATTGCCTGCAATGGGAATAAGGAGAATGAGGCGTTGAGGAAATGATGTGAAAGGACAAATGGCAATGACAGCTGAGGCGAATTGTTGCCGCTGCTGTTCGGCCTAATTGCGAAAATTGACTTGAGCGAAAAGTTTGCAATTCAATTAAGTACGAGTCGAATGAGAGCGCAGCTGCAAAGTGAAAGCAATGCGAATGCGAATGAGAATGAGAGAATGAAAATGAAAACTAGTCGCAACCGCAGCGAACAGATAAAGTTTTGTAAATTGACAAAGTTGAATGTGTGTGAGAAGCTAAATGAAATGGGAATCTTATTAAACTTGGCTGCTGCTGCAGTTACTATTTTTGTTGCTGTTGTTGTTGGTGTTGTGGTTACTGCATTGCAACATTTGCAGCTGCCTACTTTACCCGAATATCAGTGCACTACCATCCCAGTCTTCATTGCCTCATTGGGTTGCACTTGAGTGGCCCCAGAGAAAGTTCACAAAAGCCAAAATAAACGACATGAGCTAATCGCGCTGTCGTAAACTTTGCCCAGCCTGTCGACGTCTGTCGGTAGGTGGCACGCCCCCACTGAGTGGGCGTCAAATTGACAGTAGAACTGCGCTGTAGCTGTGAAACACTCAGTGGTGCCACCTTTGATGTTAGCTAGTTGCCTGCCAGTGTCACAACTACTTGTGGCACACTTGATGGTGCAAAAAGAAATGCATGCCTCTAAAAGTTGAGCCCAAGTGCAAGGCATGCAATTTGCGGAATTGAATTTGCCGTCTGCTGCGACGACAAACATAACATAGCAAGGGATACCACCCTGCAGCTTCACACACATACACACACACACAAACACACACACAAGGAGACACAGGTGTATGTCAGAAGCACGGACAAAGGAATACACATGCAATTAGACACTTCAGTGTCAAAGTGAAGGCAAACTGACAGCCTGCCTGTCCCTCAACTGTTTGTGTTACAGCTCGACTCAGTTTTTGCTGTTCTTCCCCTGACGAAGATATCGCAGAAAGTTGCCATGGAAATCCCAGGATATGTAACAAAATCTCATCATATGAGATAAAGAAAACTGAGCAAAGCAGTTCACACAGGAAAATTTAATTATTTAATGCAGATTGAATATTAAACTAATGTCTAATAACAATATTAACATGAGCATTCATATAATAAATTATAATGCATATTTGTTTTGGCAATGTAATTGCAAATGATTCAGAATACAAATTGATGTGCAACAAATGGGCAAATAAATAGAACTGCTTTCAGTCCCTGCTAATGTGTTCTCAGGAATCTGTTAAACAGCTCTCTAACAAGCATGTTTTCCTTTCAGCAAACTGTTGTTGTTTAAGTTGTATGCAAATACGTAGACAGACAAAGAGAGAGAGAATGGTGGAAAGAGAGTGTCCAGTTCACTATTCGTTGCTCTTTTAAAGTTGGCATTAAAACTCATTAGCATTTCCTTTTATATGCTAAATGCTAAATGTTGGCACTCAAAACAGAATGGCTTTCAAAGCAAATGCAACCACTGGGAAGTTTAAAAGTGAAGAAAAACGAAATGAAAATGGGAACAGCAACACCAACACCAACAGGAACAACAAGGGCAACAGAAATGAGAAATGAAAAACGTGAAAAGTGAAACGAGGGCACAAAACAAACTAAACTAAACTAAACAGAAAATGCAAAATAAAATAAAATACAAAAACAAAAACAAAAAAAGAAGAAAATAAACACAAATTAGATGAAAATCAAAATGAATACTAAATGAATGCAGAAAACAAGGCACGCATGTGAATGGCAAATGGCAAAATAGCAAATAGCAAATAGCAAATGGCAAAAGGCAAATAGCGACTGCTGCTATTAAACTGAGCCCTCTCCAAAAAAAAAGTATAGCATACTTTTTTGGGCATTCGTTTCTGCGTGGTTTTTATTTTTGTTTCCAGCTCTTGACTTTTGCGTTGTGTTTAAATGTAACGAAATGAAATGAAATCTACTTAAATTAATGAAATCAATTTGAGACTCTGCGCTCTTTTGCTTTCGCCTCTGTTTTATGCCAAATAAATGTTACGCCGTTTTACAATTCGCCCGTAAAGTTCTTCTCACAGTAATTTTTTGAGCACAAAATTTGTTGTATTCGCGTGTTCTTGAAACTGTGATTGATTGATTGATTGTCTGTCAATTTTAATGCGGCGTGTCTTTGCATTTTTTGCCTAGATCAATGCTGTGCGTTGCCGTAACGTCTTCTGTTTGCCAAGCGGATTTATGGCTAAATGCGTGTAATGAATGTTGCCAACAACAATGGCAATGACATTGAGCTGCCTTATTAATAACGAGCAGTCGAGTGCTGCTGCCCGAGCTAAGTATAATAACAACAATAATAAATAATATAAAATGGTCCCAGCATCATAAATATCAGTTACGCGTATTTTATTATCTGCAACTCAACCAAAATGCTGAGCAGGCGTAAAATCGACACCCCAAACAAATCCACAAACCAGATATCCTCCCCGTCTCTGACTGCTGTCATTCGGTTTGCCTTATTGAATTGTTTGCCATATTCCCCAGCGAAATGGCGCGTCGGATTTGTTGGCACGCGCGTGCCTGAGACTGGCTTCCATGGAATTTATTGGCAGGGTAAAGCAGCGCGCAAATAATTATGTCTATGTTTAGGCTTTGGCTTTGGCTTTGGCTTTGGCTTTAGCTTTGGCATCGCCTGTCGACTCTACCGACTCTTCCGTCAGTCCGGCCTAATGAGCTTTCCATGTTGCGCATCCGTTTACCAACTTACCAATTATGGTGACGAGTATCATCAGGCCAAGCAGCACCGATGTGACCGCCATGCGCAGCAGCTGCGTGAAGTCATCCTCGTCCACTTTGCTGGCCGTCACATTGACTCCCGCGCTGGCATTTATCAGCTGCCCGCTGCCATTCACAAAATCACCGAAAATACTCAGTTCGGTAGCATTGCCCTCCAGTAGCAACGTATCGTTTAACAGCATGGCGCCAAGGCCAACGGCCACATTGGTATAGTTATTGTCCGAGACAGACGCGGTGGCAACAACACCATTGCCGCCATCCACATCGATCAGTTCGATTGCACCTGTGGCCAGTGCCCGATGTGCGGCCTTTGCGGTAATACGTGCTGCTGCGGCAGCAACAGAGGCACTTGCCGCTACCGCTGCCAGCGCTGCGGTGGCAAGTGGTGAACTGGGTGAACTGCTGTCCAAGGGGCCAGAGGAGGGGACAGCGGAGGCAACGGAGGCGGCAGCGTCTGTGCTCAGCAAATCTTTATCGCCGCCATCATTATAGTAGTGATTGTTGTTGTTATCGTCGTCTTGCTCATCATCATCGTCGTCATCTTCATTCGGCCGTGGCTCGGCTATCAGATAGGCATTGTCATTCATGCTATTGGCTATGTATATGTAATCGAGCGCATCTGCAAAGACAGAAGACAGCAGGCTTTAAATAAGAACTACTTTAGCTCACCTTTAGTAGTGTACAACTTAAGTACAACTTAATAACGGAAATAGCTACTGGGTATAGCTTAGTCGAGCATATATATATTTGTGCTTCATAAATTTAATTAATCTTATAATTTAACAAAACTTTAAATGCAATTTCAATACGAATTTGTAAAAATTACATCCGAGTCGTAATTTTTCTTTTGAAAAACTTTTGTTGAACGAGGTGAGTAAATTTGGACTAAACTTTTATTATACTCACGGTACTTACCATTAAAGTTAGTCTCTCTGGCCATTTTGTTGCTGTTGTTGTTGTTGGTGTGCGAAGGGAAGTGAGGGGCTGGTGAGCACGCTTAATTGCAGCCGCAGCGGAAATGAGGCGAGTGAGCGTAGACGGAAACGGAAGCGCGACTATGCGACTATGCAATGGCAATGGCAATGGCAATGTCCTGGCAGAGGTGAGATGGAGCTACTCAGACGGCGTCGCTGTCGTTGGTACATGGTGACAGACACACACATGCACACTCACACACATACATACATACACATACACTACTGCCGGGATGTATTCTCTTAACGAGCTTTTGAGTGTTTACACGGAGCGTCGTTTACAGTTTCGGCTTTCAGCTTTCACTTTCTTTGCGACTTTGGGCTTAGCTCTGTTGTGTTATACGTTGCTTGTTGTTCTCTTTTGACTGGCAGTATCGTGTTTTGTGTTGATTGTTGTTGCTGCCTGTTCTTGTTGTCGCTATTGTTGTTATTGCTGTTATTTTGTACTGCTCTTAAGCTCATCCGTTTGTTCTCATGTGTTATGACTCGTTTATGCGCTATTTTCATATCCTCAAAGTGAATTTCACATCCGTTGACGCTGTGGCTGCTCCTTGTTTCTCCTGTTGTTGATTTAGTATCCTCATATTGCTGTTGTTGCTGCTGCTGTCGTCGCGGGGGGCCAACTGCCCCGCATTAAACCGCATTCATTTGCCCAGCTGCAATGAAAATTCAATTAGAGTATATAAATTTATTAACAAGCTAACAACTCAAATTCAAATTCAAATTGAAATTTATATTTATATTTGGAATATTTTCTATTTTCAATTTGTTGTCGAGTTTATGGGGAAATAATTTCCTGAATTGGAGCATCGTCAACAATTTATTGCATATATCAATTTCCTGCACATTGTGCTTGAAGTGTAAAATGAATTTGAATTTGCCACACCACACCACACGCCTGCTATCTCACTCGCACATGCCTGCCTACTCGCATTCCGCACCACGCTTGCCCCTCTCAACAGTCGCTTGTTAAATAATTTAACGCAATTTTTGCAATTACACACAATCACTTTGCGCGATAAATAAAAATGAAGACGGGCACGCAAGTTGTTTTCATTTCTTTGTTAAGGCTGCCACACCACATGTGTGGCATATATCAGTATATGTATATGTATACACATGTGTGTGTGTGTATGAGAGTGTGAGTTTGAGTGTATGTGGCCGGAAGCTTGCGTGCGTGCGACAGGCGCCATCGCTAGCGGCTTCTCTCTGCAACAATGCCAACGAAATAAATTTTAAACGCATAAAAAAGCAACATACAAGCAAGCAAGTGCTATTTAAAGTGTGCGCAGCTAGCACATACCCTTCAATACGTTCACATACAGTAAAAACAGAAAATAGTGGAATGGTTCCATGAAGTTTCCGCTTCTGACTATCAGAGTACGCATCACTTGGCTTCCGTCTAACACATCACAAGTTTAAAGGTCATACCCTTTACGCGTTTTATGTGTGCAGGGTATTAAAAATAGTTGAAGCCAACGTCGTAGTAAAATGTCAACGCATGCCTTATGTGTGTTGTATTGTAGCTGTAACTGTAACTATCGCACATTTGCCATACAGTATACATTGCGGCGCCATAAACGTGCGACGAGAATGTTGCATGCGTAATGTTGGCATTACACTACACAAAAGCAACCAGAGACTTGGCAAGAAATAAGCCAACTGAGCTAGGCTCCATAAAATGCAGAGAGGGAGCTCTATAGATTTATATGAACATCCATTGCTTAATCTCAACTAAGTTAACAATTGCATGTGATAATAGTATTTTATTTCCCATCCAAAGCATTTTTCAAGTACTTTTCACTTATTTCGTATGCAGCTACAGTGTTTTCCTAATTGGATTTGCACTTGTTTAGTCCTTGATTTACCTAAATGTATGCACAGCTAATTACACATCTCAAATGTTAAGTACGGAAAAAAACGATGGCAGTACAAGTGGAATACCACATATTGTAGTTTCCATTGGACTCATTAAGAGTCCGCATTAGCTGTGCACACAACAACAACTCTATCTCTTTCTATTGCTCATTCCTTCTCTTTTCATCTATCTCTGCATTCATATGCAATTTAGCTGGCTTGATTACCAATCGTATACGTTGTCGAGTAGCTCCTCTATTATGCATCTCAAATGCTGCAAAGCCAAAAAGTATAGCATACTTTTCTGGGCTTTGGTTTTGTGAATTCGCTTAGAAACGTGCAAAGAGCCATATCTGCTGCACAGATTTCACTGATGTCCTGGCACGTTTCAGCTGCCAGCTTGCTGAAATATGATGCTATAATTTTGCATCTTTAAATATTTGCAGTCATTGGGATTCAAGCTGTGCGCCTTTAACCTTCAAACAAACAACGACAACAACTTGTCTTGCAAACAACAACAACAACAACAACAGCAACAACAACAAAAGTACCTTTCACAGGCAACAGTGTATAGTGTTTATGCGAGAGTATGTGTGTGTGTGTGTGTCTGTGTGTGTATGTACGCGGCCATGTAACTAACATTTTCAAGTTCAAAGTCGATTTAATGCGGAAGTTTATGTCAGCCATGAGTGTTCAAGGCAGAGCAGTGGCTATAGTTGGAAACAGAAACAGGCCATGGATGTGGCAAGTTAGGATGGGTTGAGGTGAGCTGCTAGTGGCAAAGCAAGGCATAAGTCTGTGGGGTGGCTTAAGGGTGGCGGTGGACAGTGGCAATGTGCACAGCGCGCATTTGAAGTGCATTTGAGTGTGAAGACGACACATGTCGTTTAAATGCACACCTGTCTACGTGTCAGTCTAAGTGAATGTATGCGTGTGAGTGTGTGTGTGTGTATATTTAAGTGTCTGTGTGTGTGTGTGTGTGGATATGTAGCAGTTTGTCAGTCACGCTGCCGAGTGCACTTGTTGCGGTTGGCTAGCAGAGAGCCACAGTCAGAGACCTATTGCATATATTATGTATATGCCTAGACACGCACACACTCACACACACGCCCACCCGACTCTGTATTTGTGTATAACTTTAAGTGTGTGTGTATTTGTGGCTCAGTGTGCACCTTTTTATAGGCGGCTTATCGCATATTTATGCGGTTTGGCCTTTAAAACACGCTCAGCTAGCGAATGAATCCACTTTGGCTCTGCCTACAATTACAACTCTGCCTCTCTTTGATGTTATTTGCAGTGAATTATTGTTATTATTTATTACACACTATCCATAATTGTTGTTAGGTAAGTTCAGTCCAATGCTCTAAGAGAAACAGACATATGCCGCTTATTGATTTACCATTAATAAATATAAAATATTTATTCTGACTCTCGATTATTTGTAAAGCTGTAATTAGTGCGAATGAAATTTCTATATGATTGATATTATATTATACATTTATTTTGTAATATGTAATTATGTAGATCTTAATTAATTTTAATCTCTGTATTAAATATTTGTAAAATGCATTTTCCGATTTGAATTTGAATTTAATGAGTTTATTCGTCATGTAGCCGTCCTCCATTGTATAGATTTTGAAATTAATAAGTTGCCAAGCTTCAATTTCTCTTGTCACTTACTTAATGTTCATATTCATAGCAATGTATTGAGCAGCCCTCGCTACTGTCGACGTATGAATGCTTTGTTTTGCCTATCAAAGTGCATTTTGAAATGTTTGCAAAAGCGAAGCTTTTTGTTTGCAATTTCAATGCCAGCTGTTTACTCAACATACTTATTCTGTGGTTGACTGTATGTGTGCGTGTGTGTGTTTGTGTGTTTAAATGGGTGTGTGTACATCGAGGTGTGTATATAAGGGTGGTGGTCGAAGTGCCCCAAAGAATGAAACTAAACTGAAATAAAATAAAATAAATTGCATGCATTTTTCATTCGACGCTCGATTTCATTCACTGGCGCTTAGGCAGGCACAAATACATACATACACACACATACACACACACACACACACACACACACACACACACATTCGCATAAATAGATGTAAACGGACAAGGCAAACATGACCAGACATTTATCAGTTGTTCACATGCATTCAAAGATACTAATGTACATATTAGTTCAGCTCTGTAAGTGGCTGCCACCCGTCCTCCCGTCTCCACCTTCCACCCACTCAACCTCTGTTTGTGCATCGACAATGTGCGAGCAAGTATGTGTGTGTGTGTGTGTGTGTGTGTGTGTGTGATAGCTGGGTTCCTTTTTGTGCCATTTCCGCTTCATTTCATGCGCCATTTTTCTCTATCTTTGCACTCGAGTGTTTGCGCCTTGTTGCCATGTCCTGGCAAGGTCTTTCATTGGCCTGACTGACTGGTGCTTGTTCTTGTTGCTGGTCCTCTTGCGGTTGCAGCTGCTATGTGTTCAGAATCAGTTTGCTCTTTGTTGTTCTTGGCATTGTTTTTTTTTGCCTGCTTGCAATTGCTTTGCCAATCAGTCTACTGCAAATAATTTATAACTTTTGCGCCTGTGTCGGCTGCCAAACAACTTTCCAGGCATCTCTGTCTCTCTCTCTCTCTGCTCATAAATATTACGCATACGCACCGTTCCCCATACACAGAAAAATGCCTCGCATTGCATTCGTAATTAGTTCAGCTTAGTTTATTTCTGTGTAGTTTTATTAGTTTCATTTAGTTGTTATTGATTGCATCTATTGGTTCTCAGTCAAATTGCTCATTAATATTCGATCGCCTGCGGTTGCGCTTCAATTATTCAATAATAATCCAACAATGGAAAATTGCCTGACCACGACAACAAATTACCAACATTGTTTACAATAGCCAGACTCGCACTGTGCTTAACTGTCTCCCAATTCATTCGCCTGGCCATTCAAAGCACAGTATCCTCCCCTCGATGGCCATGTAAAACAAGGCAAATAAGAGAACATAAAAAATGGAAATAAGAGTGATGCAAATATTTAAATGCCAGCTTATTTTGCAATTGAAACTCGCGAGCACAAGAAACGAATAAAAATTCAATTCATTTTCTGACATTTTTTTACATGGCAAAAACTGTATAAATGTTATTTGTGTCATCGCTGTTGTTGCTGTTGTTGTTTTGTCTGTGGCATGTGTAAAAATGCAATAGGCGAAGTGCTTTGTGTTGCAAATAAAGCAAGTGCCAGGCCCAGTAAGTATTAGCTGGTATTGTAATTCGATTAAAGTCGGACAGTTGGCCAAAAAATACAAACAATTGTATTTTATATATAAAGCGAAACAAGTTTTTTTTGTGACAAAAGTCATTAAAGGAACATTTATATAAAACAATTTAGATTTCATTTGATTTCTCTTTCGCATTTCAAACGACAATTCCAGCAATAAAAATGCTTAAATTTTATGCGTTGAAAATTCAATTAAACTTCTTTACAATTCTTTTACAATACACATATGCAGACACACATATGTGTGTGTAAGGGAAATTGTTGCCTTTTAATTACATTTCAGGCTCAGATATCCACAAGCTCGCAGGCTCTGGAGCACATAGAAACGCAGTGGAGATCAGAGTATGAACGGGAGTATGTGCATGTGCCTTTAACACATGTGTGTGTGTGTGTGTGTGAGCATGTGTGTGCGTGTGTATGTATTTCTTGAATGTCAGGCCACATGATAATAAATTTCCGCATGCAATATCCTGCATTTAAATAACACTTCCTGAGCCGTCTAGGCCAAGGCATCCGTCGTCCATACGTCAGCGAGACACTGAAATGAATTTATTTTCCAACAGCTCTGTCTCTCTTCCTCTCTGTCTCTCTATCTCTCGTTCTCGCTCACTGGCGCTGCAGTTGATTCTCTGTTTGAAGAGGAGGACCCGTCACCCGGTCTATTCTGGATGTTACCGAGTTCCCCTCGCACGGTCAGTTCATTTCGCGTTGAATAGCAGGCGAACGCACTTTGCTTCATTACTTTGGGAAGCCCTTCCCCGCCACCTTCCCAACCTCCCTCTCCCTTACACCCATCGCCTGCTCTTCAACCATTTGGCACTTCAAGCAAAGTGCGCCCAAAAGGCTGCTATGGTTTTGTTGTCGTTGTCGTTGTTGTTGTTTTGTTGTGCTTTGCCGTCCACACGCATAAGCAGAGATGGGTATAGGGGAGATGGGAAGTGGTGGTTGCGGCCATCTTTACCACACAATAAAAATTTATGAGCCGTGTGCGTGTGTAGCCCTTTTTGCCTGAAAGTCGCACAACATTTGTGTGAGTCGCGCATAAATTTTATATGCCACAACTTGACATGCTTTTTGCAAGGTTCCCCCCTACCCCCACCGATCTCACCAACTCTTTGTTGTCATTTGCCGACGTATGCCAGTCACTGACTGTCTTCTGTCTCCTGCCTCCTGTCTCCTGATACCCTGTAGATAGCTGCAGGTAATGCAACGCCGTAAATTTTTAGTAGTTGTTGCTGTCACTGAAGCTGAAGCTGCTCATGTTGAAGCTGATGCTGAAGCTGCTGCTGCTTGGTGTATCTCGGCATGTATTATGCATGAGCTGGATGGATTCCTGAGGCAACTGATGCAGCTGCTGGCCTGGGCCACTTTTGCAGCGCTCAATCAATTAGTCACAGGTCAAATGAGAGCGCAAAAACCCCTACTTCATCACAATTTCGTGCAATTAAAGCGCTTTTATGGTTTTTATCCTAGCCGAGAGTATCAACAGTGCCTACCGCTTGTATACGTATGTGTTTAAGCTGTACAAAATAAATATGATTTCATGCTCTTGCGCACAATTTAGTTACATGCATAGATTGTTGTGTGTACGACCATGTGTGCGTTGTGATTTCTTTCTCATGCAAATAAACGTGAGTTACACCCACATGGAGACATGTGGAGTTCACATTCAGTGGGGGAAATGCGGTATAGTCGGGGAGGGGAGAAGCCCAAAGCCGCTGCCAGACAGACGATCGATGAGAATAAAATTTGAGACTGCTTTTAAAATTGCCAAGCAACCTGCATTTGGCGTTTACCTCCCGCTAAGTGCGGCGAGACGTGAACATTTTTCGGCAAAATCAGCTCTAATAACGTGACTGAAATTCATTAGTAGGTGTGATTTCGATTATTTTCATTTTAATAGGCTAACGTATTAAATCAGATGTATTAAGAAAATCTGTAGACGTTCTTTGTATAATAACTGCGAGTAAATATACGTATTGATTAGAATACGATTAGAAGGAGAAGGCTGAGCTCTACTAGAAATCATGGGGAGATAAAATCAAGGAGTTGGAATTCAAAGTATATAATTATTTATCTAATCTTATTATAATACAAATCTACGGGAATAAATAATAATTAGTAGAGAGAGTTAGTTAAAAATCTAAAATAATATACTTATGTCTATTAAAGATAGATGCTAATTTATGGGAAATTAATAAACCTCTGTTTTGTTTAGCAGCGACTTATAACAGCCAGAAGACAAAAGAAACGAGTAACATTTTAACGACAAGAGAAGAGCCAGTGCTTAAGCTGAATGACTACTGTAGAGGCCAATATGAATATCTTTAAAAGCAGCCAAAGGAATGGGTTACTCAGCAACATCTCAAGTTATCACTCTCGGGTCAGCACTTGATGAACTTTTCATAGTCATGATGGACCTTCAAATCTAGCTGAAGGCATTTGTGTGGGCGATGCGTCGCTTTGATTAAAAATTTATTAATATTTAACTTTGTGCACGCATTGACAGCAGCAGAAAGAACAACAACAGCAACAACAGCAACAACAACAACAACGATCACAGCAATGACAACAACAATGACCAACTAGCAGCTACTTTGCATAATTACAAAAATAATCGGTCTGAAAAGCGTTGGCGGGACTTAAATGAAGTTGTTAATATTAATGAGGAAATTTTTCAGCATGGCACAGGCGTTGCAATGTTTGGTTTTAATATTGTTATTAATCAGCTTTTAATGTATTTAATTAAGTTTTGCTTTCTGCGCTGCAAATATGTTGAAAATTTAATCAACATGCTTGTAAAGTAGCCGTATCCTCAGGCCAATCTCGATTGGGCCAGGCTAATAATCATTATTGCAAATACGCTCAGCAATCCACAAGATTTAGCAACAGCCTGATAAAGAGGAAGGAGAGTGCAGGGGGTAATAACAGACCCATAGGGCTTGTTACTGGGTCGCCGAGTGAATATTATTACCATGGCATTCAACTTTTATCGACATTTAAAACAGAGGCAAACAAAAAACTTTTTTGGCAACCAAAAAGTTGTCCAAAATGAAAAAGAGAGCCCAAAACTTTCGTTTGCTGTAGAATCTTTGAATTTTTATACCCTGTTTCAATTTGTTTATGGGCAAACAGTGTGTGTGAGTGGCCAAGTGCTAAACATGGCTGACACTAACATATTAGGGTGTCGCTTCAAGCAGCTGCAGCCAGCGACAATGTTCGATCATGTCCACTACTTGTCATACTGAGTGTCCGCTCATTTGTCTGTGCCTCTGCAAATTTGCACTTTATTTACGCAAGATTCTCTTACTCCCCCAACGCCTCAACGCCCCTCTAACCATGTTTCTGTTACGCATTCAATTTTTCATTTTTATGCGATACTAACGCTTCTGGATGCCCGCCGGGCAGCTGCCAGCTGCCAGCTGGCTGCGGCATTAAAGGTTGGCTTTAGAGAGACCCCTACGCGCCACCCCCACCCCCCTTACAGGCACCACAGTCTCTCATATCCGGCTGGCGTTTATCTTTTGATTTGTGTTTGGCTTCACTTACTCCTCCTCCAGCTGCTGTCGGTCTCTGCGTTCATGCTCAAGTGTTTACAAGTGATTTGCTGTGTTGCTTGTTATGCTTTTTAGCAGTTGAATTTCTCAGTTTTCCTTCTTTTTTTTTTGTATTTTTCTTTAGCTTTTTTTTTTGGCAAAGTTTCAGCGACAGGAAAACCCAAATGACTCGAGTGAGCTGCGCTTCCGGCTGTTTTGTAGCTTGTTAGCTTTGAACATGCCAATTGAAATGCTGCTGCTGCTGCTGCTGATGTCCGAGGTGACAATTCGCCAAGGGGCAAAGCTCAGCTACTCATTTGCATTCGATTTAAATTGAAAATTTGCGACCGGAAACTGTTAAATGCGCGTATCAATTGCACAAAATGACATTGCTAAAGAGAGTTTAAGAACTATGAACCAGCTATAGATACACCAAATTGTATGTGTATATATGTGTGTGTGTGAGTGTGTGTGTTTGGATGTGCGTTTTGTCTCGGTTGTGGCTGGGCAAACAGCCAAGTCGTCAAGCTGCCAAAGCGCAGCCTTGTCTGAAAATCGATGGGCAACGACGTTGATGGTGACAAAAATTAAAGGCAATCTTCTGCAGGCAAAAGCAGGAGTGAACCGAGTGGGTTTTTGGAAGTCGTAGTACTCGCTGCTTTAGCTGTGCCACAATCTGTGCCCCGTGATGCGAGTACACGAACCGTGTCGCCGTCTGCTTTTCTATTTTATTTTCGCTTTATTTACTTAATGTGCGCACTCGAGTTGACGACACCGGCAGCCATCGCTGGCAGCCATCTCTGGCGCCTGATGCTCGTAAAATGAAACTTGCAGCTAGCGAAATTAGTTGTTGCAATTCCCTCATTCCCGTTTCTACCCCGCTGTTTCACTGCTTTTCTCTTACTCTCTGTCTCAATTCGCAGTTAGCGAACGCGTTGGTGTTTTGGGCCAATTTTTGGCCTAGTCGCCTAGTCAGCCATCTCGGTTGACAACGCTGAGCATCGCTTTGTGGTCGTACGCTATTAAATGAAATTGACTTGCGCTCTGGCCTTGCAATTGAGCATTTACCTAAAGCGAGCTGGGGTATATTAAATTACAGAACAGTTTACAGAAAACTTAACCGATAAGCATATAATCCTCTTATAAATCTCAATGACCTGAAAAGTAGCATTGCAAATGAACTCAAACAGAATGCAATTGAGAGTCTGTTAATAGTATGAGTATGAGTATGAGTTATGTTATGTAGTTTATGATTTCTGTTAATCAGCGATAGCTCTGAAAGCAAACAGTTAACAGAGCTTTAACAGAACCGTAGAATGAATTAAAGCACACAGCACATATTAACATATGAGCTAACATAATTAGTCTTATAACATTATTATAACATTATTCTTATAATATAATATATTCTCATAACAGAATGTTAACTAAGCTGTAGATACAAATAATGAAGTCTAGATAAAGATTGTATTTTACAATTGTTTACAGCGTGTGAACTTTTGTTAATATAACATTTAAGCTAATATCATAATTCTATTACAGATAAATATTTATATTAACATTAAAGTTAATATAATTACATTATACAAACTAGCTAATTCTATTGACAGTTACGTCCTAAACTAAGCTTACGAAAGGGTAGTTGTCTAGTCCATTGAATTCAAGCTTTCATTCTATTCCATTTCTATTTGTTGTTACTTGCAGCTCTTTCTGCTGCTTTTAGCTGTAGTAAAAGTTTATGAACAACAACGACGCTGCAATTGTCGTTTTACAGCCATTGCCAGAGCCTTGAAGTTTTAAGAGTGGCCATTGTGTGAGTGGAATGCGAAATGTTGAAATGTGGAAATGTGAAAACGTTGAATGTGCAGTCAGCATACGTATGCAAATCAATCGACAGTTCCCCAGGCATCTGCATCAGTCTGAGCTCTGGCTCTCAAGTTCAAGGAAATCATGGACGTAAGTGCCTCGCAGTGTGTGCCTTAAATATTCACTGGCTTACCGAATAATTCAGCTTGAGCATGGGTTCATTCAAATGAAATCATATCTATGCTATTAAATAGTATTAAATGCAATGCATACTGTTAAAACAACCCTCGCTACTACTTGTATATAATATGAATCGCATATACAAACAGCCAGAGAAGCTATAACAAATGAAAAGCAAACTTGTGGCTTGACATTGATGAATGCACGATGAGATTTATACTACGCTTCCTCTCTCTCTCTCTCTCTCTCTCTGTGTGTGTGTGTTTTTGTCGATATATATTAAGTATACGCAGTGTATATAAATATATGTATGTGGAGGTGCACAGTACAACGGTGTCTATGAGCTGTCACTCATTCTCTCACTTACTCACTCGCTCACAGGCCCAGTCAGCCAACCACCCAAAGGGCTCACTGTCTGTCTGAAATAAATGTTAAGTATACGCATAATAGGCGCCATACTACGCTGTTGTGTCTACCTCTCGTTAGTCTGCCTCCTCTTCCACTCTATGTGTGTGTTGTGTGTGTGTATGTGTGTGTGTGTGTGTGTATTTTGCTCATTTACGCACTTTAAGTCGCTGGCTTAGCACACGTGTCTGCCATAGTGTGTACAGCAGTGTTTACCTGCCCGTCAGCGTATTGGGTTGAGTAGGAGCAAAGCAAAGCAAAACAAAAGTAGAGCAGACACTACATAGTACACTCATACGCCTCGTGCGTCCCTACAGGGTCGTCATTTTTATATCTCTCTTTCGACACTAGCATAAAGACGGGCATCATTGGCTAGTTAGCATGATTGTTGGCAATAACTAGCTCTATTCAATGTGAGTGCGAGTACGAGTGCCGCTCTGCGTATTGATCTGAGTATTAAATTTAGTTAACAGTTTGTTAGGCTATTATTTCTTGAGCTGATAAATAAGTAATACCTGCAGTTGTAGTTTTATTTAAATATGTATTGTTTTTTCTATAAATAAAAGCTAAATAGAATAGAATAGTTATTTGTTGAGAAAGTATCTTTGATCTGCTTGAATCTAAGTTTACTTGCATTCAAATAAATATAATAAATAAAGAAAACTTATTTGATTGTATAGAGTCGTTGATTTACTTCAATTTGCTTATTTCTTAAATAAATATAAAAAATATTTAGCTATTTTCTTTCAGCATTTCTAGCAGAGCATTTCAGCTATCGTCTAGTTGCATAGTGTAAACCTGTCCCTACTTCCTTTCTATTGTTTTGTCTGTTGTGCACACGGGTAAAAGTCACTTTCTTTTTTAATTGTTTGTTTATGTGCTCGTTGGGGCCAAGGGAAAATAGCCAAGGGCTACGGGTCGACTGTCATCTTGGCTTTTTGCGTGCTTTTTTTGTCATTTGGCAAACATTTGCATAGCTTACAATTAGTGGCCCACTGCCTGGCCAATGGAAATTGGGATGAACTGGGCTGTTTATTGTTTTTTAGTGTCCAACTGTTGCTTGAGCACTCGACAGTTTTAATCATATTATTTTGGCCTGCACTCGAGTGCTGAATGTGGAATGTGGAATGTCAAATGTCAAATGTTAGCTGGTTGTCTGTGACCCTGATCTTGTCAGGGGACATTTTCAAATGTAAATGGCCACTGAATGTCAGTTAATAACCGTTACATTTATGATAGGATTGTGTGGGATATAAAAGTGAGTGTAGTTAAAGAGTATGGTTAATGTGCATTATAAATTTGTTATAGTCAGCTACCTGGCATTGCAATTAACGTTGTCGGAGTAATTATATGCATTACCGGAGCACATGAGGGTGGTAAGGATACGGGAAGTGCAAAGAAAAAAATTAATTAAAATGCAATTAAAGTGCCAGCTGGTACAGCATACTCCACATGCACACATGCTATTAAAGCTCCATTCCACAAGCTCGGCCAACCCAAGCAAATGCCCCCCAACGACCACATGCACTTTAACTTATTTCTTTTAATGGTTTATTTTATGAAATTGCAGTCTTAAGTGCTAGTCGGTATGGAAAAAAAGAGCAAAATTACGCGATAAAGTACCACTTGGCGTTGCGTATACGCAGCGTGTGCAGAAACCACGAAGGGGATTCATTTTTCTCGCTCTGCTTCTGTGTGTGTGTATGTGTGTGTGTTAACGAAAATTACAACATTTATTTACATTAAGCTGCCCTTCCCTACTCTCTGCACCCTCTCTGCACTCTCTTTCTCACTCATACATACTTTTTATATCGCTCAAAGTGCACTCTGCTTAATTGATTATGCTTGGTAAGCGCTTGCAGTGACTGGTCAACAGGTTTAAGCTTGTTGAATTTCTTTAATTGCAGTTGCCAAATCCAATAGAGTAAAGCCACCAAATATACAAATATATATATACACACACACACACACACACACACACACACACACACACACACACACGCACACATACAAAGATATTCAGATTTTGCAAAAGGGTTGTTTGAAGTCGCCCAGCAACGAGCGTTGACTTTGTCAAAAGTCTCACACAAATATCCAGTTACAGATGAGAAAATACTCTCGACTCTGGACCCTAAAAGGCACACTTTGTGTTTCGCTTCCTAGTTGTGTTTATGTGTATGTGTGTGTGTGTGTGTGACTGTGATTGTGCTTGTGGTATGTTTGTATGTCATCGGCCTTTGGCATTGTGTTGCCTTTGTGCTATTATTAAAATGCTGCTTTATTTTCTTGTGTTTCTTTTATTTTTATATGCAAACATGCCTTATGTCTTCATATACACACACTTATAACACACACACACACACACACACATATATACACACTTATGTAGGAATACGCGTATTTTGCGAATTCGTCTTTTTTTTAGCCTTTTCTCTGGGGAAATTTTCGGAGGTGCTGTGTTTGATTATGAACTGCTGTTGCTGTTGTTGTTATGGATTATGCGGCCATTGGGAGTAACTTATTTTCCATGTTGTGCATTTCATTTGATTATGCAATAATCTCGCCAACTTTAAAGCGTACTCAAGCCAGCCAAGCCAAATAACGAAAAAGGACAAGAGAAAAGAATTAAATATAATTAAAAACATTTTTGGCATTGTTGGAAGACAGCAAATATTTAAACACTTGAAACTCGACAACGACGCGGGCGACATTTGAGCATTTCGACATTTTGGAATTTGTTTTACACCTCATGACATGCAGGTGTGTGTGTGTGTCCCCATGTGGGTACGTCTGTCTGTCACTCTCTCTCTGTGTGTGTGTGCGTGCGTGCGTGTGTGTGTGTGTGTGTGTTGTGTCAGCCCCCATGGGCCATAAAACGTAATAATAAGAAGCACATGAAGCATATTTTACACATGTCTTTGTCGCATTTATCACAATCAGCAAACGGGCTGCCGACTGCTGCCATGCCCAACCATCGGCACCACCAACGACACCCACCTTGCATACCATTTGCCATCATCCTTTGCCTACCTACGAAATACTTAAGCAAACACGTCGCATTCGGGGCAACTTTTATTGCATTTTTTGTGAGTTACTCGCAAAGAGAAGAACATTTTTTTGCCAATTGTTTGCAAAAGTGCTTGCCACGCAGGCAACGTCTTGGTTCACTGTGAACCACACTCACCCACTGCTGCTGCCTGGGCTCCCTAATGTGGCAAAGTTTTTAATAACTTGGCCTTTTTCATGCACAGGTGAATAATAAACATGTTGACAGTCATAATGTGTGCTGGGGGGGCGTGGCAGAGGCAGTAGCTGAAGCTGAAGCTGAAGCTCAAGCTGAGGCTGAAGTTGAATCAGCAGGCGAGCATGGGCAACACATGTTGACACGTGGAATGTCTTAAGGCAACACACACGCTGGCGGTGGGTCATGTCAATAATCAAGTGGCAGCTGGCTTACAACTACAGGTAATTACATTATTGACCTTATGAACTGAATGCTAATGCCAAACACGTTAAACATGTGACAGCAATACGAAGCATGAGTGATTATCGAGTGCTTATTTACATTCATAACTGTTTCATCACTAATCGCTGAATATGAATGCAATCTCAATCTGATTGATGTGAAATTGCAAATTTAAGTGTAATTACTTTTCTCATTCTCTCTTTGAAGTCAATCAATGGACCAGCAAAATTATTAGTTAAAGCTTTAGCCTTGACAATGTGCCAGTGTGTAAATTGCAATTTGCAATGCCATTTCTGCTTTGTTGTTGCTCGTTGTGTGCCATTGGCAGTGTGAATTGAATGAATGCGTTGAATGCCTGGAACGGACATTGCTCATACGCAGCGTGTAACAGCGTTGCAACCTTGCAATAAATGTGCCGTGAGCTGACTTAAACGGAAATGTGGCCTGAAAATGGCAAAATCTCTGCACTCTTTCAATGAGCGAATGTGTGTGTATGCGGTTGTGAGTGTGCAGGTTGTGTGTGTGTGTGTGAATGCCTTTGTGCCGCGATGCCAGTTTCGATAGCAACCCTGCACGCAGATTGATTAGTTGTGTTTCTGCTGAATGTGCCTGTGTGCTGTATGTGCATGTGTGTGTGGGTGTGTGGGTGTGTATTGTCTGTGCAAGTGTGAACAAAAAAAATGTGTGTACGTATAAACGTATAGCGAAAAGCACTTTGAACGCGTAAAGCAATTAACACGCAATTACCATTTCCACTTTAGCCATGTCACTGTGTGTTGACATTTCACACTGTGTGTGCGTGTGTGTGTGTGTATGTAGGTGTAATTGGCAATGTGACTGCGTGTGAAAACGATGTGGCCAAAAGAAACGCCTCTTGTATGGACAGTGTGAGTTTAGCGATATGTCAAACCGAACAGATAACAAATGACAGCAGCGTCAACGTCAGGAAGGAAAGACATAGACAGACAGAGACAGAGACAGAGTATGAGCGAAAGCATTTGCCCTCTCTTTCTATATGGTAAGACCAAAAGGCAGTTGTCCAATAAACTGTTGCCCAACCTGGTAGTCGTGGGTAAGAGGAAGGGGCAGCGGTAGGCAGAAGGTCATCAAGTGACGCTTTGATTGTTTTTCTAGTCGTTTCGCTGTTTGCTGTTGTCCTTAGTTAGGGGTGTAGTGAAATCACTCAAATTGTCACTTGTTTAATAATTAACATTAATGCGTGCTAGCAACAACAATAACAACAGCAACAACAATAGCACAACGCCAGCAAGACACACATAAAACAAAAGGCGAGGCACGCTTGACACTTGGCAGCTGCTTCCGCTAAATTTATGTCTGTGTGGGTGTGTGTGTGTGTGTGTGTGAGTGTGTGTGTGCCTAGAATCATTATGAACATGTTTATTCTTAATTAATTTGTTTACTTGCCAGCCAAATCGACGCATAATTAACTTGAATGTCTTTTCCCAGCGCAATTAAAAACCAAACGAACTTTGACAACTTTTGCCTCGGGTCTAAATTCAGCTGCAACTGTGGCAGTTGCAAAGGCTGTGTGGCACACACAGCATTTATTCAGCCAGTTTGACACTGACATTGAAATTAAAAGTTTACCTGTCAAGTGGCTCCTCTCAGCCCCCCCCACCCACTCCCCGCCCTCTCAGTGGCAGTCCAGCCACTTGTTTAGTGCAATAAATTCAGAATTTATTTTGTTTTGTTACGTTTGTTTCTCTTTTTCCTGCTTCCGTCTGGCTGCGTTTATCAGACGTACTTCTGCCAGGCCATAAAAACCATAAAGTTTCTTTCATAAAATATGCTAAAGTTTTGGCGACAACAACACGTAACACAAGAACCAAGCTAAAATGCCCTGCCAAAGATGTTGCCACACAGTCGTAAATTACCTTTAGTTTATACATTAGTTCGTTCATTTTGAATGCATAAAAATATGAATGTCGATAAGAGTTATATAAATCATTTAATATTATGTTTAGTTAAGTTTGTAATGATCATATACTTTATATCAGTTGTTTAGATGCATTGGCAATCGCAGAAGGCGAAATAATAGCTATACTATTAATGATTGTTGTATAAATCATTCCAAATTATGTTTAGTTATGTTTGTTCTGGTCATGGATCATATTTCTGAATAGTTTGCTTAGATGGGTTCTCAGTTAAGTTGAAGAAATAACGACAATCTTATATATCTGTGTCTATAAATCATTTAAAAGTAAGCTTAGTTATGTTTTATATAGATTGACATGTTAATACTATTTCAAAACTAATAATTGTTCAGTAAATCACTCGTAAACTTGTTTAGTTCTGCTCTTAGTATACATATATCAGATTGCAAAATCCTATCTGCTGTTATTTGTAATTTCCGAGAGGTAATACAGCATTTTCCAGGGACATTGCTGAACTTCTTCGTCGTCTACAGCTTCTACTACTAATGATGAACCATAAAAAAGCTGTTTGGTAATTTGCGTCAGTTGGGGTGTGTGTGTGTGTGTGTGCGTTGATACATATGTATGCTACAGATAGAAGACTTATGTATGTATATGTACATACATGTTAAGGTATAATGTATGTGGGCATCGAGACGAAGGGCAAGCTGCAATTTACGACCGCTGCTTTGGTAAAACAAACACGTTTTCATTAAAAAGTCTGCGTTTGATGGCTCAGCAGCCGCTGCTGTAGGTAGGCGGTAGGCGGCAGGCGGTAGGCAGTCTGGGGCGTGGCTCAAGGTCATGTGCACGAGACTTTGCGGGACTTTTGCCAAATTAACCAAAATGAAGAAGAGAAGCAAAACACACATTTTGCATTTTTGATATGTCGACAACGTGTGCACTTTGCTTGCCTTTACTTTGCCCGGACTAAGATAACCATAAATTTTAACTATAGAGGGGAGAAATTACTTTGTTTTTGTGCTTGTGAAAGTTCTGGGTTACTTTCATCGAATTGTCAATGCGCCAAACTGATGATGAAATATTCACTGCACAGAGAGAAAATGAAAGGGACGCCATGACCTGCATGTTATCGTAGTTGAGGACACGTACCACGTTCCACTGTCAACTGTCATTCCCCCCCCTGCTGCAGTCATTATCAATGGCACACGACAAGCAACGACAAGTTGCGCTAGTTACCGTTGCCGTTGCCGTTATCGTGCTGTGTGTGTGTGTGCGTGTGTGTGACGCAATTGATACAAGCAATTACCCACGGCTACAATTAGAGGATTTGTAGTGCAGTAACATGTTTTTGGCCATTGTAATTGTGCAATTAAGTAAATCAATTACACACACACACACACACACACACACATACACACATACACGCATACACACACAGTGACAACACTGCGTAAATGCCCGAATTTGTAGCTGACTTGAGCTTAAAGTCCTTCGCATGCGCTCAAAAGTAGGCAACACTTTAAATTATTCATGAGACGCCGAAAAGGAAATTGCGGGAATACGTTAGGCAGAAGCTGGCCAAGTTCTAAATCGCAGTAGATCCTTTGGATTCACGTTCGCAGAGCTTCACTTCGTTGATAGTCCCCACAGAGAGTTTACATATTTCGTCACAGCCAATGTAACGCAGTCAAATGAAATAATCAATAGCTGCCATGGGATATCTATCTAAAGGGATTTACATGTGCATTAAATTCTAATTATACGAATTATTATTATTATTACTAGTTAATTATATAGTCTACTTCATTTGAAATGCTTGTAAGTGCATTTAATATTCGATTTGAGAGAAATTCGTATTTTTTAAATATTTTGTATACGAAACGAAACGAAACGAAACGAAACGAATTTATTTTGTCATTTGCAGCTTCCGATTCTGTTGCTGTCCAACGACAGCATATAATAACTTTGCCACAAAGTTGTGGGGGGCAGCAGTGTCTGCAAAGGTATTGAAGTTTCATCTGAAAGTCCACTACTAACTTTGGATTTTATCGCAACGCAAATGCATAAATAATTGCACAATTTGAACTTTTTCTTAGAAATTTAGTGCCGCAAACTTGGGCTCGGTTGGACTCTGTTAGTCTGTCTAAAAAGGAAATTGATTTGCTAACGCATTTTAAATATATAGAAGATTGTTTAACAAACAGATTTGCCGGAAAATGCAAACTTCTGTTAGTCTAAGTTAAAACTTTGCTTTTACTGAATGAATTTTCCCAGTTTTGTTTTATACTTTAAAGCAATATTTAACATTGCTTAACTTATTCGTTTGTTTGTTTGTTTGTTTGTTTGCTTGTTTTTTCCATGTCTGTGCGGTTTCACTGTAATCTTATACAGAATTAGAAAATTGAATACGTCCGACGTTGTTGGAGGTCTTTATCCTGCCTGGCTGCCTGGTTGCCAGGCTGCCTGTCTTAAGCAAGTCAAGGTAAAGCTGGATGCGACATTAAGAATGGGCGTTGCGAATTGGAAAATTTAATTTGCAATGGCCGAGAACTTTTCAAGTTGAAGAAAAACCAAAGAAAAAACCACAAATAACAATGCGTTTATCAAGGCGACTCGACTAATAGATACCCTATTACAACTACAGTGGAAATACTGCAACAGACAGCAAGCGATTGCTAGTTATTGTATATACCCATTTGCATGCACTGCTTGGCTACAGGGCATCAAGACCAGAATCAACTGACAAATCTGCACAAAATAAGGCCACATTGTCGTCTTGGTCTGTGAATTTCTTGAGCATTGCTGTCTTCTTTTTCTTTCGTGCTCTTTCTTCTTTTCATTTTCTTCATTTTCGACTTGGCTTAAATTCTCATCTTCTATTTTTTTCCTTTTTTTTTTTTTGCTTCTCATCTCTATGTTGTCGGCATCTGCTTTTGTTCTGGCATTTGCTGGCATTCGCCTCAAATTTTTGTTCTCATTTGGCCAATTTTTTCATGGCTCGGCGATGTTGCTACTGCTGCTGCTGATGCTGCTGATGTTGTTCTTGCTGTGTTTGTTGCTATTTTTGTTGTGCTAAACCAAATTTCAATTATTTTGTTTGTTACCATTTTCATTACGTTTCGCTTTCATAGTCGCCTGTCAGCGTGTAACAAAGCACAAGGCGAAAACTGATAAAAAAAAATATAAAATAAAACGAAGGAAAATAGCAGAAGTAAAATGAAGAAAAAATGGAAAATGGAAAATTGCTTATAATACACAAAACACAAACAGACTGCTTGTGAGTGCTGAGTGTGTGTGACTGGGTGGGTGTGTGTGCGTCTAACACAGTTGTACAATGTGGAACGGCCATTGTCCGCAGTCTGAACTGACTGTAGGATTGGAACCCTTGCGTTGCCCCTCGGGTCTATTACTTTGCTCAGCTACATTTTGTGGCTTTGTTTTGCGCTGTTTTGTGGCAGCGTCGCTTTAAACGACATTAAACTGTTCTAGTGGTATAATGAACTACCAGCAACAGCAACAGCAACAGCAACAGCAACAGCTTTGCCATCGATGCGTGTAGCCGGTGCTTTGATGTGTGCTTGCCGCCAGCCTGTGTTCACCTCCTGCCGCCTGCTGACTGCCACATGCCACATGCCACACGCCTGTCAAATGCAGTGGCAGTGCCTGCCTTTTTGTGTACTTTTCACTGGCCTTTTCTTTGTTTCTTTCTCCCGTTTCGTTTCGTTTTCGTTTAATTTTTGGCTCTAACTACGATGACGATGACGATGACGATGACGCTGACTCTGATGTCGTCGTCCCATATGTGTAACCCTCTGTCCACGCTCTCCTGGCAGATGTGATCACATGGCGATACGCTTAAAATTCTGAACACTCTTTGTGCGAAAGTAACTGACAATGTTTGTGCCGAATTGTTTTCGAATTGAAACTCGATTATGTATCAATAGCAATGACAGCGATGGTCTTAACACAGTTAGTTGTGTCTGTGGGCCCTGAATGTGAATTGGTGTTAAGCACAATGGTCAATGGTTAATGTGGAATGGTTCAGGGATCGGCGCGTGTCCATTTCATTTTATCGCTCGACTGCATTGTAAATATTTTCCTAGCCGCGCTTTGCCAGCTGCTGACACAAGCGCCCTGCCAAAATATAAATAAGGCCAACGCTTTGATAAACTAAGCTGGGGTGTGCCTGTGTGTGAGTGCAAACTGTGATGCGTGTCTGTGTATGTCTGCGCATTCGAGATGAGATTACAGACAAAATGTGAAAACATGGAAATCCCTCTGTGATATATTTGAGAAAATTGCAAACGAAACTTGTGCGAATAACGAAAATATTTATGTTACATTTGCTAGGCTTCCTTTTCCTTTTCCTTTCCTTTTTTAACTTAAAGCATTTTAAGTCTGTGTGATGGAATAACTTGCAATTGGTTTGAACTCAGTCAACATAAACAACACTTAAATCGACTTCAAATTCTATATTATTAATAATTATATACAATTTAAGTATTTATCACAGATATAATAAAATATTTATAGTGCTACTAATAGTGTTTCTGTAAACAATTCTATTTTAAATATATTTATATAATTTGTATATATTATAAACTGATTTCAAATGTATTTTATGCCTTATTATTCTATTTTCATATAAATCTAATTTAATTTGGCAATTTAGAGTAAATATTTGGAGTGTAGCATTTTGTTTGTGCGTTGTTTAGAAATAAACGAAACACTATATATTTAGCGGTAGCTATTTATTTTTAATTGCATTGGGGCAGCTGTATTATTTGTATTATTTATTATTTATTTATATTTTATTTTTAATTGAAATTAATACTTTCACAAGCTACAGTTGTAGCAAATATTTCGACATTTGCAAGCAAAGGAAAACATTTTCAGTTAGACAATTGCTTTAGAGTTGCTCCGATAGTTTTATAAAATAACAAAATGAATAATAATAAAATTGCTATTTAATTGCTGCGCTATAAAGTATGCAACACTTTTTTTGTTAACTAATATAACTGCTGCAAGGATTAACATTATACTTAAACAATCTAGTTGCATATTAGTTTGAAACTCTATTCATGGTTTAAAATGTAATATGCCTTCCACAGAAGTGGGTGGGCTGAAACGGGCAGGCAGGATGGCAGATTTGCCATCTTTCTCGCACCAACAGGCGACGCCCTTCGCTTGTTTGTGTAGCGTTTGCTGTTCTGACAGCTGCTTTTCAAATGCAAATAATATCACAGTTGGTTTTTATTTCGTTGCTCGGCTGACTTTGCTTTTTGCTGTTGTTGTTGTTGTTGTTGCGTGTTTTTTGTGCGTTGCTTCTCTTTCAGTTTGCTGCATTCGAATGAAGTCGACGTTTATGCACGAAATGTGTTTTTAATGAAGCCTTTTAACCAGTCGGCTTGGCCTGGCTATTAAAGGCCACGGCGCGGACGTTCACAGCCCGTCAACGGGATCCTTTAACCATTCCATACTGACAGTCTGTCTTGACGCTCCGTCGTCCGTCGTCCGTCGCCCGTCACTCGTCAGTCGTCACTCATCGCATTTATTTTATGGTTTTTTGCCGTTTGCCCTGCTTTTCATTTCTTTTTCCCTTTTCAATAAATCGCCAAATGGGCATTTGTCCTTGCTTGGGACTGGGACTGGGACTGGGACTGGGACTGTGGCTGGCTAAGGATTGCGTTTGGCAGTGGCAATGGGTGCCAAACTGGAGTATTTTTGGCTTAGATCGGAATGGGGATGGCCCAAAGTTTATGCAAAGTAGCTTTTAATATGTTTACGACTAAACATTTTCGGCTGCTGGCTGTGCAGGTTAATGGCTGCTCTTTCACTTTTATTACACAATTTTTAATAATTTCTTTAAAGGAAATATTAAACTTTACTGCTTTGCTGAAGCCACAGCTCTCAGCATTCTATGCGCTGCTTTCTCTACTTTCTCTGCATTCATTTTCATTTTCCGTTTGGGAAAATGCCGCAGCAATTTTATTGTAATTTATTTCTCGGAATCTGCTGCCAAATTTAAGTGGCTCAAATTTAAATGAAGCGCACAAAAATGAAATGTTAATGGACCAGCCGCACTGTCCCGTCAGAGACGACAGAAAGTTGGCCAGCCAGCCGGCCGGAACAACAACTGCGAATGGCCTTAGCAATGCTACATAGTTTGTTTAATTTTTGTGCATGAAATATGCGAGACTCTTGGCCATGTTGAGGCCGTTGACAGTTGTTGCGAAGAAGTCTGCCTCAAATTTAAAATTAAAATGTGGCTGCTTTTACTTTCTCTCAGTTCACGCACAAATTAATTAATATTTAAGCTGCTTAAAACTTTGCTTATATTTAACAATTCGCACTGGCTATTTTCACAGAGGCAGCACCAGAGTCAGAGTCTGAGTCAGATATACAGAGAGGCAAAGAGCCAGAAAGTTGTTTGGGTAAATTCAACAGCACGTGGAAGTTATGAAGCTAAATTTCATATTCATATCTTGGCAAAGGCCTTTGAGTTCATTCATCAAGTTGATTATGGCATATAATAAGCGAGTAATTAAAATTATGGGTAGCAAATTCAAATGCAATTTAATAAAGAATTATATAAATATTGGGCAAATGATTTGAAGGCTCTTTGCTTCATTTTAAATACTCTGGTTATGCTTTACGTTGCGTATACGCAATGTTGTGTGTTAATTGTGTGATTTTTGAGTATACGAGCACTCATACTCGCACTGCAATGGATTAACGAGGGGACTGCACATAAAACTCAGCTGACTTTAGGGGCCAGAACATTGGGCCATAAACCGCAAACGAAGGGGGAGGGGATGAGGGGCATTTGGGCATGTGGGCATGTGGGCAAGTGGCATCCCCAGGCGTGCGCCCAAATGTTGGCAATAAAAATGTTTAAACCCCAAAAATTATACACATACAAGCGTAAACCCAAGAGGCTGCATTATGCTCGTCTCGAGCAAATGACATAGCGTAGAAAGTTCTTAGAACATTGTTTGCAGCATAATATGCGAGAAAGTTGCACGTTTTTTTGGGGGGTAAAACTCGTGGCAGGAGATGCCACTTGATGATGAATGGGAATCACCTCCGGCATATGCCGGCGTGTGTGTGCGTCGTTGACTTTGTTTCTGGGCTCTTGCGATGCTCTGTGGCTGTAACGCCCTCTCACACTCTCCAAGTCTCTGGGTCCATTGCTGGTCGATAGCTCCTGGGTCCTGGCATAAGTTTTATGGCGCTCACTACTTTCAGCTCAGGCGGGAACCTTAATCTTATTTCCTGCCAGCGATGTTGTACATTTTGTGGTGGAGGAGGGGGGAGGGGAGGGGATTGTGCGTAAATAAAAGTAACAAATGTCGCCAGCTGCGAGAGTTAGACACAGCTGAAGAGCTGTACAGCACAGAATGGGAGAGAAGACAGCAGGCGACAAAAAGAGTGAGACTGAGAGTGAGAGTGAGAGAAAGTGACAGAGAGAGAGAGAGAGAGAGAGATATCAGCAGCTGGCACTGGCGACTAAGCGCCAAAGGCGCATATTTTGTCTACTAAAAGCATGCCAGGGATTTTCGCATTACAATAAAAACGTGGCACTTTGTCCTATGCATAAGTCAGCCTCAGTTCATGTGTGCACACACATGTGTGATTCCCTCTCCCTCTTGCTGCCCCACTGGTTGGTGTAGATGATGTAGCCATAGACAAGACGCTGGTCGTTGCCAAGTTTTGGTGCGTGAATTGAATGCAAAACTCGAAAGTTAAATATTGCACGCTCCGCTGACAAGAAAAGGGAAGTTAACTTTTACTCGGAAGCATCTTAAATTTAATTAAAGCGACAGCCATAGCAAATACGATTACATCAGATAGAGCGAGAGACAGAAATACAGATAGAGAGACAGAGAGAGCAACTGTAACTGGAACTGGAACTGTAACTGTAAGTATAAATGCTACTTTGACTTTGAGTTTGGCTTTTAGACAACTGCCAAAACTGATTTGTCGAGCCGTCTCCAGCTGACAACAGCAGACAGCCAGCCAGCGCATAAATCTGAACATTCTCTTCTGGCATACGATTTTTGGCTTGTCAGGTGAATGCCTCTCTGACAGACAGACTGGCTGACTGGCTGACTGACTGGCTGACTGACTGACATACTGTATGGCTGACTAGGGCCTGGGCTTGGCTTTTGCCTCGGGAGTTAAGCAACATATCTTTGCATACTTGATGGCGCATAATGGCGCAAAAAATTGTTTACATGCATAAAAAATGTTTTGCATTTACATAATTTTTGACTTTTCAAGTCGCATTCAGATCTTGTGCGCTTTTAAGGCTGCCTTTGCACTTTTCATCCAACTTTCACCCTCCTCATCTCCAGCAATGCTTGAAAAATGGCTTTGGAGTTTGTGTTATTGTATCGTGCTGCTAGCTAAAACAACAATATTACCACATCAAAAACAATAACAAAAGAAAACAAATTGTGAAAATATTGTTGCACACTTTCAGGTAATTTCATTTTGTCAAATTCCCCCCTCTCTCTCTCTCTCTCTCTCTCTTTCTCTGCTTGTGTCTGTGTGCGTTAGGTCAGTTAAACTGTTTTGTTGGCCAATTAGAAATGCATACTCAGCAACTTCTCGACCCGTCGCTTAATTTCCAATTACGAAATTCTAGCAAATTCAATTTCTGTGAACTCATATGAAATTAAATTCCTATGAAGGAACGAGAATTAACTTTACCAAAATCTGATTCTGCGTAATGTAATTCATTATAAAGTCGAGCACTTTTAATGCAAACTGCATTTATAATTTATTAAGTCAGAGCGTGAAATTGAAATACCTGAGAAATTATCAAAATTTCTATCAATAATTTATTAAATTACGAAATATTTAATGCATTTCTTTAACTCATTCTCAAGTCTTAATTCTTAACGTATTTGTTGTTCTACTCACATTTTGTTAACTGTTTGCCTTGTTGTTGTTTAGGAAATGAGCCGCTGGACATGCCACAACACACAAAATATCTTGAAAAATTGAGTATTTATGATTTTCGAATTTTGTTTAATAAATTGATTGCACTTTGTTTTTGTATTCAACTATTAGCGGAAGTTGCCGGCAAAAAGATGCAGCGAAGCTCGCACATTAGTTGCAGCACTGATAAAACCGTTTAAAGTTCTGCCCCTACAATACACACATACACAGGCACTCACACACATAGACACAGAGAGATGAAGCAAAATGTTAAGTGAAATTGTTGGGGGCACACGTGAAAGTCTCGGTGAAAGCGAAAGAACGTCCAGTTGCGCGCTGTGCCATCGACAAACTGATGATAAACGAAAAATGTTTATCAGCAGCAAGCGTCGCCAGAGCACCCAAAAAGCCGCTGCCTCGGTCGACGTCGCAGCAGCTGTAGCAGCCCCTTTAGCAGTGGCAGCGACAGCGGCAGCAGCAGCATAGACTACGTCACAGCGCGTACGTGAGCAGCAGGAGCATCGGCGACGTCGTCGTTGTCGTTGTCGTTGTCGTCCTCGTCGTCGGCTCGTATTGCCGAAGACATAGCGCTGCTCGTCGCGGCATGTGGATGTTGCCGCTGCCAGCGTCGCAGTCAATGCGCCTTTAGGCGCCGCTCTCTTTGTGTAGAGTTTCGCTCTTAGTTCGAAACTGAAGAGAACGCAATCGGGCAGGCTCTTTAGCTGCTTTGCTGTTATCAGCATTGATAAGCACTGACTGCTTTGTTGGGATAGTCCCTGCTGTCTTGAGGCTGTAGCGACAACCGAGTAACTAAATCTCGATATACATATATCTGCATCTATAAGTTGTCCACTTTCAACAATCGGCCAACAACTTTGGCGATAAGCCATCGCAAAAAACTGTTGACAAGAAATGCCAGAAAATAGTTCAGATACTTTTTGTATCTTTCGCCAGCCCGCGGCAAGTGCACCACAAAGAGCTGACCAAACCAGAGCTGCGAATGCAAGAGCTAAGTAGAGCCACAACAACAATCAAAGCTTGAGATACGGACACTACAACAATAAGCTTTAACAAATAAGCGTGCATTAGTATGAGTAGTGTTTTGTGGTAGCATTTGGTATAGACTATGCAATACCCTAGATATAACCTTAGATATAACTAAAAGATGCTGTGAATGCTTTTATTGAGTTGCTTTGACAACATGGAGAAACATTGTATAACAAGGCCTAGATTCACTATACCCTTCAAGGGCAGTCTACAGGGTATACGCTGGGGAATTGCAATGACAAGCAAGCAGAAAGCACAACCGCAATATATGCAAATGTCTGTTTCCGGCTATGTGCTCGTATTCTTGTCATTTTTCAAACAAAATGGAACAATGGCAGCTTATTGTTATTGTTGTTGTTGTTGTTGTTGTTGCTTGATGCTGGCCCTGAGGACAACATGGCAACAACAACAATGAGTGAGGAAAAAAGTGATATTGCCAACGCCAGCTAAAGCCAAATGTGTTAACAATAAACTTAAGAAATGCGAAGTACAATAACGTTTTATAACCACACGAGGCAGCTGCAACAAAAAGGCAATAACAACAAACAGCAACCACAACAGCAACAATAAAAAGTAACAACAATGCGAATAAAGAAATAAAAACTAAAACTGTGGCAAACATCAAGTATTTTGTTATATTTATGACTTCGGAAATGCCTGAAATTCATTTTATTTTTGACAATTTCAACTTGTCAATGATATTTTGGCAATGTAAAATTAAAAACTGCATAGTACTGTATATTATTGTTTGCACTAAGGCAACTAATAACAAATTAAGCCTAAAAGACATTCCAATCTAAGACCAAAGAGGCTTTACAAATATCTGTTTAAATTTGTGCATATTGAACATTTGCTGGGCTGAGCGGTCCATCTATTTTTGGCACTCACTGTATGTAATTGAGTTCACTGCCAGACAAGTTCTTTCTACTCTTCTTCTTCTTGTTCTTCTTCTTCTTGGCCATTCAGCTAATGAGCAATAAGTAATTCATAATTATGCAATTGCATTTTCTAACGCCTCTGCTGCAAGACAGCTTTCAGCAGTTGTCTCTCATCTCTCAGTTCCCCTCTCCTTCTCTCCTTCTCTCTTCCACTCTTCCACTCTATTTCTGTCTCTGTCTCTCTCTCTCACCAGTGCTTCCCTCTTTCTCTCTGTCTGCACAAGTTGCTTGTAACTAATTGGCACAATTACAAAATGCAATCGTCTTCTGCATCAACAAAGTAAACAAAATTTGCAAATTAATTTTCCGAGTACTTTTCCTCCCCCCTCACCCATCCCCGACAATTTTCACACCAAGCAAAGGCAAAGCGAATTACCCATAAAAATGCAGTCAAGTTATCAGTGAAATTTGCCTAATTTCGATTAGTCTGAGTCTTAAATCAAACATCACAAGGATCTATTTGTAAACTTGATGATACGAAAGTAATTTGGAGGTTTTGCAGTCTTGGTAATTGGACACAATTTGAATCTATTAAAGGGTATTCATGTAAACTGGACTCGATTGCATTTAGCCAAGTTGACATGATTAGATTTGGCCGCAGCATGAAGTGTCACTCAGTTGGCGCTGAGCTGTCGATTTGGCCATTGGCAAGTGGTTAATCACCTGCCTCAGGTGCTTAAACGGTGTGACACAGAAATTTAATTTGTTTCAACGGCGACATTAACCAGGGCCAACATCTCTATGAAAGACAAATTAAAATGCACTTAACGCGCGGTAAATGGTAAATGGTAAATGGTAAATGTTACGAGCCAACTCCTGTAAGAGTCAGCAGCTAAACCCAAAACGGATCTGCGGTTGGCCAAAGCAACCAAGGGGTCAAGGGTGAAAAGTTAAACACTTTTCTTTTTGTATAGCTTAATGGTCGGTCAGCAACTTGGCACTGCTCCTATGCTATGCTATACGAGTAGTCATTAGTTTTAATGTCTATTCATTGTCTCAATTCTTTTCGCAATAAATTAAAATTTAATTCTATGCACAAGCTTGGCTAAATTAAACTGTATTTATTGCCGACTTAAATGATTAAAACGTTTGAGCCACAAACAAAAATAGAATTAAATGGATTTTAAATATAGAGCGAAAGCTGAATGCGAAATTATAGTTAATTGTTTTGTATAGCAATTCAAAACTAAGTACTCTCTCTGTCTCTCTGTCTCTCTCTGGATTCTCGACAGCTTCTATTACAGCTTCCAAGATGCAACCTTTGACCTTTCAGTTGCTGCAGCAAGTGGCAGATTGTAATTATCATTGTGTTGGGCTGTAGCTCAAGCGATTATTTAGTTGCATTATATAATGTGAAAGTCGACTTGCTGCTAATCAGGCTTATTGCCAATTATCATCATCATCTGTTGGCCCTGTCCACAGGTTGAGCTCAACTTGCAGGTGCAGCTGCAACTGTCCAGCTGCCAATTAATAATGTCCAGATACGAAGAGCAAAACATACTGAAACCCCACGACTGGCAAAAGTCAAATGGGGTTGCGATTAAGGGCTAAATGCGATTGTGAAGAATGTTGCCTGGAACTTGATTATTAATAATAATAAACACAACGAATGAACAATACTTATAAGCAATCAGGCAGTCAGCTGTATTAGACTTACTCCCATATATCTAAAAAGTTAAATAAAACTACAATAACAATTGAGAGTCAGAGGTTTGCTGCATATGTCATATTTGAACAAATTCAGTTTATTTCGAGTCTAATTGGTTCATTGAAAGCGTTCAATTGGCCCAATAAACGAATAAACGAGTAAATAAATAAATAAAATAATAAATCAATTGCTGTTCACTTCAAATGAAATTAAAGCTATTTGTTAGATATGCAAATATATGTTTTATATATATGAATATGAATATTATTAGACTCTTTAATATTGAATTAAATCTGTAAATTTATTGTAAACATTTGCAATTAATAAAAAGTTGCTGTAATAATCAAATTAGTTATTTTATAATACAATTACATTTTATAACATTACTAATCTTAAACATATTAATTCTCTAACTTAACTTTAGCTTTTCTACATCGAATAGACTTGTCATTGAGCCTGGCTGTAACTCCCAAATGTATCTCAGGGATGTGTGGCTCGACTCAGCTCAACTGGGCCATTTGTGCTGAAATTTGTATTACTCAGCAGTGCTTAATGTTAACTTGTTGTTGCTGAGCTTAAGGGTCAACTTCCTAGTGTTTACTGGAATTTGTCAATGAAGTTTTGCTCTAGAATTCTCAGGCATTACTAGTGTGGATGTTAATTGTATTAGCTCAAAGGGCAAGGCAGGGAGGAAGGCAGCTAGCAGTAGGAAAGGGAATGGGAGGGGGAAAGGAACGAGAGGGTAGGGAAGTAAAAACACCCGCAGCAGGACAATGGCAGCCACAACAGCTTTCAATTTATCTTTTACAATGTGATTTATATGCTAACAGGCGGTCAATTTGTTGTTGTTTTTGTTGTTGCGCCTTGCAGTTGTTTCAAGTTGCAAGCGAAGGCATTTTTGTTGCTGCTCTCCCTCTCTATCGCAACCCTATCTCCTTCGCTCTCCTTCGCTCTCACTCTACAGCGTTGTTGCTTGTCATGCATGCTCCGTTGGTATTTGTATTTATACTGTGTGTGCATGCAAATGACTTGGCAACTGACAGCCACAACCACCAGCAAACTGCTGACCAAGTGTGCTAGTGTCTGTGTGTGTGTGTGTGTCTGTGTGTGTGTGTGTACGCTTGTTGCACTTGTAGTTGCATTGTGTATCTTGCCCAACCAAAAATTTGCACATAAAGTATCTCTGACAGCAAAGTTTTCACTTGTAAAAGTTGCACGCTACATGAGGCAAGCTACAATGCCTCCTATACTCTTCTATTCCACAACGCACAATGCACAGCGCTTGCGGTCTTCGGTTGCAACGCATTGCAAATAAATTTGACTTGCACAACGAGCAACAACAACGAGCAACAACAACAACAACAATAACAAACACAACACCAACAATCAGAGCAACTGGCATGACTCAATTAAAAGCAGCAGACAGGACAGACAGCCAAAAAACACTCGCAACACATTGGGCGGACTATGCACCATAAATTTGTAGCATGCCCCAACGCCTCTGTTGTTGACAATTTAAATGGACTTGTGCCGCATTTAAGCCGCTTTGATGTGCGTCCAACTCTTGATATGTTTGTTATTATTGTTGCCGTTGATTTGCTATTGATTGCCGAGTGTCGGCGCGATGATTATTTTTGTTCTTTTCTTGATATTGTTGTTGCCAGTTGCCAAGCAAAATAAGCAACAGACTGACTGTGTGTGCGTGTGTGTGCCTGTGTGGCCTGCAATGGAAGGAGTTGCTGTCAAATGACTCATACGCCATGTATGACAGGCTAACATCTTATTGACACAAAATAAGCAAAGAAACAGAACTGAATTTAGTTATAAACAGTTTCATTTGTTTATTGTCTTACTCTATCTATACTTTCTTCATATTATTATGAGTATAAACAGTCGTAAGGCACACTTAAGTTTATAATTCTATTGAGAATGCTTAAAGAACTTTAAGCCAAGATAAAGATTGCTGAGATTGCAAGTGGCCCCATTCGCAGTTGCTTAATATTATTGTTAATTGTTTTTTTTAGTTTTTCAAATGCTACAATTGCACTTTTAACGAACTCTTTAATTGCATCCGTCAGATAGCTTTTTAATAGCTTATGTGCTGCTCATAACAATTCCAGCAGAGTCAAGTATCTCTCATTCAATGCTCAACTCGAATTGTATATTAGAAGCCATTAGAAGCTGCTTTGGCAGTTCAATTCAAAAAGTTTTCAGAGTTCTCGCAAATTAGCTTTAATGGGCTTAAAGAAATGCGATAGAATGAAAGCGCGTTGCTCAGTGACTTTTGCTCTGCTGCTGACTCAACAGATCAATTGAATTTGATGCTGGCCGCCGTCATGGCTTTTGACTATGAAATCTAGATAAGAACTTTTTGGCAACAACTTGTGGCAAGCATAATTACAAGCAGCCAAATGACAGACATAACAGTAACAGCAACAACTTAACTGAATGGCAATAGAAGCCTTGGCAACGCTTCTCCTGATGGCCTGCTTATGGATGTTTCCCCTCCCCCCTCTCCCACTCCCTCTCCCTCTCCTTCTCCCTCCCCCTCACCGCTCTCACCATTGTTGTGCTCATAATGAAGCCATAAATTTGAAAGCAGCCAACAATAAGATTAACAAAAGCCGTCGATTCGTTTGTCTGAGTTTCATTTTGTTTATGTTGCTGGCAAGTTTAAAATGTTGCTTCATCTGCTTGTCATTGTTGTTGTTGTTGCTGTTACTGTCATTGTTGTTGTTGTTGTCATTCACTTAAAAGCGAATTTAATCATATTATATGAGAAGATTTTCATTTGACGCTGTTGCCACTGTTACCGCTGCGGTGGTCCATTCTTCTATGCATTATCGGCCAATGCTTATGGCCATCATTGCAATCATAACTCAAGTACTATTTCGTAAGCTAATGCACTTGTTATATCAGCGCTTCCTTCCGTCTCCCTTTGGGGCAGAGCCCCCTCAAATGTCACCATCACAGTGGCAATGGCTGTCAACTGCATTTATTATTTACAATTGTAAATAGCTACAAGAGTGTATATGCATTGGGCAATACAAGTGTTCGAGTATATGGCCAACAGTTGGTTTAGTTTAAGGGGTTGACATTGGTGTTGCCAGGGGCATTAGATAGCGTCGGAGAGGGGGCAGTTGAAAGGGGGAGGCGTGGGGAGGTGGCACATACATACATTCACATTTACACTTCAGTTAACACCCTAGGGACAATGGCAATGCAGCTACGCAATTTACGAATGCTGCGTTGCACTTTTCTGCTTTTGAGGCACACACACACACACACACACACACATATCTCTAAACACACACAAGCACGCACGTTTGCTTGTTATATAAGCTTATGTATAATGGTTTGCCCTAGTGTATTTGTATGCACTTATGTACATTGAATGTACACTTCAGGCAACATCGACACATCAACTTAAATCACACACACACACACACACACACACACATCCAGATACACACACACACCCTCATTGATGTGCATTTGTAAAGCAAATTTGTATTTATGCTGTAGCTAAAGCACCCATGACATTCGCTTGGCATTGGGTTTGTCTTTCAATGCTCTTCTGACTTTCAGCACATTATGTGCTCCATTTAATGTTCATGTATAATACACATATAGACATGCACACACACACACACACCTATACACACACGCATATACACAACTAACACATGCTAATGTGTGCCGAACGTCAAGTGGCAATTTACATTAGTTTTATTGTATAAGAAATTAGCAGCATTTAGCATTTAGCAGCCAAGATCCAACAGCAGGCACAACTTTTGCCTTTGGCACTGTCTTTAGCCTTGTTTGTGCTTGCGTATGTGTTGAATTTATTCACTCATCTGGCATTGCTGTGGTTGTGTATAGAAAATCGATTTTTATTAATGAAACCTAAGGTATGCCAAAGAACACAAATGCTGAGGCAATAGTAGCTCAATCGAATGACTTAAAGGTGAGCAGTAATAAATAGCATTAGTAAGCATTCAGTTTCTTTAGTTCAAAAGTGCTAAAAGCGATTTATACTGTTGGCTTCAAATTAGTACATTACTACCTTCATGGCAGCTTAACCTAATTATACATTAATATAAAAACATTGACTATCTTATAATATAGTTATACATATAATACATAGAATTATTTAAATTATTTTGATATTTACATTTTTACATATTTAAATTAAGAAACTAAGATATTCTTCTGGCAGGAAGATCGTGTGGATGAAGCCTTTTCAGGCGTCTTCTGCCTGCATACCTCAGTAGGCGTTGGGTGGCAGGTCAATTTTTGACAGTAATTTTCCGCCTGTTCTGCAGAGAGAGCTTATTTCTTGGCGACAACAGCCATGACATCCTCGCCGCCTTTGCCAGGATGGTTTTTTGCAACATTGTTGTATGCCGAGCGAAGTTTAGGGATCTGTCAAGGATGACTCCGAGATACTTGTAGTGCGTTTCATGACTGAGGATTGATCCCAACATCCTAATTCCAGGACAGAATCCAATTCTTGTAGAGAATATCACAGAGAATCACATTTACTAGCATTGATGCCCATGTTCCAATTATGGGCCCATATCTCGAAGCTCCTGACATATTGCTGCAAGGCCTCGGCAGCAGTGCCAAGAGACTGGCTCCTGGTAAGAACGTCCTGAGGGTCAAGTGCTCGTACTGCACACGGCTTCGGCATGTCGACTGTGTATATAGAGTACAAAGTTGGTCCAAGTACACTACCTTGCGGAACTCCTGCGCATATCAGTCTTTCTGAGGATTTGGCACCATCGACAATAACGCTGAACGACCTGTCAGCCAAAAAGCTGCTTACTAGCTGGAATAGTTGTGGAGTCAATAGCTGCTTCAGCTTACAACGAAGACCATTGTGCCAGACACGGTCAAAAGCCTGCTGTATGTCCATGAACACAGCCACAGCATACTCTTTCTGCTCCATAGCCTCCAGTGCAAAATTCACAACTCTATGCAATTGTTCTGGTGTACCATGTCCCATACGAAAACCGAACTGCCACTTTGGTATCGCTTGAGATACGCTCTCCAGACTAAGGATCCGAATTAAGATGACTCTCTCCATCATTTTACCCAATTCCGGAAGGAGACTGATTGGTCTGTATGAGTTGACCTCCGTTGGTTGCTTCCCAGGCTTGGGGATCATGGTAATCAGTGCAGACTTTCCCCAGATCTTCTTCATTTGGACGGCCACTTAAATCGTATTCGTATTAATATTACTTCAGCGTGAAAGTATGTTCGCAAAAAAAACTGTTACATACTTTCCAGTTGAACGAAAATTCTTGGCTTAGAGAGCGAATTAATCTGTGTATATTGACAATAAAGAAGAATGTTTAACTACATTGTGATTGATTCCGAAGTATTTATTGTTTGGAGTAAAACTTGCAACCAGAAACGAACTATATTAACAATTTTTAAACATTTTCATCGTAAACTAGAATACAAAATGGAAAGTGACCTACCTAAAATTTAATGCTGTCTTGTAAACCAAATAACACGGCTAACTTGGTTAACAATTCCCTTTTCGAACCCTAACTACCTAAACAATATGACACTCGTTGACCAGCACCACATCATCGTCAATAGATTCGCCGTTATTGCCAGCATGATGCTCATGATGTATGGGACAGCTGACAATTAGTTCGTCATCCTTGCGAATTGGCATCAATTCGTTAGTCTCTTTGATCTTGTCCTTGCTCAAATCATTCTTTTGTGATGTTGCCAAGTCATTTTCATGGTAATTGTCTTTCTCTTTGTCAGTTAACTCGTTGTCGTGTTCAATCACCTCATGATTGTTACGCAGCGCATTGTCCACGGCGTTGTCAAGGAATTGATAGATCGGCGCATCGATACGATTGCGTTGCATCTGAGTGGATTCCATGTCCAGATTCAAGTTTGGCTGCAGCATCTGCTGCAGCAGGTACAGAAAGGGCGGCAGTGCCAAAGATGACTTGTGTTTATGGTGATGCTTCGACTTGGCCAAGCCATGCAAGCGGCCATTTAGATTGTTGTCTGCATTCAGCAGCAGAACACCACCCATCTCGGGTATTTGGCCATAGTTCATATCATGCTGCAAGCTCTCGATTACCACATTGGGTGCCAACAGCTGGAACTCCTTCAGCTCCTGCTTGCCGTCTGGCGAAATCATCTTGTTAAAGTAGACATACGGTGGTGCAGCATTGGTACCACCATTGCCACTATGGTGGTGAGCATGGTGACCCATTTTCGGCAACATAGACTCGTCTAAAAGCGCCATGCGACGCTTAGCTTGATGCATGCGATCAGCCAGCTCAAGGGGCAGCGATTCCTCCAGCAGCTCCAGCTTCTTTTCTCCCATTAAATCATCAGCAACTGCAGCTGGAGCCACAGCTGTTATTGGGACTTGGACTGCGCTTACATTCGCAGCTGTGGCAACCGCAGCTGATGTGGCATTCGCTGCCTGTCCCTGTAACTTATTCAAGAGCAAAGGAGTCGGCAACGGTTTGACGGTGTCAGCAGCAGTGGCATTAGCCTGGTTATCAGCGCGCTTGATACGCACTGCCTGAATGGACTGAGTCAGCAAGAGAAAGCCGCCTAAATGCGAATACAAATCAAAGAAAATACCTTGTATAAGTCCCAAATAGAAGCTACTTACAACAGATTAGTAAAAAATTGGCCAATAACTTGTCCATGGTTGCAGCTTGTTGAGATTATCAGACTTTGTTTGCTTGAATGAGAACTCAGAAAGGGCTGCAAAAGAAAATAGTAGTAATAATAGTAATAAACCAATAAATAAATTTCTGCTGAAAATAGTACAACAAAAAGAATATATATCAATTCTCTCACGTCCTTTTGTAAAATATTACTATTTATTCGAAATTTTGTTAACTTACTTTTGTGATGTGCACGTTACGGGGTTTGTACATTGAATGATATAATTTGTTTTAGTTTTTTGCTTCTCAGCTTCACTTTGACAGCCAGTTTCGATAGCAACAAAGCCTGCTCTCTACTCTGTAACCAAACTCGTATATCAATTGAGTTTTTTTTATGGAAATCCGCTGAAGTTTTTGGTTAAAGTTTCCACTTATAATTCATCATATAGCTGGCAATATTCAAAAGTCAATAGCTAAACACACACACACATATGTGGCGACCTTTTCAAGTGCTTCAAATGGTAACGAAAAACAACAACAACAACAACAACAACAATTGGGAAAAAGTTTTGATTCAGATTCCGCCGCAAAACAAAATGCTGTGAAAAAGTTTAGCTTATAAATTTCCAATCAATTTTTTAGCAAAAATCAAACAACACACACAAGTGTTCCACTCACATATTCATACGCGCTTTTGCTCTGTGTGTGTGTGTGTGTGTGTGAGTTTGAGTGTTGCTTTTACTTGATTAATAAATATTAGCAGCAAAATTGGAAAATTCTCAGCGAGACGCAGAAATGCAAACACACAAATGAAATGCGATACATTTGCCAAATGGCAGAAGCATTTACCAACACACAAGTACGCACACACACACATGCACACACACACACACACACAGATACAGACATGTGCATAACTAATATGGCTGCCACAGACATTGCTACATCCGTTGGGCAACTAATTTTTGTTGCTGTTGCTGTCGCTGTCGCTGTTGTTGTTGCGCCTTCAGCGTCTGGCATTAATAATGTAAAGTGCGTGCCTCAAATGTGAATTTCAACGCTTGCGATTTCATAAACTGGCGACATTTTCATATTGACGCCCAGCACACATTATGTTGCATACTTCGCGGCGTGGCAGCAGGTGACTGAGGTGAGTGAGGTAGAGTGAGTGACACGCTCTTGGAGGCGGAAGCACTTTGCTTATCAGCTTATATGTAAATGCCAAGGCGATTGACAACGGAGGGAGGCAAACTTCAAACTTGCTACTGTCATTCGGTTTGGGATTCGGATTGGGATTGGAATTGAAGCTGCCGATGCTCCACACTCTCTCTTAGTGCTCCTCAGCGACTGCTGCTGCACTGGGATTTGCACATTGTATGCCCTCTGGCTCTTCACTCTATCGCTGCTTATCTTCAACTGTCAGTTGTTGTCGTTCTTGTTGTTGCTGTTGCTGTTGTTGTTGTTGTTGTTCGAGTGTACTTAATATAAGTCAATTCGCTTGCTGGATTTACGTAAGACAAGCAGCTTAAATATTTAAAATCCTTCAAATGCACTGCCAACATATGCTATAAAGTCAAAATGGTCTGCAGCCGTTTAATAAGTTTACTTTGAGGGCTGTTTGGCTAGTTCTATAAGACAACGAAGGGATCGAGCTGCTGCAAGCCAAAGAGTAACCAAAAGTAACGAATTTAAGCAATAATAATGATGATGAAGCAATGCAATAACAAGACTAGAGTAACGAGCTCAATCTACGAAGAGCTAAGTGTAACGAATAGCAAGCCGATGCCTCTTGCAGGTCTTAAGCAGGACTAACGAGTGAGAATAACGAGTAAAGAGTAACAAACTCAATCAACAAGTAGAAGAGAGAGGAACGAGAGATGTAGAACTCTTTCGTTAAGAAATCGTTGAAATCAAATTAAATTAAAGAAATATATTTATTAAATAATGAACAAAATTACAGAAATAATGTATAAAGCTAATGATTTAAATAAATATAATAAAATAATAATAATAATAATGAGTTTTAACAGAAAAGGAGAACCATAACCAGTCGAAAAGGCTACAGTCGACCGCATTCGACAGTATAATACCCTGTACAGGCTTCTATATTAAAAGTATTTTGATAATATGTATGTTGATTAAAATAAAAGTAAGAACATAACAGGTGCTTAAAGAATACTCTTTTGAAACTGTCATTTAGCATAGGAATTCTTTGTATGCTTATATCAGCAAGTTTTTGATGAAAAGCTTAGAGCTACGTCATTTCATATACGTCTGCTCGTTCGCTGTCTCGCTCGCACACATGTGCTGCTTGACGCAACCGCAACGATTCAATGGAAAAAAATCTTAGTTTTTTCATGGATCTCACTTGCTCGCCAATAGTTAAAATGCAAATTATCATTAGAATAATCAATTCTTGAAAAGCAAACTCTAATATTACAAATATCATATTAAATGATTATTTTTTACAACTCTGCATACATTACGTTTAGACTTGCAATATAATTGTCAGCAAGCAGTATGACATTTGAAGTAACACAACTCAGCTTAACGGCGAGAATGTGCTCACTTTCAAAAGCTAGCTGCTATAAGCATGCAATGAATTCTAATTGTTGGCAAAGCAGTGCGTTTCGTTGCAAAATGTTCTAGTCTTTTCCATTTATTTTCTTTTCTGAATGTCTTCTTTATTCCTGGACCGATCTTTATGAAACTTTCACATGTGTTTCAGAACAGTATTTTTTAAACACCTGTTAAGTTAGAAATATGTATGTTCAGAAATATATGCTGTTAACAGGGTATAAAGAGTTTTGATCGATTTGCGGGGGAAGGCGGGGAGGTATCCAAAATTTGAAACAAACTTGATCTGCGGACGGTATAGAGCAACCTTCATGTCAAATTTGGAGTCTATAGCTCTCATAGTTGCTGAGATCGACGCGTTCATACAGACGGACAGACAGACAGACAGACAGACAGACAGACAGAAAGACAGACAGACAGACAGACAGACAGACGGACATTTTTTCACAAAGTTAATATATCCCTGTACAGGGTATAACAAGGAGACAGCATGACAAGATATGTTACTGCACTAGACAAGTGTATTAAAGCATATAGCAACCCTCGCATGAGCTATTGTTAGCTGAGCACACTTCAAAAGGCGTCAACCCGAAAGCCACTCGTTCGATTGGCTTGTCGATATTTATTAGAGCCACCCATGTTCCAGACACACAAGTAGAGAGAAGGTCCAGCTCCAGTGCTATATTGCTGGGATTTAGTAGCAAACAAACCAAGTAAACAAAGAGTTGAGCAATAATTGGGCAAACTCTTTGTCCGTCTGCTCGTCTGTTGGTCTATTGGTCTATTGGTCTGCTTGTCTGTTTGATTCGGCAGCAGACAGACAGGATTTGGGAGCAGGATTTGCCGTGGCCAGGACTTGACTTTGATCCTATGGCTGCTCAGGTGGTGGAGTGTCGCTTACAGCAAACATTTAATAAGAATTTCAGCTAGATGCTGTTGCTGTTGCCAAGGTGACAACACACAGACACACACACACACACAGAGAGAGACACACACCGCACACACACACACATATAGAAGGAGTACCCAGGCGTCTTCTGTGAACTCTCATTAGTTGGCTCGTTAATATTCCAATTGTTGACACACAAACTTTTCGGCTTGGCGACTTAACTGTATAAAGCAATTTAATTAATAGCGTCCTGCGTCCTTGCGACCTGCGATCCGAGTCCTTTACGTGTGCAGCGTGCCGTAAACTTAATTAAATGTGCAAGTGACGCGGCTGAGCACAAAATGAAGCAGCAGTAAGCACAGCATGAAGTACAAGTCCTTTGACATGTGACAAAAGCAACAAGCACTAGATACAAGACACAAGCGACAGACGACAGGCGACAGACGATAGAAGACAGGAGACAGGAGTCAAGAACAAGTTAGATGAGCCAACATTGCGTATACTTGTTTTCTAGTACATTTTTAAATTTGAAGACTGCAAAACATGATTGCAAATACTTAGACAAAAGCAGATGGCGCTGTCTGACTATAAAACCCGCGATTTGCGGTTCAGCGACTGCGTTGGTTTATGTTCTCTCGCTTTTTCTCTTTTTCTCTTTTTTTCCTATTTTTATTTTATATTTTGCTTGTTTTTGCTTTTTTTTTGATGATGTTTTATGTTTATGGATAGTTGGGAAATTTACAACCAGAAACTGAAGGTTGCATATTTAGTTTATGCAAATATTATGAGCTTTCTGCGAGAGATTCACATCAAAATGAAATCTGAGTTATGAGTATGCGGGAAGAGGGGAGGTGCATGGATAGGGGTAGGTGTAGGGGTATGCCGCATCTCATTATGAATGCCAAAGCAATGGAGAAATATCTGTTGCAGCTTTGAGTGGAACTTATGATTATCGCACTCAAATGAAGAAAGTTATGTGGGGAAACTGCTATTCGAGTGTGTTAAAGTTGCATTTGCAATGTATTTTCTTCATTTGATATATTTCTTTATTAACATTTAAATAATTTAATAAGTAAATATCGTATTCAAAGAGTTCTTAAAGGGCTGTTGACTTGTGGCTGAACCACTTTTCAATCAATCGAAGCCGATCCAGGGTCTGTTGCTGACGCAGACGCTGATGCTGACCACATTATGTGACAGTGTCTCATTTGATTGCCGACCACGCCCCCAACACATTGAGGCTTAAATCAATTTGAGTTGGCCGCCTTTTCGACTGCCATTGATTTATGGCCACGTACGGCAAAACTTTACCGAATTATATTTCAATTTCGTAGCGCAACAAAACGATAAAGAAACAGTCGACGCAGTCGATGGAGCGGGGAGGGGGGAGGGGGGAGGGGGTGTGGGCTGTTGCGTTTGGCTGAAAATACGTTAAAAACTTTTTGACAATTGACTTAAAAAGTTTTCAAGCCTGGCAAAAATTGAGTGCTTTTGTATACAAATAGGCTGAAATCAGAATGAAATGAAAATAGAGGGCATAGGATATGAGCCAGAGGGGGGCCACAGCCACAGACTGAGAAAGCCCTGGCTCATTTATGAGGCCGACGCCGACGACGACGCTGACGCCAACGTCGAGGCCGAGGGCCGTCACAATCATGAAATGTTCCTGCCTGCAGCACGCAGCGGAAGTAAACACATAAAACGGAAATGAAAATTCAATTATTTCGTTTGCGATTTGTTCAACTTTCCTCTTCCTCTCTCCCTCACTCTCTCTCTCTTTCTCTCTCTCTCTTCTGATTTTATTTTTTATTTCTCATTTGTTTTATTTTATTTGCTGTGTGTGTGTGTGTGCTGCAAAAAGTTGAACGAATTAAGTTAACCAGCAACGCATTCGGCACACACAAAACGTGGCCAACACGCTCTGCCCAACTGAAACTGGGCCCAAATTTAACTGTGTTGCATTGAATATGCATGCAACATGTCGCTTTAACCAAATTGAATTTCAGCTGCCCTGTGTTACGCCTTCTTTTTTCGCCTCTTTCTGCAGGCAGTTGGCCAAATTTTTGACATATGACCCGATTGGCGAAACAGTTAGACCAACTCGGCAAAACCAAATTTAAATGCAATTTTTCATAGTCGCTTCACAAGCAATTACCCAGCCGACCCAGTCGAATGTGTAGAGAACTTTGCTGGCCCATCTCGCGAGCAATACAAATTCAGTTATGGGATCGCGGCCTTAAGCTGATTAGCCGTCCGTTAATGGTCAAGGGAGCAGGGCCATCAAGCTATCAGTATAACAGAGGACAGCGAAGCTGTTTGTTGACAGTTCTTTGCATTGCAGCACAGCATCACATAAATCGAAGGTTACCCGAATGTGACACTAAAAATTGGCAACGCAATTGCAATGGACGTTTTTGTGGTGTTGCACTTCAACGTTGCATGTTGTATGTTGCATGTGGCAGCATCGCAACGCATTCACATGCCAGGTGGCTGTCTTTTGTGCTACTCTGACGTCTGTCATTTACAACTGCCACGTGGAGGGCGAGTGTCAGAAGTAACAGTAACAGGAAGCACCACAATGAGGTGGGTCATGGGATGGGGGATGCTGCTCGTACAGAGAGAAGGGAGAGAAATGCCAAGGTGCATGCGATGACCTTTAGCTTTGATGCGCTTGTCACATTGCTCTCACACACAGTGCACTCGTCGCAGTCGCAGTCGCAGTCGCAGTCGCAGTTGCAGTTGTATTTGCACTTGCAGCTGATATGTATACGCGTATACGTCGCGTATACGCAATGTGTCAGCTGGAGAACGTGCGAAAGCGTAAATTTAAGCGCACGTGCAATAAATAAATGTCGAGTTTAATGCACTAACAGCACTTTGCTGTAAAGTATATTGTATATTGTGAATATAACTTTCGATTAGCTTAGAAATGAATGTAAATAGATAGAAACTCAACTGAGTTAATTGTTAAGTGAAAACTGTGAAAGCCATTAAGCAATTATTATGTTTATCATAACTTGATAATCGTTACTGCATGTTGATCAACTTTTGAGTGTTTTTGCTTAGAATGTGCAACGTTTAGTTGCATTGTTTATGCATTTATGGTTCAATTTATTGGAATTTAATACGATTTCATAAAGTGCTTAAAGTGCATAACGAAGTCAAAAACATAAACTAAAATGTAACTCACTGACAGGCTGTTAGTGTGACAGATGGACAGACTGACAAACTGACAAACTGACAACTGAAGAGATGGCAAGCCACAGCAATGCTTGCAGCTTCGACTTCTGTTTGCTGCCTGTGGCAAGTTGGCTGCCTTGTTTTGGCCATTTGTATGGCCGTTGTACGAGTGCTCGGTATAAAAACGTGCCTTTCCATTCATGGGGCATGTGCGGATCGTTGACAGCAACCGAAATTGCCACAATTTGCGGCTGTGTACAATTTGGCCACGCATCAATCTGTGCGCATGTTAACCAAAAAACCATTACAAACAAGCTAGACAATGTCGTACATCGGGAGACACAGAGAGATAGATAGATATATAGAGAGACAGAGAGGGAGTGAGAGTGAGAGTGAGAGTGAGCGGGGAGGAGGGAACAGAGTGTGTAAGAAAGCGGATGACATGTGCTGCAGAGCATTTCCGTTTCCGGTTGCGCTTTTGTGTGCGCACATTGAACAGGCAACCGTAGTAGATGAAGATGTGTGGCAAGTGAGGCAAGTGGCTAATTTTATTTGATGCGCGCATTACTTTTACATTTTGCACACAACAATTTGTAGTTGGCAGTGCCACATGGCGTATACGCAATAATTTTTAACTAGCTGTCCTTACGCTCCCCCCTTTTCAGCTTGCCCTAATGCCGAATCCCCTTGGGGCGAGCAATTTAATACATGACCGAGAGAGATGAAGAGAGAGAGAAAGGAGTGAGAGGGGGAGAGAGGGAGTGATGGAGAGGGGGGAGGGTGAGGGAGTTACGGAGAGGGAGAAACACGAATAATTTTAAGGATTATTAGTTGGTTTTGGCCTTTTGGCTGCCTTTGCCAGACTTGAAACTTAATTAACATTTGATTGATAAAGGTCATACGCACACACACACACGCACACACACACACACACACACACACACACACACACACACACACACACACACACGTACATACATGCAGACGTGACTGTCTAACTGTTGTCGTTGTCTGCATGCAAATGGAAATTTTCAATGCCAGAGGCGTGTCTTCTACTCTTCATTATTTATGCGTGTGTAAGCGGGAGAGAGAGAGAGAGAGAGAGAGAGAGAGAATAGAGAATATATGTATGCGTGTTCAAAATTTTAATTAGTATTATAAATTATTGCCATCGGTGTTGTAATTAAACGTGTGTGAGTTGAGTTGATTCTCACACACACACAAGACAATTAAATTCGGTTAAAGAGACAAAGAAAGACAGACAGATACATAGAGAGAGAGAGAGAGAGAACGTTTCAATCAATTCCCGGCCATTGACTCTATGCAAATATTTCGTTTAAATTTGCATAAAAATCACAAATTTAGTAGAATTGCCATTGATTTGATTGGACCAATTGAATTGGGCACTGCTTCAAAAGGCAGTTGGCAGTTGGTAGTTGACAGTTGGCAGCCTTTGCTCAGCTGTAGATAAGCTGCTTAGCTATTGCAACACTCCCCTCACCCCTCTCCCATCACCCATCACCCTCAATTTCGCCCTTCTCAACTTGCAATCCTTCTTTTTACACACTTCAACTTTTGTCACATGTGCGCTGCGCTGCTGAAAATTGCATTTTTCTTATCACTTTTGCTGGCCAAGCGAGTGGTAAGTGGCAAGTGGCAAGTGACGAGTGGCAAGCGGCAAATGGCAAAAGGCAAATAGCAAATAGCAAATGGCAAAGTCGAATGTAAAAGATAGTGCGAATGGAAAGCGTAGCGAGCACAAAGGCAAAAAGTGAATTGAATTTGTTGCATTGAGCCAACAACATCGTGTGGCAACTTGGCAAATGTGCAGTTAATCCATGTTGCAACAACATTTGGACAAGAAACGTATACAAGTATAAAAGTAACTTGAATTTGAAGCTCAATTTCAATCATCATTTAACGCACTTTATCATATGTATTAAAAATTTATTGATATTCACCCAAAAGTGCCATAAAATACTTTAGCACAAAACTCACAGCACAAACTGTAAAGCTAAAACCCAAATTGAAACCGGGCACAGAGGAAGCCAGAGAGAGAGAGAGAGAGAGAGTATATGTGTGTGTGTTCAAAGAGAGAGAGAGAGAGAGAGAGTCTGGCAGCGGCAACGAAGGAGAAAATTCAATAAATTGCTTGGCTCGACATAAAATAATGCTGCATTATAGACTTGCTCGCCTCAGGCAAAAACCGCCAAATGTTGCCCTGGGGAGCGCGTTACGATGCCGAGACAAGGACAGCGGCAACAATCGCCGTGACAGACGAAACGACAGACGTTAGACGACAAACGACAGACAGATACAAATACAGAGACAGATACAGATACAGATACGTGCGACATACGCCAAGTGCCTCAATGCCTCAATACCCTCCCCACCACCTGCTCCTCCACCTTTCACACAACCGTTAACAACGATTTTCCTTCTGTTTTTCTTCATTTTTTTCTTTCCTGCTGGTAATTCAAATTGTCGCTGGGCAGACGAAACAATGACAATCGAAACGGCAATGAAACTGCCAATGGTTGTGGAAACTGAATGGGCATGAGGTTGATTTCGTTGCTAGAAGAATGTATTCGGATAGAGAGAGAGTGAGAGAGAGGGAGAGAGGGGGGCTGAAGGGTAGTAGGATGTGAATGTGGATGCCCGAGCATCGATTTCTATTTATGTTTTATGGGACGTAAAATGATTGAGCCAACGGAAGGCGACAATCGACACGAGCCAAAGACAACGAAGTGCCACAGCGGCATTGAAATGTGTATCAAAGTGCTAAAAAATGGCATAAAGCGTGTGCTATGAACGACTAGGGCATACCCTATATAAGTTGCTTATAGAAGAAACTGCTCAAGAAAGTCTTTAAGCTTATGTGTACAGATAAAGACTAAAAGTCGCGTATACCCTGGTTTACTTGGGTGCTGGGTATACATAACGACGGCACGCATACACAGACAACAGATAAAGGCGCGCAATGGGCGTGTCCAATGCGGCAGATATCAGCAAATCGTTTCTGATGTTCATATTGAGCGTGAAGCGGCTGTGTAAATTGCAACTTCCGCTCTTCCTCTCTCTCTGACTCTCGCTGTCTCTCACTCTCTCTCTCTCTCGCTACTTCTGTCACTGTTCCTTTTTTTATTTATTTATGAGCTTGAGCTTCTGGCTGCCTTTGTTACTGTTCGCATATCTTGAAAAGTTCGCGTGTGTGTTGTTGTCACGCCGGCTATCATCTTAAGTTGATGTGGTGCTAAGTGTTCCTCCTCTTCTTGTGGTTCTTGTTCTTGTTGTTGTTGTTGTTGTTGTTGTTGTTGCTGCACTTCAAATGATGAACTGACAGCTGTCTGTGTGTGTATGCGTACGATGGTCAGTCTCAAGTGCGAAACAAGCGCTTCAAGTCGTGCTTGCCACGCCATCAACAGCCACAAAGTGTGCTTTAACATGTTCCAGAACAGAACAATTTTCGAATTAAATATGAATTCTGCTTGGCTTAGTTCAATTCGAAGGAAACTAAGTAATAATTTTCGTTTGCCTTTGTTGGTTTCTATTCTCATTTATTGTGCAAAACATTATTAACATTCCCGAAATAACGAAGTGAATGCCGCAGTTAAAGCTGAACGGCAACTTCATCGATCAAACTGCGTTGTAAGAACTGAGACGCATTCTAAGTAACATTAATGACTAAATAATTGATCGAAAAGCAATCGGGAATAAAGAGGAATTAGCTTCGTTGTCAAATATGTTATGGGCCAGGCCAAAATGCGCAGCATTTCAATTTGTTGGACCAAAATGGCAATAAGCGGCTTACATTGCTGTTACCCCATGTGAGAGGTGCCCTGCTCTCTCTCTCTCTCTTTGCGTGTGTGCGTGTGTGTGTGTGCAGCTAAGTGAATAAAAATCTTTTTGCACAATTCATTAAACGCAAATTATGCCCAGGAGATGGACAAGAGGGAGGCAGGCGTATGCTGCCATTGCCAATGCCATTGGCTTTGCCCTTTTGTGTGTTATTTGTTTGCCACGCACACGCGAGGCATACAAATTCCACACATACCTACACACACACTTGTGAAAGGATTCACACACACAGACACACACACGTGCGCCAGACGTTGGTTAGCACTTTGGTGTCTGGTCAAAAAGACAATGAACCCCAGCAAAACAGGGAGCACGAGAGTGAGAAAAGGGAAATGGCCAACAACAAGAAACAAAAACGTATTTGCCTTGTACAAGTGAAAAAAGGTAATAAAGCGCACTCGCCAGCCATTTTAACCGCAGCTGCGAAGCAGATGAAGTGCCAGTTGCCTCTTTGTATACCCTGTACTTTTATATTGAGAGTAATTCTAGTTAGTGGCTTGGCAATTGCAAACAGGTATAAGATATTACGTATACGTATACGTAATATTCATAAAATATAATTTAGAATATTTTGAATTTAGAATAAATAAAAAATAAATCAATAAATAAATAATTAAATAAATAAATAAATAAATAAATAAATAAATAAATAAATAAATAAATAAATAAATAAATAAATAAATAAATAAATAAATAAATAAATAAATAAATAAATAAATAAATAAATAAATAAATAAATAAATAAATAAATAAATAAATAAATAAATAAATAAATAAATAAATAAATAAATAAATAAATAAATAAATAAATAAATAAATAAATAAATAAATAAATAAATAAATAAATAAATAAATAAATAAATAAATAAATAAATAAATAAATAAATAAAAAAATAAATAAATAAATAAATAAATAAATAATTAAATAAATAAATAAAGAAAATAAATAAATAGTTAAATAAATAAATAAAGAAAATAAATATAAAAAACGTACTTAAGATTATTTAGAGATGAAATTCTCAGTTACAAAGCAGATTATTGGCTATATTCGATAGAGTGTATCGCAGTTAACCACATTTTTCGCTACTATTTTTGTTATTTTTGTATTTCGTGGGTTGTTCTACTTGGGCCTAACAAAGTTTCTGGACATGAAACACGCAGGAAATGGGCAAGCTACAGATAAATAAAAGTTGACAACAATTTATTGTCACACTTAGCGAGAGATTGGTGCCTATGGAAACGAGGAGTTGGGGATTGGCCTAAGCTACCCATTGTTATGTAAATTGTGGCGCTAACCAAACAACTTTTTGGGAACATTGCGTATACGCAACGTTGCAATCGGCGCACAATTTGCATTGACGTCACGTGGCCGGCAGATTGCAGGTGAATCGATTTGAATCCTGAGCACATTCATTCTTGCTGCTGATGCTGATAAAGTGCGACAGCAAGACATGAGAGAGAGTGAGAAAGAGATAGAAAGAGAGAGAGAGAGAAAGAGGGTGCAGCTTTGTTGTTGGCTTTGTTTGCAACGCGTTACGTTTGCATTATTGAACCACTTTGCCATGAGAGAACGCATTGTTTTTCAATCGTTTTACCGTAGAGCCCATGCAATATTTATAAGCTGATTGCTGACAGCCATAACCAACGCGCAGAAGGCAGATGGCAGAAGTCAGAACGCAGAATGCAGAATGCAGAACGCAGAAAGCATAAAGCAGAGCGAACAACACAGAACGCACAATTACAATCAGAGTTGCCAACACACTCGCTGAAAAGCTCACTTTCCTTGACTCGACAATGTGTGACAATCAATGACAGTTCTGTCGCCCAGCTTCCTGTCATTCGCTCTTTCCCCATCTTCTCTTTCCCCCACTCTTCTCCTCTTGCAGCTTACAGCGCTGTATTCCCATGGCCATTGCTACACTGCAGCATCATTTGTTGCTTTTGACGTTCGCATGCATTTAGAAAATTGGTATGGGAAAACTATTTTTCAACAGGTAAAACGGCCTCTCATCCTCTTCAGTTCCTCTCCTCCCACCGGTTCAATATCCCCTGCCACTACGCCATTCACTTTAACTTGCTCCAAACCCCTCTCTCTGTTTGTGCTGGACAATGAACAGTGCTTGGCAAATACTCTCGTAAGTTGAATGTTCCTGCCATTGTTTGCCATTTTGTTGAGTGTTTTAAATAGCAAAAAATCGAAGAGAATTAAAGCGCAAATTGAAATTGAAATTGTGGCCAACAAACGAGCGTTGTGAGGTACAGGCACAGGCACAGGCAAATACCAAAGCACAAGCACAAGCAAAAGTTTTTCATTTTAGCCAGGTTTATCGGTTTTTATTAAAACAAGCAAGGGGCAACAATAAATTTTGTAGCGCATACTTCAAATGTCAAATACGGCAGCGATAAAAATTTCTTTATTGTACCAGCACACACGCACTGTGTTTGTGTGTGTGTGTGTGTGTGTGTGTGTGTGTTGGCCAGTAAAGCTAAAGAAGTCTAAGAAGAAGAAGTCGAAGTAGAGGGAGAACTATAGGAATCTCCATTCGACTTTGAACGCTTTTCATTGCATTCCCTTTTTGCCATGGCTTTGACAGTTTTTGCAATTTATATTTATTTTACCAGCTGCAAACATCCTACTCAGACACACACACACACACACACACACACACACACAAGGTCCGACTACTGGCAACTGGACTTGTGCATAAATTAAGATAATCGCGCGCTCTTTCTGCTTAGTATGTTAGCCTGTCATGGCCAAGTTGCTGCTGCTGCTGTAGCTGCTGCTGCTCCTGTTGCTGTTGCTGTTGCTGTTAGCCTATTAACTGTCAGCTGCCTGCTGCATAATTTATGGCCACCTTCTAAACGTTGTCGACACTGACAGACAGACAGCCAACTCCATGAAGCTCCTTCTGTTTAGTATAAACCACAAATGGCTTTAATTTGACGGCAATCACTTGTCGCGTTATGAAACTTGTCGTTAATTGAAACTCGCACTTGGCAACCTCATTCACCATACCAAAATCGGCGCAATAATCATAACAATCGGGTCTGACACGCAGCCATCTCCAGTGCGTTGACTAGCGACTTTAAGGCCAACTTGACTAGCTGTTAATGGCTGGCAATCAGCTTAAATGGTCAGCGACAATATTGCCAGGTCATCAGGGCCATCAGCGACGGTCATTTTGACAGTTGACCATATTTTGAGTGGCTCGTCAATGGGTTCAAATTGACAGCTAATGAATTGATTGTCGGTTCAGCTAATCACAGAGTAGACGAGCCACTTTATCAGCCGTATTCGTTAATGGCTAAAGCTCCAGCCAGCAAAACGTTTAAGCCCATTAAGGGTGGCGGCTTTAAGCCAATACACAGCTGAGTATTATGCGGCTAACCAAATAACCAAAAACGAAAAGCAACCGCTTATTGAAGTGACTGCTGACCACTAAGCACAGGTCACAGAGCATCTAAATTATTTGCATAAGTACTTCGGGTGCCTGTTCCGATGTCGAGTCACGAAATGCTCCAGTTGAGTTCATTTGTTGGGACTGCGGCACGTGCTGTTCATATTTAAACAGACATCCACACACATATTGTGATCATTGACTGGTAACACAGTCAAACAGACAGACCCTCAGAGAGTCTGAGAGTCAGAGAGTCTAAGAGTCAGAGAGTCAGAGAGTCAGAGAGTCAGAGAGCCACTGAGTCAACCAGTCAGAGACTCTGCCATCGGGGTCTGCTTATTATTTTAATGACCATTTTACTGTGTCGATTTCGAGTTGTTCTTGCCAGTGTCATCTCATCGGCCATGATTTTAATGCCAATTTAATACAATTTTTATGCATCGCTTAGCCATATAAATACGTGCTCAAATGCCTCACAAATACCAAGCATTATTTCGAATCAATGATTTGACATATTCCCACAGAGTAGACGACCAAATGACGCCGTCTCATTGGACAATATTAAACCGATTATCGATCCATTGCTGTTTATTAGTCAGATAACTAAAGTTCTCTCGCAAATACAATAAGTAATTTATATACAATGAGATTGTAAGAAGAGAGTGTGGTGAAAAGATAGCGAGAGAGAGAGAGAGAGAGAGAGAGAGAGAGCGTAAAGTATTTGAAAAATATACAAAATTGATAAACAATTTCTAAGAACTGGAGAGTACAAACTAAAGAATTTGAGTAATAAATTGACGTACATTGTTTGAGTTTACTTTTCTGGAATTTCAATATTTCATTAAATGAGAAAGATTCAAAATATAGTATAAAATAGTAAAATAACAATAATATATATATATATATATAATATTATATACAAGTTGTGCTCTATATATTTCCATGTCATCCTAACACATAACACAGCCTGCTCGCTGCTTTAAGTATTTTCCTCTTTATCGACTTGGATTTTTGATGTGCAGACATTTTCCGGGTGTCAACATTTGTTTACTTCAGGGAATAATTGACATTTCTTAAGAGTTCCTTTTACAGTTTTCTCAGAGTTTCTTTTCTATTAGAAAAGTTGAGTTTATGCGTTGTTTTGCCAGCAAACGGGAGAATTAATAATGTTGCCTAAAAATGAGATTTCATCTTGGAGTTTTGGCAATTTATGCAATTCACTTGTCACATTTGTACAACATTTAATATGAGAACATAAATTCCGCTTTGGCTGTGGACCTTTGCTTCTGGTATCAGCTAATTAAATGCAGCACGAGCCAAGCGGCAAGAGGCAGGGGGCAAGGGGCAGGGGACTGGGGGCTGGGGACAGGAGTGGCAAATGCAAATTGGAGCAGCTCAAAAGTGTATAAAGTTTGGGGCAACTTTTCAGCGTCAAGTGGCAGCCAGCAAATAGAAACAGTGGAGTTTTCAACATTTCTTTTTTTCATTTCAATTAAAATGATCACATAAGGCGAACACGTTGTGAATGCCACATTGCCACAAGTAGTTGCCCCTCTAATTAGTAGCACAACTTTGGCTAACAATTACGCTTAATCATTATGCGTATTACCCTCTCTTTCCCCCCTCTTTCTGGGCCCTCAAATCAGCTGGTTAGTTGGCCACAAACGAATGCAACTAGCAGTCTTATGTGCAACTTTGCTGGGTTTCAACAGCTGCTAATGGTTTTATTTGTCACTCTTTGGATCACAAATTTCAGAGTTAGTTTCTGACTATAACGTTTAGTGCAAATTCTAAGAAGTATAAATGTTTTCATACAATAAACATAAATTTAGAACTATTTCATTCTTTGTCCATGCACCAGGATTGTTAAGTTATTCGTATTGGGATATTTCGCAGTCGGCTGTTCTTCAGACGCAACGGCTTGTTTATCGGTCTCATCGACTTGTTCGACAGCTTCGATTGTTAACTTAACATATTCATTGTACATGATATTCCACAGATAACCCACACCAGCTGTGAACAAAGCAACGTTTGAGTTATATGTTGGCAAGTCTCTCGAGCAGATGGGAACTCACCTGCAAATGTCCAAGGCAGAAGAACCCAGATGAAAGAACCATTTCCATATTTTAAATGCCGACACCAATACATTAAGCCAGCATTTAACATTGCCAGACAGCAGTAGACTGTGATGAGCAGCCAAAGAAGCAGGAACTTATCCTTATGCTTTGGATGGGCCTTAAAGATGCCAAATGCCAGGCCCAAAGTAGCCACAAATTGGAGCTGACGCATTAGCTCCAGATAATCATTCCCTGAGATGCAAAAGCCATGAAGAGTTTACACAGTTTGAAGATGCGTTATATACTCACAATGAAATGGTAGACTATTTGTAGTCATAGCCAGACTAAAGACTATGAGGCCAATGGCAAATTGCGTATTACATTTATTTAACCACATTTCTGCTCAACGATTCGCACAGCACTGAGCCAAAGAAGTGCAAACTGATTCTATGAAGTCATTCGCTCACTCTGTTTATGTTTCTCTCATATTTTTGCTCTCTTATTTGCATTGTTATAAACAATTTTTATTTATTTATTTCTCTGTGCAATATACAAGATAATCTCTTATCTAATTCTGAATCGAAACCGACATATTCTCTGACGTGGGGATCATATACGGTGGAGGTGTTTCCTTTGTCTCGAATATCGGATTGATAACATTGGCCCCTGGCAGGGTTAGACCTGCTACTCTGTTGTTTTGCACGAGCTCTACGTATTCTTGGTATATGAGGTACATAGAATAGCCGACAACAGCTGCAATAAATGAATTGTTTGTCGTTATCAACTGCAGACACTGATTAGATGATCGATTAGCGACTGCGACTTACCTGTAGCTGCCCACTCGCCCAGAAGAGCCATCAACGAAGTTAAGAAATATGTAAATCTGTATGATTCAAAGTCTTCTGCAATATATCTGAAACTACAGATGACAAGTGAGGTGAAGAGAGCTGTCGTAATTGCCAGCCAGAAGAGCACCAATTTATCCTTATGAAGAGGATCCTTCTTGAAAATGCCAAAGAGAAGGGCAACAGTTGCCGTCAGCTGCAGTCCTCTCATAATGTCCAAGGGATGCTGCACTGTAAATATCAATTATTGATAATCCTTATAAACTGTGTGACATTCATAAATGATATACTAATTATACTTACCGCTATAGGGATAGGCAAATGTGATTAGTGCCACGCCCATTACAATCAGGCCGATTATCGCATGTTTGTGTGACTTGCTCAACAACATTTCGATTTCGTGATTCAAATACAACTGAATTGGCGAATACGATTGCCTTGCGATCCATGGTGAAATTGAGGTACAAACACAATAATTCACTCTCTTGATTGGCCTCTGTTATCTTATCGATTCAGAGAGCAATTTACGCAGAAAGTGAACACTTCGTGAATTGCTATCTATAGCATATGATGGAGAGCTCACTGTGCATATCTATAATAATATTATAAGCCACTATAATTATTAAAGACTTGCATATGACAATGATAAACGATAAAAAGCTTTTGGATTAGACAGATCTCTTTTGATTGCGGCTTCTGTCTTCAATGATTCCTCAGTCAATATAAAATATGTATGCATATTCATATGCGTATGTATTTTGCCTGACTGCCATTCTGCTTGGGGCATATTAACTTTTAGGCAACTCATTTGACCAAAAAGTTTAAAGTTTCATTCATAAGAAATCCAATTGGTCACACACTATGGCTTTTTAGTTGGTGCCAAAGCTATGAAAAGTTCATAAAGCAAAATGAATGCATAACTAAATCAAGCATGCATACTGCCATATACACACATATAAACACATACAAGCACACACACACACAACACACACACACACACACACACACACGCGCAGTTAGGAACCGTGTGAGGCACATTGTGCATTCATGTTCATTTGATAGCTGAACTTTTGCTATTTGTGCATAGAAAACTTTTGTTTTTGGGTTTTAGTGGCAATTATTTTTACATTTAGCGAGAGGCAAGTTCTTAAATTGGCCGCCTGCTTTATAAACAGGTGCAGGATGTGCATGCGCATATCCTTAAAGGCGAAACTTTTCAAGTTTTTCATTTCAAGCAGGCAGCGAAAGTTGATCGCAACTTTTCAACGAATTGACTTTTTAATTAAAATTTGTTTTCCCTCAAACACACATACGGACAGCTGACTGCACTTGAGCATGTCTGTAACTGTGTGTGTGTGTGTGTGTGTGTGTGTGTGTGTGTGTGTGTGGGTGCCACTCTCTTAAGCCATTACACAAATTTTGGCAACACTCTGACGTCACTGGCATGCGTAATTTATGAATATTTGTAATTAACATGCCGCTAAAATCATCATAAATTTCATCTAATTGCATTTTTATGATGTTCAAATTGTTGTTTTCTGCGCTGGGAGAAGCCCATAAATAAACCCCAAAAATCGAGTCGGCAGAGAGAGGAAGAAGAAGAAGTATCTCCTTGACATCATTATTCTTATCATTATTATTTTTCTATAATTTATAATTAGTACTGCACTTCATAATAGCATCTTTTACAGTTTTCCAACACTGTTCGTTTGGAATTTAAGCCCGAAACCATTTTACCCAATAACTTCAATAATGCGCCTGTCTCTTATACATCAAATTAACGCCAGTTAAAAGTAAAACTAATTTTTAGTTCATAGATAAACGTAAACGTAACTTCTGACAGTGTTGTGAAGTGTATTTTGTAGTGTCTTTGTTATTTTTTTTCGGTTGGCTGAAAAGTTTAAAGCACAAGCAAGCGAAAACTTTTGTTTATTGTTTTCGTCTTCGTTGATGTTTTCTTTCCTTTCTTCGTTCGCTTTTCTCGATTGTATATTAATTTGCTAGTTTATTAGGCGTGAATATAAAAATTGAGCGAAAGTTTTGCCATTAGCAAAACATCTTCGCAAGAAGCCCAGTTAGTCGGCTAGTCGTGAATCAAAGGTGTGCGGTTAAGGTCAGAATAAAAAGGAATAAATGGCACCCCAGGCACAAGGGGGTGCCCCCGAGCTGTCTGCCTGATAAATGAGTCCATTGCAGTTGGCAAATAAATGTAAACTCGTGGAGGCTGGACGGAGTAAAGAAAGGCTGTGGTTAAAACATCAGCTGCCATTCAAAGTTCGGTGCGGCATGGAGCAAGTCATGAAATGCTGCTCATTTATTTCATTTAAATGCGCATTTAAATCTATTTAAAAGTCCACATGAGCCAGGCACAAAGCCAAAGAGACAACAGTCTTTCTTTTTTCCTGGGAAAAGTAAAGGGCAAATAAAAGGCAAGGCAAGGCAGGGCAAAGTCAGGCGCAACCTCAATTCAGTTTAGTGTGGAGTACGAGTTCAGCTCTCAGCATGATTTAACGATAATGAAGGTATTTACGAGTTAAGCCTTAGTCTGGCAAAAGCAAAACTCATCATAATGCCGGCAGCAGCAGCAGCAGCAGCAGCAGCAAAAGGTTACACACACACACACAGGACTTGAACATGGCATAGAGTTGTACATGTATATGTAGGTACGCATGTCCTGGCACTTGTAAGATGTTTTTGCAAAAACTTTTTTGTTGTCGCCGTTGATAAGGACAATGACAATGACAACTACTCGAAACGACAGCACGCTGAGCACCCACAATACTCCACACCTGTAACCCCCCCCCTCCTTGTAGCATTTCAGCATCCACAATCCTGACAAACAATAGCTAAAAGTTGTACATTTTCAACCTCTCGATATCGTACTACTTGAGCTGGCACACGTAATCCTGCCAAAGAGTGGCGGGGAGAGGGAGGGAGGAATGTCAGAGCACATTGTGCGCTAATAAAATTTAATTTGCTATAAAATGTTACACACACTCTCAGTTCGCACAACTGTGTGCGTGTGTGTGTGTGTCATAAAGCAGCGTCAACATAATTACAACGATTTGAAATGAAATATTTTATTTTCCAATTTAAGATATACAGATACACACAGGCGACTGGTAAAGTAAAACAATTTTTGGTTCCTTGCCTTTTTAGTGCCTTTTAATATTAAGCAGCTGCATTGAATTCAAATTAGCTCCTTCCCTTCTGCGCTTCTGCCCTTCTAACCTCCTCCCCATCGCTCCTGCCCACAGCAAAATATGAAAATCTAAGCGATAAAAGCGATTTTATGCAAAAGCTGAGAGACAACCCATATCGAACTCGACTCTGGAATGCCCTGCAAAAATAAAAAAGCTTTTATTTTTAGATAATAGAAAAAGTAAATAAATTTCAATATATAATAATTATTTTTCAATTAGCTGCGAGTTAACAATGGACTTGGTTTAATTGTTGAATTAGAGCAGGCAAATGTACGGCTTGAATTTGAGCCTGAGTTTCATTTTATTACATTTCTATGCAGTGCAGTCGAGAGTCCTTCAGATTCAACACCTGACGCTGTCGCTGACTCTGCTTCCGACTCAGACTCAGACTCCAACTGGGACTTCTGTTCAGTCTTTGGACTGTGGACTGTGGACTGTGGACAGTCCATGGCTTTCAGTTACATACAAATTTTATGATGCTGCCGTCTGCTTTCAGCGTAAATCCACTTGCCACTGCGCGGGTTTTATTGTCGGGCAACTCCAAGGTTACACGGGGAGTTGGCAGTCGTAAGGGGAGTCGGAGGGGGAGTCGCAAATGGGTTGCGTGTGGTTGAAGGTGAGTTAACTGGTGCTGCTAGTTAGCAAGAACAAAAGGCAATGCAAACTTAACTCAGAACACCAAAATCGTATTTCACAGCGATCCTGCTGCTTCTGCCGTGTGTCACATGCCACCTGCCACCTGCCACCTGCCACATGCAATGAAGCGTCGCATTGCGCATCCGTCAAACTATCAAATTATTGAGCTAACTTTAATCAATGTTTTAGTCCAACTGTCCTTGGTCAGGGCAATAGCTTTGGGCTCTCTTCGGTTGTCATTGACGCCTTCAGATTGGAATGCAGCCAAAAATGCTTTTGGCTCTTAACTGTTACCTATGTGTGATTTGCAGCTGATTGTTGATTGCAATTGCGCTTTGTGGTTGCATTAACCAAAGTAACTGCAAAGACAATGCCGTTGGCCATATCAGCAAGACATTGATGCGCACATGCGGCGTATACGCAATATGTATGCTCGCATTATCCCATGTGGCTTTTTCCCTCATTGTCTGTGTAGTTGCAGTTGCTGTTGCAGTTGTTGTTGCTGCGCATTTTCAATTATAATTATTAACAGCTTGCAAATGCATTTTATGCTTTTGTATGCTTTGGGGAATTTTAACTCACCTGAGCAATGCACTTGATGCTTGCGCAATTTCCTGCCCATGCGATTTCCATTTGTCCTTGCGCGTCTTCCATATCGTTGTCGTTGTCGTTGTCGTTGTCGCTGGTTGTAGTTATAGTTGTAGTTGTTTTAAGTGGTTTTTTTTTCTGCCAGTCCAGGCACTTGTAGTTTTTCTTTATTATTTTTACCTGCTTTCCTTGCTGCCATTCTGCCATTTTGCCCAAAGGCAACTTTTAACATTTAATGATGCTGCTTTGTATTTTAATACGCTTTGCTTGCTCGGCAGCCTCCCTCTCCCTCTCCCTTTGCCCCGTTTCCCCCTCTACTTTTAATGCTATAGCAGTACCCAGCACCGATCCTGGTCTCCCACACTCTCACGGTCCTACTGACAGCACGTGCCATAAGCAGTGCTTTGAAAAACTTTTAAGTAGACATGCAACGTGGCCAACCCCAACCCCAACCCTAACCCACAACCCCCAACGCCCAACCCCCAACCCCAAACCCCTTTCCCATCTTTGCAACCACTTTTAGTCACTCTCAGTCTCCATTTCCGCCCACATCATTCTGTTTTTTGGCTTTTGCGCTTTAAGTTGTCTACTCAGTTCCAATTTTTTGCGCTGCCTGCTCAGCCTGCCAAGGTGTTTGCAGCAATTTGTGTCACCCGGCTCGGATTCGGATGCCTGTCTCTGCTGTCCCGCTGTCCTGCTGTCCTGCTGTCCTGCTGTCCTGCTGTCCTTCTATCCTGCTATGCTTCTGGCCGTGTCCTTGGCAAACCAGCTGCTCCAACTTTGGCTCTATTCTCCATTCTCATGTTGTTGCTTGTTGCCTCAGCATGCGGTGTGCAGATTGCCCCAAAATTTAACCTGTTGCCATTCGCGTTTTAAACAGTTCGAATTTAGTTGATTTGAAGTTGAGTTCGACTTAAATTTCGATTTTGAGTGTGAAAAGTTTTGCGCTGTAGGCTCCGTGCCAGAGTCAAAGTCGGAAATGAACCGCATTCGAGTCGAGGCGCCCTTTTAATGCAATTCCAATTTAACTTCGTTACAGTTTCAATGCACCTTCAAATCGCATTCGTTGCGCCAAAACTTTTCGCCACTTTCCAAAATCACGAAGTAATTGCAATTCGCCAAATTTGTGAACAATTTACAAAATTAAGTTCGGCAAAGTTTCAAACACCCTGCCAGGTACGTCAAAGAGAAGCAGAGGGAGAGCGAGAGTGAGAGAAAGAGAATAAGAGAGAGAGGAGAAGCAGGAGGAGAAAACAAAGCCAAAACCATTGGCAATCTGCGGCTGAGTAAACGGAAGGGTAGCATACACCTGTAGTCACCACGAACTGAAAACTTATCAGCGCTCAGGATCCAATTGAGGGGCAAAGTTTGAGTGCTCAGTAAGCCAAGTCGTAGCAGATCATGACTCAAAGCTGGCCATGACTCAAAGCTGATTGACACTCGGGTCAATCAGAGAGCGTGGGAAGTGTAGAAGAAGCAGAAGATGCTGATGTCCTGTGCTCAGCATCATCTTTTATTTTGCATAAGGCAAATTCGAATGCAAATGACGTTGCTTGCTGCACATGCTCGTAGTCATTACAAATTAATTTCACACGTGACTAAGTCGACATGGCAGCAACTAGATGCAGTCAGGGATGACGCAGTGGAGGTGAGTCAGTTGAAGGGATGCCAACATCAGGTTGGGCAATGGCAACGGCAACGGGCAGCAAACTGACATTGTGTCACTCATACGACATTCAATTACGAGAAGTTGTTGCATCTTGATGAGCAGATGTGCCTTATAATATGCTCCGGAATTTCTGCTGCCCTGCTGCCCTGCTACCCTGCTATCCTCACCCCCCCGACCAACACTTGCCCCACTCTAAATGCCACATGCAACTGCATGCTGATTGCTGATCCCTGTAGGGAGCGCAATCGATGAAGTTGTCGATGCTGCTGACGTTGCATGCAACAGAAACTGTTGCATAAGCCAGGGGACAATGCTGTACTTCACTATATACATACACATATCTGTGTGTGTGCGTGTGTGAGTGGAAAATTGACTGAAAGCCGAATGCTAATAGAAACCTTTGCGTCATTCATGGCACTTTTTGAAACGCTTTTTATGATGAGTGAAAAACCCTGATTGAAAATCTTTCTTTAATAGAATTTCTTTAGAATAATATATATATGTATATATATCTATATCTATAAATATCTTACTTTAAACACATAGAAATTAAACTCTATTCTGAGAGAGCGAAAGAAGAAAGACGCACCAATTCGGCATTAATTCTTCGAATTGTTTACCATTCATTAATATAAATATTATTATTCAGAAAATTAACATTTCAGAAGCCAAATGTTGTCGAATAATCGAGTAACGATTGGTCTCTTTGGGTCTAAGCACAATACGATAATAATGTGAATTTATGCCAGATGAAGTTACCTACATGATGTACATTATTTACAAATACTCTGTAGAGTTGACCTTGGAAAGCTACCCCAACTCTAAAACTCTCCAAAGAAGTGAACCGAAGGAGTCCCTAATGCAGACTGCTTAAACTAGTCAAAGATTTCTATTTCCTCAAAATGTGAAATACACACACAAAAGTTTGTTGAACAGAACATAACAAGGTATATATTTATAGAGTGTGCATTTGCAATGAGAGAGCAAAGGTAGACCGAGAGAGAGAGTGAGAGAGAAAGACAGAGAGAAGCATAAAAACATATATAATAAAAGAAAGCTCTACAGCTTTCATACAGACTGGCAGACGGATGGACAAATATATATATAACTATATATAACTATGACTATATAAAATTAATATAATTAACTGTTCAACATTTACATAAATTATACTTAATATTTATTGAATTGTTTATGTATTTTATTTGTCCATTATTATAAAGCACTACAACTGTTAGCATTTGTTTACTTATTAGAATTCTGTTAGTTAACATTTGGGTTCTGTTGTGTCTTTGCTAAGTTTTCGAAGAGTGATGTGTCTTCGATAAGCTCTTGCAGTGTGAAGCTTTGCAAAAGATAATTTTCATGCTTATGCTAGATCTGTTAAATTCTTATGGCGGATATGTCTTTGTATGCAGGGTATACAAATTATACAGCGTATAATGAATGATAAAGTCATTATGTATACATTAGTTATATATCAGTTTCTTTTAGAATATTACAAAGCTGTGCAAAATCTTAAAATATTTGGAAATCTGCTCATCACTTGAAAATTGAGATTAGAACAATAATTTTAATTTCATCGCAGCTAACTAGTCTGCGTGTATTATAGGTATAGGGTATTTTGACAGTCGCCAACACACAATCTCTCTCTCTCTCTCTCTCTCTGTCTCTCTCTATCACTCTCTCTCTCTCTCTCCATCTCTTTATCGTCTTGAAAATAAGAAATTAGTGATGCGATTATTTTGTCATCTAATCGATTATTCTAATCGATTATTGGATATAATATGATTAATCGTGCCATCCCTAAGCATTCAGCGTTCGCAAGGAAATCAGATATTGATGAAACTGCATGTTATTTAGGGATGTCGAATATTTTTTAAATATCGTATCAACGATATTCTCTGTTTTGAAAAAATATCAAAATGATATTTATTATATCGTATTTAAATACCGATTTATCGATATAATTGATACTTTTATTTTTTCCAATTTTTCCCACAAAATAAGTAGCATTGTGCCCCACAATAAAAAGAGATAGTCTATATTAATCAAACATAACAATATAATTCATGATTCCATTTATAAGTTTTTTATGTGTAATACATATTAAGTATTTTAGGGCCAATATTTGGCTTATACTGATTTTAAAAATACGCGTTGCATTATATGTCCGTCATTTGGCTGCGAGAGTCACAAATTACGTATTTTATGGCGGACGCAAGTCGCTCTGAAGGCACTGAGCTTCCAGGTGTAATTAGATACCTAAGCGCAATTTTAGATAGTCCCGGCATGGCCGCCTTGTGCGAATTCCAGAATAGTATGGGATCACTTTCCCATGATGCTTGCGGCAAGCTAAGCTCACTGTGCTCCGACTCGTGTATTGAAAGGCGTTTTAAAATCGACCTCCATAAAGTTAACACTTGGGTCGTCAGTATTTTCGTCATCTGAAATCTGAAGAAATTAAAATGGAATCAATTAACATTTCTTTTTGTTTTCTAAAGGATCAAAATATTACAATATTAATATTAATTATATTACTGTGAGTTGTTATTAAAGGTAATACATAATTTCAAACTCTAAAATTTTACATACCGGTTTTTCTCGAGAAAATGTAGTCAATTCTTTTATTATGTCATTATGCCTCTTGATCCCCGATTGGTGAAATATACATCTTTTTAAATCTGGGATCAAGAAATGAAGATTTCACTAACCTTTTTTCCAATAATTTACGAAGCGAATCTTTAGTAAGGATGCCCTCGTCAGATTCCACTTTTACAGTTAGCATTTTTTTTAATAATAGTGAAATTAACGGGATCACCATACTGACAGTGACATAATGTTCACCGCTTATTTTCTCAGTCGCATCTTTAAACGGGCTCAAAAGGCTACAAATTTCACGGCAAATGTTGAACTCGTTAGATGATAGCATTTCTGGTAATCCTTTGGAATATTCAGCTCTCTCTATAAGAATAATTGCCACTTTGTTGGCAAGATCTAAAAATGACGTCAGCATATCAAGGCACGAATTCCATCGCGTTTCAACGTTTTGCTGCAAGGTCTTAATACAACCTTCCGCAATTCCATCATCGGCCTGGGCTTTTCGCAACTGATCCATTAATGCAGGGCTATGCTTGAAATGCATCACAATTCTTTTAACTTTGCCCAAAATGTTGGAAAATGACGACATCTCCTTTAGTATGTCATCTACCACCAAGTGGATTGTATGTGCAAAACAAGGGACATGTTTACCATTTCCATGAAAACATTTTGATGCGGCTTTCATATCATTTGCATTATCAGTGGTTAGAGTCGTCCACTTAGACTGATCAATATTGAAATCGTCGCACGCGTTCTCCAATAACGAACTTATATACTCGCTGGTATGGGACTAAATTAAATGCGAGAAATGTTGTTGTTTTTTATTTTAATTTAGCTATAGAAATAACAAAAAAGTGACAAATAACCAAAATTGACAGAACACAAGACAAACAAAATTAACAGAACACAAGACAAACACGATTGGCGATCACTATTAAACAAAACACAGTTAAAATACATATGTATATGTAAATATAAACTAACCTGGTCCATTCTAACTGCGCTTAAACAAATTGACTCCAGACATTCCCCATTGATGAAATGCGCTGTTATGGTTAGAAAAGATCGGGTCGAGTTTGTAATTGTAACAGCATCGCAGGTGAATGCTACGTCGTCCACTTTATTAAAAATGTCTCTAACCGTTGATACGCATTGCCCATATTTGTCTTCCAATAATGTTGTTATCTAGAAAATAGTATATATATTTAGCAAAGTCTATTGATTGATTTAATTAAATCATATTACATATTTTAGCATAATTTACCTTTAAAAGTCTCAGCATTCCTGAATGACTCCGTTATCGTTGGATGCTCTCCAATGTTCTTTACAAACTATAAATACAACATCGCGCCGAATTTTAGCGCCATTAATTATTCCGTGAAAACACTTTATTCGTGGAAAAACACACCACTACTTATTCATACATACCTTTTTAGACTCTGTACTTTAAAAAAGTACATAGTCTTCTAAGTTTGACGAAAGCGATTTGTGCGTAACAGGCAGAAGGAGTCATCTCCGACCCTATAAAGTATATATATTCTTGATCAGCATCAACAGCCGAGACGATATAGCCATGTCCGTCTGTCCGTCTGTCCGTCCGTATGAACACCTAGATCTCAGAGACTATATGAGCTAGAGTTATCAAATTTGGTGACAACACTCTTATAGTGTGCAGGCAGATCAAGTTTGTTTTAGATTTTTGCCACGCCCACTTCCGCCCCCGCAAATCGAAAAAACGTATTAGAAGAGCTACAGACTTGCCACACTTGTCAGATTTGATACACATAGAGTATGCATGTGTGCGGACGCTTTCATCGCGATCGAGCCATAAACAAAGGAGATTTTAAGGAATGAATGACCAACAAATTCATAAGGGCTGAGCAGCATTAGAGCAACAACAACAGCAAGACTCGCTACGAGTGCGCGGGTTCAAATCTCGCTGCTGACAATTTATATTTGAGTTTTATTTTTCAATTATTAATTAATTGTTGTTATTTTATTTAAATATATATTATAAATTCTGCATAATTTGTCAGAAAGTAGCAAAATCTTTAAGAAATGTAAATAATAAAATTTAGTTAGAAATTCGAATTTATGTACATATTTGTCAAATGCTAAAATTCGTGCTGCATAAGTATTGAGATTGCTGGCTGTGAAGCTCATAAGTCAGTAGCTCAACTTAGAAGACGTGGGATTTGCAAGCGAGAGGTATGGAGTTCCAAACTACAACGTCAGCTTATAATTTTCTTTTTTTAATTTTTGCCACGGGTCCTCACGAAAAGTACAGAGTCTCCCACTGTCGACTGCGGTCGACTGTAGTCTTACCCTCCTTCAGTTATAAATACTGATGCAAGGTACTATACTGTCGCATGCGCCTCGACTGATCCGCTTGTTTTGACTGCACTTCTTGAATATTTCAAAATGATTGTTTTTCAAGTGTGAAGCCATATTAGTTGTATTGCCTCTTGTTTTTATTACCTTCATGCATAGCTTACACTTCGCTGTGCCGTTTTTGAAATCACTGTAATATTTTTTTTTTCAAATTTAAATCCATTTTGTCCGAGAACTTTGCGAGTTTGAACTTGATTCAAAGAGTGACCAATGCACATATATCGTAAAATATAAAAAAAAAAATCGCATATTCTATATTTGGGAAACAAAATATCACGATATAAATATATCATTTTTTATAAAAGTATCGATATATTGATATTTTGATATATTATCAAGAACCCTATTGCAGTTGCTCTTGAATCACTTTGACGAAATGCCGTTCAGTCCGCGAACTGCCCAAATCTTAATTGTACTCCTGGTGATGATTTTGCCCCTGCTCACATGCTTCTTACTGGACGGTAAGTATTAAATGAATTAAAGATCTTCCACCTGCTTTACAAATTTTGCGAGCTACGCACGTGTTGGCAACTGTTTATGTGCTCTTTGGAATTACGAAGGCCCATCCCAAGCACAAGCCCAAATTTATTCTCTTCTGGCTGGGCATGACGTCAGTCCTGATGATCATACTGATCACTATATCTCTGGCCTGTTTATCCAGATATTACAGAATGGATTCCAAAATCTTGCGTGATTTCATTCTGTCGATTCTCGTTGCTGGTGAGTATTCTGATTAACTTCGTTAGAATTTCCTTTCGTAAATCTGGCAATTGCAGCTACCATTGCCTATACGATGAGCATTATGTACAAGGAGTATATAAGGCTTACTCTGGGTTCTGTGGAACCAGAAGTACAGATGACTCAATAGAAATCATGGTCATCTGTGTAAAATCTTAAACTTCAAGCTTAATAAAGATTCAGTTCCTCCAGATACGAGCTAAAAGCTAGCCTTGGTTTCTGAATGGGGAAAGGTCCTTGCCGGTGGTGCAGGTGGTGCAAATGCAGCTGCAGTTATTCAGAACTTAAGCCACACACACTCAGGTTGTCCTGCTGTGCATCCATACAATGGATCTGTGTGGAGTGTGCAGAGTCCTTGCTGAAATTTAATTGTTGCATGCAACCTGAAGGTGGCAAACCAGTCAGAAGCCGACTGCAGCTGCTGGCCAGCAAAAGGATGCTTCCGTTGGTAGCAGCTGGACACCTGCTTAGCTGCCAGAGGCACATGTCCTTTGGAAAATGGAAAATGACACAAATTGATGAGATTTTCTTTATTCGATTAAGCTGCGTTTGCTTTTATCGCCGTCAACTGGCAATTTTTGGTTCTTCGGTCAGCTGGCTCTTAAAGGATCTGCTAGCATGTCCTGCGTTCAATAAGTATAACATATCAGCAGCATTGGGGCCATGAAAACAACGCGAATCGTTTTTATTAAAAATTTCATTTTCATTTGCAACGCGAAAATGGGAAAATGCGAAAATGGCAAAAATGTGGCAAACATGAAATGTGAGCAATAAATGGCTCAAAGTCCTTGAGCTCCATTCGCAAAACCCAAAGCCAAAACCCAAAAACCCACTTGCAATAACGACGTTTCTTCATCTTCCCCTGCCTCCTCCCTCGTCCCCATCGTAGAATTGCCTGAGGCATTGCGTTGACGTTCGAAAATTAAAATTACACAGCAAAACTTGCAGTGCAGTGTACAAATATGCGACGGAAGGAAGGCGACAGACAGCGAGGGCAGCTCAAGGAAACTCTAAGGAAAAACAAACTGAAATACCGGAAACGGCGTCCATTGGCGCTGGCGGCCACAATTATTATTTTATCCTAAGTCGAAGCTCGCCTAGAAATTGAGTAAACACGAAGCGAATAAAATATGAATAGTCAGAAAGTAATCCATCTCTCTTACTCCATCTATCTATATGAATATCTATCTATCTCTCGCTCTCTTTAGCAGCTTCAACTGTTTTATCGAGTATCTCACAATGACTCTCAATATTGTAGGGTTTAATAAGCGGCACTTTAGATTAATTGTCCTGAAATATGAGAAATCAATTTAAAAGCTGACTTTACAAGACTTTTACTCTGTAATGTGATTCAGCACTAGGCATTGGCCCAGTCCAAATAATATATATATATATAGAGATGTAAATCTTTAAAGAGCATATCAACACTTTAATAACCAAAAGATCAACATGCTGCAACACAACGATCTGCTGAGTATACCTCATCTGTGACGTATGCAGAGCATAGCGAGAGGGAGAACAATAAAAATGTTTAAGCAAAATGCTGAGCTATGAAAATAATATGCCAAAGCAATTTTGATTTATATTTTGCCGCAGGCAAAAGCCGACTCAGTGTTGAACCCAAAACCTAAACAGTGGACCCAGTTGCTGCAAGACACACAAATACATTTATATATATATATATATGTATATATACATGTGTATATACATATATATATATATATATATGTAGATATGTAAGCGGAAAAGAAAAAAATATAAACCAAAATGCTGCTCAAGTGAACTTGAAGCTCCAAGCACCGAAAACCTTTGCATTCTGTGCGCAATTAGCCTCACAATGGAACCCGATGTGCATGTGTCCCATTGTGTGTGTGTGTGTGTGAGTGTGTGTGTGTGTGCTTGTGGCATGCAGCTACGGCATCGGCCAACAGGTGCCTCCCCCACCTCAGACAGCAGTCGGCAGTCGGCACATACTCGGGCCAAGCACTTAAAATTTAAAGCGTTTCGAGTGTAATTGCGCGGTAGCCGTTAACGAGCCGCTTGTTAAAGACCAACCCCTTGCCATCCCTTGCCTTTTAGCAAATAAACCACGTGGTTAACGGATAGCGAAAGAGTAAAGAGTTAAACGATACTCGACCAGCAACATACCCTGCAATAAACAAATAATGGATTGCATCTGTTTAGGTTGCACATTGACAGATGTGCACCAAATATTGGAAATTGAGTTTGCGGCAAATTAATTATTCCTAGTTGATGCCACACAGTGGGGCAAAAGAATGTGGGCAATGGGCAGTGGGCATGGCAACAATGGGAGCTGCAGCATAGTCAGCATGCCATTAGGGCTTTGGCCACAGGTAAGCGGAGTCCTTCGACGCCATTGTTGATGTGCATGTTATTGTTATTGTTGTTGCTGTAGTTTCTGTAATTGTTGTTGTTGTTGTTGCAGCTCTTGGCTTCGCTTTAATTAGCATTTCAATGGCGAGAGATCTGCGCATAATAATTTCATTGCATTTATGTTAACAAGCTGACCTTAAAGAGTGGTAAATTTGTGGCAGGGCAAGACGCCTCCAGCTGCCACAGAATTGAACTTTCATATGTGCTGCGGCAACCAAAACTATGCAAGTTTAATTAAAGTTAAAGCACACTCTTCGTGTGTGTGTGTGTGTGTGTGTGTGTGTGGCGCCACGATTTAATGCATGCCGCATATAGTGTGGGACAGTGTGTGGCAGCTGCGGTCAATGCATGGCAAATTGAATACACTAATTGACACCTGTGACACCCACAGAATTGGCAGAACTTCTGGCTGCAGTCCCCGAGGGGAAGCAAGAAGAGCAGGGAGTCCTGACCTAAACAAACAAACGAAAGAAAAAATGAAAATAATGAAAATTCTGCGGCTTGGGCACCTCAATCAAGCATAAGAAAAATGTAAAAATGTCTTCAAAGCGGTGTCAGAAATTAAAAATAAACAAATTTGTATGCACAACAACAGAAGCAACACCAACAGCAATGTGAAGGAGACAACAAAAGGAAAATGCAGAAAGGACGAGACACAGGAAGACCAAGAACAGCTGCTGCTCATTTGAAAGGTATTTGTTGGTTTAAGAATTTATTGTAGTTTGATAAGAGTAACAAACTTGAATGTTTGTCCACACCTACATACATATTCATATAGTATATGTACATAAAACTGACTGTAGGGTCAACGTTTGTATGTAATTGTAGTTTAATTCTTGATCTACTAGCTGGCATACGTTAAGTATGAAAAGGCGCATAGCTTAACTTCTTACTCTCTTGAAATCTGCTTGCAGAGAGTCTACAGTATTTGATGTTGTAATTGCTGCGAGAAGGTTTCAAAATACAATAACAATTTTGAATATTTCTACTCTCAGCTTCACTCTCCTCTGCTTTGAGCACAGCAACAACACTTCCAATAGCTTTGTTGTTGTAATGCTGTTGTGCTTGCTGACTACGAAGATGGAAGAATCAAAGAGCGTAAAGTAACGGAAAGTCTGTCGCTGATACAAAGAATGTCAAATAAATATTAATTCAAATAATAAAAGTTCTCTTAAGCTTATATTAGAATACTGGTTAGACAAGTTAGTAAAACAGTTCATTACTAAAACCAAGCAATAACAGAATAGAATACAAATTTAATAGAGTAATTTATGATTGTTATTTATTAACTAATATTCTAATATATGTGTGTACATATGTAGTCACATATATCTGCATGTCTGTACATATATAGCAGTTACTTGATTTATCTCTATCCCTCTCCCGTGATGAACTTCTAGCTCTACTTTTATGTCTGCTCTTGGTCTCTGCCAACAAATGAACCATTTGCGTAATTAATATTTACCTCTCATTGTTGAATTTTTGGTCTCTTCAAAAAAGTTTTGTGATTTGTTCGTTGTTGTTGTTGTTGTTTGTTTCCTGTTCGTTGCGCGCAGACTTACAAATTACGCACTAATTAAGCGGCTTCTGCTGCGGCGTCGACCATTTTTCAAAAAGTCCTTGGCTCACTTAAGGCAGAGCAGAAGCTGCTGAAGGACCACACGGTCAGTGTGGGACACGGCTTTTGGGTCAGCTACAGCTTCAGCTTCAGCTTCAGCTTCTGGCTTATTCTGATCACCTAGGAGCGTCGAACTTGCAATGCGCATTAAGCGACAAAAGTTAATGTGCATAATTAATTTGCTTTTGCACTTTGCAGAGCCTTCATTTTCTTTTGTTTTGTTTTGTGTTTTTAGTCCCCCTTTTTGTTTATTGTTGTTGTTGTTGTAGTTGTTGTAGTTGCTTTGTTGGTCCGAGCATAAATCAAATTGAAGTGAGCTGTCGACACGGGTATTCAAATTCAGCTTTCAGTCAAAAATATCTTGGCTTGAGCAGGGGGGGCGGAGGCGGGATGGAGAATTTGTGAATGGTGAATGGGGGATGGCCAATTAAGCTGCCAAGTTGCCAAGTGGCGCACGTGAGGCACAAAAGCCGCAGCTGTTGGCAGCCGGCAACAAATTCATCATACGCACTGAGTAACATTTTTAATTGGCTGTGAAATTAAATTTCACCCAACGCACACCTGACGGTGCCTAAGATCCTTACGACACACTGCAGGTGATTGGGCGGTTGGCTGGTTGGGTGGTTGGGTGGTTGTGTGGCTGAGTGGTTGCGCGGGCTGATGGATTTTAGGCAGCAAATTCAATTGGCATAACATCGTGCGCAATAAACAACTTCATTTGGAAAATTTACTACCAGATAATTGAATAGCTTCCAGCAGCGACATAGACAATCGGGGCTCTAGTCGAAAGCAGGCTCAGCTGGCTTCTATTCTCTTTTTTCTATATTCTGCGCCCCATGCTCAACTCTTATAACATGCAAATGCCACAGCCACATTCAATAAACTCAATGTCAGGCAACAAATAGACCAAATTATATGCAAACCTACAAGCAAACACACGTGCAAAAGCAACACACTTGCCTGCTTGCCACTTGCCACTTGCCACTTGCCACGGCTTAGACATGCCGCCGAGCCACTTAGGGGCACAAAAATGCCATTGCTATTGCCGTTCCCATTACCATTACCATTGCCATTGCCATTGCCATTGCCATTGCCACTGGCTGTGGCTGTAGATGTGGCAGTGGCAATACCAACTAAATTGAACGACAAAAGTGCGTGCAATTGGCAGTCAGCAGGCAGCAGGCAGCAGGCTCCAGCTAGAAGCCGCCACCCCTCAAAGCGTTAGATATTGTGGCCATAAGTCGAGGGGTCGTATGCGTGATGTGAGCACATTTGCCTACAAGAGAGCAGCCAGGAGCCAGCAGTCAGCAGCTAGCGACAGCAATCCAAAAGATACACACGTACTGCAAACTGTATCTTTAAAATGGCAAGTCAACTTCTAGCTTAAGCCATTGCCTTGATGTCTCTTTCAGCAAACGCTTCGAAATATTTGCAAATAGACAAAAACAAATAAATGTAACAATAATAATAACAATATTTGACGAAGGATTTTATTGTTAACTTCATAATTCATTAAAAGTTATTCAAACTGCAATTGTTAACAGTAATTCATATGAAATGTATTATAAATATTTGTATTAAATTTATATATAATAATTAAATTAGTGCAATTAGTTTACTCAAGTTCAAGCCAGCACTCTCTTATTTGTAGTTTCAGAACCTTTTTGATTAATTTTAATCAATGTTGCCTGCCTGACTGATAATGTGTGGAAGCTCGTAAACTTTTGCTACAAAAAGTTGTCTAATTCCTTGAATTGAGCTCAACTTAAACTTGTGTTGTTTTTCTGTATTTACTTTTAGTTGTTCTCAGTTCGTTGACGTTGTTGTTGTTGTTGTTGTTTTTGTTGCCAATAGTGCTGGGAATTGGGCCTATTAATAAATTTTTCGGCTGGGAATTACCACTTACAGTCAAGCTGACCAAAACTTTTGGCTTTTCAGCTTCTAAGTCACAATTGCGTCACATTTATCAGCTGCCATGACGATGTTGAGCAAATGGCTGAGCCCGGACGTTGTTTAAGATCCGTCGAGGGATTTAAATGTTGCCACCGCGCGGCAGCGTGACGGCGTGGCAAGCTGTAGCCGATGCTGAAGCTGGAATCTGTCCAACATTTTGTGTGTGTTTTGCTAAATGTGAGAGATTTTGATTTTGTCGCTGTACTCGTAAGTATTCAGCATGTTTAGTTGGTCGCCTGTGTCGGGAATTAGGGTTTCCCAATGTGTCGAGCGGGGGGAATGGGCAGGAATGGGAATTGGGGATTGGGGCAGGCAGCAAGCAGCAGGCAGCAGATACGAATATATTCGTACATTTGAATGCATATGGCGAGTTGTGCATTCAGTTGGCTTTAAGCTTTTTGCATGTTTCGGCTGCGGTTGTCGTCACAGTGGCCGTTGCTGTTCCTGTTGTTGTTGTTGTTGTAGCTCATAAATAATTCAAATAATTTACACGCTTACTTAAACGTTTGCAGGCGCCGCTTGTGCGTGTGCCTGTGTGTGTGTGGGTGTGTGTGGGTGTGTGTGGGTGTGTGTGTTTTTATGTGTGGATGGGCATACCGCATTATGTGGTTCATTGGTTTGTGCCACACGCCGCATTGCTCCATGCAACCAACCAGCCAGCCGAAGCATAGCAATCAACTAGGTCCGTTGATGTTGCTTTTACAAGTTAACTAAAGTGAACTCAACTAAACTTTTCTCTACACCCACACATACACACACACACACACAACACAAAAACACACACGCAGTAGCTGCCAACTGTTGTTGGTTTCTGTGGTTATACATTTTCATATCATGCTTAAATATTTTACACCAATTTTGAGCTGCCCTTGTTGCAGTTGCATTTGATATTCATAAAAATTGGCAAAGCTGCAACATTTCGCAATATCGTGCCCCATAGAGAGTCACAGTTTGCAGTTGCATGTCCAATAACCATGACCATCATTTTCCACCATATTCCATATTAACCTATTTGATGAATCATTCAAAGAACACTGAGTATTCATATTCGTATTCGAAAATTTAAGGAACACCTGCTCTCTGAAACGATTTCAGAATTATGTGACGTTTGGGATGTTCAAAAGTTCAGATACGTTCTACACTTGCGGATCTCTCACTCTCTATTCGTATCCCACAATATTAAGTCTATTCTTTGCGTTATGCTCGACAGTCTTAAATTAACTTTCGTTCTGATGCCCAGCAATTCTGTGAATATTCAGTGAACTTTAATTACCTTTTACATTTTACTTAATAAATTTATAAAAATGAATAAAATAATATGAATAAATGGTGAAGTGAATCAATTGCAAACTTTGCGTTTTTATTTGGTTATATATAGCTCTTAGAAAGTATTCTCTTATATTCCAAAAAATGTATAATATATGTAATGATGAATCATCTGAAATATTGCACAAAGTTGTGTTTTTATTATTTTATATTATACATATACATATTATAGTCTTCTTCTTGCTCTGTGCAGTGTTGCTTTTTTAGCACATTTTAGCCCCTTTTTTCCAAATCAGCCATTTTCTTCGGAGATTGTGGCAACACTGGCCACCATAATAAATGCTGCTGAATCTTGTTGAAATTCATCAGTAGCAGGTTGTGTCTCTTTCGGACGACATCCTAGCAAATATTTGAAAATTCGTTGATCCTTTTATTAATAAAAATAAATTTAAATATTTTGGAAAATGGAAACATTCACCAGAGCACTGGGTATTTTCGGAACAGTCGTCAATTTTTTACACTCGGTTTGCCTTTTCGCAACTATATGCATTGAGTTTCTAAATGCCCCACATTATACACAGAACGGTACGTATACATATGTATATATATACACATCTATGAGTAACTTTTGTATATTTTCAGATTTGGTATCCTGGTTGCTGATTGTGGCTATTATAACAGCTTTCATGGCTTTCAATACTTACGTCTTTGAGCGCTTGCTCAGGAACGATCGCAGGCCTTTGCTACTCTGGCTCACAGTCTCCATGTTTTTTGCAATATTTATAATTGTTGGCATATGCCTTGGGAAGATTCCAAACACGTCGCTGATAGTGTTTATCATTTTATTAAGTGAGTAATAATTAAATAAGTTTGATTTGCTACCAATGATTAAACATTATATACCTTTCTCCAAACAGTTTTCCTATTAATCTCGTCTGTCATAATCGTAATCTCAAACAGACAAAGGGAAACAGAATTCCCTAACTTAACTGATGATAGCACTGTGTAATTTACATTGCAAGTAAAGACTGTTAAAAAAGATTCTGGATTCGATAACTATAAGGCTGTGATGGATACTTCGATGAATAGACTTTAAAGTAAATGGATCATATTGAATTCTCAAAGACAATCTCAAACTAAATAGTGTTTTTTAAGTATTTTCAAATTTTTAGTTGTATTTATTTATAATCAACTTAAATATGCTATATTTTAACTATATTACTATTACTATTACTATTACTATTACTGAACTATTGTTGATAATATATCAAAATATCAATATATCGATATTTTTTATAAAAAAAGATATGTTTATATCGTTTATGTGTTTCCCAAATATCATATATGCGATTTATTTTTTGTTTTTGATATTTTAAGATAAGATATTTGTGCGTTGTCACTCTGTGAGTCTAGTTCAATCTCATTTAAGTGATCGGAGACAAAATGAATTTAAATTTAAGGAACAAATATATCATATATCACATGACGAAAATGCAGATGACCCGTGTGTTGACTTTATGGAAGCTCATAATAGGTCAATATTAAAACGCCGCCAATGCCGGAACTGGCTCAAGTCGCTCTCAGGTATCTAATTATACCTGGAAGTTCAGTGCCATCAGAGCGAATTGCGTCCGCTATAAAATGCGTCATTTGTGACTCTCGCAGCCGAATGATGGATTTTCATAGCCCGCAACGCGTATTTTTAAAGTCAGGGAAACCCAAATATTGGCACTAAAAATGCTTACTATGTATTACACTTACAAAACTGGAATCTCATATTTATGTTTATTATAACTGGAATCTTATGAATTATATTGTTATGTTTGATTAATATAGACTGTCTCTTTTTATTGTGGGGCACAGTGCTACTTATTTTTTGCGAAAAAGGGGAAAAACAGAAATATCAATTATATCGATACATCGATATTTAAATACGATATATTAAATATCATTTTGATATTTTTTTAAAACGGAGAATATCGTTAATACGATATTTAAAAAATATACGACATCCCTATTTTTAATTATAATTTATTCTTATACAAATAGTTTATTTATTTTATGTTTACATTTTTTAATAAAGCGCATTCATGCAATATGCATTTAAGTAACGGTGTATTATAAATGCCACTTTATGCACAATTCGACAAGGCAATTGAGTGACAGAGAGCCATTTCAATACGCTCTCAAGTTTTCGCTCTCTATCGCCCACTCAACTCGCAGACCGACTATTCAGTTTCCAGTCTACGCTGAACTCTCGTTCAGAGAGAGAGTCATCTCCGGCGCTGCGAGTAGTGTTTAGCGTTAACCTGAAAGCTGAAACACAAATACATATATTTATATAGTATAGTTTAGTGTTTGAAGACTTTAAACATGCAAGTCATTCAGTTGTGGGGACTTACTATTGCCGTCTTGAATGTTATGTATTCATTTGCGTATTTGGGAACCTCATGGAGCGACTTATACTTAGCTGATGAAGGCGGTAAGACATTTACATCATGTAATTCTCTTTACTGGTATTTATATGTTCGAACTAGTTCAACGAGTCTCTGCTTCTTCTAGATATATTGCCTTGGGTGTGGATTGTTATCTATACTTGTAACGCTGCACTGAACACGTATCTCTTTCTGAGGTTACTCAAGAGCGATCTCATAGCCTTAATGCTTTGGTTCCCTTTTACCTGCATGCTAATTCTCTTTCGGCTCTTTGGTATTCAGTATGATAAACTGAGTTCAACGTACAGAATAGTCACAATACTTACAAATGGTGAGTAATTGCGTTTATTCATGATTATTACATAGAACTAACAATGGACTTTCTTTCAATAGTTTACATATTCATCTCGCTCATTATTATGGCGCTTGTTTATAGAAATTTTGCGAAGCCAAGAAAGGAAACTCCCATTAATTCGCCAGCACAGCCCTGGCGAGCAATTAACCGAACTGGAAAATCTGTATCATCTCCCGCGGATAACACTATTGCCCGTAATCGGATTGAATCAACTAATTTTATTACACAGCCTGATTTCTATGCGGAAAGAAATGAGAGAATTGTTGAGCCTCTATCTATTGCAGCAGCACATAGGTTGAATCACCACGATTCTGATTTCAATTGTTGTGATAATACGAGCTGTGACGGAGATAATGTATCTGGAGGAGGTGGATGTGATGGAGGTGGCGATGGAGGTGGATGTGATGGAGGTGGCGAGGGGGGTGGATATGATGGTGGTGGCGATGGAGGCGATGATTGTGGAGGCGGCAATGATGATTAAGACTTAAACTTAAACTCGATCAACAGCTAAAGCCTGCCGTCATCGAATTAATAATCTCGAATAAGTCATGGGTCAACTAAAAGTTGCACTCAGCTTAACAATATACCACTTAAATTGCCTTAAAGTAACTATACATTTTAAATGCTCTGCATTGTTACTAACTTCTTTTATATTTATTGCTATTAACACTAATAAGCAATGTGTACAATTTATTTATTTACACCAGAAGAGTGTTCACACTTCGACTAAATACAAATGGTATTTGCTGTATTTGTTTTCAATGCGAATGAATGTATAGCACGTGCTCACAATATTTGCACAGTGTACGCTCTCTCAATTGCCGATTCACTTGCTCACTCGCTTGCTCTCTCACCTTTACGGCTCTCTCCTTCTCTCTGACGCTCTTTAACACTGTTGTTTCGCGTTCTCTTCGTGCGAGCGAACAACACGTTCACTCGCCAGTCTACGCAGAGCGCTCGCTCGTAGCGGCAGCTCCTAAAGTCTGCATTTTTGTTAATCGCAAAAATGAATAATAATAATAAACAACAGCAATAAAATAACGAGTATATTCATGTATTCACACACTTCTTTAGAATTCGTGTTTGTATGAGATTCAATCAATAATGGAACAGATTTCAATTAAAAGCTTTGGAGCTGGGGCTACAAAAGTGGAATCATTTATAAGCTTATTCTCTTTTTGTTTAAGCTTCTCAAATGGGATCCGCAGTATTGTTGTACTCTTATACATTTGTTGTATTAATATCCATCCATCTTTGCAGCTGATCATCTCAATCGGATTGATATGATGAAGATATTTGTATATCTGTAAATGGTGAGTACAGATATTACACGATGAGAAACTATACAAAACTGAAATTTAACATCTCATTTACCAGAATATGTTGGCCGGCGAGTCCTCATTTGCTTATCAAGCCAGCCATTCTTAACTGATTGGTATTAGCTCTTCTGATGATAATAATAATGAGTATTTACCAAATGCATTTGAAATAGAATTCAGTTCATCAAACGTTAATCAGAAATTCTGATAAGAATTGTCACGATGATATTTATATTGGAAAGGACAAGGGTAACTAGCTGTGCTGATAAGGATGAGGGATGTGCGTGTGATAACAGAGATGATGATAACGGATAGCAGACATTCGAAGTGAATAGAACGTTTATCAATAGTCATGTACTACCTCAATCTCGTGTGTGATTATTTCACAATTAAATTACTTGGTTAACTGTTGGGTTGACTTGTAACTACCCTATGAAACTCTCTGCACCTCAGGAAGAGACTGTAAGTACAAATGTGCTGAATTGATTTGTATTTAATACATATTTTCCCATTCTTCTGTAGTTTTATGTTAACAATAAATGAATTGATGGACAATTAACACAGTTTTCAGTAAAGGGTATGCGTAATTCGAGAAAACAATGAGGCATTTAAATAATTGTTTGTTATGTGAATGGGTTCCACAGCACGTGCTCGCCGCCTTTATACTCTCTTTGCTGTCTCTCCCTTTGGTATCTCACGCTCCGCAACTCTCCCGCAACAACCCAGTCTCACACTCTCTTGAGGGGCTGACCAGCAATACGGTCGCCAGTCTACGCTGAACCCTCGTTCTGGGCGAGCGGTCTCGGGTTCGGATTCACGTTTGTTCATGCCGTAAGAGCGAATCCATTGCCACAACAGAAGGAACGGAACGGCACTCGTTGCACGCCAAGATGAGTACATTTTTGGACTTGGGCCTTGGCATTTGCCTAATCAATGTATATTACTCGCTATCATATTTGCTCATGTGGTGCGTGGAGCTGCAACATGACTATGAGAAGGGTAAGATTACAGAGTAATGTTTCATTTACTGTAATTGTTGTTCAACTAAAGACCAGATGTTTTGTTTTCCATAGACAATGAGACATTTGTTTGGCTAGCTGTTTATACCTGCAACCTTTTCCTCAATGTGTTTCTCTTCTTCGGCCTGCGTAAGAGATCTCGTCTGGCCATTCTTGTGTGGTTCTCTTTGACATTGCTCTGGTTTCTGCCCAAGCTGTATGGCCACTCAAGGGGTTGCCGTCTGGACAGACGTGGGTCAATGTACCGCATTGTTAATCTTGTTATGGAAAGTGCGTATTTGTCTCTCATTATTGTAAATCAAGCTAATCCATTACGTACCCATTCCACAGTCTATGTGATTATATCGTTTATAGTCATGCTCTTGCTTTACATTTATATGCCCCTAAGGAGGAAGTGCCCTGTGGTTCCCCTGGTTCGACAGCGCTCTAGGAAATCCTATAATGATGATCCCTCGGACATCCAAATGGTTGACTTAATGGCGAAGCCTGCCAGCTCAAGTGAGCAAATAAATACAAAGCTGATCCACACTGGTTGCGTGGATCAAAAGGTCAGCAGCTTTGAGTTTCACCAGGCTGGGGATGGCAACGACAATGATTAGACGATGATGTATATAACACAAACACACAAAACACACTTAACATTCCCGCACAAGCTTAGAAAATGTACAACTTAAGTATTTTGATATTGTTATTTTTGGGAGCAAAGAAAATGTAAATTGTTGTCACAAACTTTGTCATTCGTTCCAAAGATGCTCACCTGATGCACTGACTAATGGTTAATAACTAAATATATATACAGACATACATATATATATATATATATATATACATATACATAGTAAATTTGTTAAGTTTATGGATATTTTAATGCCTGACAATAAAAGAGCTACGACTTGTTGTCGTATTACTGCAGAATTTCTGTTTGAATGTAGATTTCAATTATTTCCTGGGATATTAATGTACTTATCTTAAAAGCCAACAGAAGTTTTGACAGGAAAACAAACAGTGAGACATACAAACAGACAGACAGACACACAGACAGACTGACAAATGAAGAGAAACTTAACTAACTTTGGTAGTAGCTTTTGGCCCAACTCCCTTGGCACAATGCTGCTGCTGCTGCTGCGGCTGTTGTTGTTGTTTATTGGCTCAAACTGAGATGAAAACTGGGCAAAGAAGCAAAGGGATTACGATCAAAGCGTTCGATTGAGTGTGTCAATAAATTCCTGCCAGTCGCCCGAGTGCTGAACATTTGTCCGGACATCAGCGATAAATAGTTGCCACACCATCGCCCCACAACTCCCCCCCCTCACTCCAGCACAAGCAGGCTGTTCCCTTAACCCGCCGAGCAAAACTCTCTAGAGCATTTGGCCAAAAGTTTTCGTGTGAATTTAGTGCGGCTCATTAAGTTGACCGGGCTACGTTGCCATGTGTGTTTCTCAGTCCCACAAACGTCAGTCATGTGTGTAGTTCTCTGTAGCTGTGTCTCTCTCTGTGAGTGTGTGTGTGTGTGTGTGTGTGTGTAATAAGCGTGTGTGTCAATGGCTTTTTGTTCAAAACTTCATTATGTTGCACTGATGAAGAGGAAATTGCTTGGGCCATTGTCATTCGCAAAGTAATTCCTCTCAAAAGAGCGCAAACATTTTCGCCGTTGTTGCCACACGCATTTGTCAATCTTTTACTTTCCTTTCCCATTTCTTTTCATTTCTTTTACTTTCTTTCTTGCTTTCTTTTTATTTAATTTAACTTCTTTGTTCTTCTTCGTTTTTTGGCACGCTTAGTATGGTTTAAATGAGCGCTCTCATTAAGAAAATTAATACTAGGCATTCATTAAAAGTGTCAAAGTGCGCACATTAAAATATCATATAAAACTCAAACAGATCCTTGGCCATGTCCTTGGCTACGCTTTGGCTTTGGCTTTGGCTTTGGCTTTGTGTTTGTGTTTGTCTTTGTATTTGTATTTGTATTTGTGTTTGCCTTTGTTATTGTGTCTCGATTTTATTAACAAACAAACATTAAAGATACATAAAATGTTGACGCAGCGATGCGCAGCTTTGTTTTCCGCTGCTCATAAAAAAGTATTACACAGAGAGCGAGACAGACACCAATAGAGAGTGAGAGCGAGAGAGAGAGAATATACACTTTTAGTATATGTCGTCGCAGGGCATCTCATAAAACTAAACCGCAATTCATCAGTAAATTCATTTCGGCCCCATCAACTGGTCGATAGCATTTGCTCAGCTTCTTCTTGTTGTTGTTGTTGTTGCTGCTACCGCTGCTGCTCTGCTTGTTGTTTTTGCTGCCACCCAACAACTGCAAATAATTTAGTGCGCCGCCTGAAAATATGCTACAGTTTTATGCGCTCATAAAATGCCCAAAATTGTTTTTATTATATGTAATTATTGTGTTATGCATGTAAGTTTATTGCCATATATAAAGTTGCAAATGAACTGATGATTCCCAGATCAAATATCTATTTCTATCTCTATCCCTATAGTTATCTCTGCTTCTGCCCACACACACACACACACACACACATTAAATTTGAGCTCATTTTCGGTTGTCAGTTGTCAGTTTTGCTGCTTATCTGTCGCACATTTATAAGGGCAAATTATTAAGCTTTTTGCTTAACTTTCAGCCATTTGAAACAATGGCACAAAGTCAACAAACTTCAACAGCAATTGGCCTTGCAACGGCAGCAGCAGCAGTGGCAGCAGCAACAGCAGCAGCAGTGGCAGTGGCAGCACTAAACTGCAGCACGTTTGTTAGTTGGGGGAAAGTTGATTTTATGTCACGCACTCTTGCAATGGAAAAGCTAGCTCGTTCTTAATGCTCCCCATCAGGCACAACACACACACACACACACACACACACACACACGCCCAGAGAGACACTCGCTTACAGATTATTGGAGATAGTTTTCAACTGCCACACGTAGCGTGCTGCAAGGGGTTTGTAGTGTCGTGAGTGCTACGATTGCATTATAGCTTTAACTTTCTGGCTCATTAGGATGATGTGCACACTTATTAAATGTGTAGGTTAAAACTGCCAACGGGTGTGCATTCAAAATGGCTCATTTCAGATTCCACATTGCTCATTGCACAACAGCAACAACATATTTAATTAAAATTCCTTTTTATTGTGCTATTGCTTCTGCTCACTTCGCCCTCTAAGTCCCTATAGAACAACAACTCAACAAAATTTTGGTCTATGCCTGGAAATCATTTAGTTTTCGACAATCAACTGCACCAAGTTGCACTTTCAAAGTTGGCAAATAAACTTTATTATTATAATTGTGTGCATTCTGTACACATGATCTACTTCTAGCCCAACTTTAACTTGCATTTAAATGAAATTTTACAAGCCAACTTGCTGCTTAAGTTGATAGCACTTTCAGTTGATCGAATTGTTGAGACTTTTTCAGTGGAAAATGTGATTACAAAAGTCCAAATCTATTATTAATATTAATATTATTTTCACATCATTTCATTATAGTTTACTTTTACAAGGAAGAACACAAGATTCTCTTTCGTTAGAGATATTCTGTTACTAAGAATTTCCTTGGAATTGAGTCGACTTCTCTATAAGTTGTCATTACTTAGAAAGATGTGAACTGTTCAACATTAAGAGATGATGGTATTTATCTACTTCTCTGCAAATTGAAACTTAAACTTAGCATCACCTTCCTTCCATTGCAGATTGTTCTCTCAAGCAGGACTTTATTTATAGAGAATACTCTATGAATGTCCGTAAATATGAGTAACCTATTGCATCTGTGTTAAATTATTAAATTATTAACTTTAAACTCCAACTTAACTTAACCTTAAACTCAACTGAATTCCCGAGTTCAAATCACATAGTTCAAAGGCAATTGATCTTTTCGATTGTTGTTAGCAACTCAAAAGCAATTCCATAATCAAAGTCTCAGTTGTATTGTTAAAGTTCAAGTTCTCCATTTATTGCCTTCTCTTTTGTTAGCCATTCAAAGGCATTAACTTTAATCAGTGCCATGCGGCGTATGCGTAATGTGCGTTGGAATAGGCAACGCAGAATTGCTTGGAGTTTTGTTTTTTTTTTTTTTTTTTTGGGTAAGGGGAATTCGCATATATTTTATAGAACAAAGCACAAATGCAACAATCAAAGTTTTATTGTTGTTCAAATATTGAATAAGGAAATGTTAAAGTGGCAGCAAAGAGTGGGTCGTGACCCCACATAAGCCACAAAGGCAGCGCCAACTTAAAAGACAATCACGAAAGGCCTCCCACAAAGAGGGGAAGGGGGAACGGGAACGGGAACGGGAGCGGGAGCGGGAGACGGAGGTGGGTCTGATGCTGACCAGCAAATGAATGAACGTCGTAATAATTGCAGACGCCGGGACGCTTCCAAAATGTCACGTACTGGCAATAAACCGCTGCTAATTTACGATGGCCTCTGGGCCTGGACATGGACATGGACATGAACATGGAGATGGAGATGGAGATGGACATGGACGGGGCCAATAACAAAGCTTTGGAGGGCAGCAGCGGAAATCAAATGGCAAACGAAGCGGCCGCCTAAGCAGCCACTTGGCCACTTGGCCACTTGGCCACTTGGCCACTTCGAATGTTGATGCCACCATGATGATGTTGGGTGCTTGGGAATGTGGCACGTTACGGCGGCTGCATAGAAATGGCCTTCAACATGGACGCAAATATCGAAAATGCCAATAACGCCGCATAGTAGACTAAGCTTAATGCGCATTAGATGAAGGACGCACAGGAAACGGTCAGAGCAACAAAAAGAGGCACACGCACACACATAAACACGCACACACACACGCACACAAGCGGTTGGGTGTGGCAGAGTGTCCAGCGCTTCTGACTTGCCTTGCCACATTGCATTAGACATATTAAAAACTGCTTAAATGCAAATCCCCACCCTCCCCTTAAAATGTGGCATTGTTGAAAGTTGCATGGAGCGTGCAACATGCAAATGGAACTGGCCAAAAAGTTTGTTGGCTTTACAGCTTCATTGAGGCAGAAACGCAACTGAATGGGGCAACAGTTGCTGCTCCTGCTGCTGCTGCTTCTGCCGCTGCCGCAAGCTCAGCTTGATTATCTGAATTTGTGTTGCACTTGAATGATTTAATTGTTGCACGCCAAGAGCGGCAACAAATTACATGCAACAGCCCTCAACAGGCAGCCGCCTAATTAAGAGAAAGAGCAACAGAATTAACAAGTTTCGAGTTCGAAATGTGGCACACTCTTAAATTTGTGATGTGTGTAGACTTGCCACACAGTATAAGAGTGTGGCATGTGGCAGGCGCGTGCGTTGGCCAAGTCTACAGGAAATCAGCTGATGCCGCTAGAGCCCTTCGCCAGAAACGGCCACATTGAGGCAGTTTGTCAATAGTTATGCTTGGGTTTAGGTTAAAGACGCATGTGCCGCCAGCAACAGGACATTGAAGACCAAACAAGTTTCCAGCCCGAAGACTGACAACAACTCGAATAAATAAATAAATAAATAAACAACAAAACAATTCAAAGTGCAGAATCAAAAAAACAATAACAAATCTAAATGACAAAATTTACTAGAATAACAATCAAAATATATAATATTATTTAAATATAAATATAAATAGTTGTAAATGTTATTGTAATTAAAATATATAAAAAAAAAAACAAAGTTTGCAGTGCGCGTAATGAAATAAGAAAACGTGAATAACCCGCATAATTAGGACGAATAAAAAGGCAGGCAACAACAACAGCAACAACAACAGCAACAACAACAAGCACAAAAAAGTGAAATCAAATACAAAATCAGCCGTTGACACGCACACAAATACACAGATACGAAGATACACACATAGAGAGACATACACATGCAGATGCAGAGATTGCGGCTGTGAGTCAAGTGCGTGTTGGGGCATTGCTGAGCTGGAGGTGTTGCAGACTGAGGTGGAGGTTGACGCTAACGTTGCCCCTTGCCAACACCGTCTGTTGCCTGTTGTCTGTCGACTGTCGTCTGTCGGTTGTCGCTTGTCTGTTGCCGTGTGTCGACTGTCGTCTGTCGGTTGTCGTCTGTCCTGACACTCGGTATAAATATTTATGTTGACGAATTTACCTGCGGCAGAGCGTCGCGTCGCTAATGAAGCGAACAAAATGAATGTGAAAGGACATAATTATGCTTATGTGTGAGTATAATGAATACTTATGAATTTTTTATATTTTGCATATTTTTCTACATTTTATTCAATGTGCGCCAAGGTCAACCAACCTGCCAACTGCAGTCAGTTCCATAAATCCAGCGAGAATTCCAAACATCTCAGTTAGCCGAAGGAGAAGAAGAAGAATTGCAATCAGAAATCGCTTGAGAGAAATATAAGTAAATATTTAATATTTAATATTTATATTTCGTTAGGGCGACTCTCGATTCCAAGTGCAAGTCCTTGCAAATTGTTGCCCTGAAGTAACTCGGCGTTCTGCATTTTCGATTGCTTTTATTGTTTGGCATTGCAATTGTTGCCACAGTTCATATTGCAACTGTTGTTGTTGCTGTTGCTGTTGCTGTTGTGCAGAAAGTTGCATTGCCAGCAACTTGGCCTTAGGTCCATAACTGAGTGCAAGTCTTGTGTCTCCGTTCGCTTCAATTGATTAGTTCAATAACTAACTGCACAGCAACGTGGCACAAAGTGCTGCACGGACAATTGCAGCAGTTGCAACGACAAATTGCAATTAGTGGCGTTGCATTAGAAACTTTCTCGATATGTTGAAAGTTCAACGAGAGCAATGGACACCTAAGTGCAGATTGTAGTCCGACTGTTCCTTATTAGAGAATTGTGTCTCAATTCAAGCTGAACATCACTGAGCACTCTCTCTCTCTCTCTCACTCGCTCTTTCCCTTTCTATCTCGCCTTAACTAACTCTTTTTATGTGCTTGCTTTGCTTTATTGTTCTCCATTTAGCAACTATAATATACATATTTGATTAAAACATTTACTAAATAAAAAGCCACTGCTAATTGGCACATTGTATGACTGCCACAGACAGTTGAAGGGATGCACGAAGAAGGACGAAGGACGTGGGACGCAGGACGTAGGACGTAGGACGTAGGACGAAGCAAAAGATATAAAAGTTCTAGGCAATGGACACAGTAAATAAAATTAAAATGTGTGCAACACACTTTCAAATGCCCATAAAAGGGTGAGCGAGTGACAGGCAAAGACAGAGAGAGTGAGAGAGAGAGAAGGAGAGAGAAGGAGAGGCTGATAAAGATTATGCTGACACAACAGCAAGCCAGTAACTGTGAGGGGCGGGCAGTTTCAGGAAACAAAAAAACTTTTGTATATTTATTAGAGAATGAATTAATTCAAGTGTAAGCAATGTGTATATGTGTGTGTATGTGTGTGTGGGTGTGCGGTGTATGTAGTGTGCATACTTCACAGCGTAAAAGGATTCCATATATCCCTGACTGCGGCAGTTAAGCACATGCGCTGCTCCTCGCTGTAGCATGCCCCAAAGCAAGTTTGTTGCAAACGTCAGCAACTTGTATTTTGTATATTTTTTTCATGTTGCGGCTGCTGCTACAGTTGTTACTCTGCTACCTGGAATTTGGCATAAAAAACAGCTATGCACAACTTGCATAGCCTTGTCATAGAGCAACAACAAGAAGAACAACAACAACTACGTGAGCAGCCAGTGCAACAACAACAACATGAGCAAACCACTCGCATTCATAATTAAAAGCGATTCGTGAGAAGCATAAAAAATATAAAAGCATAAAATAAAAGTTGCATAAAGCGATAGAAAAATAGAAAAAAAATAGTTAACACTGCGCAGCTGACAAACATTTAGTGCATTTATTAATAGCCAAGGCGTGGCTGTAGGGCGAGGGGCAAGAGCAAGGGGGAGGCGGTAGAGGAGGTAGAGATGAGATGTAAGGTTGAGTTTACCTTGACTATGAAAATATTTCTCACACATGAGCTGCTTGGGCGCATCGTCACTGCCACAGTGCCACATCCACAGTGCAACTGCCACACTACCCCTGCCACAGTCGCTATCCCAACGGTTGTGCCCCCCTCCCCCCCCTCCCATAGCGCTTAGCGGCATTAACATTTTAGCCAGTCTATGAAAAACCCAAAAGACACACTTACAGCTTCCCAGCCTCAGTCTCTGTCTCCATCTCCATTTCCGTCTGAGGCTCAGAGCGAGAGCGAGCACGAGGGCTGCTTTAAGAATAACTACATTCCAAACGAACTAATAACAGTGCTTGAGCTCTAGAGCAATATTAGCTATAAAAGCCAGACAATTTGACATGCAATGTCAAGCTAGAACTGACAGAACAGCCCTCGCAGTTAGTCAAGGTAGTTTGCTCAGTCTGTGTGTATATTTCTTCTTCGTCTGCAACCACACACACATTTGCTAATGTGTATGCGCTCTCTCTCTTTCTCTCTCTCTCTCTCACTCTCTCTCTCTCTCTCTCTCCCTCTCTCTGCCTCTCTCTCTCTCACTCACACAAAGGTAGATGCAAACTCATGTAAGCGCAGGTGTTTGTTTAGTGTTTGTTAGATTGCTGCCTCGCTGACTGCCTCGCTGTTGCACCTTGACACAGACAAAGGTCGCCCTAATGTGTTGCATTCTCATGCATACAAAAGGGCAAGTGGCAAGTGGCACACACTCTCTTCTATATTAAATGATTAGAAAGCCAAAGGTCTCTTCGCTCTTTATTGTTCAGTTCATACAGCAGGTTAAACCAATGACATTCAATATTCAACTACGAAACGGCGGCGATCTCAGATTTGTGCGAAACTCACTACGTTGCTCATAGTGGACGCGGCTGCCCGGGCGAGAGTCCTGGGGCAAACTTGCCACAGGCCACAGCAGTTGCAGCAGACACAGCAGCAACAGCGGCATAAATCGATGTAATTTCAGCAACATTTTGAAACAAACTGAAAGTTGACTGCAATTATTAACAAAGGCGATTATAAGTGAAGGAATTGCGATTATGAAGAGGTCAGAGATTCAGTTTTGAGATTGAGATTGGAATTTCCACTATTGCGCAGCTTTTTATTTGTATTCATACACTGCATAACAAACTCAAGACTCAATTGAATCATATGAATCAGATTAGCTGCACTTTCATGATTTGTGGGCAATTTGTTGACCCGCTGTTGTTGTTGTCTCATCTCGGATTTGGTGGCAAATCAAATGATTTATTTTTTGTCGGATTTTGTTATTTTGTCTATCTCACTCACACATTTGGACCTTCTCGCTCTCGTCATTTCAGTTTACGTGTTAAGTGCTTGGCAAGCACGATTAAGGCGCTTTATCACCCGCAACAACGGCACCAACACGAACGACAAGCACACCAGCAGCAGCAGCATCAGCAGCAGCATCAACAACAGCAGCAACAACAACTGAAACAAAATCAACAGCAACAGCTGCGACGCCAGGAACAAAGGCGCTTACGGCGAGCCTTGTCGCAACAGCAACAACAATAACAACAACAACAGCAACAACAACAACAGCAGCAGCAACAACAACATCAAGAGCACCAACAACAGCAACTGTTTTAAGCACTCGTACATACATTGACACGCCCACTGGAAAAAGTGGGTGTTTAAGTAGAAGCAACAACAAAAACAACAAATACAACAAATACTCGTGTACATTATGCTTGGCGCAATGACAACGCCAGCAACATTGCTGGAGTTTGGGGCAATTGGTGATGTTCCAAGCATTTTGGAAATAGAACTGCCAGCAATATTGTTCAACGACAGTCTTTACATTGAACTGAATGGCAGTGTGACACAGTTGGATGCCAGTGGCATCAACCAGACCAGCTGGGACATTGGCAACAATATACCAAGCATCCCTGGCATCCCCGGCAGCAGCAGCAGCACCATCATCATCAACGGCAACATCAACAGCAGCATCAACAGTAGCGGCAACAGCAGCAGCGGCAATGCAAGCAGCAACATCACACAGTTGGCGGATGAGGAACAAAGGGCTGCCAATGAGAGGGCCGCAGCTGAGTTCTGGCTGCTGGTCAAGATGATAGCCATGGCCGTTGTCCTGGGCCTAATGATACTCGTCACCATTATAGGCAAGTACTACTTACTACAGAAATGTTGATCAAAAACACATTTAAGTCGCATTCACTTCCGTTTAAAGCAGCAGCTGGTAATTTGAGTGGGGAAGTCTGTGGGCTGGAAGTGTGTTGGTTGGGTGTTGTTTGGGTGTAGGGTGTGGGCGTGTTGCCAGATTTAGGCGTTAAATTATTCTCAAATTTATGCCGCCGGGGAATTTGCAGCAAAAGTTTCCATATCGCCGCCAAAGTGAACTGTAAATGAAGTGAAATTTATGATGCAGAAGATTTTTATTGCGCCCCTTGAAAATTTTATTGATTTTCGGCTTACAAAGATGATTTGCTGCCTGCTGCTAGCTGCCAGGGGCTGAAACGAGTTTGGAGTGTGGGGTGTGTGGTAAGAAAGCGTGGCAACTTTTGCTTAGAGTCGCGTTAAAAAGCTTTGTGTTAAACGCCGCACTTAGCCTGAGACAGAGACAGAGACAGAGACGGAGACAGAGACTGAGACTGGGGCAGTTGGAGCAGCTGGAGGAGGCTCAGGGATTCGCCTGGGAGGCTACGACTAACGACTAACGACAAACGACAACGAAAACAACGGCAAACAAAGTTTCAAAATGTTAGTCGTTGTTTTATTTTTTGCATTCTTATTTTTGTTGTTGTTGGCATCGACACGTGAAAAGCTATTAAAAGCGCGCCAAGGCGTCAAACGAAAATTATACAAACACACATAAGCAGGCACTCAGCCTGCGCACAAACATGCACACAGATACATAGACAGAAGTATGGATGTTCGGCACACGCGGCGTATGTGCAACATCCTGAGCAAAGGAAGCGTCAGCGACAGCGACAGCGACAGCGTCATATGCAAATGCATTTCTGGCACGAGGCAAGCGAGGACAAAACGTTTTGATAACTTGCAGACAAGCGCAGGCTCTCAGCAATGACAACAACAACACAAAGGACAGCCCAGACAGACAATTGGCTGCTTTAGAAAAGGGATGGAGGAGGGGCCTGGTGTTGGAGAGGGGGGAGGGGCAAGGGCCCTGCTTTTGGGGTGCCGTTGTGGCAATTACAATTTGCCAAGTTGCATGCGCTTAATCAAAGCATGTGAAGTCAGCTAGGCAGCCAGGCAGCCACGCAGCCAGGCAGCCTCAGCACTCATTTGCATCACACAGCGATTGACAGAGTCTGCAACCATCGTGCCACACCGTGTGGCACGTGCTGCGGGACCCCAGCGAAAACATCTGCCGTACGGTGCACGATTGCCGGCAATTAGGCGGGACTTTGGGTAGGTCCTTGGCAGCTGATTGATTTCAGCATAGTTGAGCAGTTGACCCAATTTCGTAGCTAGTATTTTAATAAGGTCTAAGGTTAAAGGTTGCACATTCCAGTTATGTCAGTAATTCAATTGCTTAAATAATTTAATATAATAAATACAATTACAATACAAAATACAATTGTTTATATATAATATACGTCTGTCTGTCCGTCCGCCCTGTATGAACGCGTCGATCTCAGCAACTATAAGAGCTAGAGATACCAAATTTGGCATGAAGGCTCCTGTACACCCTCTCCAGATCGAGTTTATGTTAGACTTTCGATATCTTTCCCCCCACCACCGCAATTCAAAAAACTAATTATGTTCACAACTCTCAACGTAGACACTTCTAACTTAACAAGTGCGTTAAGAATGATATAAAGAAGGAATGCTGAAAGTTTCACCGAGATCGGTTTATAAATAAGACGGATAATCAGAAAACAAATAAAAGTTATTATTCCATTGAATCGTTGAGCAGCAGGCAGCACATGTGTGCGAGCGAGACAGCGAACGACTGTGATGCATGCGTCTGCTTACCTTGTGTGCACATCTGTGCGAGTGAGATAGCGATCTACTGCGACACAAGCATAAGTAAATTAAGTGTCGTAACACTCAGCTTTTGATTGAATATGATATATGACAAACATATGTGAAAGCTTGCTGATATAAGCAAGAAATAAGCAGAAATCAAATGCTAAATGAGAGTTTCAAAAGAGTATTCTTCAATAAACACCTGCTACGTTCTTATTTTTATTTTTATTTATAATATTTTTTATTATAATCAAAATACTTAATTTATTAAACTGCATAGGGTTTTATACTGTCGCGCGCGTTCGACTGATCCGCTTGTTTTTAATATTTAATATGTATAACTAATTTAATATGTATAACTAATTAAATATACATTTGTAGATATCTTAACACAGTTAACAGACAATGTTAATAGCTAAATTAAAGAGTTTTATATTTATACATAAATTTATATATCTATATATATTTATTGTAACTTTAACAGAGTTGACAGACAATATTAATATAAGCTCGATTTATATTTATATTTTATTTACGTATTATACATGATATTAAATTGTATATTATTTGATGTAGTATATCTTATTAATATTATATTATATTATATATTATTATATATTCTCATATCTTATTCTTGCATATCAATTAATTCGTTATATATATATTAATTTCTTTATATTTTATATTATAAATTATATATAATTGATATTATATTAAAATATATCAACGATTTACTCTAATATTTAAATATATATATAGTTATATTTATTTATAGAGATAGCTTCACACAGTTGACAGACAATGTTAATAGCTAAATCAAATTGTTTTATTGTCATTATTTATATATTAATAATATATAATTTATATTAATAATTTTATTTATTTATTTACATATTATAATTCTTTCTTATATATTATTTTGTATTATATGTAGATTACTATTAATATATATATATTTTATATTATATACTTTATAGGAAATGTATTTGTTATTGCTGCAATTATTTTGGAGCGCAACTTACAAAATGTGGCTAATTATTTGGTGGCATCTCTGGCTGTGGCTGATTTATTTGTTGCCTGTCTCGTCATGCCGCTTGGCGCCGTCTACGAGGTAAGTTGTTGTTATTGCTATAAAAGTAGATGTACCACTTGCTGCTACTCCTGTTGTTGTCGTTGTTGTTGTTGTTGTTGTTATTGTTAAGCTGCTGCTTTGTTGTCGCCGACGTTGCAGCAACAGAAACTTCATTACCCTAATGGAAACTTGGAGCTAAAAGCGTGCAAATGAAATTAAGAGCAAAGAGTTGGCTTTGCCTGCGAGACAACAGATTGGGACAGAGTGTGATAGAGTGAGACAGAGTGAGACAGCGAGAGAGAGTGTGTGTGTGCATGGTTGGGTGTGTGTGTGTGGTTGGTTGGGTGGGATGTATGCGTAATGAGCCATTGCGCGTTGTTAATTGCTTAACTTGCGTCATCTTGGCAGCAGTGAGATACAGTGGCATAATTTAATTGCATTCATCACTCAAATCCCTGTGCTTGCAATTGTCTATCACACAATGACAATACCATCAACAGATAAGCAATGGCTGGATCCTGGGGCCTGAACTGTGCGACATTTGGACATCCTGCGATGTGCTGTGCTGCACAGCATCTATTCTCCATCTAGTGGCCATTGCGGCAGATAGGTAAGTCTACATCAGTCTAAAGAACTCTCGCTTATGCAATTACTCACATTGCGCATACGCTCTGTTGTACGGGTGAATCTAGATACTGGACTGTTACGAATATTGATTACAACAATCTGCGAACGCCGCGTCGAGTTTTTCTAATGATTTTCTGCGTTTGGTTTGCCGCTTTGATTGTCTCGCTGGCACCACAGTTTGGCTGGAAGGATCCCGACTACATGAAGCGCATCGAGGAGGAGAACTGCATGGTATCACAGGACGTGGGCTATCAGGTAGAATTGGGCATTTTTAATGTGGGTAACCCAGTTGCAATATAAACTATCAATGCTGCAGATATTCGCCACGTGTTGCACCTTCTACGTGCCGTTGCTGGTCATCTTGTTCCTGTACTGGAAGATCTACTTAATCGCCAGGAAGCGCATTCAGCGTCGCACACAGAAGTCATTCAATGTGACGCTGACTGAAACCGAGGTGAGTAATTGATATACATGTCTTCCTAATGGGCCCGAGACTTGATAAATTCCTGGTACTAGACGCTTGACAAAAGCTAAAGAATATTACGCATACGCACTGAGTGCCATCTAATGAAATGCGAGCTGATAGCTCGTAGTCATAATGAGCGTGTCATTAACCAAAACAATAATGCGAATCCTTTGCTGGCCATTAACAAGCCCCCCAACGAGCACTTGATGGCCTAGGATTTATACCATATTCACACGAGTCTTGGCATGCAAACAAATGAACGATTCGCTGGAATAAAGCACCGAATTCCGCTGAATAGTCTGAAAACAAAATGTGCCTCTTGGGTGCGACTAGCAGCACTTAGACAGAGCCATTGTAATAGATTCATTTATGAATCAAACAGGAAAATAGTTCGAGTGGAGTCTTAATCAGGCTTGGATTAAATTTTCAACCTTTCTAACAAAATTTTTGGGTGAAATTAAGTGGGGAATATTTACACATTTAATTAATAACTTTTGGTAATTTACTAATAATGAGAAGTGTGAATTTTCTACAATTCAACAGTGCGATTCGACGGCTCGAGATCCACAAAAGGTGCGGGGAAAGCGACGCATTGCGAAGCTGGGGCAAGACCGGGAACAGGATCTTACGGAAAGTGATGCTGGGCAGCTGCAGAGACGGACACGGAAACGGATGAAGATTTGCTTTGGACGAAACTCGAATACGGCAAATATTGCAGCTGGTTCTGAGGGAGCTGTGGCCCGTTCGATGGCCGCCATTGCCGTTGACTTTGCCAGCTTGGCTATAACTCGAGAGGAGACGGAGTTCAGCACCAGCAACTATGATAACAAAAGCCATGCAGGAACCGAGCTGACCACCGTATCTAGCGATGCGGATGATGTAAGTTGTGTGTTTGCAATCAGCTCAGCTGTTTTCAGTTTGTGGTTTCACCCCTTTTGTTTGCCTTTTGTTCTGTCTGTCTACATTTGCAACACCAACTCTGTGTTTCGTCTCCTCTCTTTGCAGTATCGTACGAGCAATGCTAATGAAATCATTACGCTGTCCCAGCAGGTGGCCAGTGCCGCACAACAGCATCTAATAGCCTCCCATTTGAATGCGATAACGCCACTGGCACAATCCATCGCCATGGGTGGTGCAACAAGCAGCAATCAGACGGCAGCCGAAGCAGGTGGCAACAGTCCAGTTTCAGGTGGTCCTGGAGGCGTTGGCAAAGGCGTACTTGCCAGCATTGCCAATCCACATCAGAAGCTGGCCAAACGCCGGCAGCTGCTGGAAGCGAAACGAGAACGAAAGGCAGCACAAACATTGGCCATCATCACCGGCGCCTTTGTCATCTGTTGGTTGCCCTTCTTTGTTATGGCACTCACAATGAGTTTGTGCAAGGATTGCGAAATTCATCCAGCAGTGGCATCGCTATTTCTCTGGTTGGGCTACTTCAACTCCACTCTCAATCCGGTGCGTAAACGAAAGGGGAAATGGGATTTGTCCATGTTGCCTAAATGGCCATGGTTGAGTCAGTTGAGAGCCAATTATGATTGATGTGAATGCAGCGAATGGCCAGCTAATGAACAGAGTCTGATACGATTCCTTCTTCTCGTTTGCCTCCATTTCAACAGGTCATCTATACCATATTCAATCCAGAGTTCCGACGCGCCTTCAAGCGAATTCTTTTTGGCCGCAAACATGCGGCACGTGCGCGAAGCGCGAAAATTTGATTTCAACTGAAAGGAAACGAGGACCAGTATCTGTAAGTCCCATCAAAAGGTGAAAGCGAAAGTTACTAACTGCGGCACAGGCTTCAACACAATTCAACAAAGTCTCACTGACAAATGGTATGTACATATGCTAAAGGAAATGGATATGGAAATGGAATTGAAATTGGCATTGCATAAGATTAAAGATAAGTTAGTTAGGCATAGATATAGTTGTAGATATATATATAGATATATATATATATACTTAGGCATAAGCATAGACGTAGTGTGTTAGACGATGTTTTAGCAGTGACAATCCTAAGTACATTTACTCTTAAGTAATTCCTTGCCTACCTTAAACAACCACACACGTGCCCCAAGACAACAAAGCAAACAAAGAGGAAACCAGGAAAGAAAAATAACATTTTTGATATATTATTAAGTATGTTAGAACATAGAGCATAGAACATAGAACATAGAACAGAAAGACAGCTCTCGATGTATAAATATAAATTAAAAGCATTATTTGTATTGTAGTTGATATTTGTGTGTATTTTATAAAGTTTCTAATGTCTTCCCTGTGTCTTAAAGAAGTCAGAACAATTAATATTATATGAAGATTGGAGGATTGCAGCAGGAATGTTCCAAATGATTCCACTTTCAAATCAATCATATCAACTGCAGCAAACAGAGAGAGGCGAAAGTGGAACTGGGAACTATTATATATATGTATATATATGAATACACTTATAAAGATGACAACCTGCCCATATCTTCAGTTATTGAAAAGGCTGGGTCCAAAACATTGTACGCTTTCCAATTCTGTGTTAGTTTCATGTGCATGACTTTAGCATAAGCCAAGAAATTTCTGTTTCGCGTTCAATTAATTAGAATAATTTAAAACATAACTAAACTAAATTAAAAAAAAAAAACAGAAATTAAATGTTTAAACTAAGCAGGTCACGCTGAATTTGTAGCAAGTTTACACCCAGTTACATACAGAATTATAAAGTTGATGGCGGATCCATCATGAGATCTAATAACACATTCCATAGTTGTAAGAGAAGAGCATCAGATTAAAAAGAAAGAGAAAAAGTATAAAGTATAAAGTAATATTTTGAAAAATATTCTGTAATTGTGTAATCAAACTATGTAAATGTCTGTTATTTAACGCTGCAAAGACTTAAAACTAAAAGCTAACTAGAAAAGCAACTCACTGAAGTGAGTGAAGGAAGCACTGGCATTCCATTAATTAAACATGAAACATATTTTTGCATTTTATTTGATGCCGCCGGTTCAACTTGTGGCAAAGCAAAAGTCAAACTTTTGTGTATTTTAACTCGAACTGTATACGAGCACGAGTCATGTGCGCTGTAAGGGGCATGCAACAAGGAGCAACATGGTGCAACCGCAGCAACAGCAGCAGCAGTAACCGCACTTCTATGCAGGATTCAGGTTAAAGCTACCAGTATTTACAGATAATTTTCAATGTAAATGGACTTAGAGCCTTAGACTTAGAGTAAATAACTATGCAACAAGAGGAGTTAGCAATTAGTTGCAATTGTGTGTGTGTGTTGCTAATACGAATACGCTTCAATGTACACATACACATTTACAAATACATAATCACAATATGTAATCATTTAAGCATTCTTTGTATGCGTGTACTTGTACTTTAGCTGTATGTGTGTGTTATTGCAATTTCTCGATGTGTACTTGATGTCAAAGTTATTAAAATTGTGTTTTATCAAAAATGATTGTACTTGTTTGTTACTTGTTTCACTTGCTCTTACATACATTCATACATACATGCATATGTATGTGTGGTCGTTCAACCGCTGTGTTGTTGTTGTTGTTGTTGTTGTTGGGGCAGTTTGAATGTTTGCGCTCAACTCAAAATTGACAAACTTTTCAGAACACGCCGACCGCACGCACGTAAGCAAATGCCAGGCACATTGAAATGCCAAAGTTCAAGTGCACATGTCGAGTGTCGGATCTCGAATTCGGATATGGCTTCGGCAACAGGAGCGATGACTGGCTGGGCAAGAGGCAAGTGGCAAGCAGCAATTGGCAAGTTGCGAGTGCCGAGTGTGTGGCAACTGTGTGTAGCAGCGTTAGCCTGGCATAGAGATGGATTACGCATTGCCGTACAGCCGGAACAGCGGAACAGCGGAACAACGCAACAACGCAACAACCAAACACCGGAACAGGCAGAAGCCAACAAATGGCCCAGAAATGACAGCACTTCCACTGACAAACGACCAGCAACAACAACGACAACTTAAAATCAATACATCATGCTATACTCACATTACCCGGCTAACACTTTGTGTAGAGTTGTCCTCCCATTTTGGTTGCTTCTTTTGCCATTGACAACATGGACACCGCGGAAGCTGCAGCTGCACTTGCAGTTGCGGCAACTGCAGCTGCCAAGTGGCAAGTTGCAAGTGGCAAGTGGCAAGCTTATCAGGTTTCAACAGCAACCGCCATAACCAAAGGAGATGCCATAAATATTTGCCAAACACATTCAATTTCCTGCCACCTCAAGTCCAGCAGGTTGTCATGCCAACTGATTGACTTGGGCAAATGTCAACAAAGGAGCAATCATCTCATACCGTACAATAAAATCAACTAAATTGATAGCTCTATGGCTTCTCATCTGTTGAAGTGCTTTTTATACCCTGTAAAATATATAAAATATATATATTCATGATCAGTAACAGCAGCTGAGTCGATTGTATTATGTATGTATGAGTTTGTAAAGTGCAACACTCATTCAGCCATATTAACATTATGTTGCAGGCCTAAGCCTAATTTATGCACAATTTGATGGAAAATATGCATTTATTGTGTTATTTATAATAAATGAAAGAGTTTGTGATTCAAGATTTGAAACTCCTGGCATTAAATCAATAACAATTTGAATTATTTTAATGATTGGCTTGACAAGTCCAGACAAAAGAGATGTATGTATATAAATACAATTTTATTATGATCAATTTTATTATGCTTTTATTTTGATAGAAAGTTTTACTTGGTATTATGCTGCCTCGTGCGCTTGACTGATCCACTCGATTTTCCTAAATAGTCGCATAATAATATATATATTATTTATGGTTTATAAATGAAAATAGTTTATTTTAGTCTTATTAACTGTTCTGATATGCATAAATTATTTGCACAGTCAACAAATGTTTGTATTACAATATTATTATTATTATGTTTTGTTTGATAAAAATTTATTGAAATATTTTAGAGTCTTCTCACCTCGTTGAGTTCGTTTTAGAGCTGGTAAATATTCAGGTAATACTATTTGGATTATTTATGATTAATATTGTAGAATAAATTCGGTATATTGCCGTGCACATTTCGAATAGTTTGCCAAATAAATGTCACGAATGTGAAAAATCAATCAATAACGCAAATGTAGCCCACACTTGTGTGTTGTTGATTTCCAGCGAATCCAATAAGCCGCGTCATAAGCCACAACCGCAGGACATAAGCCCACAAACCGAATGCTTCAAACATGCAACATGGCAATGCTTATGTGTGTGTGCGAGTGTGTGTGTGTGAGTGTGTGTGTTTGTTTTTGTTTATACACAGTTGCATATAAGTATATGTGAATATGTGAATATGCGTGCCAATATTAGCTACTACACAATATTAATTTCCTTTCCCTCTTACGCTCCCACACACACTCTCTCTCACTCTCTCTCTCTCTGCCCCTCACTTCCACTCTCTCTCTCCACCCTCTGTCATAATAATAACCGCAGGATAATGTCAATAAGGCTCGTTTTATTAAAAAATGCCTTTGCCCAAATTCCAGAATTCGAATAAATATACTTGCGCCTCAAGTGGCACTCGTAGAGTACATACTCAAGTGATAGATACAGAGGGGGGTCGCAGTGAGGCTGCGGGGCTGCGGGGCTAAGGTGGCTGTGCAGTTAATATGCCACATGTGAGCTGTTTGCTTGGGCACAATTTTTGAAGACAGATCGACTCTTGAGTAGTGCGAGTATAAAAAACTTACGAAAGCAATTCAAAAGGTATTAAAAGTATTAAACAGAAACAGGGTGATTATAAACACGCGCTGGCAAACTTGACTGCGAAAACGTTGAGTGCGTCTTCGTATCTATCAGATACTTGTACAGACATTATTAAGTGAGTACTCAAGTGAGTGTGTGTATGGGTGTGTGTATGGGTGTGTGTATGGGTGTGTGTGTGTGTGTGCAAATAACACTCGAAAGCTGCCTCGTCTGTAAGTACATAAGTACAAATAGAGTGAAACTTATCTTCTCTTTCGCGCTTAACACTCTTTCTCTCTGCCTCTCTCGCTCTGTTCAAGAAAGTTGTAATTGAATTGCATCGAACGTGCGTAAATTGCTTGAAATGATTAAGAGCTTATGGCGCAGCCATAGTTCAAGGACTAAATGGACTTAAGCATGGCAATTAGAAGCATCTGCTGATCGACAAGGCAAATTGAAGTTACAGCTAACTAAGTGAACGCACTGATTGAAAGCAGTTAAAGTGTTGCAAATACTACGATTATTTGCTGTGCATTAACTGCAGATAGCAACAACAATAACAGCCACAACGAGTCGTGTTTATTTATTAAAGTGCAGCAGGTAAAACAGCTCGTAAAATGCTGAGAATAAAAGAAATAAAAAATGAATTTATGACTCGGATGTGCGGCAAGAAACTCATTTGAAAGTTGTTGACATCGCATGCCCCTGCGGCACTTGCCACTTGCCACGTTTGCAGGATACAAAAGCGCCGTTGACAACTTGGACTTGCTGAAGTTGTTGCAAATTTCGGTCAAGTGCGCTTGCCAATGGCTTTGCCAGCAGCCACCACATTGTGTGGCACACTGCAGCGCTGAAAGCGTGCAACCTGCCGCAACATGGCTTCAGCTTCAGTTAAGATGGCTAAAAAGATGGCAATCAATTAGAGCAGTTACACAGTGTGCGTTAATTAAGAGAAATATTAAAGATGCGATAAGGTTGCAGTAACTTGCCACCTGCCGCCTGTCAGTTGCAACTAGTTACTATATTTAAGTCAAATCAAATTACAGAATGCGTCAAATCTTATCTGCTTATGGTATTCTCAACAACTGTATCCAGCACGTGTCCAGCTTGTGGCATGCTGACAACTTGAGCGAAATACCAAAAAGGACACGTACGTAATGGACACCAACACGTACGCAGCAACAGCAACAGCAACATCAAAAGCAGCGACAACGTTTCAGGCTTAAAGTTTCAGCTGGCCAACTTGCACATCTTGAAGCCCTTGGCTAAGCTGAAGCAACAGCAACAGCAACAACAACAGCAACAACAGCAGCAGCAGCAACTAAAATAAAACTTGCTGAAAAACTTTCAACAGTTGTTGTTGCAAGTCTTGTTGCTGCTGCTACTTCTGCAGCTGCTTCTGAGGCTGCTGCTTGAAGGGCGTCCAGGCGCATTGGTGTTGCTGCTTCTCTAGGTTGAGAGGAGGAAAGTAGGAAGTGCAGTCGGCGTGACGTTGGCGTTCAACGCATAACGGAAGTTCCTGTCGACTGTTGCATTTTTGGCGCTAGGCACTTGTCGTTGTCGTGTTGTTGTTGCTGTTGCTGTTGCCACCGCTACAAGTGCAGTTTGCTTAATTTTTATGCAACTTGCATATGTATGTGCGTGTGTGTGTGTGTACAGCAGTTATTGCGCTTGTTGGTTTTACATATTTACTTGGCAAGCACTTGCGTAAAAACGTGGCAGTCTCCAACCAACTGGCCTCCTCTCTCTGGCATCCCCCCTCTGGCCGGCCCTCTCTGGCAAGTTTTGTTCACTTGGGCAGAAAGTTTTCGCCTAGTTGCAGCCTTGGCTAAGTTCAGCCACTGACATTGTGATTTCCGTACCCAGCCCGCACTGCATCCTTGTCCCCACTCCCCTCCCTCCGCAACCCCTCGACGTCCCACGCTCAGTCGCGATAAATGAACCTGAAATTGAAATTTAATGTAGCGCAGCCGCATGCTGCTCTATGATTTGCACATACGCCGAGCAGTGTTTTGCCGGAGGGGGCCACTGCTGAGGGGGCAGGGGATGGGCAGCAGCTGCTGCATCTGTTCAAGCGACAGGCAATACAATTTGCCACAATGAACTTTGGTGCCTCTGGCTTTAAAGGAAGCTGACAAAGCCAAAGATTGCAACGACTTGAAGAAGAATCAAAAGTTTTGAAGTTTTCAGAATTTTCTTAGAATCATTTTACAATTTCTAAAGATAAATGTAATGAGAGATAATTTGAATGCTTCTCAGCAAAGCGATTTAAATTTAAAGCAGAATAAATGAAATTTACAGCTGGCTAATCACAGCTAAGTCTAAAAGTTACTGTTTGTTTAAATTGTATTAGAGTCAAATGAATGTGTGATACTAGACAGGCTTTGTGCTTTATGTTTGTTTCGAAAAGTCTTCCTTATTAACCCCTCAAAGCTCTCTAGAGTATAGGGTATGTGTTAGTCAGCCGTACTCATTCAAAATATCAATATCACAAAGCAATCTCCTTCCACAAATAGTAATGAAATGCGCTATCAAGTCTTAGGGCTTGAATGGATACTTGGCTTATGTTTCAACGTCGCAGGGTATCTCCCAGTCAGTCCCACTCGATTGGAGTCATTGCGCTGACTTTAATTTTTTAGTTGGTTCTATCTGTCGCTGACTTTTTAGTTGACGAGCTTCGGTTCTGTTCGCATCGCATGTCCCGGTAACATTTAAACATTCTCCCAAAATTCCACGCCTTTTTCGCACGTTAGCTCGGAACGGTTTTTGGCATTACCTTTTGCTTTTGGCCTTTTGCTTTAACTGTCTCCCCCTTTGTGTACTGCCTCTCTCTCTCTGTTTGCCCATTTATTACACTTTTTGTTCACATTTTGTTTCAGTTCAGTTTGCGTTTACCCTTAAAAACTCTACACGCGCATTTGTTGTTCTTTTCGCTCGCTGTGTGTGTGCGAGTGTGTGTGTGTGTGTGTGTGTGTTTACCTTTGAAAGTGAAAATGCTGATTGTTGCCTCTCTCTCTCTCTCTCTCTGTCTTTTAGTCTATACATCTTTTATGGCAACACTTGCACTCTTATACGCACAGGGCTTACTCTTATACACAATATGACGTATACGCGGCGTGTGCTGTAGAGTTGGCTTATCATAAGCAATTATATTGCATTTGCCGGCTCACACACGCATTTACACACTCACACACACACACACACACACACACTCACTTGTATATTGCTTTTTTCACGATAGACTTTAACAAGTTTCCCTTTGTAATGAACTCCACTCTACAGCACTATGAGCTCGCCCAGCTCGTTTATCTTTTGGCTGGCAGCATAAAAAGTGGCCTCTCTAATTTGCAGTCAGATGAAATGAAATAAAATGCCAGCTGACAGTTAACAAAAAAATGGCGGAAAAGAAAACCTGAAAGAATAACAGAAATAGATGTGGAAAAGTCGGTTTAAAATGCAGTACACATAACGCATAACAGTGCAGCCTCCTAATGAACTGCGAATAGTCTTTCCATTGCTTACTGCTTCTCCTCTCCACTCTAGTCCACTCTGTGATATTGTACAATCCAGTTCTGTCGTGGCTTCCGGGGGCGTTAATTAGCGGCTATCATATTTCTGCGCGACTGCAGCCAACGTAAACCTGTTGAGGCAAGCGGAGTAGATGAGGCAAGAGGATTTGGTCAAGGCTGCACTCGTTTATTGGAATTTATTGCGCACAGCCGTGAGGTAGAGTTGTTGGCTGTTAGCTGTTTGGTTGTTGGCTCCTAGCTCCAGTCAACATGCAACAGAAATGAGCGCACGCCAACTGCGCTGGCATTTCCGGACCCATTCCGGACGTGGCTGGTCAGGTCAGTTCAGTTGTTTGGGCCTGTTACCCGTAACGTTGCGTGCCATTTAGCCAAAAGCTGTCATTTTATTGTTAGCCAAATACAAATCAGAGTGTGCTAATTACAGTCAACAACACAGCATGGGCGTGGCGCATGGCGCATGCCGCATGCCGCATGCCGCGTGGCATGCAACACAGAGTTGACACCTCGGACGAACCATCAAAATGGGGGCGTGTTGTTGCTTAATTTCTTTTGATTGCAGTGCAAAGTGTGAAATTAAAATTCAGCGCATGCTAAATGCTTTGACACTTGCCTACGATAGTTGCCATCCTTCACCTCCCCCTCACCACTTCTGTCTCTTCCACAATCCTTATATCTCCCCCTTTTGGCCATTTCCTGCTTCAGCTGTTTGTTGTCCTTAGCCTCTGTATCTGTATCTGCCTCTGTATCTGTGTCTGTGTCTTTCTATCTTTGCCAGCAGCTGTATCTATATCTGTGTTTGTCCAACGTTTTTGTTAATTTTTGGCACGTTTCGAGTTGGCGTCACTTTGTGTGCCCCTCGTTGCATTTATCTCTGTACATTTGGCAACATGTTCCAGCCCAGAAAGACAGACAACGTGTCTATGTTGGCTAAGAGTCCATAAAGAGTGAGATACGATGTGACTAATGGTCAATTAAGACAACTGCTCACGGACTCTAGGAGATTTAAGCCAAATGGACTTCAATTCGCTAAATGTTATTAAATGTTTCTATTCATAAACATCATTGGGCCTTTCTTTTTGTTGTACTTTAAACGCAAACTCAACTAACCGCAATGGCTGGTGCTAGTCATCAATTAAATAGCAGCAGGCAACACAGTTTTAACAAACCACTTACAGACCTCTCAGCACAGCAATTACACATGCAGGGCAATACAGCGAGTGGGAAATACAGCAAGAGGTAGCGAGACAGAGGGAGATAGACAGAGAGAGAGAGAGAAAGAGAAAGAGGCAATTTTATAGTTACAAAACGCTATTCGCATGTTTCAAAATGTCGAAAAGGATACCAAAAAATAAGAGAGACTGAACCTGAACCCATAACGAACTCTACCCGTCCCGTGCCCCTCCGTCCAATATATCAAATGTCAGTTGAGCTTTGGCAGCATTTGAAATGTCCACTTGCCCGTCCATAGCTACGTCCACGTCCACGTCCTCGTCCACAACCAGACGCCAGTTGCCCACGGATGCATGTGGCCCGTCAGGACACATAAATTTTATCTGCAAGCGGCTCTCGAGCCAGGGCCGTGTGATTGTGATGAATGCGAGGCCGCACAAGCAGACAGGAAGAGAAGCAGCTAGAGAGAGCGAGATAGAGAACGAGAGACAGAGAGAGAGAGAGAGAGAGAGAGAGAGAGAGAGAGAGAGAGGCAGCAATGTGTGTGGCAAACAAATAGACGCAAAATCCCAAATTAATTTGCAGCGGCTGACCAATCGGCCAGGTCAGAATCCAGTCGAGGCTCAAGCTCAAGTTGAACCCCTGGCCAAGTGTTGCCAAAGTGTTGGCCAAGTGTTGGATTTCTTGCACAATCAGCAGGCCTAACAAATGGCACTGCATATATCAGAGTCACAATGGGTCGAAATGGATCATTGTGTGCGTGTTTGTGTGTGTGTGTGTGTGAGCGCCTAGTGTGTGTGTGTGTGTGTGTGTGTGTTGGCCAAGAGCTAAAATACCTTCATTATGCACGGAACGTAACGTAAACGTGGCCCAGGCGCAAAAAAATGTAACGAAATCATTTTATGTTTTTATGCCAAAGCATTTAATATCAATTTTCAGCTTAAACATGCAACAGACGTCGTTGTTGTTGTTTGTGTTGGTGTTGTTGTTGTTGCCACCGCGTAACATGAACCGGAAAGGCCAGCGCGCATTTGAGGAGGCGGCGGTTGCTCGCGGTGACTCGTCTGCGGCAGCAGAGGGAGCATTGAGGGGTCGGCGTGTGGCACATTTAGAATTACGACTAACCAAGCAAGCGACCAAGTAACCATTCAACCAGCAGGGCAACCAAACAGCCAGGCAACCGAATAACCGAATAACCGAGCAACCGAGCAACCGTGCAACCGAGCAACCAGTAAGCCAACTAACTCAAGTGTTAGCGTGTTCAGACTAATCGCTGGCTATATAGTTACGAGTACAGTTACATTTACAGTTAATGTGGCATCCAGTGTTGCGGCCTGACGTCGCGTTGCGTCGTGTGCTAAATTCCTTATTCGCATTTCGTGTGGTTAATCGCAGGCTTAGAAGAAAACAATGTCTGCTCCAATTGTTGCTGGCCATTTGCATTTTAGCCGCTTCGTTGTATAAATTAAAATTTAAATGTTGTATATAGTATAAAGTAGTAGTAGTAGTAGTAGTAGTATGCTGCCACGCCCAACAGCTGCATGCAGCATGCAACGATAATAGCTCACTTTGCATACAAATTGCAACAACTAAACCGAATCAAAGGCAATCAAAAAGAAAGTTGAGAATATTAGAAAGCGAAAGTAGAAAGGCTGTAACGCCTGGTGTCAAAGATGGCCATAAATTTGTAATAGATGCCACCTTCAGCGACAACTATGAGCATCCTTTCAATAAGCTCACACGTGAGTTGATAGAGAGAGAAAGAGAGAGAGAGAGAGAGAGAGAGGGAGAGGGAGATAGAGAGAGACGTGAGAGAGAGAGAGAGGGAAAACTTGGGTACCTTAAGGTAAATTCATTTTACAAAGGCAATAAATAACGCTGCCTGAAACATGATTAACATGCGGCCACAGCTGGCAAGGATTGTCTACGGTTAAAGCGTTTTTAACCTACAGCAAAAGAGAGAGACAGAGCAAGGGACAGAGAGAAAGAGAGAGAGCGAGAGGACCACTGTCTTATAGACATACTTATATACTCACATTTATGCGAGCCTTCACATTGATTTTATTAAGCAAAGGCGCCTGTGGCGTCAAATCGCTTCCCACAAAGGGGAATTTCAATTTAACACGCAGACAGGACTTGGCTTAGGCAATGGCTGGAGTTCTGGGCTCTGGGCTCTGGACTTTGGGCTCTGGGTTAAGGCCAGGATGGGCTATGATAAATTGTGGGCAAAATAGAGCGGGTGCGTCGATACAAAGAGTTATGAACACGACTTGACCTCAATAGGCATTTAAATATAAATCAAATGCTCGAACAGAAGACACAACAACAGAGTAGAGAAGGCAGGACAGCGTTGGCATGTTGTGTAAACGACTGTGACTCCTGGCCAAGGTCAATGCTTTGAGATTTGTGTGTATAGTAGTTGTCTTCCTGTTGCTTCCTCCTTGCCATTCCCCTTGGTCTACTCATATCTAAATGTCCATCTGTTCCTTTTATTAACATAAGCATTAGAGAGTTGCTCGATTTGATGAATCGCGGCAGCAAAACAAATACCAATACATCTACAATTCTTTAGCTGTATCAGTATCTGAATCTGAATCTGAATCTGAATTTGAATTCGTTCTCCAATTCGAGTCCAAGTCGTATAAATGGCAAGACGGCTTCTTTGTTTTTGTGCAAATGCGACCAACCGGTCGGGTGATAAATGAGTTTCACGTGGCGCATGATAAATGTTAATTCGCCAACAATAACAAAAGAAATAACAATAATAACAAAGACAACAACGACAACAGCGAGAAAGCCAAAGCTCCTGCTGCGAGGTGACGCAGTTAAGCGACTTCGACAGCGTTAAGATCCCCTTTCATGATATGCTCCAACATATGGCCAGCCATTGAATACGTAAGCTCATTGCATCCGCATTGCACAGCCGTCAGAAACAATCAATGTAATTGCTTAATGCTGTCCAAACCAACAGCAACATAACCAGAGCCAATGCCAGACTTGCGTAATTGCAATTCGGCTTCAGCAACGGCAATAGCATCCTTACAGCTAGAGATGAGTCAATTCAGCGATTGATTACTCAATGCATCGATAGCTTCTAAAGAGGAGAAGAGTGTTGTCTTCATATATTAAGAAATGAATGAAAATCTATAGAAAATATATCGAGTTTGGTATAATTGTACCATAAAAGGCAGAAATGATTATAGTTCTTGCTGAAGAAAGCAAGGCATCAATAGACAATGAAAAGAGCAAGTGAATCGAGTTAAGTAATGAGTGCAGTAATGAATGGAGTAGTGACTATGGAATCCCACTAAACAATATCAACTGTTTGACTTTTAATATATTTTCTTATATTAAAGATTCAATGCACATCTCTAGTTCGAGCAGCACACACTCGTCTCTACAATTTGTCAAAATCCATTTAATGCTTGAAACTGTAAGCAGCTTTTAGTTTGAAGTTTAATTTTCCCTCACTTTGATTTACGCAAACTAAAAAGCACTTCACAATGCGCCTTCCATCTACACTCACCCTGCCCCTGCTCCTGCTTCTGGCCCTGCTTTTGGCCCTACTTCAGTTGCGCCCTAGAAACTAATGTAAGTTGCATGAGCAACCTGACATATATAAACGTACAAGAGGCAACAGTATTATCTATTGCAGTTGTATTTACACAGGTTTCACAAAGTTACCTCCCTATGGAACATGACTTAAGCCATGTGAGTGTGAGAGAGTGAAAGAGAGTGGGAGAGAGTGGGAGAGAGCGGGAGAGAGAGAGAGATAGAGACCGTATGCCAAGCTTAGAAAACATTTCTTGCACGAACTGTTCCCTGTTGTAACTGCAGCTGCTGGAAATTTGGTTTATAATTCAACTTTTTGTGCTTGGCCAAAATTGAAAAAGCGTTGATTGAAAACACTAGAATCAACCCACATTCCCCTCCGCACTCCTCTGCAGCACATTGAAGAGTAGCTTAACATTCAATGCACATTAAAGTGATGCCAAAAATCAAGTTGCATGTGTCTCCTCTAGTGTCCGGTTGCACATCCGTATACTTGCCACTTAAAGCAATTGAAAAGGTCACTCAGTCAGTCAGTCAGTTGTTGAAGTTGTACTTGTTGTTCTTGCTGTTGTCGTTGTTGTTGATGTTGTTGTTGTTGTGGACGGACGAGACCCCCAGAGGATGACAGAACGGTTGGCTGGCAAATTGCACAGCTGTGGCCACGACTTGAGCTGACCATTTTATTTATTAAAATATTTATTTAAATGCATGCAGATGCTGTCGCAAATGTTTTCATGACGCTGCCAGCAATGAAAACAAAAGCTGGCAAATGAAAATAATAAAACTGAAAAGTTGCTGTTGTTGTTGTTATTGTTGCTGCTGCTCCTGGTTCTGCTGGTGCTGCGCGGTCTGCATATAAACATGTCTGACACGTTGCAAAAACTAAAATAATAAAAACACAAGCAGCAGCAGTAACAGCAACGGCAGACAAATGGCAAGGCTAAGTCCAAATGAACACAATAACAGCAACTGAAATGCCACGCCCACACACACACCCCCACACACACACACACACACATAGACACACATATGCTTGGCCATAAAAAGTCACTGAAGTGGTATTAAACGTACCGCCAAATGCAACGGGCGAACGCCCAAGCCGAATGAGCAACAGAACGGAAACGGAAACCAAATGGAACTCCAGAGATGACTCTCACACACACGCACACATACACACACGCTCAGCTACACAAAAGGTTAAGACTGCCTACACTTGTGACTGAGCATTCGCCATGTGAGTATTAGGTCGCATTTTCCACATTCCCAACTAACTGACTGGGCACCCAGCAGCAGCAACAATAATAGAAAAATTCCCTCCGCCCAACAAAAAAATCAACAAGGAAAATCTGTTTTCATTCGCTTGAGATAGATGAAATACTCTTGACTCAGTTAGATGCTGAGATAGTGAAGAAATGTGTTTATTTCGACAGAAAGCAGATACAAACTCAACTGATCTTAATTACAAATCTAGCAAGAGCACAATAATCTTTAATTAAAATGAATTCAACTATCGATTCGAAGTTTAGTTTAAGCAGAAAGTGTAAATAAATTTAAAGGTGTCACATATAAAGCGACAACACCAGCATGGTCTGTCTTCATTTCTGCATTTAGGGTATTGCAAATAGAACAAATCCAGACCAATTTGAACGGTTTTCGAATTGACTTTTTCTTTTTGCGTTGGCGCGTAATTTTTGATTGAAACTGAGTGGCTTTACCTTTTCCAACCTCTCCCCCTCTCCCTCTCCCTCTCCCTCTCTTTGGCTTTTTGTATGTGCAGCTGACCCCAAAGCTTGTTTATTTGGAGTGTGCGGCTGTCGAAGGCATTAAGCATTTTTTACACTTAACTGCCACACAGACTAACAACCAACCAAAAAAAAAGGTGACTCGGCCAGCTGTTGCTTCTGTTGGCGTTGACCCACAATCAGGCAAGGCAACTCCAAAGCTGGTCAGGCTCAGGCGTATTTTATTGTGCGCTGAGTGGAAAAAAACGAAAAATTGAAGCGCTGCAACATAAAAGTAATAAGCAAAAAGGGTTTGCCACACAGCTGGGGCAGCACGAAGAGGCCAAACCGCTTGGAGGAATTAAAACCTAAACGAAATCGAAACAAAAACATAAAACCAACAGGCATTCTTGCGAGGTGGAGGGGCACACAAAGGCATTCAACTAATTTTGAGGCAGTTGTTCACTAATTGCGGCATATACCTGTCAGCCATGTTGCAAGCTTATTCAGTGAAAATGCTCAAGTTGCGGCAGCTGCCAAAATGTGAAAACAAATGTGAAAACTGAACAATTTTCGCATTTGTGCAAGTTTTCGCTTAAAGCGCACTGGGGAAATTCACTCAGGGTGTCTGTGTGTGCGTGTGAGTGTGTGTGTGTGGAGCAGCAATTGTTGGTTAGGGGGCATGCAACATAAACTTTTACCAGCTCATAAAACGCTCAGAAACAAGCATACCGAAAATCGAACACACATCAAAATTGCACCGGGGGGTCAGCTGCGATTTGGGGGCAGCTGCGATTGTGGCACGCTTAGTTTGGGGCACGGATTGATTTCGTGCGTTTATTGAAAGCGCAAACAAGCAAGGCCAAAGTGAAACTAAGAGACGCTGTGTATGTGTGTGTCTGTGAGTGTGTGTATTTGTGGCAGTTGCAAGTGCCAAGCGTTTTGTGCAAACAAATGAAAATCGAAGCGGCAAACGATGCGAATCAAAAGTAACGGCACTTTGACGGCGGCTGTAAAAAGATTAAACTTGCCACTGCTTAGATTGCCACACAGTGGACTCCTTCCCCTATTCCTACTCCTCTCTGTCGTTCTCTCTCTCTCTGTCGGGCAGTGTAAGTTTTTGTAGCATACTTTTGAGCGCTGCTCACAATGTTTTATAATTTTTTATCACTTTGCAATTTGGCTGGCAAATTGTGAGGTCATAAAACAACAACAAGAGCAAACGTTTGTTGTTATTGTTGATGCGGAACGTGTTCCAATTAAACGTAACGCAACGCAACGCAACGTCACGCCCCTCTGCCCGCCCCACCGGCAGAACGCCACGCCCGTGACGCAGTAGTTAATTTAAATGAAATTCGCAACGTCGCACGTGATACATGCAAATATGGCAAATAAAAATTACAACTCATAAAAAAATCGAATCGTGTACAGTTGTTGATGTTCTTGTTGTTGTTGTTGTTGTTGAGGTTGCTTCTCTTGTTATTGCTGTTGTTGTTGTTACTGGAGTCACTAGACATGCAGGAGAGCGGAGGCTGCGTTGCCTTTGCCAAAAACTGTAATTTATGGAGCAGCGTGAGGACGCAACTTGTAGCTGCTTTTATTTCAAAGCACAGCCACGCCCACAACTCGCATGTGCAGCCCATAAAAATGAAGGTAGAGAAAAAAAAAGAAGAGAAAACGGGCGAATAAAAAATAAAAGCAACAGCACTTTGGCAAATTGTTCGCTTTAATTTTGCACAACTTTTCTCAGGCTCCACACACGCTGCTTGTCTATCTGTCTGGCTGTCTGTCCGTCTGTCTCGCAGTCTCGCTCTTTATAATGTGCAAAGTTGATTAAAATGTTGCATTTTATATGCATACCCCTCTGACACACACCAACTCCGCCACGCCTACCGCTCTTAATGTGCTAATTGAAAGGCGTTGCCATTGCGTGACATGCAAATTGTTCGCATTTGATTCAATTAGATAGCCGAATGCATGTGAGAAAAATACAGAAAAGTTTGAGAGACAAAGAGGGAAAACTAAACGTGTTTTGGCCATTTGTCCTGTAATTTGTGGGCCTCGACTTTTGCCAATCAAAGGTTAATTGCGACTGTTGCAAATCAACAAAGTTTATTACGTAATCAGGCGTCGATGCGTTGAGCCAAGTTTGGGCAGGAGGGGCAGCGGGTGAAGCAAGTCATAAAGTTGTACTGTGAACGTAGAAGCAGTCAATACTCATACACTCACCATTCGTTTATTCACTCACGCACTCACATGCATTTTAATCACATAAAACTCACTTACATTGGCAACATTTTGTGCTATTTGTATGAGCAAGCCGGAGTGAGTGTGCGGGTGTGTGTGTAAGAGTCTGTATGTATATCTGTGCATGTGTGTGTGTGGCAACCGTTGTCGTTGTATTCTACTCTGTAAAGTACTTCGACAGCAAGTTGATAATCCACCTGGCGCATATACTATGTAGAACTTTTTCGAATTTAAATTAAATTATTTGCCCTCATATTCGGAATATTTGCAACAATTAATACAAGATTTCTCTAGATTATTTCACAAAACATAAGCTAATTCTATTAGAGTTAATAAACTATCCGACTAAAAATGTGTACATAGTTTTATAGAATTTTGTATAATTTTTTTCTAATTAAAAAAGAAACTTTTATCGAAGCATAATTAAGTAAATCATATATTTTGAATGAGATTAACTAAGTAGTTAAAATTTGAAAAGCTTGATTAGTGTATAAAATGTTCGCATTGTTCATTGTGGCACTTTTTGTTATTTGCTTTGGCTCTGAGTAGTACTACATGGCGTATGCTCAACATTTGCTGGCAAACAAATTTATGCGATTACACATAAATCTACAGCTGCTTTCAGTGCTTGTTGCTGAGTTGTTCTTGCTTGCTTGTTGTTGTTGTTGTTGTAGTTACTGATGTTGTGCACATACACATCTGCTAAACCATATAGTTTATGCGGAGCGAACCAAAAACTTTCATTTTGCAAACCGAAAACATCTTAATTTAATAAAGTGGCAGGCAGTCAGGGCAGGCAGCAAATTTTCTCTGTGAAAATCTGTGGAAATTTGCTAGGGCAGCATTGCAAATAAATCTCAATTAGGCCAAACTGGCTGCAGTGAATTCATTATTCGTACTTAATGAATGGACCAAGTGCTCTTTCACTCCAACTCTGACGAGTTTTCGCTTTGCTTTTTTATTCAATAGATATTTTTTTTTATATATATGTATGTATATAAAGAGTTTCTTTTTACTTCGTATTAACAAGTTTTTCGATTTTTTTTTTTTTTTTCATTTTCTGAGTTTACTATTTAAATGATTGATTGATTTCTAGGCCTAGAAATGTCGACATTCAATATTGGCACTCAAGTCTTAAGGAAACTCAAATCAAAATGTTTAGAAATTAAAATTTGAATCATAATTAAGTAATCCAAGTAATGCACTGGGTGTGGGCGTTGCCATTGATGAGGTGGGATGGCTTAGAACACCTGAACACGATGATTCTCGCGATCGCATACCAAAATATTGCCATTTGACATGATGGCCACACCCTCGAGTCCTTTGAACTCCGAGTCACCGGAGCCCCAAGAGCCGAAGGTCTTCAGAAAACTGCCATCCGGATTGAAGATCTGTATGCGATTATTGCCCGAATCGGCAACAAATATATAGCCCTGATCATCCACAGCGACGCCACTGTAAATAATCAATGGAAGTGTCATCGATTGATATCCAATTAAAATTGTGTAATTCAATTTCTTACCGTGGAAACTTGAATTGGCCATCGTCGGAGCCCTCGCCGCCCACTGTGGACAACACCTTGCCATTAACATCGAATATCTGTGACAAACGAAAAGAGTTTATAGTGCAGTTCACATATATATAGGTATGTGTGTGTGTGTGTGTTTGTAAAATCTGTAGCATATTTTAATTAAAAATGTTCATGTGAATTGGCAGCTCACCTGAATTCTGTGGTTATTCGAATCGGAAACAATAACACGATTCGTATTCGATACGGCTATATAATGCGGATGCTCAAGCTGGCCCTCGCCACGGCCGCAGGAACCGAATTTACCAACGAAGGAACCATCGGATTGGAAAACCTGACCAAAACGACACGACACCAACAACGAAACGAAGAGTATTCATAAGTTTTTTTTTTCTTGGTTTTCCAATTGAAATGCATAAGGTATATAAGAAATAAAAATGCAAAAAAACTTTCAGAGACTGGCAAACAAGTGCAGAGCCCAGTTAAGTCTATCCAGGCAACAGAGTTCCACAGAGTTCATCCCAGAGTCCATCAGTGTACACGAATATATTGCAGTTAAGCGCATGAAAATTGCCTTGCCTCATTGTGGGTGTGTCATGGACTGGGTTGGCCTTCTGCCTGCCGTAGTTCAAGTGTGACAAATTGGGCAAGACTCTTTCGGGCTCTGGCTGTGGCTCTGGCTAAGGCTCCGGCTCTGTAGATATGTGTCTCTGGTGCTGGGCTTCAGTCTGGAAGTGTTGCTGTTGCTGGTGTTGTTGCTGCTGCTGATGATTATAAATATTTGCATGCAAATGGAAAGAAGCAGCCATTACCTGCACTCTGTGGTTCTCCTTATCGCAAACGTAAATGAAGCCGAGTGCATCGGTTGTTACGCCCCAAGGATAATTGAATTTGCCATCTGCGGTGCCCTGCGAACCGAAGGCGCGCAGGAAGCGTCCTTGTGGATCAAGTACTTGTATGCGATGATTGTATCTGCAACATAGTAGACAGTTGAAAGGCAGCTCGTATAAATGCCAAATGACAACGTGATGCAAATTTTAAACCGAATATACTACTATACAGCAAGGGAGCTTCCCATTTGAAAGCTTAAGATTCTTTTTAGCACAATTATTTATTCAAAAATAAATAACATAAATGTGCTATTAAATATACTTTTTAAATTAAAATTCGTAGAAATTCTTAAATAAGTTACAACAAGCAGGCATTGCTGATGCCGTCAAGTGGAAGTAAATAAAAGTTGAAGTTTCTCTAAGCACATTTAAACAAGTTATAAACAAAAGTTGAAGTGAAAGTAGAAACTATTGAAACAATTTGAACGCATAATGAGGATAATAAACAAGATTATTAAAAAACGCAGTTATGACTGTCCTTATGCCTGTACTTCTTAGAACTTATTCTTTAAACTAGACTTTGACTTTGACTTGATGGCTATGTCTATTATATAAGTAAGCAAGGGACAAAGAAAACGTTAAAGTAAATTATGAATAAATAATAATGTCTTACAGGCACCTCGTAAAGAGATCAGTTTTAAATTGATCCATAATATAATTATATCAAATCAAATCATGGAAATAATCGAACTTAGTTTGATATATTACAAGCTGTTTGAAGGATTTCTCTATTCACACAGAAATTGCAGCCAAATTGTTTTTGTTAATTCTATTAAAAATATAGCTGCCAGGTTATATTGTATATAATTATATCCCTGACATTCTAAACATATTCTGCGCGCTGTTGTTTATCTAAAGGGCGTTACGTTAATAGAGTTTTTCGAGTATGCAGCTGTGCATGAAAATGTGAAAACTCTTCTGGCTGTCATTAATTACAAAATGGCCGTAGTCGAGCTCATTACTACGCCGGAACTTTAGGTGTGTGGGCAAAGTGGGAGAAAGGGAGGAGCTGACTGTGACGCATTTGACGTTCTGGGTTTGTTCGGTTGTTCGGGTGCTGGGATGTTCGGGGTATTGGGCTTAGGATAAGCCGCTTAACGTGCAAAATCAAAGTTGAGGCACACAATGAGCCGAGCCGTGCACAACGATGGTGCTTAACGAGATTTTTCGTCAGACAATGACAGCCCGGATGAAGCATGAAGATTGGCCGCCCAGATACATGTATGAAGAAGCATACGAAAAAAAAACAGGCAACAAAAAAGGTTACCAGTGAACATGAGGCTTAAACTCAGAGCTGGAGCAGTTGGGGCAACGCACATGTTTCTCATTAACGCGGCTATTATGCGCTTAGCCGTGCCAATTACCAGGACACGGGCATGGACCAGGACCACTACCAGGACCAACAGGACGATGCTCAGAACCCTAAGCAGAAGCCACACCGGCAGCATGCAGCATCCCTAAAGCATAAAGCTAAGTCCGAGAATTAATCATGGACTATTGTTTCGACTTAATTAAAATGCAGCCGAGGAGCTGAGCAAATGAACAACCGGACAAATGAACAAGCTGGACGGACAGTTGGACAGTTGGACAGTTGGACAGCTGGACAGTTGAACAGTTGGACAATTGAACAATCGGACAGCAATCCGTGTAAGTTGAACTCACCTATCGGCAATGATGTACTGGCCAATGCGATTGACTGCCACGCCGGCGAGGCAATCGAATTCACCCTCGCCGTTGCCATACTCGCCAAACTCCTTGACAAAGATGCCATTGGAGTCGAAGACCTGGACGCGATGATTGCTGGAGTCGGCGACGACGATGCTATTGTCCGGGCCGACGGCGAGGCCGCGCGGCCAGGTAAAGGATCCGGGCTCGCTCCCCCGGCCCCCCAACTGGAACAGCTGCTGGCGCTTGCGTAGGTACACCTGTTTAGGGATAGTACCTGCCACTCCGGTTATACCGGCTGCTGCTGCTGCTACCGTAGGGGACGTAGGGGAGCCTAGCCCGTTTTTTGACCCGTCATCATCGGATGAGGCCAGCTCATTGGCCTGACGCAGTGGCAAACCCAAGCTCAATCGTCGGGACACATCGCTGGCCGTGCTCCGGCTGCTAGCAGCGCCGTGCCCATGCGACGACGCCCCCGTCGAACTCGAGGAGGCGTGACTGTCGCGTGTGCTGCCAACGCTGCTGCTGCTGGGCGCATCCTTTGAGCTCTTATTACCATACTTGCTCTTTAGATACCGTGCCCATGAACTCAACGCTTCCCCATCCTTAGCATCCGCCGAACTGCTGGCCAAACCGCTGCGCGAAGATCCCGCACTGCGATCCGCAATCGGAGAATTATCCCGTGACTTGAGAGCATGTGTCGAGCGACTGCGGGACAGATCGCTGCTGCCATAGCCGCTGTATCTGTAAGATATATTAACAGTATTAGCTAAAGATTGCCTGGCCGAGAGTAGACTGATACATTTCGCAAATGCCACAAGATCAATCGAGTGCAATCCCTCCGAGACTACGAGGGATCACACTAGACTCAACATTGCGACATATGCGAAACTAATCAAACAACTCTCGTTCGCACTGTTTGTGACTTTTTCTTGGTGTTTCGGGTTGGTTTCTAATGGATGTCTGCTGTTTGATGGTGAATGAGACGCGCTACTGAAACTGAAATGGAACTGCGTGATGAGAGTTGCATGAGACTGCATGAGATTTGTACAGAGTGGGAGCTGCTTTGAGACAGACAGTCAAAGAACTATACAAATGTGGCTTTTGATCCTGTTAATTTCGGTTAATTTAAAACGCGCTAAATAAATTTAAATTCTTTTTCGTTTCTTGACATAAAATAAAAATTAAATAAATCAAAATAAAAAGAACTCAAAACGAAATCAAAAATAAAAATATAATTATAACTTGGAATTAGTGTGTGTAGAGTGCAACATAAACGATAACGAGAACGGAGAAACGTGGAAACGTGGGACCAGCACGCAGAGAAACTCATAAACTCAAAAAAAAAAAAAAAAAACTCGTAAAAAAAAAAAATTACAAAAATATTCATCAAAAAATCACGCGTGACTATTTAAAGGGGGCGTGGGCGGGAGGCAAGGGCAAGGACGAGCACACGCACAATGAAAGCGCCCAGATACAGATATAAATATATAGATTTAGATTTAAATTTAGATATAGATATACTTAAGATATATGTGCGATATATATATACAACCGATAGCGTCCTATATACAACTGAGATTTGATTCAGAATTGGTTTCATATCAATTCTTTAGTTTTGGTTTTGGTTTTGGTTTTGGTTTCTTGGAATTGGATTGATTTTTGTATTTTATGGTTTGGTTTTGTGGTTACTCTGCGCACCTTGAGGCCAAGTAAGCAGATGGCGAGACTGTTGTCGGTGACACGGGCTCATCCAGATCGTCGTCGTCGTTGCCAAACTGATGGGAGGAGCGACTACGCGCCAGTCGAGTGCGACGCTCCTTCATGGCCAGATAACGTGAACGTCCCGTGCCGTAGCGGCTGTCCGAATCATCACCGGTGCCGGTGCCATTGGCATCCTCATCAAAGGAGGCGGTGGGCGTGGATAGCGAGGGTTGCGTTACAATGGCGCTGCTCTTGCTTTTGTTTAGAAAGCGGCTTGTGTAGCTAGAAAAATGTTGATTCGTTTTTGTTTCTATTGTTTTTTTTATACTATTTTTTTAGTCAATTTGTTTCTTTGCTTGGTTTGCGATTTGTTGTTGCTTTTGTATTTGTATTTGTATTTGTTGTATTTACATTGTTGGTGTTGTTGTTGTTGTTGTTGCCTTTGCCAGTGTTTCATTTTCATTCTCAGTTTCAGTTTCAGTTGAATACAGTATTCAGTGTTCAGTGTGCCTCGCACCTGGCTCAAAACTTCGTAATCCCTTTACATTTCGGCAAATCCGCGACCGCTTAATGAACTAACTTTTAACTAGCTTAAACCTGTGTAACGAGTTCAAGTTGGGTTGGCAGTTTGAGTTGTTGTTGTTGTTTTTGTTGTTGCAGTTGGAGTTGGAGTTGGAGTTGGAGTCGGCGTCAGAGTCAGAGCCCGAGTCTGGGTTCGTCTTTGTCGAGGACTATAACTAGGTACTATTTACATCCCTGGCTCTCCGCTTTTGGCTCATTTATTAGGCAACCAAATTCAATTAAAATACAAACGAGAAAACCAACAATGCGCTCGCAAAAGTTTCTAATTAAATTCACATTTCACATTATCGAAAAGTTATACAAAAGTAGCGGAAAGTTAAGTACGAGAAATTATGGCACCAATTGGTACAGCTTGGTCAGGAGCAGGATAGTAGATAGTAGATAAAGGATAGGCATTATAAAGGATTGGGGGGTGCGGTAGTTTGGCAAAGCAACACAAAAATTACGAGCAACTACAACTACAAAGAAAGCAACAACAAAAGGACACACTTATCACACTTTTAAAAGGCGACTCAAAAATACTGGAAAAAGAATACACTAAAAGCTCATTAGTTGAGTATTATGTGGAGGCAAAGGCATAGGCAAAGGCAACGGCAAAGAAACAGCAGCTTAAGTGCCTTTCTCCCCATACGAGTACACGAGTATATTGTGTGACAGCGCACAAAAGTAGGCAATATTTTTTTCTGTATATGTTTTCTGTTGGTTTTTGCATCGTGCATCGTGCATCGATTACATTCAATATGCCCTTGCAGTTTGACCAAAACAATGAAGCACACAAGCAAATGCAGAAAAAATTGTGAAATGCTGAAATGGTGAAATGATAAAATGGTAAATTGGTGAAATGGATGCGGAACAAATGATTCTCGTGGCATGTTTGAGCTGGTTAATTGCTTCGCACTTGTTTACAAGTTAACAAATAACGGAGAAAAAACTGCTGCTGCAGCATTCAGTGGCATGCAATCAATGATGGAAAAAAAGCATGAATTGCGTACAAGCTGCGAAACCAAATTCCGCACTTTCATATGTAAATTGAGTATATATTTTATTGTTCGAGTGAGCTCAACAATGCCGGCAAATCGGAGGCATAATATTTAAACAATTGTCGACTAACAGTTACTTTAAGAGCTACCACTTCATGGCATCAAGTTTTAATTATATTACTGAGCATTTCGTCCCAAAAACTGACTGAAAAGGTTCAATATTGTTGTCGCGTAGAGTATTAGGAAAAGTACAGAAAACACACAATGACAACGACAGCAACTCGTTGAACCCATTTGCCCGAAAATCGAAAGGTCATTGAAGTGCTGCTGGTGCTGCTATTGCTGCTTCCTCAGCTGTGAATTGAATTGAAGTTGATTTCAGCCACTGAGTGGTGCTTTCAGCAACGCCACCAGCACATCCACCACCAGCCACAACAGCCGTGTGGCATGTGCGTCAACCTATTTCAAGTTCTAGTTGCCCTGCCTTGTCTCTTTAACCCCTTGCCATCTGCCCAAAGAGGCTGCACAATCTGAATGTACCTCAAAAGAAATTTAATAACATTTTTTTCCTGTGTAAAAATGTACACGCAGAGCAAATTGTAAAGAATCCTGGAGTTTCTCAGAAAAATCTCAGTAACATGAGGTCGCATAAATTCCTTTTCAATTTGAAAATACGGTATTTAAATTGTCTACATCTCAAATAAATTATAACAACAATAGAACATGCGCTGCTAGTTTTACTCTGTGTATACGTAATATCTATTTATAATAATCATTCATATTTTTAAGCATCATAAGGTTAGCTAAGCTATTTATTTTTACTTATATATTTGCTTAAATATAGAAATCGCATTCTATTTCTATTTCTGTTTCATTTTTATTTGCTTTCCTCCTGGGGTTAAGTTCAAGCTACTGTCATTGTTCGGCTTCTGATGTTGCCGCAAAGGGCAAACCACTTAAAGGGTAACTTTCTATGCTGTGCGTTTGTTAGGTTCTTGTTAACTTTCAAATGGCTTTTAATGAATGGCTGATTGAAGTATGGCATAATGGCTGACTGAACAATTGAATAAATAGTCAATTTATGTGAATGCAGTTGCACATTTAATAGCACAACAAATACGAAAACATTGCTATAAAAAAAGGGGAAATCTTTAAGGGGGCGTGAGGGAGAAGAGATTGTGGGGCATCTTTGCATCTATTATTTAATTTGACGTGTAACATCCGCAAGTCGCTTTCGGTAGCGGGCCCGGTAGGGTCTACTTATGTACGGTATGCTAAGGGGCAGTGCGCTGCAAAGACGAACACAGATACAGATACATAGATACAGCAAACAGTGTGAGATACAAATACATAGAAATTGTCGGGAAGTAAGGGAATATATGATGAGGGGCTGACTACGAGCATGTTTACCTATAGCTGGCTGAGGCTGAGGCTGTGGCTGAGTGGCGAAGGCTGCGCTGACGACAATTATGTAAAGGTTATGAACTTGACAATTAGACGCCACACTAGGCGTATGAGCAATAATATGGCCACTGTGATGCTAATGCCAATGTCACGCAGTAGTATAAAGCTGCAGCAGAGAAAAATCACATACATACATTCATACATATAGTGAACACATACGTGTTAACAAAGTAACAACAACTGCAATGGCATTTTGAACACTGAATAGATATCAATTAATTTCATTATGCATATCAATTTAATGGCAATTGTTTTACACATAACAAAAATGTTAAATTGTTGAATATGTGGCTGTGTATGCGTGTGTGTAAGATGGTGTGTATTGTTACTAATTAAAATTTTAAATTGATCACTTGCAATTTGCTGTTTTATATGCAAAATTGTAATTTGATTAATGCAACGGAATCAACAATTATCAATTATAGAACCGTTTTAAGCGCTATGCCGAATATTAAATACCCTTGCAGAGAACAGTATTGTAAATTAATTATGTTTAGAATATAATAAATACTTTAAATAAATTAAATATGAAGATTGAAAACGAAAAATCAAAAAAGAAATAACAACTTTTGATGATAAATAAAATATTTAAATAAGAATATAAATTTGTAAATTGTTCTGCAACAATTTACTTATTTATAAACTTCTGCGTTATTCAAAGTTTATAAATTATAATACAATAAAATGAAGAATTTACAAATAATATGCATACAAATATTATAATTCATCCAACAGTTTCAAACTTAATGATAGACTTTAAACACCCTCTGCAAGGACAGCATAAGCACGTGACAGTTCATTAATTTTGCATGCTGGCATCTCAATTGTTGTGCGAGTGTGTAAGTGTGTAAGTGTATGTCCGTGTGTGATTGTATGTGTCGCATTTAATATTTTAACTTACAACTTTAAAGCTAAAATCAATAGCAAAATTTAAACATTAGTTGCAATTGTGAGCCATGCATAGATTAGTAAAGAAATTAAACAACATTTTTAGCATTGAATTTTGCATTTTTGGAAATTCGGATGGAAATACCTGCTGCTGCCGCTGCCACTGCCATAGCGATCCTCATTCTCACTCAGATGATGAGGGGCGGGCACGGGGCGTGTGCGGGTTGAGCTGCTGCTGCCATAGCCGCTGCTGCTGGTGGAGTTGGGGGTGGCATAGCTGCTGCGGGTTGCGGCAGCGGTGTCATCACGTGAGGCACGACGCGCCTCCAGCCGATCCCGATAGGAACTCCCAGATGAGGTGGCCGCCGTTGTGGAGCTGGCAGCGCTGCTGGGTGTCGATTTGGTTGCACTGCTGCTGCTTGCCGCACTTGTCTTGGGCTTGCTCTCCGCCTCCGACTCGGATTCCGATTCTGAGCTGGTCTCCTCCTCGGTGCTTGAGTCTGACTCGGCCTTCTTCTTGTCCGCGGCACCGTTGGTGGTGCTTGGATTGCTGTGCTGTGGCAAAAAGCGGCTGACGAAAGGCTTCTTCTCCGGCGTCGCCGTTGCCGCTGCCGTCGACTCGCGTGTCGTCGAATAGCGCGATGTGCTTGCCGCCTTCTGCTGCGAACTGTTGCCGCTGTTGCCACTGCTGCTGCTGGGCGCTGCACTGGCAGCTGCTGCCGCCGCCGCGGCCGCTGAGCTGGCAGAGCTTTCGGTGGACGCACTGCTGTCGCTGCTGCCGGAGCGTTGGGTCTTCTTTACAGCTGCCACCTGGGCGGAGACGGCCGGTTTGGACTGTTGGGTAGGAGTGGGAGTTGCATCAGAGTCTGTGGCGCTGTCTGCCTGTTAGTTGTTGTTTTTGTTGTTTGTTGATATGGTTGTTGTTGTTGTTTGTTGTTGGATTGCAAGCGAGCAAACGAAACAAAATGCAAGTAGAGAGAAAGATATCGATATGCGCATGGATGGCTCTGGCTATGACTATGTTCATGTTGATATTGATGTGTTTATGGATGGACATGTGCAATTGACAACGATGTGGGTAGGCGCTAACAACTAAATGATGAGTGGGGAGAGGGGTGTGTGACGGGGGACCAGGCAAATGTCAAACTCAGGCGCACAACAAATATTGTATGACGCACACCACCAGCGATTGGCATAGTATTTTTTCAATCTATTGTTGTTGTTGTTGTTGTTGTTGTTTCGATAGCGAGGGTGACTCGAAACATTTGCGGAATGTCGACTTGCCATTTATGTGCAATTACTTTAAATGCATAAATTCTTTAAATACTAAAAATAACTATGGATTTGCTTAATATAGAAAATGATTTCATCTAAATTGTTTAACGATATTTTTGAAAGGTATCGAGCAGCATATTTGTGCTCTGTCCGCAAATTTAAAAATGCCAAAAATGTTTGGATAACAAAACAAGACAAATATGCAGCGAGAGCGCATATGTCATACGCACACATACACACATACACACGTACACACACACATACAAACACACTAGAACGGAAGCGACAATACTGACAGTCATGATTGAAATGTTCCCATTGAACTGCGCTTTGTGTTGAGGCAACAATGTACTGCGCAAAAAGAGATGGCACGAGAGGAGCAAAAGGAAAAGATTGAAAGAGATAGCATACTCCCACGCACACACACACACACACACACACGAACGCACAACAGTTATATGTATATATACAACGGACATCAGAAATTTGTGATAATGAAATCAAAAAATAAATGGAAAAAAAGGCAAAATAAATGCGATTCGGGCTTTCGCTTTGGCGTTTTGGCGGTTTATTTAGCTGGTTCTGGTTCTGGCCAAAATCGAATAGAGATATTTAGTAAGGTTTAAGCAAATTAACATCACTACCACATCGTTTGTCCACTTGCAAAAACAAAGAAATAAAAAAAGAGAGATAGAGATAGATAGAGAGAGAGAGAGAGAGAGAGAAAGAAAATAGAATTGCAAAGAATTGAGTTTGGTTTTTCTTTTAAGTTTGTTTTTTTTTTCACATATAAAATCGTGTTTCGTTTTATTTGTAACTTTTTGCAGAGTCTAACTAAGCATTAAACGACAAGGTAATAGATGTTAAATTACTATACGATGGATAAAATGATTAATTTTGTACAATTCATAATTTCTGATGTCCCTGCCTTGGATCGCAGCTCTTCAACAAAATAATTGCAATTGTAATTGTTATTCTTGTAATTATAATATAATAATTGGAAAACTCTCCTTTTATCACATTGAATTTTGGCAAGTGTATTGGGGATTCGGCTATGCCGGAGTGCATTGAGGGCCATTAGTCGATTAGGTATTTGTATTATTATTGTTGAAAAGGCTTGGACCCAAACCAGCATTAAAATAAAATGAAAGGCGCTCACAAGACAAAATATAAGAGAAAAGAATGTAAAATAAATAAATAAACGAATGAAACTTAACGTACACATAAAACAAAAACATTTGTTAGCGCGCAGAGTGGGTAAAATGTAAACAGGTAAACAGGTGAACAGGTAACGGGTAACAGGTAAATTGGTAAATAGTTAACGGTTAACAGTAAGTAATTGTAGCTATTTTTGCTTTTTGAGTACAGACTTACGGAGCGGGGGGAAGTGTGAACAGTGAACACAAATAAAGAAGAGTTTCGTTTTTGTTGGACAGAAAAACACAGTTGGCAAACATGGCGTATACGTAATATAAACAACAGAATACTGTGCAGAAGCTCTGTGACACGTGGCAGCTAACAGACCAACTGACTGACTGTCTGACTGACTATCAGATGATGCTAATCCTCATCCGTTTCATACTCTTCCTCCTCATCGTCGTCCTGTTCCTGCTCCTCTGCGGACTGAGCAACTGCTACAGGTTCTCCCTGTGCTGTATGCTCCGACGCAGAGTCGGATTCATCGTCGGTCACCTCAACCTCATCATCTGTGTACTCATCATCTTCCTCGTCCTCCTTAACTAAAGCTTCAGCATCAGTTGATCTCTCTGGTTCTTCCTTATGACTATCGCTAATTAGCTCAGCATTATGCTCATGCTCTTCCACCTTGTCATCCAGCTCTGTCTCTGGCGGCAGCACATTAATCACTGGCGCCTCTCTCTGTTCTCTCTCCCTCTCAGCTTCGTTCTCCTCACTTTCACTGGCTGTCACCTCGATGTATTCATATTCTGAGGAGGAATCATCCTCATCAGCTTCAACTGTCTGCTCAGTTGCTGCCTCTTGTTGTTCCTCCTTCTTTTCCTCCTGCTTTGTTTCTGCCTCTTCTTCACTCTCACTTCCAGTCTCGCTCTCAGTCTCGCTGCTGCTGCTGCTGCCACTGTCACTGGCAACGCCTTCTTCTTCTTCTTCTTCATCATCTTCTTCTTCATTTGCCCCACTCACACTTACCTCGGCTCGTGCTGTCGCCGTCGCTGTACGCACTGGAGATGCCGCCGCCTGGTTGCTGCTGCTGTCGCTTTCCTCGCTGCCCCCTTGGCCAATACGCTTCAAAGCTGACACACGCTCTGTGTTGGGACGCTGCTCGCTGCTTGACTCGCCGCTGGCTGCTGTTGAGGTGGCAGCACCCGATGGCGCTGTATTCTTGCGCTTCTGACGTGCCAGTTCATCCTCGTCGGCGGCTGCTGCAGATTGTTGGGTCTTCTGCTGCTGGCGCTGCATGGCCGCCTTTTGGGCCTGGATGGCTGCTTGGACGGCAGCCTGAGCGGCGACAGCTGCATCGGACTTCTTCTCCTTCTTCTCCTTGCCAATGTCCGCCAATCGCTGCACAACGCGAGAGCAATCGCTAAGGCGTATGATGCCACTCAGCTGGCCACGGGAAACATCTTCGCTGTCGAGCACGCGATCCTTGCGCTTGTCGATCTCCTGCTGCCGTTGCTGCTGTTGCTGCTCGCTGTCCGAGTCCTCGTTCTGATGGGAACGCACAAACCGTGAACGGAAACGCGAAGATTTGCCGGCTCGACTCGCCGGCTCGTTCTCATAATCGTTTTCGTAGTCGTACTCGGATCTTCCATATCGACTGTCGCCATATCGATCGCTGTTGTTGTTAGCGCTGCGTTGTGGCCGCTCTCCGAACTTGCGGCCGCCAAGCACAGGCTCATCATTGTAGCCGCCGCGCTCCTCCTGCTGTCGGAACTGGGTGGCCAAGCGATGGTCGCTCTTTGAACGCATCAGGCCGGGCTGTAGAGCGCTGGGTGGCGCAAGATGTGAACTGCTTACTGAACCACCAGGTGTCGAGTGTGGTGCAATGTTAAGGTCTCCAAATGTGGCCAGATTCATGACCAGCTGGTTGGGATCTATGGAGACCAGGAAGCGCACGCGACGACTGTAATCGTTGTTCTCGTACTCAAAGTGGCGCAGAAACTCAACGGTCTTCAGGAAGATCTCCTTGGTGTCCATGAGTTCGCAGTCATCCCATTCGACGGTCTCGTTCATATACTTGTCCACAATGTCACAGTTGCTGGTGATGTTAGTGATCTCCAGATCCAAGTTCTCCTTTAGCGTCATCAGATTACGCAACTCCACAGCCAAATAACGATCAATCTCGCCCTTCAGCTGATCCGATCTATCCTTAATTGCCTTCGTTATCCTCCTATAGATCTCATCGATCTCTTCCGTCACGCTTATCGCATTCGTTTGCAGGCTCATCGTGTTCTTCTCGATGATGGCCAACGAGTCCTGCAGCCGATGTAAACTGCGGCGAATCTGTCAACGCAACGAGTTCACTTATGTAGCGAATACTGTAATATATTAATTAGCGAGGTTTGCTCACCTGTGAGTTGAAGCGAGTTATCTCTCGCCGCAATATGTCCATGTGTGCGCTCTTGCAGTCCTCGCAGATCTTCTTCTCACAGTGCGCACAGTGTGAGAGATAGGCCTTCTCGGAGCAAACGCCGCAACGCTCCATAATTTGACCTGCAAGCAGAGGATCAGTTGGAATGGAACCTTAGTAAACGATCTTTTAAATTGTAATATAGCTTAAGGGAGTAAATAAGTAATATAGCTTAAGGGAGTGAATAAGTACATCAAGTTTTCGTGGAACAGTTGGAATGGAACACTGGTAGCGGAACAGTTGGAATGGAACGTTGGTAAACGATCTTTTAAATTGTAATATAGCTTAAATGAGTAAATAAGTACACCAAGTTTTCGTGGAACAGTTGGAATGGAACACTGGCAGCGGAATAGTTGGTATGGAACGTTAGAAAACGATCTTTTAAATTGTAGTATTATTTAACAGAGTGAGTCAAGTTTTAGTAAATGTTAGTAAACGATCTTCTAAATTGTTATGTTGCTTAAAGGAGTAAATAAGTACATCAAGTTTTCGTGGAACAGTTGGAATGGAACACTGGCAGCGGAACAGTTGGAATGCAACACTAGCATCGGAGCAGTTGGTATGAAACGCTAATAAACGGTCTTCTAAATTGTAATATTGCTTAAGGGAGTAAATATGTACATCAAGTTTTCGTGGAACAGCTGGAATGGAACACTGGCAGCGGAACAGTTGGTATGGAACGTTAGTAAACGATCTTCTAAATTTGCAATATAGCTTAAGGAAGTAAATAAGTACATCAAGTTTTCGTGGAACAGTTGGAATGGAACACTGGCAGCGGAACAGTTGGTTTGGAACGTTAATAAACGATCTTCTACATTGTAATATAGCTTAAGGGAGTAAATAAGTTCATCAAGTTTTCGTGGAACAGTTGGAGTGGAACACTGGCAGCGGAACAGTTGGTTTGGAACGTTAATAAACTATCTTCTAAATTATAATATAGCTTACGGGAGTAAATAAGTACATCAAGTTTTCGTGGAACAGTTGGAATGGAACACTGGCAGCGGAACGGTTGGAATGAAAAGTTAGAGAGCCGTGGCATAATATAATTGTAATTTCATTATGTAAGATAGAAAACAAACAAAACATAAGTGGTACAATTGAAATGGAACACTAGCCAAATATGTTTCAACGCCAATGTCTTGCCCACTGTACCAAAAAGGCTTCCAACGGTCATAAAGCCAAGCACTTGACATTTCATTGAAAATATAAGAAAATTGCTTTAGTTAAGTGTCCAATATTGGGCATAGCATGTCAAATCCCAATTCCACAACGTTCCCCTGTGGCCACACAGCTGCCAGCTAAAAGTGCCAGCAAGCTGACTTTGCTTTCCAATTGCCATTCCAGAGAACGTGCAATCAATTCGCATTCTTTTTCAGCTTGTTTAGCATTGCCAAATAACCAAAAATGCAAGGAAGAAGAAAAGTCAAAGCCATGTTAACCATCCGTTGACTTGTCGCACTCACTGTAAAACTCGGCAATCAAATGCCAAGCAGTTCCGTTGACAGGCCGCTAAGCCATCAATTTGCACTGTTGGCAACAACAACAACAGGACTGCAACTGCACTTAGAAGCGCATAACATAGCAACAGGGGGTGGCCCGAGAATGAGAGATAGAGAAAGGGAGATAGAAAGAGAGGGAGATAGCGGTAAAGGGCGGGAAACAGAGAGGGGACTAATGCGATTTCAAGAGTGTCGCCAAATGCAAGAAATCAACTGCACCTAAGCGTTATTCTATGTGTTCTAGATGTTTATGTGTCGTTGGCAGGCACATCCTGCCAGGACATGCCGATGTCTTGGCTCTGCCAAATGCAAATAACGAGCCGTCGCCTCCCTACTCTTCTCCCTATGCCACTGTGCAAAACAGACAACAATGTGTGGCAGACACAGTCAGAGTCACAGTCCTAGTTGCAGTCGCAGTCGCTAGAAAAGTAAACTTTTCTGCATGAATTGCTGCCAGGATCTCTCACCCACACCCCTCTTCTGCTCCCCTCCCTTACTCTGACTCTCTTCAAATTCCATGCCAATTCTCATAGACATTCCCAGACCCTTGCCTTTGCCTGATGAACTCGCCTCTACTTGCAATCTCTGCGGCCTCACTCTGCTGTGTATGACAATAAACTTGCCACACACACACACACACACACACACACAGTCATTCAACGTATCTGTGTGTGTGTTTGTTTGAGAATGCGGGCAGTTGGGGGGCTCCCTTAAAAATATGCTATGTTGCTTGAGCTGCGCCAATAGTTGGCTGTATTTTCTTGTGTAATCATATGGAAAAGTGAATTTGCAAATACTACATGCGATTGCGAGTCCTTGTATCATGGCATCCAGTTATCCATAACAGCGGCGGCTTGAAAGGATTTGCCAGTTAAAGCTGCAACAGAAGCAGCAGGAGCAACTTTTTCCCTGTGTCTCCATCATACACACACACACACACACACACACACACACACACACACACACTGATGCATACACATTTACATAGCAATTTGTTGAAAATTGTCAAAAATACTTGAAGCTTTGTCTGCTTATTAACTGTTTGATGCTGATTGCAGCAATGCGAATACTCTTAGCACTCACTGTATACCCAAAAGCTATTTGCATTTACTGATGAGTGTCATTGTCGTTTGTCGTTGTTGTTGTTGTTGTTGTTGTTGTTGGTGGTGCCGTTGTCATTGTCATTTGCAATTTGCTTCGACTATCAACTTTCAAGTTATTTGCATAGTCATGGTTACAACCTGATCCTCGATATGGCCCTGCAATTATTCACAGCACTCCCAAAAATAAAAAAGGGAGAGACGAGTATTAAAACAAACCGAAATCAATTTACCTTTTGCTTAGTTTTAATTGCTGTCAGTGCGAACGGTGGGGGTGTGACAGGAACGGGGGGGACAAAGCACACACAAAGCAGCCGATTTTTAATTGGAAACCAAATATTATGGCAATGGCATTTGCTTTTTACACTCGATTTTTGTGTATTCCTTTGTGTTTCTTTTATTTAATTTCTTTTTGTTTGTTGCTACTGGGAATTTAATTAAAGTAACGCAAAATGGTTGAAAAGCAAAAATGTATTAATACATTTTTGGCGAATTTTGTGCAGGGCCAAAAAGTTACAATTATGACAATGCAACAACATTTATTAAAAATATTTTATGCAAACAAAACGCTGGGAAAACTCATTTTCAATGTGCAAATGCCAATTGCAATTTCATCTTTCATGGCCTTTTGCACAGCAATTTCATACACGATGCCGACAAAAGGATAACCAAACAGACCGACAGACGGACAGGCGGACAGGCGTACAGACAGGCAGACAGATGGATAGACAAAATGTCAGATACAGTTTTGCAATTTTTCAGTTCAGCTTAAAATGCAATAACAAAATTCCATTCGAACGCTTTGTTTATCTTTGCCAATGAATATTCATTTCGTTTGTGGACTGAATCCTGATTCCGCGGAGTGGAGGGGTAAGAGCTAAACTTACCTGAGGTGGGATCCGGCAATTCGCCGGTAATTTCGATATGCAGCTCCAGAAAACGCTGCAACGTCACGTTCGTGGGAAAGGCCTGCACCCCATTGTAGGGTATGCGATGTTCGGCACGACATTCAGGGCATTTGACCTGCAAGTTTAATGAGACATTAAGTAAAGTGTTAACAAAATATACCTTCCATATCAACTGTGAGTTATAATAAATGTAGCACGCTTTAAAAACCTCACAACATACATAACAACATTTCTGCGGAGGCATCTTGAGCGTGTTTCCTTTGTTTTGATCTCTGTCCTCTTTTGGCATAGCCTCAAGAAAGAGTTAAGCATTGAGGCTTGAAAGGCTTTAAGACAGTTATTGGTAACAGTTTTTGGCAAGACGCCCATTTGGCCAAAAGACAGCGGATGCGCTACACAATGGCAATGCTTACCAATTATTTGCGTGTTGTTGGCGCAAAGCCAAAACAAATTTATAAATACACACACACGTACAAAGAGAGAGAGGGAGAGAGGGAGAGGGGCTATAAGTAGCAAAGTAGACACATATTTATTTTTATATATAGATAAGTACGTGTATGCCTGGTTTATATGTAAATTTTATAATTTTTCAGCAGCGGAACCACAACAACAAGAAAAGGAAAGCCAAATCGACGTAAATGCGCCGCAAGCGACAACAAGAGAGACGGAATGGGGAATGGGAATGGGAGGCGGAGAAAAGAGAAAAGAAATTACGTACAAGAAAAACAAAAAAGAAAAACCCAACTCATTTCGCCTCAATGTTGAGTTGCCTTTGGACACATTTTGTTTTCATTTCCCTCATGCGATTTCTCGGGCTTTTGCCGAGCGATTTATTAAGCAGCTTTTGGCATGTGACGTAGTCGCTGAATAAATACGCCGCATTTACCAAAAAGTGCCTCAGATACACACATACACCTCTCCACAAGCACACACACACACACACAGACATACACACGTACATCCCAAGCCATTGGCTTATGCATTTGCTGTGATTATGATTTATGGCTTCTTTCCTGATACAAATATATACATATGTATATACATATTAATATATATATATATATATATATATATATAGACAAAGACAATACAATACGTATGTGACAAATATGTAATCTTACTTGACGCCGCACATAGTCGACCAATCCCTCCATGCAGGGCTCCATGCAGAAGGAGTGCTGGCATGGCAGCAGCTTTGGTATGCGATACCTGTCCAGGCAGACGCAGCACGTCAACAACTGTTCGAATTGCTCCATGGTTCACTGCAAGAGATAGACAGAGACAGAGACAGAGTGAGAGATTGAGATTGAGATTGAGATAGGGAATCAGACATCATTAGACTTGATTTGATTAGATAGCATGAGACAAAGTCCTGTCAATTTGATATTCATATCATTATAAATTCGCGTACCTCCCATTGTTAAGCTCATCATAAGATGTCCGCCCCATAAGCTCCCCACTCCTCCCCTCCCTGCCAAATCGGATTGCTGCATTACGAGTCCTTACATTCGAATAAGCACAAGGACAGACCCACAAAAATACAAAAAATACAAATACAATACAGAAAACACAGGGAAAAAAACAACAGAAACAAAAAGCGGAGGCAGGCATAAAGTAAATTGACCATTTCAGCGCCATTGTCGTAAATCGCGAGCTACCTCCCCACCTCCCTTCCTCCCTTTCCATAGTCCAGGAAGAACATTTAGGTTCATTTGGCCTTGGCAAATATTCTAAGCCACAAATCTGCTTATAGCCTGGCTTCATTAAAAGCGGTTTATTTAAAAAGAACTCAATGTGGCTCACCCAAAAATGTGGCCAGCAAATGCAAATAGATATCACAGTAGATGAGTCAAGAAAAGGAGGCTGACAGGGGCGTGGCATTATTGTAATTTAATTGCCAATAACTCGGCTTAATTATGAGCTTTCATGAGGTGCGGCCCCAATAAGGCAACACTGTGCATACTAACTCTGCCACACGATCATTTGCTTAGCTGCCAATGCACTCGATAGATGCCACAAATAGTGGCAGCAACAAATATTTGTTTCATTTAATACGAATACAAAAATCTATTTGAACTTCATTGCATTTGACATATATCGATTTTGCAGTTTTCCCTAAAGAAACCCATTGAGAGTTTAACACAAACTGCAAACTGAAATGGGGGAAAATTGAATTGCAAATATCTATAGACTTCATGCAAAGGCAAATTTTCCCTTAGAATTGTGAATGAAAATCATAGTTTAACGCTTTGTGGAGCAATTTCCGATAGAGAACTGTGAAAAACTGTATAAATTCTGATAGCATTCAGAATTAAAGAGAAAAACTAATGAATGGAAAGGAAACTAAAGTAGAGGATAAACTTTAGGAATAGAATAGACTTCTACACTTTGTAGAGGATATGCAATTTGATTTGCAAGTTGCCCAAAAGGTTTAAATGAAAATGGAAAGTAATCCAAGCAGCTGCAAGGAATGCAAATTCGTAGCTGAAAATAAGCTTTTAATAATAAAAATGACACACATTTTCCCCATCAAGACCAAAAATATTTCCCGCTCTCTATCGTAGTATATATCGTATATGTATAAATAAATGCAATAACGTGCAATCTGCTGCTGTCGCGCATATTGCGTATACGCCACGTCAGCAGCCGGCATGGACAGGAGCAGCCCGACAGGCAAGGGAATGCAGCAGAAGGCATAAAGATAGCGACTACACTGATATAACCACGCCTTTTTGCGCCTCGTTGCGCCTCTTTGTGTGTACTGTGTGTGTGTGTGTGTGTGTGTGTGTGTGTGTGTATGTGTGTGTGTGTGTGTGTGTGTGTGTGGCAATGTGCATTTCCTGCACCAATAAATAAACATCGAGGTGGACCACTAATTGTCGTACGCCTGTTTGCCAATATCGTGTGTAATATTTAAATCGTTGCTTTAATGCGGCCAAAAGTTCACATTCTATGCTGTTCTCCCTCGCCCCCTCTCCCGACACTCTGCCACGCCTCCGTCGACGGCAACAGGCGTTTGTCAGTTGTTGAAAAACTCATACGAATGGCGCGCAATTAACTGGAAAACACGCTTAAAATCAAATTGAATAGAAATTTTGTCGTCCGCTCAAATTGTGCGTACTCAAAACAAGTGGATGAGTGGAGGGGTGTGGGAGCGGGGCGGAGCGGGCTGTGGTGCGGCTTGAATGGGCTCAGGGCGTGGCAGTTGAGCCACATGTGTGTGGCGAAACTAATTTCGCAATTGCATTTCTGAATTGGCGCTGAATGGATTAAAATGAAAGGCATGCCCGGGCAAAATAAGAGCCATCAACCAACCAACTGACCTGCCTCCTCTTTCCTCTCTCTCTAACGCACACACACACAGAAACACACACACTCATGTATTCTTAGTTAAATTTGGACAGCAGTAAAAAGAGCTGGGGCCGGTCCCTTGCCATACTTCAAAGCACATTCAATGCACAATTTGAATGGCCATAGAAAGCGGCAACTTTGTGGGGCAGCTTCAACGAATGGGACGCAAATAGGATCCAACAACAGCCGGAGTAAGACTGAAAGTAATTCGAGAATATGTTTATGTCCTTGAACGCAATGTCTGCGCTTTAATTTGCACTTCCATAAACAAATGCATTAAAATTAATATGCTTGAAATCCGAGCACAGTAAAATTCAATTACACACCGAGATTGCTTTTGACAGAGTCTATTATTATTTTGTCACGCATCTGAAAATGAATTTCTCATATAAATTCATTTCATTACCTTATAAAATATGAATATTTAAGTTCATGAATTGCAAAAGATTTTACGATTGAACGTTGTCATCAAGAGAAATATGCCCATCAGCAAATTTCGAATTAATTATTAAAATGATAAATATTACTTCCCATTGATGAGCAGCCAATGAATAGAATCAACAATAACAATTATTATTTATTTTGCCAGCCTTCTTAGCACACTTTTTGCTGTTTATTCGCTGTTTGGGTGAAGATTGATGGGGACAGTTGTTCAATGTTTTGTTTTTCTTTAACTACAAAATACATCAAGTAGTATATAGAAAAAGCATTAACCTTGATTTTTAAAATTAGCTAATTGTGTAGCAGACGTATGACTGACTGGCGGAAACGGAAATGCTTACAAGTTTGAGTTCATTACGAAAACGAGTTCAAAGACTTGCAGTGAGCTATTGACCCTGGACGTTTGCCAGCTTCAGCTTCAGCTGCAGCTTGCAGCTGCATTTTTAGTTTCAATATATACCCATTTCAATACATCAATTTGTATTCATATATGGGTCAGGCTATTCGCCAGCTGTCGCAAGTAACAAAAATCGACGGTTCGATGATGGATACAAAGCGATTGCCTGTCACAAGTACAAGTACAAACCGCACGCAGTGCAAAAAGATTGAAAACAAATAGAAAATGCGAAAAACGAAATACGAAATACGAAACATGAATTGAGAATAGAAATTGAATTGCACACACACACAAACACACACACACACCCAACAATTTGGGTCACACATTTGGCAGGGCCAGCGAAATGCAAAACCGCAATCCTCTACTTTTCCCACTTCCCTTCCCATCTCAGAAACTCACCAATAGATATCGGAAACTGTTGCTGTTCCTGTTGTTGTTGTTGTTGTTGTTGTTGTTGTTGCCCCTGCTGCTGTTGTTGTGTCAAAGCGGCACTCAGAGGCAATCATAAAATGCAATTGGTTTGAGACTTGACTAGATAAAAGACCTTAACGGGCAAACGAATAAACGGGTAGCTTAGGTAATTGCTAAGTGGTATCGGTTATCGGTTATCGGAACGTTCGTTGTTTCAATTTATAAATTGGAAAATTGTTGTAGAATTTTCAGAAATGCGAGGCCACAAATTGTACATCAAATTTAGCTTAAGCACTTTTATATATGATTCAATTTCTCATTCGATTTATTTGAATTACGTAGATGTATCAATAACTATGAGAATTGCTTGGGAAATTCTTATAAAATTTTCATTGAATTTGATGCGTTGCTAGTTTTTTTGCAACGCGCCTCGTAGAATTCGATTGGAAATGTAAAAACCGACTGAAGGCAGCTGAAAATTGCCAAGCACATGAGGCAACAACGGCATAAAAGCGAAACAGAAATTTAAAGGAAAACAAGAGCACTGTATTATATTTTAAATATATACAAAAATCAGCGCTGTGTGTGTGTATCTATATATAAGTATGTGTGCATGTGTATCTGTATCTGTATCTGCATGTGTGTAGAGAGCAGTGAGACGATGAGATACAAACAAACAAACGCGCGATCGAAATACAAACGCCAAAAGATATTCTTGGCATCAACATCGTCGTCGTCGACGTCGGCGTCGTCTACATGTGTGCCAGTGTGCGTGTCTATGTGTGTGTGTCTCTCTGTGTGCTAGTTGCGTGTGTATGCAGTATAGTTTTATCTATAGCTCAGCTCATTAATAAGTTACATTTGTTGCACGTGTGTAAATCCAAATGAAGTTTTCACATTGTTTGCTTTGACTTCAGACCACAAGAAAGCGTTGCTAATTGCGGCCTACAGCAGCAAAGTAATTTGCCTATCTAATACACACACACACACACACACACACACGCATTGAGAGTGAGATGCAGAGTGTAAGTGTGAGTGAGAGAGAGATCTGCCGTTGACGTCATCAAATGACCGACTATTAATAAAGCTGCCGGCATTTTCCGTTAGCATCTTAAGAATCGTAGTATGTGTGTGTGCATGTGTGTGAGTGTGTGTGTATGTGGCTGTGTAAGTATTATGGGCTGCTGTAAATCCTAAAAATAAACTCCATTGAAAACTGGAACGCACATTGGGCTATTTGAATTACGCCCTAGTTGTGCCATTTGCAACATGCAGATGCTTCAGCAACAATTTCCCTTGCAATTATCAAATGAAGTTCGTCAATTTGCGTTTATTTTGAATAGAATATTAACAAAATTTACCAACAACAAAGACATAAAGGCACTGTCATGCCATGGGGTCTATTAGATGCGGCGTGGCATGTGGCGCATTTCAATTTGTTGAACAAAGCAAAGGGAATCACCGCACGATGAGTTGGCAATTTCCAAGCAAAACAAACGCAGCTCAAGGTCGAATCCGTGTGAGACCCTTGGAAGAGATGCTAAAAATAATAATGCGTTTGCCCGGAATTCAACGAAAGACTGCAGACGACAGACGACAGACTGTAGACTGTAAAGCATAGACAGTTGACGGCCTAAAGATAGAACTGCAAATTCAAAGACTATAAATAAAAGCGAGACACACAGACTTCGCAAGTTTACAGCTGAGAGTTGAGTGAAGCAGATTGAGAGTGAGAACACGAGTGAAAGCAAATACTTTTGACTTTCCAAGTACATAACTTCAAATTTAAGCAACCTGCAAGATTCTTAAGAACTCAAATTTTAATTAATTTAAGCTTGGCAATCTACAGATCATTATGGACATTTCATAATCTGCCCCTTCTTAACTCAGCTCATGTCTTTTTAATAAACTTTTAATTGAGTTGAAGACAATTAAGCTTACTTATTTAAATAAATTACTTTTAATTAAGCCAAAAACTATGTAAAAATAATATTTGTTGGACTGCCCATTATATTATTAATCATTTTACTTATATAAATAGTTTAAGTGCCCAATTTACAATTATTATTCAAATAATTTCAAATAAATATAAAAAATAATTCAATTAATTAACTGAAATCTATGCTAACACAACTAAATAGAGTGCATCATTTAATTCAATTAAATTGTCTTTAGCTGATAAAACGTAATTTAAATATATTGTCAACATTTTGAATAATGTTTTAGTTTATTAAACAAATTATATATTCAATTTTTGACACATTTGACATTTTCTGAATAAAAATATATACACATTTATATATGGTTTGAGTGTGTATAAGTTTTTGCTGCTAATGTTATTTGAATAATTAACTATTCTATATTGTTTACTTACAGCTGCTTCTTCTTCTTCCTGTACTTTTTGTTGTTGGTTTCTTCCGCTCTGTTTCGACTTCCTGTTCCTGTGGTTTATCCGAGGCACCCGTTGGGGCCCTCCTACGTAGCTGTTAACTGTGATGGCTGCATATGTAAAACAGAGAAAGAGAGAGTGAAAGAGTGAGCAAGAGAGCATTATATATGCAATGTAGATGCCAAATTGCATGATTAATCACTTGATTTTTGGCTGCAATTCAAATGCAATCAGGCAAGGTAGCAGCCACGCCACCCGCATCCCCGTTGCACCACTTCACTATCCCGCACTCCGTAGTCAAGGTTTGCATGCATGACAACCACATCAAATAGGCAGTTTCGACGAGTCGATGATTTTCAGCCATTGCACACTGGATATTGTATTCATATGCCGGAAATGGTAGTGTTGCAAGCATTGTTTGGCTGCTCATTAACATTATGAGCTAAAGCCGCAGGTTGCCGCACATGGATGTCACATTTAATTACATTTCAACAAAAGAACCACAGCAAAACAATATTGCCACTGTGGACGGCTGATGCCACGTGCAACATATTTGCAATTGCTGCAAGGCACAAGATAAGCGCCATTCGCCATTTTCAACTTGATTGCAAATGTCGCTCATAATTATTAATGAATAGAAACTGCAATTGCAGTTACAATTACAGCTGCAGTTGCACTGAAGCGTGGCAAGCGTCATCTCAATATTGCAAGTGTTCTTCTATCTTTCAATAACTCACTGATAAGTGCAGTCAACTTAAAGAGGCACAGCTGACATTTCAATAACCTACAAGGCATTCAGCGACATTGTCGAGTGAAAATTGAGAAATATTACAAAATTTGAGCTGTTGCAACACTCTGGATATTAGTTTCCCCTCGACTGCATTCAAATTCAGTGAATGTTGATCAATATGCAAATGCAACTCGATTTTTGTTTTATAATTACGCTGTGGACGACCTTGAACTTCAATGTGCGACTATCTTTTTTTTTTTTTTTTTTAAAGGAAATATGTACAGATTAGTGCCCTGCTACCTTTAAGGCAGCTTAATCTAATCGGAAGGTGGTAGTTTATAATGTAGGGCTATGGGAAGAAACGGGCATAGTATACATAGTTTAGGGGATACAAGAATTTGGGGGTGTAGATATCACAGACAATTTTACTTTTGGGAATATAGGAACAAGTTTACGTCAAGGCCCGGTCCAGCAGGTCTTGAGGGTGGTGACGTTTAAGTCTTCTTCTAACTCTAGAGCGGGGGCTGGCAGACCTCTGTGCTGCAACACCGAGTCTCCTAGCCAGGCTGTTTGGGTGAGAATCCAGTCTCTCGTGATATTTCTTGGCAACCTCTCGGATTAATGTGCGACTATCGCACAGGGAATTCTCACGCTTTGTTTGTGCTGAAATCTGTTGCATACTTTTGGGCGGACAGTTAACGAACCAAATGCGTAAATTATTTCCATAAATTTAGTGGCATTTAATCGCTGTATTTATTTGGCGGATCGCGAAAAACAATGAAAACGAATTTGCAAATCAAAATACAAATATAATGAAATTGAAATAAATAGCAAATGTGTTAAAGCAAACGAAATACGTAACGTAAACAATCAAGTGTGAATGCAAAAAAGAGAAGAGATCGCAAAATAAAAAATGAACCATAAAAGTGTGCAAAGCTACAAAGAAACAAAAGAATTTTCGATGCGCGAAATTGCCCAACAAGAGCAAGAAGGGAAAACGCAAAAGGCAAAACTAATAAACGAACCCAAAAAGCACAGAGTGATGTGCGAAAGCCAAACATAAAATAGAATAGAATAGGGGAAAAAGCTGACTAAAATGTCGCTGATTGAATAGAACTAAAAATAACGCGGCAAACGCGGCGTATGAGCAATCTGCCTTGCCGTACCGTGCCGTGCCGTGTCGTGCCGTGCCGTGCGATGGCAATAGCTAACTGAATACAAGCTCATAAAAAAGCAAATACACCATTTATATGTATTTTTAATGTGATTATGCTAAAATGTGTTAATAAAACGACAGATATATGCATCAATTTCAACAGCAACACAACGAGATGAAAATAATTTTGACAGCTCTGCACTACTGTGGACGGCAAGTGGTGCGGTGGTGTGACGAAGTGGTGCTGCGGTGAGCGTTTGTCTGCCCAGCCAGGTGACATTTTCAGTTTTGTGAAATTTTCACCATTTTATTTTCAATAAGCATTTTACATAATCATCGCGCATTGAACGCAATTTATTTTCTTGCGTTATCGGCTACTCGTAACATTGTAATTGTTGTTGTAGTTTGAGACACTCACTTGGGCGCAGCACTGCAATTTGACAATTTGAATTTTGTTAACTTAAGCACACTTATTCGCATGCCTCAGCGGCAGGTTGAATTGCGCGAGTTTCGAGTTTCGAGTTGCGAGTTGTGAGTTTTGTGGCACAAACACTTTGATCCTGCTTCGATAGGCACTGGTGCTTTTAGCACCCTACGCGCTGCGCGGCAGGTGTAAGATCTACAGGCACTATATACTAGATATATATATAAATGAACAGATATACATATAGGTATTTGTGCTATATAGCAAAAGAACTGAGAACTGCGACACGTCCACTCGCGAGCGTGCTACAAATGAAAATGAATGTGGCTCGTCGCTCTCAGTGCCTCGCCAGCGGCAACAACTTTGATGATCAGCCGTTTTGAGGTGAATTTTATAAAAATAAAACGTGCAACAACAACAATAGCGACAACAATAACAAATTGATAGAAAGAATTTCCACTTTCACACACCCCACAAAAAAAAACCACCTCAAAGCAGATGCTTTCCTCGCTCGATGAACCTCTGTGGAAATCTTCTGCATTCTTTCTACAATGGACATTGCATTTTCATTGTCGCCTCATCCAAGGCTGTCATAATGTGCATATAGTCGCCTCTGTAGCTGCTCCTATAATTGATATTATATAGATATTTAATTATTTATAATTTCATTCTTTTGCTTATTTCGCAGTTGCTTCTTGGAACGCCCACACTCTTCACCTCGCATTCTGTCCAGCAGCCCACGCATTTTGGCCCAAAAGCATGATTCATTTTCTGGCTATTTCTTTCAGTATTTATAACTGAGTACCCATATTTATTGATCTGACAGCATCGACAAAGTACGAGTAAAAGTAAGTTTTTGAATGCGAAATCCATGTATGAATACTCGCACTCATAGCCCAATAAAATATTCATATTTTAATATGCAAACTCATTTAACTTGAATGCCAAAATGCAGCAAAGGCCTTCAATTATTCAAGTGTATGAAATCAAGCTATGACTTACCCTATAAATTGGTTTTAGACCGAAAGTTGCATACATAAATAGGGTATTTACAACTTGCAGAATTGCATATAAAATTTAAACTTTTAAAATAAAATATAAAACAAAAATAAATTAAGAAATGATGCCTGACTTAAGTTCGCATACTCTCTAAATAAGCGCATGATTGTAGTGTTTAAATTCGCATTAATTTATAATATAATTCTCATGGACTTCTATATTAAATGTATTAATACTAAAGTGGTTTATACCCATTCATACCCTGTTACACATTCCTCTGCCAGAATTGTATTTAAATATTCATAAAATAAATTGAGGTGTATTGTTTACTCTGTTCTGAAAGTAAAGAACTGCATATATTAAAAATAATTCCCAAAAATACCCTGTAATTTCGACTATGTTCTGTTATAAATTGCAGCTTATTTTATGAACACGCATAATAAATACTAAAAGCCTTGAAGAAGCTGCTACGCTTTCGATGTAGAAGCAGTTACAAGCATACAAAGCTTGCAACGCAATAACAATACTGCATGTGTGGCTGTGTGGCTGTGTGTATGTGTGTGTAAGTGTGCGTGTGTGTGGATAATGATCTGTGTACTTGTGTGGCATTGGCCTCTGTGTGGCTGGACTTCATTTGCGTTGCTATTAGACTGTTTGTCTTTTGTTTATCGCCGCCAGCAATGCCGCCATCTCTCTCACCCCTGACACCCACTTCCCTGTTTCCCACTCTGCTGTCACCACCCTCGTCTGTGGCTGCACCAAGCGCTTGGTCGGCTGACAGGCTATTGTCATTCTGCGTTGATAAATTTATGTTGTGTTTTTTCCGCCGGCCAAAGACAAAAGCCGCAAGTGCACTACGTATATGGGTGAGTGTGTGAGTGTGCGAGTATGCCAGTGTGTGTGTGTGTGTGTGTGTATGCATGTTGCTGCTGTCGCAATTTTTGACAGACATGCTCACTTTTCATTCTCATCAGCAAAATGTCAACGCGTCGCAAATGATGTCCGCCTTGCGCCAAGGCGCATCGAGTCCATATCCGTCTCCATCTCTGCCTCCGATGATGGACTTAGTCAGCCTTCAATGCACCATATAGTTCTCTATGAAATTTGCATTTGAGAATGTAGCACTTCAGTGAGTGAGTGCCCCAAGAGCTTGCAACATGTGAGAGTTTCCCACATGGTTTAGTTGGAATTTTATATCGATGCTAATTGCGGCATCAATTTGAAGTGGGAATCGTTAGGCTTGAAGCATGATTAATTACAATTGATGGATGGCCAATTGGCATAACGAGGCGCCACCAATAGGCATTATTAATGGGCATCTATTGGCCAACACACACACACACACACACAGACATACAGAATAGACTTGGCTAATTGCGGTATGGGCTACTCAACTACGGGAGATCCTTATGTATGCTCATGTATCCTTATAGGCAATGGAACAGTTAACTGGCATACTAGAGTGGCAATAATAACGAATTAGCAAACAATTTGAAGACAAAAGTAAAAAGCGAGGGCTGCCACAGACGTTGCTGCGTATGCAAAAAGTTCAAAATAAATTAAATGTTAAATGGATTCAAATACAAATGTAACGCGTCAACTTATTGAGCACCCCTCGCGCGCAAATACAAACTATGTCCGTCAGACAAATGGCGTTAGGCACATAATAACCAATTTCTCCAAATACGGCCATAATTATGAACGCCTAAGCGTTGACTGAGTGTAGTTGTGTGTGTATGTGTGTGCTTCATTTGCTGACGCTTGTTTCAGCCTCTGCTTAGATGGGGTTGGGAGGGTGGGGGGTTAAGGGGGCAAGGATTTGTCGTAATTAGGCATGCATAAGCATATGCTGTCGTCTGTGCTTCAGGCTCAAGGCTCAGCCGCTTGTGTTGGCCTGGGTAAACACAGACGGGGCAAACACAAATACAAACACAACAGCAGCCGAAACACTCTACAAAGGACCATGTACATAATTAATTGTGCTTGTTGCTGTTGCTGTTGCTTTTGCTGTTGCTTTTCCCTTTGCTGCTGCCGTTGGTCGACACGCGCGCTCGCGCCTGAAAGTAGGCAACGATTTTTCGCAACAGAACTTAACTCAATTGGCATAGAGAAGGAGTCATAGGCAGGATGGGAGCTGAAGCTGGTGATGAAACGGCTTCTCCTTGACTGCCATAATTGATTGCTTTGCACGTCACAAGCCACATGAGCAGCCTACTCTCCTCCTGCCCTGACCAGGCAACAGTTTCACAACTGTTTGCGCGTGTATGTGTGTCTGTGTGTGTGTGTGTGCGTGTTTGAGCTACAAAGATATTTTTAAACGAATATTTCTTTAATTAGTTGTAGCCTAGCAAAAGGCACTTTCGGACTCCGAGCTGCTCAAGGCGACTTCAGCTAGCTGAAGCAATTAATTGGCTTCAGGCAGCAGCCACAAACTAAAAGGCCCAACCGCACAGCCAGAGCCTCGGAGAACCTGCAAAGTAAAACCTCATTGACCGCAAATAATATTGCACAAATGTTGCCAGCCACAACACAACACAGCACACACAGACACACACCCATATACATACACATACACATACACATACACACACACGTGTATGTATGCATCAAGCGGGTTGTTCGAAATATTTTCTTAAATTAACATTAACAGCATTTGCAGCCGCCATTAAGAGGAACCCATTGCCTGGCCGCAAAATGCGACTTGAAGCTGCCTTTTTGTTTAATGGCCAACAACATGCGTAAATATTACCTCCATCATGTATAGTTGTTGTATGTATAAAATATATATATATATATATATATATGTGTGTGTGTGTGTGTGTTTGCTTTTGAGCCATTTCATTTGTGGCCACTGCTCGAGGCAAGGACATTGTCCACAGTTTGGCTCAGTTCTTTGGCTTCTTTAAATAATGAGCAACTTTCGTCGCGTTGTTTGCCAAAGCAAACTACAAAATATTCTCGCACCTTTGGGGCCAGCAAATTAGCAAGACCGTAAAAATTACGTATACGCACCATTAGGCGAGCTAGCGTACTGGCAAACCGTCTCATAACCCGTTTACAAAGCTCGCCTTGCCTCTTGTTGCTGCTGTCGCTCCTCATGCTTCTGGTTATAAAACAAACGTCAAACGTGTTGTAATGGTGGACATTAACATTTAACCTTGAGAAACAAATTACCGGATTTTTGTCGCCCCCAAGTGACACACACGTACAGACACAAGCACACACATACCATACAGTCACATATACATACATGCAATGACAAAAACTTTGCTTGCCACAAGGCGTTTGTTGCCAAAAAGTTCAGCTCTGTAGAAGACAGACCTATAAAAAGCCAGCGTGAAGCAGCTGCGTGGCATTTGTGCCACGGTTTCGTTGAGGAAGCTGCTCCTGCACCTGATGATGATGCTGCTGATGCTGATGCTGTTGCTGATGATTATGTTGCTAATGATGAAGTTGTTGATAAGAGCCCCAACATCAGCAGCTCATGACTCTGTTGCCGCCTACTGATAAATATGAAGCATGATTTTTAACAGCAATGCCAAAAAATACCATGTGTAGATTTATGACACACATTTATAAGGCCGAAAAGTCGTTGCTCGAGGCTGAAAGGCCCCCCGCTCCACCTCCCATCCACATCTCCTATATCGCAAACCAAAATGAAAAGAAAACAAGCGAAGCATGGAGAAGGGGCGTAAAGTAGGAACAGTGTGGATCGTAACCGTGGCAAATGCGAATTGATTGTGAATATGGATGAATTTTCCCAGTTTATGATTGAATTTCAATTTTAATGACAGCTCAATATAATGAATATAATTTCAATTTCATTTCCAAATGCAATTTATTCATTTTGAAACTCAATTTTATTCATTTTCATTTACCATTTAATTTAGATAATAAGTAATGAATATCATGATAATAATATTAATAGCTACTACTTAGTTTACAATAATAAACTATTTTAATTATTGCATTTAAATATTTTTAATTGCTGCTTTAACATTCTAAACTCAGATGATATATATAAAAGTAGAAATATGTATGAATAAGTGTTGTACATACATGTACATATATACATACATACATACAATGTCATTATCTCTTTCTACTTAATTTTCTGAATTGCTATTAAACAACTGTTACGTTGAAAACGTTTACATTTAGAAATAAGGACTACAATTAAGTCTAATTGTTTATTATTCATTATTATCAATTATCCAAGAATATTTAATGTAGTAAATTAATATTATTTCTAACAATAATAAGAATACAATAATAATTGAATGGTGAGAACAGAACGGCCAATTTTTGTATAAAACAAGCGGATCAGTCGAGGCGCATGCGACAGTTTAGTACCCTGCATCAGTATTTACAACTGAAAGAGGCTATGGATACAGTCGACCGCAGTCGACAGTGGGAGACTCTGTACTTTTCGTAAAAAGCAAAAAAGGAGGCGCGACAAAAATTTAAAATCTAAAAAAAAAATTTATACGCGAACGGAGTAGTTTCGAACCCCAGACCCCACGCGCGCAAATCCCATGTCTTCCAAGTTGAGCTACTGACTTATAAGGTTGAAAAATCTCAATACTTATGCAGCACGAATTTTAGCATTTGACAAATATGTACATAAATTCGATTGTCGAACTAAATTTTGTTATTTCTATTTCTTAAAGATTTTGCTACTTTCTGACAAATTATGCAGAATTTATAATATATATTTACTTACTCGTAGCGAGTCTTGCTGTTGTTGTTTCCCTAATGCTGCTCAGCCCTCATAAACTTGGTGGTCATTCATTCCTTAAAATCTCCTTTGTTTATGGTCCGATCGTGATGGTCCGTACACATGCACACTCTATGTGTACCAAATCTGCCGAGTGTGCAGAGTCTGTAGCTCTTATAATTTTCAATTTTTCTTTTTTTTTTCAATTTGCGGGGGCGGAAGGGGGCGTGGCAAAAACAACCTTGATCTGCCTGCACACTATAAGAGTGTTGTCACCAAATTTGGTAACTCTAGCTCTTATAGTCTCTGAGATCTAGGTGTTCACACGGACGGACAGACAGACAGACGGACAGACGGACATGGCTATATCGTCTCGGCTGTTGATGCTGATCAAGAATATATATACTTTATAGGGTCGGAGATGACTCCTTCTGCCTGTTACGCACAAATCGCTCTCGTCAAACTTAGAAGACAATGTACTTTTTAAAGTACAGAGTCTAAAAACAACAACTACTACTAACAATGTCTAACAGATATGATAGAGCGACGAAGGGAGCGCTGCTAAGAGCAGCCGCTGTGTTTTTGCTATGAGTGTGAGCGAGCCTGCTGCAGGCACATTGATATTTCTATGTGTGTGTTTGTGTGATCAGAAGAGCAATCTGTCTGCAGTTAGCATCCATGCATGTTCTGGTGTTTGTGTACAACTGCAAAGATTACATACAATGTGCGAGAGTGTGGAAACTTAGCATCCACAGTGGGCGCTGTGATCCAAACAGTGTCCACAGTGCAAGAACTTATAAATACAGAATCATGCTTGAGGTAGGCTTCAGTTACGTTTACTTTTTTAAGTAGAATGCAGCTAATCGTATGTTTATTTGGTTTGTTGTTAATTTGCTTATGATATAAACCTATTTACATACATTGTATTATAATATATAGTTCATATTGGCTTAAAAGCCTCATGTATACAAAATATCAAATAAATTCAAGAAAATGAAAATATTATTGATAATAAAATCATCATGTAAAAAATGGTATGATAATAATGAACAAATAATAAATACATTTAAATATATTATCAGAATTAAAGTAAAGAATAAAAGTAAAGTAAAGATTTAAAAATACATATAATACCATTAAAGAGTTAGTTTATTATTATTAACTAGAACTTTTAATTGACCATTTAAATGTTAAACTGACATTTAATTGTCTGACATTTTCGAAATGCTTATTTCAGTTTGCACTTTAAAAACGAATGACTTTTCCTTGTCATAAGTTTGATTTTTATGCTTTTGCTTATCAATTTCGATTTACGATTAGATTGCCCGGCTCCGCCCCTGAGTCATGGAGCTGGTGACACATTGTCATTTCACTTGGCACTTGTAACGACCGCAACTTTTTAAGTGCTAGCGTTGCTGGTGTTGCATGCAACGCAGGCATGTCCGTTGTCCTTGTGCTTGTTCTTGCCACTGCAAAGTCGTTCGTCTTACATGCGGCATGCATCCATGGTCGGCACACGCATTTTATGACCATGGCAAATACTTTTGCGAATTTAGCTCAATTCGTAGACGGCTTCCCTCCCCATTTCCCGTAGCACTCGCTGAATATCTGCGTGCGTTGAATCTGTTCGTGCGTGTGTGTGTATGTGTGTGTGTATTCTTAACCTTTGGCATTTGAAAGTTTTCTTTTAACTTTTGGATTTGAAGTGCGTAAATTGAGTCATTGCTGTACCAGTTAAGTTTTGATTGAACGTTTAAAGGATGCCGCGATTGGGTTTCTCCTGCTGTGTGTTACATTGCGGCTGCCACGTTGTATCCATAGCGAATTTCATTATGATGTTGCCAGGCCAACGTAAAGCAAGGTTTTTTTTGTCGATGGTAAGCAGCTTATGTTTGTGACGAGAGCTCTTCAAGTTCTGGAGAACCTCAGCAATTTCAAAATCCAACATTCAACGCTCAACATCCGGCATCCGTTGCAATGTAATGGAAACCAGGACGAGAACGCGCCACGCTTCACGCTGTGTGGCAACATTTACAGTTTACAGACGCACACTCCAACGGCAAGGAAAGTGTCGCCAACGGAAATCTAAGCAGAAATGAAAGTGACACATGGCCAGGAGAAGGAGTTGGAATTGGTAGCATCGCGATAGCATCAGAAGGACACAACAGGATATCGCGCTTCGTGGAAGGTTTCGAATTTTGCAGGTGAAATAAAAAAAAAAAAAATGCCAACACATAAATCAAATCAAAAGTAACGACAAACAACGACAAGCTACAAAAGACAAGAATGATATCAGCAACGTTGCCTTCATTAATGTTTAACAGCTAACAAAATGCGGTTTCAACTCAAGAGAGAGGATAAAAGGATAACAGGATAACACATACTACTACTCGTATATATAATTGCCGAATTGCCGCATATCATTTGCGGCTTTTGATTAATTGCTCGCTGCGGCAAATGTGGCAATTATTTTAATTTTTCGCCTCCTTCCCTGATTTTCATGTTGCCGTTGCTGCTATTGTTTGTTGTTGTTGTTGTTGCCTCGCATACAATTTAAGATAAGCAAAAAATTCAACATTTATGCGTCATAATTCTAACACTCGAGAGCACTTTGCCCAGCGCATATCATATCATCCATGGCATCCATGGAAGCTTCTATGCCCCTTCCATAGTTCTGTGGAGTGTTCGTTTCGCATTTTCATAAAACTCACATAAAGACGCTGATTATTGCATTAGTGGTGGCGGCTTCTGATTTATGCAAGTGTGGTGTGTGTATGTGAATCAAACGGTGCGTATGCTTGATATCTGGCTCGTTTAATTCTCTCGGCGGCATAATTTACAACTCAAACTTAAATCTGAGTAACTTTCTGACTTGGCAATCAAATTGCCAAACCGACAGCCAACAAAGCACCCTCATCGTGAGCCCACCCTATTCCTCTGTTGCCTAAGCTGCGCTAACCTGCAGCAGCAGCTTCAAAATGCAATGGAAATTGCAGTAAAAGGAAATTGTATTTCACTGTTCGATTGGCATATACCCTGTAAACAATGTATACTCTTAAGTTGAACATTACTTAAACTATTAAAATATTTATAGAGTAATGTAAAAGATCAGCTTTTCAGCTAGTTAAGCTTATCGCAAATCTAGAAAGATTGTTTACGCTGATGGCATGGCGCTACCCTCTATCGCTTTAGCTACAGGGTATACGGAAAGTTTGAAGCGTTTCGCTTTTATTTCTTGGCTACCAACTTGGCGCGAGCGTCTGTCTGTCATTTGAATGTTTGTCAGCTGGGCGAGTCAGCAAGTCAAATAGAAAGTTTTTCGTCAACATTACGCAAATTAGTTTGCCAGCCGAGCAGCAAATGCAGGCGAAGATGAAGCTGAAACTGAAGCTAAAGACGAGGACGTTGGTGGGAAAGAAGGCGAGGGCGAGGGCGAGGACGATGGCGATGACGCGGATGATGACGTGGCTCTAATGCCATTTAGCCAAGGGCTAAGTTTCAGAGCCGACTAGGACGACGCCCTCAAAGTTGGCTAAGTGAGATGATAAAGATGATGACCAGAATTGAAGCCAAGTATCGGGCTTGTCTCTTTTGATTGTGACTTGAGCCTGGGCGAGATTTAAATCCACTTTTTGGCAAATCAGCAGCCAACTCTGCTTCCCACGAAATGGACGCGAGCACATTGATATGCATTAATGGCCCCAAGGCAACTCTCTCTCTCTCTCTCTCTCTCTCTGACGCTCTATTTCGCTCTACACTTGGCCCTACACCTGCGAAATCATAAAATCAAATATGCATTGAATTACATTGTATACCCGGGGACAATTAAATTATCCCTTTTCTTTATTTTGCAAAAAAAAAAAAAACTTAACTCAATTTGCTGCCCATAAATTTGTTACCACAAGCGCCTATCCCCGCCCCGTCCCCTGACCGTGCCCCTGCCACGCTTTGCTGCCGCATTTTTCACTCGATATTTTGTTGCTGCTGCTGTTCAATTTTATTTGGTTCTCGTTTATGCGCAAAAGTGCGTGTAATTCAATTTTTCATGCGCCGCCAGGCGACATTGTGACAGGGGAGTGGTAAAAAGAGGGGGGCAGCAAAGGGGTTTTTGGACGGGGACTGGGTACCTTTGGATGACGGTGGCTAGGGGACGAGGTGGAGTTTGAATTAAGACAAAGGACTACAACGGAAAATATGCGTCAAAGGCATATTTGGCACGCAATTTTCAACGGCATGTCCTTATTGATGAGAGATCCCTTTTCAGTTATCCGTTAACCGTTAACGGCTATCAATATTTGATGCCGGCAACCTTTTAAAACTTTTCATCTGTGCTCGTTAAGCTCGTTTTTATTTATTATAGATGTGCATAATAATACACAAGAGGCATCCAAATGTTAAGTCGCCTCCACAAACCTTTTTCGGCAACACGTGTTCAAATTGCCATTATGCAATTGTGTGTATAGGTGTATCAATCTGTAAGTATGTTGCGTGTGTGGGTGTGTAGGTGTGAATGGGTGTGTGTGAGTGTGAGTGTGAGTGTGTAATCTATGATTAATATCGACGCTTAGGCACCACACTTGAGCTTCTTGGCCTGGCCGGAACTCGAAGCGGCGCCCCAATGCCGGCAGTCGAGTAGCTCTGTGGCACACGCGTTGCCTCTGCATTCCTTGCCACAACAGCCGCAGCTTGTTGCGGCATGTTGCGAGCAAAGGTGGCACGTTGAGCGCGACGTGCCGATGCACTATAGTCGGTGCCATTCCTCTCCAGCATGCTCCGCTCAACGGCCAACTCCAGGCCAATGTCATTGGGATTCAAAGCCGCAGAAGATGCAGCTGTTGCTGCAGCTGGGGCAGGAGTGGCAGTGAGATTGGTAGACGAACTCTGACTCTGGCTCTGTGCCTGACTCTGACTCTGGCGATGACGATCGTTGAGTACGCGACGCAGTTCTTCCAACAGCGGTGCACTCAGCTCTGTCAGATTATAAAACTCATCCATCATTTTGGGATCCTCATCCTCCACATCGAGATCCATGCCGAAGCCAACGCACTCATCGTTATCAACGAGCCTTGAGAAGTCCGCAAAGCTATGCAGGCCTGGCAGAACCTCGAAACCAGCGACACCTCCCGCTGCTAGCTCCTCCGCTCTCAGCTCCATAGCACGATACTTGGCATTGCAATCGTAACTGATGAGATCATCGTACGGTGAGCAGGCAAAGTTGATTAGTTCGTGAACGAATTGATCAGTTGAAAGTGTCAGATAGGGAGTCAGCGCATCCTTAAACTCCACACTCTTAAGGGGCACCTCCAACAGCAGATCCTGTACTACTTCAAAGACATTCATCAACTCCATCTCACTGTGACGTATGAGCACGGACAAATCCCGATTGGCAAAGTCCAGTATACGATGCATTTCACCCGGCTGACGTCTACAAAGAACTCATCCAAGATTAACTAACAGATCTCTGTTGTGGTATCTACTTACCTCAATGCTCTCGGTGTGCATTCTCGAAAGCTGATTGAGTTGCCAGAAATCGAGTACAAATTGTGGGCATAAACATAGACACGCCAATAAATCATGTGACGGGATCCCATGATGGCCAACGAGTCTGCAGATGATCACAAGTGACTCCAAGTGATCCAAGTGATCCAAATGCTTCAACTGCAGCATGAAAAGTTGTGTAAGAGAATCCAAATTATAAGAAAGAAATAATTATGGCAAAAGTCAGAGTAAAGTTTAGCTCAAGTTTCAATTTCTTAATTTGTTTGTATATGTAATAATTACCTTTAATTGTTGTAGTAATTTACGTGAACTATTAATATTATTAACTTGTTTTAATTATGCCTTACCGAAGCTCCGGAAATTCCTGCATTGACTGAGAAGATTTGCCAAATTGTCAAAACTCGATATTGAACGTTTATACGATATGACATTGATATCGATAAACTACAAGCGATGTTGACTTATCGGAAATTCGATTGCGGCGCTTTTCACGACAGTTAAGAGTTACGCACAAAAGAAACAAAAGCCTTTCGAGAGCCTAGAAAGACCTCTCTGTACACAAAGTAATATAATATTTCAGATATGATAAACAATGAACTCGAAATTCAGTCATTTGATGCAGCCTATCATATCAAAACAAACATCCAACTTAGAGAAACCTCAATATGAAATTGAAATACATTATATACACAATAGGCGTCATTAGACAATCCACAGTAGTAATTCGTTTTATTGACTTGGGAACTTTTAAGCATAGAAAAGGAAACGTACATACATATGTATGTTTCCCATTTCTAAAAATATGTTCTCTTATCGGTAGAAGTGAATTTGATACTTGAATAGTTATATACAAACTTGTTAGATCAATAGAACTAGTTAGTTCATTTAATATTTTTACATTTATTGCATTACGGAATAACTTAATTAATTATTAACGGGCTAAATTAATTGTGCAAAAAAAAAAGTGACCTTTCGATATGCTCGCATACGGATTGTAATTTGGATTTGTTTAAACTAGACTTACAGTAGATTACGTTATTCATATATCTATATATTTATGTATATCTATAGATCTATAGATATTACATTTATATCATAATTTACAATTGAATATGCGAATGCGAGCATATCGCTTGCTGGCGTTTCCTTTTTTGGGGGTGGGCTGGGGGTAATACAAGTGATGTGTAAACTACGCATGCTTAATTAGGTATATAGCTCTATAACTGTACTTGTATCTGTATTTGTAAATGTAAATGTAAATGTAAATGTATCTGTAACTGTATGTATGCATGTAAGTCTCTATGTACGTAAGTTCTATGTATGTGTATGTACAACTTAAAAAGTTAACCTTAGGCCTGCGCATAGATTAAGTATAACTGATTATGATATCGATTACAAGCTAAATTAAAATGGGGTTTAATAGTCAACAAGAGGATCGGAACCCTTCATCACATCATCTCTCTTTCGCGCTATGCCACAGAAGGGACCAACGGTAAAACGACGTTATCCATACAAGTAGTAAAAACATCAAAAATGAAATAATAAATAACGTGTATATAAAAACATGTTCATGCAAGCGTCAAGGCGTCTTTAGTAGGCATCCGTAGCATCCAGATCGGATTCTGTTGCATCAGAATCAGCAGTGGCAACTGCAGCAGCATCATCCTCTTCTGCATCGTTGTCCTCTTCATCGTAATCCTCGTCATTTTCCTCATCCTGCTCTTGTTCATCTTGCTCATCATCGTTATCGTTATCATTGTCCTCGTTGGCATCAACAGACTCTCCGTGCGCACTGCTATTAGCCTCTCCAACGACATCGATAGCCAACTCATCCGCCGCCTCTGTTGGGTAATTTTGCAACTCGTTGCTGGCATCCGAGTATATGCCGAGTTGTGCATCATCGTCGTGAGTGTGCGCATTGCGTAGATAGCTAATCGCATCTTCGACGCCCTGGGACTGCTCGTTAAACAATCCACTGCCACCTCCCACACTCAGTGTGGAGAGCTCAAGCAGAGAAGGTCGTGTCGTTGGCACACTTTCATCTCTGTTACTGTTGAAGAGACTCAAAGCTGAGCAACTGGACATGGTCGTGTTGTGGCTGGCCAGAGTGCTGTTCACACTATTGCTGTGGCTGCGACTGGACAGATTGCTGCTGCTGTTGCAGCTTCGCCTTCGTTTTGTAGTACTGGACTGCTCCACTTCCTCCTCCTCCTCCTGCTCGTGTTGTGGCTGCTGCTGCAAGGTCTCTTCACCGCCAGCATCTGCATCCAGCTCTCGCTTGGGCGGCTTTCTATCCTCTTCTGCTTTTAACGTATCACGTAATGTACTTAGGATCAAATTCTCTGTGCTGTCCTCATCGCTGGTACTGCTGCTGCTATCTTTCAAGGGGTTGTTGTTACCTATAGAAGATCAAGTCTATAGTTAATGGGAATGCTGGAGAAGATAGTAAGATGCTTACTGCTATCGCCGGCAACTTCCTCTTCGCTACTCTCATCAGTGCTACTGCTGCTGCTACTGCTGCTATCGCTGCTACTCTCCATGCGCTCTTCCTGGGGCTCATCCTCCTCTGCTTCGGACGCTAGTCTTCTTCTGCGCTTGATCTTGAACGGAGCGGGAGGTTTGACGTTGGCTGCACGCTTTCTGGTTTTGGATTTCCGTGCCGCACGCCTTTTTCTGCGTGTGGCAACCACTTTGGAGTCTTCACTGTTGCTGCTGCTGTCGGTGGAGTTGGTCCAGAGTGTGGCATCGCTGGTGCTGCTGCTACTGGGAGCTGTTGGCATCGAACGATGCTGTGCGCGTGTCAGATTGCGTTTGGGGCGACCACTTTGCATGCGCATCAGATCCTGACGACGAGCCTCTTCCAACACCATCTTCCAATTCTTACCTGACGTGGAACACACACCCGTGCTAGTGCTGGGTCCCAAAAAGAGTTCATTGCCCAAAGGACTCACGCCAGATTCCATTTCCTGCTCAACGCTACCGCTGTCGACGTCAGCCGCTTTGGGCGGAGTGCTGGGCTTCTGTTCATCGACAAAGACCACATCAGAGTCACTGTTGGAGTCCAGGCTGACCAGCTCCGGCGTACGCAAATGCGGTGGCTTACGTTCCAGCACAAAGACGCACTCATCGTCGTCATCGCTACTGTTACTGCAGTCACTGCTCTGGAGTTCAATGTGGGCGCTGATGGGTAGACTGGCGCCTGCCTGGCGTCGTCCCGTCTGGTTGTTGCTGTCATTGATGGCGGCCACTTCAGCATTGGCGGCAGCATCGCCATCATCGATCTCAATGACCTCGTTGGCAGGGCGACGCATGCTGAGATTGATGGCCACGGTTTGGGAGCCCACATTCGATGTGGTTGTGCGGCGTATTGAGATGCCAGGCAGTTCACTGCCATCGGTTGCCATGGTGACGCTGAAGGAATGTGTTGCACTGGGATTTGTCACAATCACACTGGTCGATGGACGCGGCATGCGACTCCATTCAGTCCCAGGATCGCCATTCGCATTCGCAGTCCCACTTCCGTTGCCATTCGACTCGCCATTAGCATTGCCGCTGGCATTTGCACTGGCATCCGGCTCCCGCGGCGAACTGCCGTCATTTGTGGACACCAGATCGAGCAAATCCACCTCCACCTCCTCGGCCACTAGCGCCGAGTATTGAACGACACGATCATATCCAATCATATCGTATGGAGAGCGGGCAAAGTTGAACAGCTCGTGGATAAAGTGATTGGTGCGCTCACCCAGAAACGGCGATAGGCGCCGTCGGAATGTGCGGGTCGGTATATTAATCATGGGCAGAATGTCGTTCATCATGTGCATCACTTGGCTCACATTCTGTGGAGAGGTGCGCAACAGGCAGACGATGTCCCGGTTGATCCACGGCATCAAACGGTGCATTTGTGCGGGATTATCTCTGAAAATGGAATGAAATAACTTAGTTTCAATATTTCCTTGTGATTTTGATTTATATATATATATATGTATATATACATATGTATATTTATTATATTTACTATTTACTATGGTATTTACTATGGTATTTACTATGGTTACCTATCGCTATCGATGTTTACCCACCTGTAGAAGCGTGCGCTCCACTCCCGAAAGTGTCCCGTTAGACTGTCGCTAACCGGCAACGCATACAACTTCCGATCGTAGACATAACGTCGCCAGAGCATGCTGAGGGAGCCGGTGCCACGGGCATCCTGATCATTCCGATAGAAATCCAATAGTTCCATGCGATACGGTTCAAAGCGATTATAGGGAGCATGTATACGCGACGGTTGCGCATTGGATGTGCCATCCTGAGAATCATCTGAGGCAGCAGCATCGATGTCATCGCCATCATCGTTGGTCATCACCGCTTGATTCTGCCGCATGAGATGTTGCCGTCGAATGTTGACAATGTGAAAGCTGAGCGCCGAATGCTCCGGTGAGCTGGACTGCACCGGATACCGATCATAGTCGTCCAGGGTGCGTACATTATGTATAATCGTCTTGAAGGGCTGCTTGCAGAGTGGGCACTCTGGCTTGATCTGTATTGGGGATTGGAAAGTCAGTCATTAATAAGCATAGGCTTGATTAGAGCAATCGCTACTCACCTTGCTCCACTCGCAGAGACACTTAAAGCAAAACTGATGCATGCACGAGTCTGTGAAGCATTTGCGCCTGCAACGGGACAGGCAAATGGCACAATTGGGAGGTGGCGAGGAGCGTGCAGCGGTCGTGTTGGGTCCAGCGCCGGAGGAACTTGTATCCTGTTGCTGTTGTTGCTGCTGTTGCCCCTCATCGGGCTCATCGCCACTTTCGCTGCCGCTCTCTGTGAGATCTGCAAACTGAATGGCCGCAGCTGGCAATGTGCCGCCGACTGCGTCAGCTGGCGAAGGTTCGACGATGACGGATGACACCATGTCCTCCACAAAGGGAGACGCCTCCTCAATTAACAGCGACTCTGCCATGATTTTTCTCTTGCTATTTCTAGCAATTTGTGCAAAAATTTATAGTTCTCCTGGAACTGGAATTAAATGGACTCGGACTATCTTCGGGTTTCGGTGTCTCTACTCGCGTCTCCCCCGTCTCTTACTCGCTCACTCGCACTCACACACTCACTCGTTCTCTCGCTCACTTATCATCTGGTTTTGTTCGCAATAGAATGACTACAAAATGAACATGCGTCTTTTTTTGCATGGCTTTTATTATGCCAATGTGCAAAGCAGCAGAGTGAATGGGATGCGTTCGATTGCCACTGGATTTGTCTACAATTTCCCACTTGCGATAGGCTTCCACTTCACAATAAACTACTTATTTATACGTATAAAGTTGACAGAAAATAATTTGCTGTATTCACTTTATAATGATTTCGTATGATTATGGGTAGCACTGTCACGCGGCTGGGCAGCACTTATGAGTATCGATATATTTAATAATGCTAAATTTATATCGCAATTGTGGTAAATACGGCAAAGAAAAGTATTTATCTTTCCAATCACTTATTTAAAATTAACTTAGCACAGTTATTAAATTTTATTTAAATTGAATTAACAATCATGTGCCAAAATGATATATTTTTCTTGTCAGTTATACCACTTGCGCGCAGATTTATTTTACCAGCGTACTGGCCTAAACGTGAACGCAAACTGCGCTACGTTGTGCAAAATGCGCAATGTTATCGATAACCGATGATGTCTGCAACGCTGTCCATCGCGTGAAGAAATTTACTAAAAAATGCAAAGCGCGTAAAAATTGTTTGCATTTGGTGGCGTCGATTTCAATTTTTCGTGTTTTAAGTGCAATTTTCGGTGGGAAAAAGTGTTTTCTTTGACGATTTATAAAGCGTAAATATCCAAAAATGGACCGACGCAAAAAACGAACCTCTTCGGAGCAGTACCAAATGTACATCGAGCTAATGGAGAGCGACCCAATTTTTGCCAGCGGACGCGTGCCGCGCGATTATGATCTGAATTATTTGACCAAAAAATGGAAAGAGCTCTCCGACAGGCTTAACAAATGTGGCTCGGGACCCACGCTAACAGCGGAGGAATGGCGCAAGGTGAGTTTTACTTCCAAAAACAACCAACTGGCTGTTGTGTTGTTTCTGGGCAATTGTTCGTGGAGGGGGGGAGGTTATACGAGTCTTGGCGGCAAATGACGCGCACATTTGTTGCAGCGCCTGAACGACTGGAAGAACACGACGCGTTGCAAATACAGACGCAGCTTGATGTCCAGCGAGAAGGACATCTCGATGTCGTCCTTGGAGACCCGTGCACTCAACTTATTTGGCAAGGTACCGGGAGCTGGGGAGACGCTGATGAACCTAAAATCGGAGAAGGATGATCACGAGGACGACATGGAAGAGCTCGGACAACGGACATCTGCTTCGTTCCAAAAAGAACTGCAAGCGGCCGTCGAAGAGGCCATAAACGATGAGGTCGATGACGATGAGATGGTGGAGGAGCACGTCGATCAGGAGGATCTCACCGATGAGAATATGCACGAACCTGGTGGTGGCATTGATGGACCCACCGTCGGTGGCACAACGGCGGTAAACACAAGTGGCGGCGGCTATCGCACCATTGTTGTGGACAATTCGACATATGTGGAGGATGATCAGGAACAGCAGGATCCGCCAGTGGAGCCCGTCAAATTTGTTTGCACGCCCAACATACACTCGGTTGGTTCAAGCGGCGGCACCAAACTCATCAATGGCGAGCTGCCCGTCAAGCGATTACGGCGCGATCAAGTGATCTACGAAGGTAAGTTGATAGTTTCCAACTTGGAGCTGAGCTCTGCAAGACATCTCACGCTTGTTTGTTGCTTCTATTTGTAGTTAAAAACGCGCCCCGATCGTATACAACCATCCAAACAGGTGGAACGCTGCCCACGCTGCACAACACAAAGATCCATCATGAGGCGCAAAGCACGACGCTAAGTGCCGCGTTGAGCGGATTGGAGGCCCAGGAGATTTCGCACCAGCTGAAACGCTTGGCGGACATCAACTATGAGACGCTTCAGTTTGAGATTGCGCGATTCAAATTCAACAATCCTGGTTTCCACTATGAGCCACCGCCATTATAGTCATTGCCCCAGGCAGATCTACAGAAAAGCAACCGTATACAACAGCAGACACAGAAGCGGGAGCAGTTGCAACAGCTGCAGCAACAACAACCACATCAACAGCAGCACCATCAGCAACAACAACAGCAGTCACAGCCACAGCGGGTGCAACATCAACAGCCACAGCAGCAACAGCAACAGTTGCAACAGAAGAAGAAGCAGCAGCAGCAATAGTTATAGTTTTTATTGACAAACAAAAAGTAAAACAAACAACAAACAAAAAAAAAAAAGAAAACAAAAAAAAAAAAAAAAAAAAAGAAAACGAAAGAAAGAAAACTCGACTCAGTTCGAATTGTACATTTTCGAGAGCTGAGCGAAATCAATTGAGAGAGCACTTGTGGATGGCATTGAGAGATGACGTCGACGCCAACTATCATAACCTAAAGTAGCCAGTTTAGTTTAAAATTTACGTAGTTCATATTAATGCAAATCATTTCTTTATATATATATATATATATATATATATATATATGTACACACATACACACACACACACACACACACAAGTCTCAATAACAAATGCGAGTAATGCGAAACATAAAAGGTATTTTGCAGATTTGAGCTTGTATATGTCGATGTATATCTAGACGTTTGATCATCCTATAATAATCATCATTCTCGAGAATTGATCAATCGCAAAATCTACCTTTAATCTAAATGGTAATCCATGTTGAATTGGACACATAATTTTAAACGAATTGAATGTAAATGTAAAGAATAAAGTTTACCAATGATAAATACGCACTATACCCTCTACCCCGTCTACGTCTACATGTCCAGCTCCTACTCAACAGCATATGAGGCGCCTTTGGTCGTGCTCCACCTTTCGCTTGTTTTGCCAATACGCTGGCGCATTCTTGTTTATTTATGACCAAAGCGAAGTTCTCTTTTTTTTTATTCTCCTATGCAATCGATGCCAACACTGAAAATCCATTAATCATTACCAAGGTGACGGCGACGGCGACCAATGACGGGCGGAGTAGGAGTTGGAGTTGATGTTGGTGTTGGGTCACTTCAAAATGCATTTGCCTGACCGCGAGCGCGAACTTGTGGGCACACTTTGTAACTGTCTAGCCCTTGGGAGGGGGAACTCATCCATTGCGATGCGATGCGAAAATCAGTTTTAACTGTTATGTTTTATGGCCGATGCAACAAGTGCCGATGACGCGGCCCGATACAATGCAACGCCGCCGAAACGACGCTTAACAAAATGACTTTGGAAGGCGACTGCGCCAATAGATCATTTGGACGCCGTGCGCTGCAAATCATAAATTATGAAACTGCCGCCAGTCCAAGTCGAAGTCGAAGCCGAAGTCAACGCATGCTGTTCCGTTAGATGACCATTTTGGCGTTTGGGAGTTGAGGATAACAGCACAACACGTCGTATGCTTAATCTGTTCTCTTTCTGGCCTGGCCCACTGTGAATTGTGGGTGCCGCTTGCGCTTTGATGAAAGGCCTGCAAGCAAAGCTGATTAACGGGCACACACATACACAGATGAACACCTGCACACTCACACACACACACACACACACACACACACACACACTCACAAACACATCGATGATAGTCTGGGCCAGCCAGATGTCTTCTTCTCACATGGCCAAGGCAGCGTGGCATGCCAAGTCCATTAAATAGTTCGTGTTGCACTCGTTTCGCCGTGAACTACAACTGAGACTCAGACACCGACTGCGACTGCGACTGTGACTGGGAATGAGAGTCCCATTCCCACTCAGACTCCAGCCTGTTGCATGGATCAGGGCACACATGACAGCGTGCAAAATCAGACCCTTAGGCGGGTGTTATACTACAAAAGAAAATAAATGGTAAAAAAAAACTATTCTACAATATGTGAAGCACTCAAAATAAGCAATCGCTGCGCTTCAGTAGAATGTGTAGAGCACATCAGTTCCAGGGTATTCAAATGTAATAATAGTGTATTAAAATAAACGAAAGTATTACTAAGCTTTGTGCGAAATATTAAAAACATATTAATAATATATAATATTTAATTTTAATTTAATTATATTTAATTTTTGTAAGAAATAAAGAAATATATGTTTATAAAAATAATAATAATAACTAATATTTATTTTCAATATTATAAATTTGAATAAAATCAAGAATTTATGTAAATTGTTAAACAATAAATTAAAATTTATATTACAATTCGTTTCTTCTTTTTTTTCTTTGATATTTTCAATAGAATTGATCTAACTACAGCGATGTTGCAGTTGTACAGTCTCTCTCTCTCTTCACTATGCACCCTTAATTTCGATAGCGTAAACTATCGATTGTAGAGTGTATCGATGGTGCTATCCATTCCGAAATGCTGCACAATGGCAATATTATAGTTGTCAGCAAGAAGACGCTTCGCTGGCGGCCCAATTGAAATCTCCATAGATAATACTCTCTTAGAATGTATATATAAATATATACATACATGACATACATATGTGTACATGTATATGTCAGACGCATGCTTAAATTAATGTTTTATTAAATGCGCTGAGACTTTGGCGATTCATCTTCATTCGTTGCCATTGCCATTGGCTATTGGCTAGAGTCAGACTCAGAGTTGGAGCTGGAGTTGGAGTCAGAGCAGGGCCCACATATGCTGAGTATAGCATGGCTCGGGGATCTCTGTTCTCAGTGTCAGACGAAGTGCATGCTGGGGTCCCTTACCTGAAAGCCTATTCTCTCGTTCCTCTATTGTTGCTGTTGTTGTTGTTGTTGTTCCGTTCTGGGCGCAAGAGTGCAAAGCGTTTTTATGCTAGCGATTATTACGCTTGATCCTAAAGCACCAAAGGGTCAATTGATGTTTGTGATGTTGCTGAATGTTGTTGCCGACAAGCAGCAATAACAACCACAACAGCAACAGCAACAACAACAACAACATTAAAGTCTGGCGTTGTTGCCCGCAATTTGCTTTGGAATTTTAAGCAGCGCGACGGTCGCATCGCCATTTACCATTTTGACCATTTTACAATTTTTACAATTTTACAATTTAAGCATCGTCGTCATCGTCATCGTCATCGTCGTCATAAACGAATATCATTTTGCACATTTTGCTTTCGCCATGTATTCTATATCTATTCAATGTTGCAAGTTGCCAGTTGCCAGCTGCCCAAAATTGCATTTCTTTCGCTTGCTGCGAGCAATGAAGCGTCAGCAACATAAAGTGCAACCAACGATTTGCTTGGGGGGTTTTCCTTGGTTTTTCGGCTTTTCCAGACAGCTGATATATCACTGCTGATATTCTTCTTTCAACTGCCTAGCTTATCATCAGCGCTTTGGGGCGATATTGTCGTTGTTGCTGTTGTTATTGCTGTGCAAAATTTGCAAGTTGTTCTCATGCTCGTTTAATATAGAAATTATTTAAAGTTTTGATGCTTGGGAAAATGGTAAAGTCGTGAGCGCTGCGTCAAGCATTTCATCTCTCTTTCTGGACCATTAATGACCCACATTGTGCTATGCAAATTAAGTTCCCACTCCAGTTGTCCAGCTTGATCATAGAAATATTCATTGCTTTATATCTTCTAAACTTTTAGCTCAATTGCATAATAATACTATAATTTCTTCTTCACATTCCCCTCTATCTCTCTCTCTCTATTTTACTGTTCTATCCCCTCCCCCGCTTTAACTCTCTCTCTCTCTCTCTGTTCCTGTGAATGTATTTACTCTCTTTTGGCATTTGATGATATGATATCAGAACAGCTTTTGTTGCCGGCTTCTATATAATAATATTAGCATGATCTATGTCATTAAAGGAATTATACACAAATACACACACATGCAAGTGTGTGTGTGTGTGTGTGTGTGTGTGTGTGCTTGTGTGTATTTTGCACATGGATAGTGCAATTAGTGCAACATCAGCAGAGGCAGCCGCAGCAGCTGCTGCTGCTGCAGTAAAAACAACTATCGACTGATGCGGCTAACAATATGGCCGGCGGGCGTTTATGGCCATGACAGCGGAGGCAAACGACAGGCCATTATTGACGCCACTCGACGCCACTAGACACTGGACATTGGACGCTGGACATGGGACACTGGTCCAGTTGTTGTTGCCATCATCGGGGGCCATTGTTGCTGATGTGAACGACAACGTTGCATGCAAATTGTGCGCTGCGCTAAACATGCAAAAATCGCCTAACAGACAGCTAAAAGTACAAAATATTGAGCGCTGAAATGGTGCTGGCTATTTAACCCCTCTTCCACTCTAGCACTCTTCGTCTCTTCCACTTTTTCACTCTGCCATGCTACGTCCTTCCCTAGTCCTGCTGGCAGCAACAGTCATAAACACGCACTAATTGCAGCCATGATTTGTTACACACTGCATTAATGGCGCTCGCAGGACCGCAGCAACATCAACAGCAGGCAGCAGCAATAGCAGCAACAGCAGCAAGAGCAGCAACGGCAGCAACCATTCAAACAGCAACTAAAATCGAAGCCTAATTGCCTATAAATGGCAGTTTTGTAGCAGCAGCAACAACAACATGTAGATAACAACAACAACATCGATAGCAAAGAGCACAAAATGTGGCGACATCAAACGTAAAGCTTTCAGCAGAGCGCCAACATCAAGAACAGTAACAACACCAACATGCTGGCGACACCGCAACAGCAAGTACAACAGCAGCCACGGCAACAGCAACAGCAATATGATGTGCGGCATGACTGAACGCCTGAAACGACTTGCCAAGCGTTATGCCTTTTGATTTATAAACAAAATTTAGTAACAATGTATTAATGCTGCTGTTTTTGCTATTGCAGTTGCCGCTGCTATAGCTGCTGCTGCTGCTGTAGCTGCTGTAGTTGCTGTTGCTGGCGGGTATGCAATTAGGCGCGAGATGGATGTCTGGCAGGTACAGTGGGGTGGTCCTGTATGTCGCCAGCATGTCCGACGTATAATCGAAAGATCGATCCATCGATATACAAATCGTTTGCTTGATCTCTCACTTGCCGCAACTGCAACTGCAACTACAACAGCAGCAGCAAAGATGTTGCTCGCGTGGTCAGCGCCAATTACTTAGAGCATATCAATTATATGACTGCAATGCATTGTAAAATAAAATCGCTACAAATGAGCAAACTGGCAGAATGATACGCAGTCGATACGCAGTCGAAGGAGTTGCTGTTGCTGTTGCTGTTTCTGTTGCAGTTGCTGCTGTAATTGAACTGCGCGTATTGCAAATTATTATTTTGTGCATTTGCAATCGCATTGCCGCAACTGCCTACTGGAAATGTGCAAGCCATGCCCCCAGTGCGTGCAGGGCCATTCCAACTAACTTTAGTTGCTCCCCTCCAGCTACTCACAGCTCTCCCTGCGTGTCTGTTCATATGTTTTCATTACTTTTGCCCATTATGCGTGTACGTGACGCACAATTTGAAATTGGCAGCTTATAAGCCGGATACCAGGCGACCAATGTGCACAATTGCAACATCGCCAACATCGCAGTCCGTCATTGTCCTCCTTCATCTCCACCTCCAAACCTGCAAACCACCTTCACTGTGCAACGCGCGTCTCCTGCTTGTGGCTGGCGGCGAATGGTGGCAACTGCGGTAACAGCGGCAACAGACGATGCAAGGGCTGGATGAGGCAACCAATTGGCCAATCGACCAGGCCACACCGCACACCACAACCGAAGTAGAAGCTGGAGCAGGACGAGCTGCAGCAGAGTGTGAGAGAGTGACAGAGAGAGAGAGAGAGAGAGAGAGAGAGAGAGAGAGAAAGAAAGAAAGGGAGAGAGAGTGACCAGCGAGGCGAGTGAGCGTCGAGCGTCGAGCGTCTGTTTGTGGCTTTTGTTTGTTGTTGAAGTTTACAATTTTAATGCACTGCCACTTGACTGTTGACAGTGCAACACGCCGACTGTATGCATGTGTGTGTGTGTGTATTTATCTGTGTGCATATATACATATGTATCTGCTTGCGTGAGTCTGGTGTGAGTGTGTGTTGAGCTATTGATTTTATGCGCATTTGCCCTGCAGTTGTTGTCATCGTTGCTGCCTTTTTAACTCATTTCGCACATGCACTAAATGAATTTTCATTTAAAACAGTTTTAATCATTCGAAAGAAAGATAAAATATATTTAAAAATAACGCTGACTCATGCGGCAACAACAACTTTTACAGCGAAGCATCAATTAAGAAACTCCAGCTCACATTTTGCGTATGTAAATAAATATTTACGTTGAGAGCGAAGGTTAAGTTGTGTAAAGAAAAGGCTACGATTTCTTGTTTGCTTAAACAATTATTCAATACAAATATTATATTACATTGTACAATTTAGTATTTCAATTTAATATCATAATCTCATTTTGTTTACTTTTTTTACATTTAAAAAAGCATATTAAATAAATATAAACATTTAATTTATCAAATAATAACATATTTCTATAGAAATAAGCTGTAAATTTTTATTGTTTATTAATATATTTCTATTATAATATAATAATAAATTAAATCGGAATTAATTTGTTTATAAAATAAGCCTTAAATAATTCTTTAAATTACCTGAAATATCTACGAATCATTTGTAACTATATATTTAAATACAATCCACATTGTAATGCACCAATTTAATTGCCAGATCTGAGCCTTTGGGCCAGGCTTATGGTTTAATAGGACAGGCCGAAGCGAATGGCTTGGCAAGCAGCCCAAATCTCATTGTCAGGGACTGAATATGATTGAAGTACTCGTTGTTGCAGTCTTAACGAGCTGGCATCTATCATGGCCATATCAAACTGGCATCAAACAATTTCAAATGGATCGAATGAAAAATCAACTGGCGTTCAAAATGGCCAGGCCAATTGCAAACAGGCAGCAGCAGCACCACCACCACCAGCACCAGCAGCAACAGCAGCACCAGCAACAACAACAGCATCTGCAACTGTTTTGTATGCATGCAGCGAACGTGATCGGTTGCCTAACAGCAATTTAAGCTGCAAGATATCGCTCCAGAACAAAGTGGGCAACGCGCAGCGACAATGTTGCAGCTAGCAACGCACAGCAACAGCAACAGCAGCAGAAGCACCAGCAGCAGCATAAGTTTGCAGCAGTTGCAACAGTTGCAGTTGCAGTTGCTACAAACCAAACAAATCAACAAACAGCAGCAGTTGCAACAGCTGCCATGGATTCTGAATCCGAATGAGAATCATTGGCGCATTTCACTTCTCCAAAGTCAATGATTGAAATTCTGAGACCAACTTGTTGCTATTGCTGTTCTTATTGTTGTTGTTGTTGAAGTTGTTGTTGCTGCTATTGTTGTTGCTGTTGTTGACCTTTTCGCATGAGAATCGCATGCTGATGATGGATACACTGCAGCTGGATATAGACCTGGGCACACTGTCAGCCAGGCAGTTGCTCAGCTGTCAGTGCGCACAACTCGTCATGGGCAATTTAAGTGGAAGTGGAAGAAAGGTTTCGGCTGCAACACATTCACATTCACATTCACATACACAGCCACATTCACAGCCACATCCACATCCACATCCACATTCACGTTCACATCGACAGGCACATCAACATCAACATCGATGGCAGAATGCCAAAGTCAAAGCCAAAGCAAATACTCGATGGATAATTGCGCTCAGAGCCCAAAACACCCATAGAACAAGCCATACACATAGCAACAAACAACCAACAACCAACAACAAACAACCTCGAACAACTTTGACTGCCTCGTCGTCGTCGTCGTCGTCGTCGTCGTCGTCGTCGTCGCATCGCGGAATTTCACAGCAGCATGGAAATTTGTTCGATGCCTTGTCGCTTTCTTGCTGTTGTTGTTGTTGTTGTTGTTGTTGTTGTTACTGTGTGTCTTTGCTAGCAGTTTGTTTTGTTTGATTTGGATTTGATTTGATTTCACCAGCAACATTGCCGTTGCTTCTTCCTGCTGCTCTTGCCTCTGCCTCTGCCTGTGCCTCCTGCAACAGTAACAACTGCTGCTCCCAACTTATTCAAATGACGCGCACAGTTTCTTGACCTCTCCGCGTGCCGTGTGACGCAGTCGCAGTCGCAATCGCAATCGCAGTTGAAGTTGATGTTGCAGCAGTTGCAGTTGCACTCGTAACTGCACATGCGCGTTCAGACGCCCTCACCCGTTCCTTTTGCCATCCCATTTGGCAATCTTGCAGCTTACTAACTTGCAAAAGGTTGCCAACAACATCGCCGTCGTCGTCGACGTTGCGGGAAATGCGATTGACGGTAATTGGTTGACGTTTGTCTTATTTAAATTTGTTTTCTTTGGGTTGTTTCTGTACGCCGCTATTGCTACACCCGCCCGCCAGTTGTTGCACGCTCTCATGCCTCCCGTGTCTTCCTCGTGAGCTAACCTTGAAGTGGATACTGTTGCATTTCAATGGGGTTTGAGACGCTTCTAAGCATATACCATGCATATTCTAATTTAATTAGCTACAGCTATCAATTGTGACAAGTATTTGCTATCGAAATGATCAATATTCTTTTACTCTCATCAATTAAAGTATATTTTATTAGTTAGCCAACTTAGTGATAGCACAAACAAGCGTTTAACACCTGTTGTATAGGGTATTGTTGAGATCGTTATGCCATGCTCAGATCATTTCTCGTTTCTTTTCTCAGAGCTGCTGCTGCGCTCCAGAGTCAAAGTCAAAGTCAAAGTCAAAGTCGAAGTCGAAGCCGGCGTGCAACTTTAATTGAAATGAAATGAGTTTCGTCGATTTGTGTTCTAGGAATTTGTTTTTGATTGTTTTCTTGTAAATTTGAATGATTATCGAGGCAGTTGCAAGTTGTAAGCTGCAAGTTGCAACAGTTGCGCAATTGGCAAAGAACATAATAAAGAACGCAACAGCAAAGAAGTCGACGACCCGCGTAATTGCAGTTTGGTCTGTGATCGAAGCCCAGACTTAGACCCATACACAGACCCAGAACCCTAACTAGCTGGAACCTCGCAAAATGGGGAAGTGCCTCCACTCTCAGCTCTGCGTAATTGAACTGTGCGCACTTTTAATTGTGTGCATGTGACGCGGAAGCAGCTTAGAACTGGGCCAGGATCCTGAACAAAAACAAACACCGAGAGACTGAGAGGGGGGAGTATGAGAAGAGGAAGCCAATGAGGCCTGGCAGGGCAATTTGTTACCGCTACATCGCATATCGCGTACGAGTATATCGCGATAAAGTTGCAGGCACGCTAAACGAAACCACTTCCTCAACTTTGCTAAACTCAACTCAGCTCGACTCAACTCAACACGACTGCGGAGCAAAGCGTTTAAATAAACATATTGAGGGACGAATGGCTACGCTGCAGGAGAGAGAAAGAGAGGGAGGGAAAGGAAGGGAGAGGGCGACAGAGAGTGGAAGCAAGTTAAAGATTGAAACCGAAACTGATGCGTAGTTTAGGGCGATTTACACAGTTTAAACAGACGGCGATACAAATCGCCGGCACATGAGCCGATCCAAGCGGATGGGGCAGCTGCCAGTTCAGCCAGTTCTTCGGTTCTTCGGTTCTTCGGTTCTTCGGCTCTTCCTGTGTGCCATAACTGTAGCAAATGGCTAAGCAACATGCAGTCAGGCCACAGACTGGGACTGAGACAGATACGCAGCTACACTATGGCAAATAAGGAAGTGCTGTATATTAAAATATATTTCACATAAAATGTTCTTAGGACTTTAGTTTATTCCTTAATTAAGACTAATTCCTCTTACAGCACTGAACATAAACTCATTTTAATGCATTCTTAACTGCACATAACGTATGTGTAAAGAATAAATACGATTTATTGTGTGCTCTAAAAATATATTAAAGAAACTTTTGTTCTCTTCTGTTCTCTCTCTCACATTCTTATTGTCAATTTCTCGCAGTGCAGTATTAGAGGATCCCGGTACTTGAGATTTTGGCGTAGGCGTCTACTGTCGGCTTTCCGTTCCGCGTTTGCCGCATAGGAAAATGTTATAAATTGCACATTTGATGAGCAGAGAAACGTTTATGGTTGTTGGTACCAAGTGCCAGGGCAGGCTAAGTCAGGCCATCTGTGCGTCTCTGCAGAGGCAAAGACAGAACCAGAGCTAGAGTTAGATTTGCAGTTGTTGTTGTCGGAGTGTTGTTCGAGTTGGAGTTGGAGTTGGAGTCTGCCTTTTAGCGCTTGCATGTCGGCTGATTAATTGTGCCAGCGTCATAAACGTGATGATATCGCAATGTAAGCGCATTTTTCATGTTATTCAATTCGTTGCCGCAAGCTTTAGCTACAGCACCGACAACACCGACAGCACCACCGCCACCACCATCACTATAGGCAACAACAGCAATAATAACAGTCAATCTATTTGCATAGCATTTTTGTTATATGCTCGCGCCACTAAATAAAAGACTTAGGCAACAAACTCGATCGCCTCGCACCGTTTTGGGGCCGCTCGCGTCGGCAAATTAAATCTTTCGATATTGCCAACTAATTACCAGCATTAACGCAATTGAGCCTTCTCTCACTTCATATTTTCTTTCCGCATTCGCTCTATGGAAATGTAATGCAATTCAAATTTAATTCTTTACCCAAATGGGTTCAATCAAAGCCATTTTACAGACAGGTGTCGGTGCTTTGGCAGGTGTTTTGCCTCATTGTCTCCCAGCACAGTTTTCAGCTCTGTTTCTGTCTCAACACGGCAGGAAGCATTTGGCATGTGTCCATAAATTATTAAGATGTTGCTGTTGTTTTTGTTATTGTTGCTGTTGCTTTATTGAAATTTTCGCTTTGTGCGTTTGCAAAAATGCCAGGCAATTGCGCAGTTTTTCACCTGGCGTTGAACCCAATTTGGTAAAAGCTAGTTTAATAACGCTTCAAGTGTTCAATCTAGCAGTGTTAGTCGTTGTTGTAGTTATCCCCCATAAAGAGACATGCAATGCTGTTTCAATTGTTTTGCACAATTCAATTTTCCGAATTTCCCACAAATCAATAAGTTCTCAATCAATTTCCTTACTTACTTGCTGTGATAGAATATTTTAAATTTGTATCTATAAATTTAGATTCTCTCTAAGCAAAATATTAGTGCATTCCCAGCGTCATCATAAATTCTGAATCTATTAATATTTTATGGATCGACTTATTATCTAATTAACTATGATTGACTGAAGTTTGATTAAGCTCAGTGTTAAGTAGCTAAACGTCGTAAATTTCATTTAATAAGTTTGCACATTCGCTTCTGATGACTTGCAGATACCCTGCAAACGAGATGATATTCTAAGAGATTCCATCTGGTCTTTTAACTTGTAAATATTTCTCGTGTAAATATATCGTATCATAAATGAGTCTTATAAGACTCCCTGCTAACTGTCTAAGTACAGAGTAAATTAAATGATTTTATAATTACAGCGCAGTGCGCTTTTTATTGTTCGCATTTATAGCTTGATCAACTCTGTGTCCATATTTATATCGCGAATGCAGCTGAGAGATGAGATGACGCCAAACTGGTAATAGAAATTATTCCCGTTTTGCTTTGAGGTTGAGACGCCCACAACGTTGGGTTCAATTGCGAATTGTTCCCATAAATAAATAGAAACAACTACAACATTTTTGCATATACAATTTATATTTTCTGAGACATTTATTAGACACAAATAGAATGTAGTTATAGTAGGCAATAATGTACTCTATATACTCGTATGCTATATAAGCGATATAATTGTAATAACTAAAATGTACATACTAAACGACTAAGACAATGCATTGCCAGAGGCTGTACGAGTGGAGGGGGGAGGTGAAGAGGTAGCGGAGAGATAACTCACTCTCTTTCTTTCTTTCGCTCTTTGTCTCTTTCTGTATATCGCTCTCGATCTCCCTCTTGCTCTCGCTCTGTGCCAGCTTAGCTCTGAGCAACTAAAGACTAATAAGAGTATAGTTAATTGTAATTGTAATTAAATTGCATAATTCGAAACAATTGCGAATACAATTACGAATACATACATACACAACATTCACAACGAACAACATTTAAATTATGAGGAGAAATTAATAAATTCATTTCAACTATTTGATTATAACATTAAATATGCATGTTGTTGTTGTTGCTGCTGCTGCTGCTGCTGCATAACTTCTTCTAAGTAAATAATGTTCGATATTTTTGTAATATTGCTTATCTATAGTATATAGTATATAGTATATATATATACCGATATACACGCATACATACACACACACATAGGCATATGTATTTGTATATATGTATATGTATATGTATATATTTATTTTAATTGTGTTTGTGTTTGTGTTTGATATTGCTGAGGGCGTTCTTCGCCTTAGCTCGCAGCTTTTGCAATGCGAGTTTTAAGCTTAGTATGTTGTCTGTTCTTGTTGTTGTTGGCGTTGTTGTTTTTGTGTTCAAGCTTAATTAATACACCGTTTCGTTAATTTGCCGTTATTTAATTTGAAATGTGACTGAAATCTGGAGGCGACAGCAAAATGAAAAATGGCTTTTTTATTTATTTATTTGTTGTTTGTTTTTTTTCTATGATTATTTAATAGTTTTTTTCTTTCGCTTTTGTTTTTGTTTTTGCTTTTGCTTTGCTTCAACGCCTCATCGTATTAAATATTAACTAAAAGTGTCGCATTATTAAATTAAATTAAACATAAAATTAAAATCACAATTTTATAGACTTGATGTGTGTGTGTGGGTGTGTTTGTGTGTGGGTGTGTTTGTATGTGAGTGTATTGGTGTGCTTGTTCTGGTTGATTGGATTGTGTGTGTGTTTGTGTGTGGGTTTGTCTCTGTGTGTGTTATCAGCGCTTCATGTGATTGGTTTTTGTTTGGTTCTTCTGCTTTCTTCTTCATCGTTGTCTCTCCTTCTTCATTCTTTCGTTCATCCTTGTCCATCCAGGCAAAATATTCTTTAAAAATATTTCATTGGAATTTTAAAGCATAGTTCTAGGCGCAGGGGAAGGCACAATTCAATGTTAATTAAAATTGCTGCTGCAAGCTAAAATGGTGAAAGCTGCAAGTAAGAGAGAGAGAGAGAGAGAGAGAGAGGGAGACGGAAAGAGGGAGAGGGAGACAGGTAGAGGAAGACAGATAAAGAGGAAATTATTTAGTTTTAGCTGCACGAATTTAATAAGCAAAACAATCACAAGGCAGCACGATTTGCATTGCCACACCTCCCTCCCACTGCCCTTCTAATCCCTCTCAATCCCCCAGAACCCCTCAACGTTTGCTCACCTGCAGGAACACACACAGCGTTAAATGTTGGTGTTGCTTGTTATTGTTGTTGTTGCTGTTGTCTGTTGTAGTTGTTGTCTGTTGTAGTTGTTGATGTGTTGTGGTTGTTGTCTGTGGGGTTTTTGTCGTTGATGGCAGCGAAACGATTTGGCAACGAATCTACACGGAACCCGAACATCTCCTACAGATACAGCGTCGCCTGCTGACGCTGATCGAAATGGTGTATATAGAGTTTCTTCTTGGACTTCTCCTTGGATGGCCGCAGATCCCACACCAGATTCGATAGGCTCCGTGGCCGCGACAAGCGTCGCGTCTTCTTCTCCGGCAACTTCTGTGAATCCCCCGATGTGCGCCCCCGCTGCGCGACGAGTCCAGCGTGCCCTCTCGAGGATTATGATGGTTGTTGCTGCTCGAGCTGCGGCTGTGACTGTGCGCCAGGTATCCATGGGAATTGAGTATGCTGCCGCACTTGAGCACCACATCGGGCGGCGACTGCGAACCGGCTGATGACGCTGCCGCTGCCGATGCTGATGCCGCTGCTGCTGCTGCCGCTGCCTTGGCATGCGCTGAGATCGTCGGCGGCGTCATTGCGCCGGTATTGTTGCTGTCTGGTGTCAGCTGCAGGCTGCTGAGACTCTTGTATCTGTGAACGACATTTCGAATGAGTTTCCCTTCTCCTCCTCTTCCCCCTGCTCCTCTTTCCCATGCCAATTGTTACTCACCTGATATGAAAGAGCGGCGATTGCGGCTCCAGGGATTCCTTGACTGGCAAATGGTTGTTGGGCGTCAGCACCTTGCCGTGGTGTGGATGTGGATGTGGGTGTGAGTGGGCATGTGGGTGTGCATGAGAATGCTGGTGTTGATGGGCATGGGCATGCGAGTGGGCGTGGTGAGCGGATGTTGCTGCTGCAGCGGCGCTGGCAACAATTGCTGCCGTGCTGCTGCTATTGTTGTTGTTGTTGTTGATATTGTTGCTGATGCTGCCCGGCGTTGGCGGCAGCTGTTGTTGCTGCTGCGAATGGCTGTGACTGTGACTGTGACTGTGACTATGGCTGTGACTGTGACTGGTGCCGCCGGTGGAGTTGCCATTGCTGCTGCTGCCGGCGCTGTGCGCATTGGCGTTCTTGATGTAAAGCTTTGGTAGAGTTGGACGCTGTCGCTTCTCGGCCGGCTTCTTGCCCGGAATTGTCTCAATGGGCGGCGGCACCGGCTTGATGTCCTCCTGTATATGGCTATGATGATAGTGATTGACCAGCAGGGCCGAGGGATGATGATGATGATGTTGTTGCTGCTGCTGCTGCTGATGTTGCTGCTGCGTCTGGTATTGATGATGATGATGGCCACCGTTGCTGCTGCTGTGCTTGTTCGATTCCAAACTGCTGTAGTTGTTGTTGTTGTTGCTCGCTTGCTGTGCTGCAGCCGTTGTTGGACCTCTGATCAAGCTGCAATAGTTGCCATTGCCGCTGCTGTCCGTGTGATGCGATTTGAGTGTCGGCGACTCACAGATGGGCTCAAAACGTGCCAATCCCTTGGAGAGAGGCGTCAGACCACGCACATAATCATAGATGTGATCAATCTCTTTATATTCCTCGGCAATTTCGCTGCTGCTCAACGCCTGTTGCTGCTGCTTTGACCACGAATCGCAGCTGGCGCTCTTCCTCAGCACATAACCGCTCTCGGCCAATCCGCTGGCCACACCAGCTGCCGATGGCAGCATGACCACTGGCAACTTGTTGCCGCTATTGCGGCTGCTGAACTTCGAGTCCTTCTTCTCCTTCTCGCTCAGCTTGAGATCAACAATCTGCAGGCGATCGCGTGCATCCGCCAGCAATCGTTGCGCCTTGTCCAGAAAGCGCGTATACTCAATGAAATGCTCCAGCTGTTCCATATTCTTGGCCCGCTGCAGCTTAATCTTCACATTCAACGGCACCGGCACCAGATCCGTGTCCTTCTGCAGCGGCAACGCAAAGATCCGATCGATCTCCACGCATCCCAGCAGCCTCAGCTCTGGCACAAATGGCTGCTTCAGACCCTTTGGTCCGCTGCCATGGACGAGTCTGTGGAGGAGCAACAAAATGTAGGAAAATGTATGCAGTTATAGCTCAAGGAAGCATGGGAGGAATAGACATAAAAGGAATAGACATAAAGAAGAGGAGAACCAACAGGCATAATATAGGGAGTATAGGGAAATGTATAAGGAATATAGGGAAATGGGGTAGGATTAGTTAGACGTAAGATAGAACAGGGAAGTGAAGTTGTGGCACTCGGAAGCAGACAATGAATAGACATGAAAAAGTATAGGGAAATGGATAGGGAATATAGGGAAATGGGGTAGGATTAGTTAGACGTAAGATAGAACAGGGAAGTGAAGTTGTGTCACTCGGAAGCAGACAAGGAATAGACATAAAGACTATAGGGAAATGGATAGGGAATATAGGGAAATGGGGTAGGATTAGTCAGATATAAGATAGAACAGGGAAGTGAAGTTGTGGCACTCGGAAGTAGAGAAGGAATAGACATGAAAGAGTATAGGGAAATGGATAGGGAATATAGGGAAATGGATAGGGAATATAGGGAAATGGGGTAGGATTAGTCAGACATAAGATAGAACAGGGAAGTGAAGTTGTGGCACTCGGAAGCAGACAAGGAATATGCATAAAAGAGTTTAGGGAAATGGGGTAGGATTAGTCAGACATAAGATAGAACAGGGAAGTGAAGTTGTGGCACTCGGAAGCAGACAAGGAATGGACATGAAAAAGTATAGGGAAATGGATAGGGAATATAGGGAAATGGGGTAGGATTAGTTAGACGTAAGATAGAACAGGGAAGTGAAGTTGTGTCACTCGGAAGCAGACAAGGAATAGACATAAAGACTATAGGGAAATGGATAGGGAATATAGGGAAATGGGGTAGGATTAGTCAGATATAAGATAGAACAGGGAAGTGAAGTTGTGGCACTCGGAAGCAGACAAGGAATATGCATAAAAGAGTATAGGGAAGTATAAGAATTTCAGTTAAAGTAGGAAAATATATGCAGTACTTGCTGAAGAAAGCAGACGAAGCTCAGAAATGAGAGAGAGGGGGAGTGAAAGTAGGGAAATGGATGAAGTTAAGGCTCAATAAAGCAGGCAAGGAATACCAATGCACGAGTATACATAAGTGTTGAAAGTTATAGCTCAATTAGGGAAGCAAGGCATGGTTTAGGTAAAGATCAGACTCTCACTCACCTCACAATGACGGGCATCCGCTTGAGCAGCAGATTCTTGACGGTGTGCACTCCGCTGATGCTGTCCTCGCGTGCAATGGGCGAGAACTTGGCTTTGGTATCGAGTGGCAGATTGATGATCTCATCCTTGATGTTGCGGCACTGCAGGTACTTGCCATTGTCGTTCATTGTGGTCAGCAGCTCACCAGCATGGATGGTGCGATTGAGCTGCTGGCAACGGAACGTTTCCCGCACCAGGACACGGGCATTGCGACGACGGGCCAGCTCCAGAACGGAGTCAATGCAACGCGTGGAGCGGCCATCCTCGCTGAGGAGCTCAAAGTAGCCGCCATAGGTCTCCGGTATGAGCACCTTGGCGCCCACATTTGTGGGCTTGCGTCCCTCCTTGATCTTGATGGGCTGGGCAAGTATTTGATACTTTTTGCCGGCACTCAGAAAGAGCGCCGTGCTCTGGAGTGAGGGCGCCGATAGTGTTGGTACGCCAAGGGCTTGATGTTGGCCCTTAAGGATTTTGGCCACCGCCGGCAGCGGCTGCTTGGAGAAGTCGCGCAAATAAACGGGCGTCGAGTCCCCAAAACGGGATGCGGCCAATATGATTTGGCCATCGGTGGCGGCCATGTCGCGATTGAAAAACGATAACAGTTTGCTTCGCGCCAGTTGCACATTAAATGAGAGTAAATTTCATTGGACTGGCTGCGGCGTTGACTCGCTTGATTTCTGTACGTGCAACGCCTCCGGATGTCCACCCACAGCGCCCTCCTCTGGGTTAGTGGATGTGTCGCTATCCTGGTCGTCGTCCTCCTGGGCACACCTGATGGCGTTCGCGTTCAACTGATCCTCTAGCTCAAGGGCACGTCTCTTGGCCAGCTCCTGTTGGCGCAATCTCAGCAATTGGGCGCCTCGACTGCAACAGGCGTGTGCGATTTGCTCCTCCGCCTCCGCTTCCGCCGCTGCCACCTGGGCTGCGGTCTGACTGTGGTTATTGCTCTGGCTGGTCAGCAGTCGCGTGGATGTCTGCAGTGCGTAGTTGAGATACTGCATTCGGTTTGCTGCTCGTCTCCCGCTGGCCACAGTGTGCGAATTGTGTTTGCCCCTTTTGACTTTGCTTCTACTTCTTCTTCTCTTTCTCTTTCACGTTCGCGTTCTCTTTCTCCTTCTGCGTTGCCTTTGCCTTTGCCTTTGTTCCTCAGCTCAATTGCGCAGTTCCACGGTTTAGCGTCCTTTTGATTCCTGCAAGTTTGTTGTAAAGAATTAGCCAAAGGTTCTTGTAATTTTATGACATTTCCTAGCCTATGTAGCGAGAGCTGCCCGCACTTGTATGTAGTTAATAATATTAAGCGACCCACGCTATGGCACACACTCTCACACACAGAAATAAAGCAGATGTTGTTATTTATGAGCCCATAAAGTTGAAATGAAATTGCAAAAGGCAGCGAAGGAATAAACGCATGTAAATATGGCCAAGATGATGGCGACAATACCAAACATGCCATTAAGACCATTAGGAGGAGGTGAAGGAGCAGCAGGAGGGGGGAGAAAATGCAACAGCAACAGCTACAGCAACAGCGAATTTCCCATTGGCAATAAGCCAGGCCAACAAATGGCAAGACATTAAAAGTACTTAAAGGATATTTGCATATTTATGAGCTCACATAAATGTGGCTGATTACCACAGAGAGAGAGAGATAGAGAGAGAGAGAGAGAGAGAGACAGAGAGGGGAGATACAAGACAGATGTAGAGGCAGAAGAAGATGCCTAGAATAGGGCCAGAGACAGAGCATAGGGGCCAAGACCCTGCAGAGGTACTCCTCTGGCAGTTTGACTAAACGAGTTGACAATTAGAATAAAAGAAAGAAGGCGATCGGTGTTAGCCCACGCTTTGGAGGCGTGGCAAGCCTGGTCCAGATCCAGGTCCAGGTCCAGGTTTATGGGCAGGCAAGCGAGCATGGCATATGCATTTCTTATGTGACTTTCGTCCATTTCAATTGGCCAAGTGCTCATCTAGAAAAGCAGCTCATAAACAATTTACGAGCCTTTTGGCTAAAATGCTTTAGCCAACGACAGTAGTTTAAGTAGAAAACTGCAGTTGTAAAAGTTATAAACATTTCGTGCTGCACATTAAACAATTAATTGAAATTTTAATGTGAAAAGGCATTGTAGTTTCAAATGGGTCAAAAAAAAAAAAAAATAAGAACGAAGCTCAACTTAATTTTTGAACTATTTATTTTTGTTTCGTTTCATTTCGTTTTGTTTGTTTTGTTTGCTGTTTTGCAGTTTTTATTTATTTATCTATTTTATTGAGGTTGTTGTTGTTGTTGTCGTTGCTGTGCTTTCCAATTAATTGCTAGACTGTGTCTGAGACGGCGATAACACGGCCTGCAATTAATTTTCACCATGGAAAGTACCTTTTCCTGCGACGTGAAACGGGACGCGAAACAGATGAAACTGGCGCGCGATTCTCACGCTTTGTAACTTATGTGGAAACGTGACATTTTCTCGGCTACTGGACAAAAATTGATGCCACAAACTGGAGGATTGGCTAAGCTACCGCCGAGACTGGTCTGAGTTTAAGTCTGAGTCTAAGTCTAAGCCTGAATCGGAGTCTGAGTCTGAGTCTGAGTCTGAGTTCGACTCTTGTTGTAGCTTCCTGGCGCGTACGTGTCTAGAGTTTAAGTTGCTGTGTTTTTTATTATGCTCGGTGCATGGCCTGACACAGTTTCAGTATTTGCCTTGCATTTAACTTGATTTTATTGAAAATGTCTTAATTAATTAGTGGCGCCCCTGGACTGGGCTGCCTGGAAAGTGGCACAGCCTTTGTCAGGCTCGCTCAGGGCTGACACTTGAGAAAGAGAGTCTCCCCCCCCCACCCTCTTAGCGCTTAACAACTTCCTGTGCCACAAAAACAAAAAACAACAACAAAGAAGAAACTCATTTAACTTGTAGCTGACACATTGCAGCATCGAAGAAGCACCACAAAAAGTTTTTTCTTTTCGCTTTTTCTTGTCTTATTTTTTAATAAGCAAAAAACTTGCAATAAACATGAAATCCTTTTCAAGCTGCTCCTGCCACAGGCTTGCTGTTGCCAATGCTGATGGCGATGGCCATGGCGATGACGTTGGCATATGTCGAGTTCTACCCCTTATGGCCAGTTGCCGTGGCTGCTGCTGCTGCCACTGCTGCTGCTGTTGCTTCCTGCCCCAAAGGGTTGCGGGGAAAAACAAAAGCCGCAGGCAAAACACTTGAACAAACGAGGTATCATCCGAGTCGAGACCCAATACAAGTTGACTGCGAGCCACAGGAAAAGTGACAACGTTTCCCCCCTTCAACGACTGTGGCTATGACTACGAAATACGAAATATGAAATATGTAACCCAAGACGCAGACAGCAATAACTACAACAAGTACAACAAGTACAAGAACAACAAGCAACTGCAGAAAAAGAAGAAACCTGTCGCATAATGAGATACACAAAAAACAACAACTTATATACAAAAAGGGAAAAAAGAAACGAAACGGAAAGCAGGAAAATCAAAAAAAAGCATACAAAAACAACATAAAAAGCAAAAGTTAATAATGATGCAACGAAGCGTAAATACTCTTGCTAATAACGATAGCATATGCTGTAATACTGTACACTAAATAAACAGTCCCAACTCGATATAAGAAACTTCAGTTCCAACAAATATTGCGATGAACTTACTATGATTAAATGTCTTTAGCTAAATTTGAGTTATGTCTAATATATGTCTATGAGTATTAAAGTCTCATGTTGAAGATGATGTGAAGATGTTCTTAAATGTGGTTCAATTGAAAAGCTAATTCATTTCTAATATCGATAAACAAGGCAGGGAATACCTTGTATCTAGCATTATGCATTAGGACTCAGCTTTTTGTATTGTTAGTGAACCTGTTTGCAAAGGTTTCAGCAACATATCCTATATAGCTTCTTAGCCACAATAATGAAAACAGATAGATAGAAAACCGTTCATACCCGCATCTATTAAGCTTAACAAAATGATGTAGCTAGAACCACAACGATGTGCAAGTAGATGCCCCAAATATGCCCTATATGAGACTTCTTTTTTATTTTTTTGGGTCGGTGAATAGAGCATGAGGGGTGTTTGCTTAATGACCAAGTTATTACAACCCAACGTAAGTGTATAAGTTGAAGTAAGTGCGATAAAAGCAGCGTTCAAAAGGATTAGGGCAGCTATAGCTATACGTGCCTCGGCATGTGTGAGAGTATGAGAGATGGTGTGTGTGTGTGTGTGTGTGTGTAGGTAAACAGAATTTGTGCAGAGGTGTGTGTGTGTCCGTGTGTGTATGTGGATATAGGTGGGTGGCTTTTGTTGTGCTAACAAAAGCAACAGACGCGCAAAGCCAGCAAAAAGGAAAAAGGAAAAGTGTAAGGAGCACGTCCCGGTCGCAGGTCAGGCAGCAGAGCTCATAAAAGGAAGCAAACACACACAAACACATATGTTTGCATAGTTTGTAGTGCAAATGTGTGTGTGGTGTGTGTGTGGTGTATATGTCTGGGCACATTAATCACACTAAAGAGTTTTACAAAATGCAACTCAACTCGTTGCCACAACCAAAACGCGAACCAAAGCCACAGTCATAGTTCTGGTTGCTGTTGCTGTTGTTGTTGTTGTTGTTGCTGCTGTTGTTGTTGCTGTTGCTGTTGTTGTAGTTGTCGCAGTTCCTGGTGCTGTTGTTGTCACCACTTTAAGCTGCGGCTTAAAATTGCGGCTCCGTCTTTGCGGCAAGCAGCTTACCCGGCTAAGAATTTCGCGTTTGTTTCGCTGCTCCAACGTCAACGTCAACGCCAACGCAGCATCACTTGACGTCGACGCTGACGCCGACGGCGACATCGACGTCAACGTTAGGGCATATAATACAATATAATATGAGTCTGAAACTCCTTCATGCTTTTCTTTATTTAATTTCATTTCCGTTTTGTCAAGCTGTTGGGAACACCTTCAACTTGCAGCGCTTCAGTCACTGCCTCATCCTCAACCACATCCACATCCTCATCCTCATCCTCATTCTCAGGCTCAGCTTCGGCTTCGGCTTCAGTCTCGTTTCTCATTCTGAGCTCCAGCAAGAAACTCATCTTCGACTTTAGCTAGTGCTTCAGCTAGTCCTGTGCTCAGTTGCCTTATTATGTCGTTCTTAGCGCTTTTGATTACTTTTTATCCGCTTTTGCACGCGGATCTGCCCGGCAAACAGCTTATTGTTGTTGTTGTCGTTGTTGTTGTTGCTATTGTCGTTGCTGTTGTTGTTGTCTTTCATATCTACCACTTGGTGTGACTAATGACGTGCCGGCCAAACGGACAACGCTCGCCACTTGCCACTTGCCGCTTGCCACTCGCCTCTTGCCGCTCGTTTGTTTAGTCTCCCCCTCCTCCGCTAATGTAAATAATGAAATAATATGGTTTTTCTCTTGTCTGCCATGAAAAATTAACGCTCTGTCCATTCTTGACTTCTTTTTTCATGATTTTTATATGGTGGACAGTTGGTTTTTGCTTTCATTTGTCAAGTTGAGTTGAGTTTTTGCGCCTTTACGCTTGGTTTGGGTGTGGGAAAGGCAATGGAGATTGTTGTGCTCCGTTTTGGCCTTTGGGGTGGAACCGCAAGGTTGTTGAATGTCCATTGTGTGTACATAAGGTTATTGCACCGAAACCAAAAGTGTTATGAATTCCCCTACACTCTTTCTCTCTAGGGATAGCACCTCTAGCTTTTGAATAATGAGACAGCCGCCGCTTTTGATGGTTCTGAGTCTCCAGAGGGATCTACCAGCAGAACCCTTTGAGTTTTATTTACTTTTGAAAACAATTTATGGCCTATCGTTACAGCTGCATAGTAGGGCTTAAACTGTTGTCATATTGTTAACTAACTGAACTTTATTTTGATGCCCGCAAAGCATTCAAGTTTGAGCTGACAAAAGGCCTATGACAGTTGCTAGAACCTTGAGGCTGTCAATGCCATTAAATAAATTCATACATCTGGTATGTAAATATGTATATAGATATGATGTCTCATCATGCTCTATATGCATAGGCAGACAGAATGTAACGTATTTTTCACTGTTTCGTATTCATATGCTAAATTTAACAGTCGGAACGCGCCCAATTCCAATTCCGATTCCGATTCATAAATGGCGGGGGCAGCAAATCAAAAGCAATTAAAATGCAAAGCCACAGAACAGCAAAGGGTGGCAATATTGTTGTTGTTGTTGCTGTTGTTGTCGCTGATGTTGTTGTAACGTTGATGAGGTTGCCTGCGCCAATGATTTCTGTATTTTTGTATTTTTTTTATTATATTTTTTTTTTTATATTGAAATGTTGACGTGCTTACTAATCAACGAAGCGGTCAGAGTGGGAAAAACATTGCTGGCATTTTATTAATCATGCGCTGAATGCACAAACAACACAAGAACTAGGAGATGTGGCATTGAAGGTAGAACATTGTGAAGTAGGAACAGCATTTGTGGTAGGGGGTTTCACAAGAACCTAAAGAGCCACAGGAAATCGAAACCGAAATGCAATGACATTTGCTGTATCATATTTGGAACTGTTTAGTGGCGGCCTCTTGTGCTGCTCCTCCTGCTTCAGCGGGCAAGCACACACAGGGAAAGAACCGTTGTTTACCTTTTGAAGTTCCATTCAATGGATGGGTTATTTTGGGTCTGATTCTGAGTCTGGGGCTGTAGTTCATTGAGCATTCCATGCCCATGACTTTAATTTATGCTCGACGAGTTCTTGATTGTTGCAGAGTTCTTTCTACCTTGGGCTGACACTTTGTAACCGTAAGTTCTGTTTACCTTAAGCAGACCAAACGAAAGTATCTTTTTTTCACTTTGATTGAACTGTGTGTGCACCGTATGTGTGTGTGCGTGTGTGTGTGTGTGTGTGTGTGTGTAAAAGGGAAATCCCTTTTTGGGGGCTGCCTCATTGCCATTTATAAACAAATGCTGCAACTTAGAGACAAATAGACAAGGGGCTGGGCCCTGGCACTGGGGACTGAGACTACGACTGCGACTGCGACTGCGACTGTGAGTGGGGCTGGGGCTGGGCCCAAACCTGGCACTGGGCTTGGCAATGTCGAGGATGGGCTTTTGTTGCTTTGCTTTTGACCCAGAAAATGAAAATACAATAAGAAAATGTTGCGCCCGTCTTTTGTAAGTGAAATTTTCAGCTATCTGCTGCATGTCTTTGTTATTCTCCCAAAACTAAAAAAAAAAAAAACTAACTAGAAAAAACATACAAAATAACCAAAAGCCAATAGAAATGGTAATGGAGAGTGTTGAGCATTGGCAGATGCCTTTCAGAGCCCGGCGAGAAGTGCGTTGGTGTCAATTCGGAGAGACAGTCCATTAAACTGTCAGCCCCCATCCAAACTGAGTGGGCAGCAATGAGCATATAATCGAGCTGATAATGAATATCCAAACAAATTTCATTAATTTCATTCCCATTTCTATACATCTGCAAGTAGTGAAAGGCAGATGAAAAGTGATAGAACCCTTTATGGAAAACAACTTTTAACCTATGATATTCTGAAGCCTTTTGAAAAGAGAAGAATGTCTTGGGGAGAAAACTATCATCGATGCTCTTCATTGCTATATTCAATTATATTTAATTCACTTTGCAATTATTTCAAATTGTATTATTCAGCTCAATTTGGGAGTCTAAAATGCATATTTATTAAACCATAAATCACTAATATTTAATATAGTTTTAATTATTTAATTACTCAACGGATATAGCATATTTAGCCTTGTCTTCCATTAATTTTAATTAATTAATTTTATTTAAAATCATTATTATTTAATTGATTTGCTTAAATTGAGTAGTTTCCGAATTATTTAGCAATTTATATTTTTAATTTTTTCCATAATATATTGGTTAATTATCTTATTTATTTATATGTTTTCAGTAATTAGTAATTATTATTTGTTTTGTACTTAATTTATTAATTTTGCGTACTATTTTAATTGATTAAATTTCAAGGTATCAAATCAAATATTCATATAAGATTAATTGCATTTACAATATATAAATATTTCTTAAATTGCCTTTTAATTATTTATTATTCAAACTATCAATTTCCAAGTTCTATTTAGTTGTCTTGCTGAGAATTAAACATTATTAATTTCGGAAGTCTAGCACATAAATTCATAAAACAATTTTGACACTTAATATGCCAGGCTATTAACGACTAAAATTTCACAGTGGCCACACAATAATCTCCACACTTAACCCAATTTATAGAGCATGACGCTAATTACCCCTAAATGATATATACATAAAATATAGTCTTATTGTTTATTTACATTTGATGTGTGCGGATAGTTATATTATTTATACATTTCTCACCTAATGTACAATGCGATAACTGTAGAATTTGCTCCAAAAAAGTTGCCGTTAAATTTGTACAATAAACATTTACATTTGCACCTTTTGGCAATCAATTAACACACTCACTAATACATAGAGAGAGAGAGAGAGACATAGACACAGGCACAGACACTGAATAAACTCTCATTACTCATTTCTTGACTTGAATTTGGTTTTCTATTTGCCTTTGCTCTTGTTATTGTTGTTGTTGTTGTGGTTGTTGTTACTGTTGCGTTGTTTTGTTATTGGTTACGCGAGTTTTACGATCATTTCGTAATATTCGTAATGTTTCGCATTCAGAGCGAAATTTCTTTTGTTGTTGATGCTGCCACGAAACTAACTGTGCATTTCACAATACCAAATGAGGCACAAAGAATTTTTACTTTCACGCCAGTGACGAAATGTGACTTAAGATTGTTACTTCTGCTTCCACTTTTCTCTTCCCTCTTCACTCTTCTCACCGTTTCCCCGTTCTAGTCTTATTCACTCACACGATTTGCATAAAAAACGAAACGCGCTGAATTGACGGAATCTCCCCAGTCGCAAAAAACTTTGAATTCTGTTGGAACTACGTACGTACGAATATTCTCTTCCACTAACTCTGACTCTGTCGTTGCGGTGTCTCGCGTGGGTTGCTCTTGTTGTATTTGTTGTTGTTGTCGTTGTCACTATTACTGTTGTTGTTATTGTTATTGTTGTAGCCGCGCACGCGCACAGATCACGCTGGGAGCGACGACGATTGTGGAATGAACCGGTCGCTGGATGCGAAGCTAATGAAATGCGAGCTACGGTTCTGAGAGCTGTCGAGTTGAGTGCCCAGAACATGCGCGGTCGCCGTCGCCGTCGCAGTCGCAGTCGTAGTCACAGTCAGCGCCGCTGTCAGCATCGTTACGTTGCCCTGTTCGCTAACAGCGGCTTAGCAGAGCACTGTTAAACCGGTCTAAGGTCTATAGCTCTGCTAGTGTAGGATCAACAAAGAGTGTGCGTAGTGAAGCGGGGAGAGGGGTGGGGGCATTTCTTTGCTCAACTTTCGGGCATTTGTTTTGGGCTCTAATTTCTAAGCAAACCTTGTGTGAGGGAGAGAGAGAGAGAGAGAGCGAGCGAGAAAGAGATTCACTGCGATAAGCGACGGACAGTTGTTTAATAGTTTTCTTTCGAATTTTGAGGATCTCTTTTTTTTTCTTTTTCTTCGTTTATTTTTTTTATTTTTGTCGTTGCTTCTTTCTTTTATGTGTTTTTCGTCTGATTTGTTTGCTGAGAAAAACGCGACTCCCAGCAACTGTTGATTTGCTTTGTTAGCATCTCTTTAAGTTTCATTAACATTTCCATTGGCTTTGGAATCCCTTGTCCCTCTGTGTCAACCATCTGCAAAGTCGTAATATTTTTTTTTGTGCGTGTGAATTTTTATGGTTCATTAAAATTAAAAGCAAGCGCTGCCTTTTCGGTTCGTATTCTTTTTTTTTGTATATTTATAGCGACTGATTGGCATTTAGAATGTAAGTTTGTTTTGGGAGTTCTGGGTCTAGTTTCGGGTTGATTGAACTAAATGATGGGACTGTTAGTTAAGTAGGTTTGCCATTTGGCTTTCAATGGCGAACAGATGAAAGAGATGACAGAGACTGAGAAATTCCCAACTGATGTAATAATGCCCATCCAATTGTCCGAGTGCTCGCAACATATGCATATCATCATGCAGCATTTCGGCTTTGCCAAAAAGGGTTAAGGAACAAGAACAGCAACATGAACTGGCGAGCTGTCGGGGCCGATGATTTACGACAAAGTTACTTTAGAATATTCAATCAGAAAACCTTTCAAAATGCCGCAAGGCCAAAGTTCTACTCATAAAAGCTGGACCATAAAAGCAACAACCAAAACCAAAACCAAAACCAAAACAAAATAAAACGAATAACGCAAAACGCAAAACGAAGGCAAAGGCCGCATGCATAGCACATGAAATATGAGCGCAAATTATGAACAGACGTCACGTCAAAGGATTAACAAGCAGTACCCCAATCCCAGCCCCATCCCCAGCCCCAGCCCCAGCCTCAGCCCCAAAGCAAAATAATCAAATGAATCAAACGCTGAGCCGAGACGACTTTGATTTCAAGGAAGTCTTCATCGTCGTCGTCGTCGTCGTCATCGTCGTCGTCGTCATCATCATCGTCCGATCCGCTGATTTGATTTTTATTACTGCCAACCTGAACCTTTTCTTTTCTTTATTTTTATTTTTCAAGCGAAAACGCAGCAAAGCGATTAAAATCTAACAAAAATTTTCTCAGCCCCGCAGCGTGACAAGGGCCACAGTGGCTTAGGGATGGGGGACGGAGACGGCGACGGGGCCGGTGACAGGAGGCAAGGGGACAAGGCGCGTTAAATGGTCAACACCCAACACGGCCAACGCCTGGAGCTTAAACTGAAACTCATACTCGAAACTGAAACTCAATTTTAAAATGCAGATTATGTGCGTTGATTAAATATTGTTTTTTAATTTCTTTCTGCGTCTCAATGGGAAATTAAAAATGCAAAGCCAAATGCAGCTAAGGGAAATGCATACAACTATGTTGTTGTTGTTGTTGTTGTTGTTGCTTGTGTTGCTTGTGTTGCTGTTGTTGTTGCTGTTGTGCTGCTTGTTGCTGTTTTAATATTGTTTGTGGTTTTTGCTTTTTGTGCATGCCACGCACGTCGCGTTTAATAATAAAAAAACATTTATAAAATTGAAAAAGAACAACGCGGCACTGTGCGGTGTTGGCTTGGCTTAGTGTTGTAGTAGTTGTTGCTGTTATTGCTGTTGTTGGTGTCGGTGCGGTGTCGGTCAAGGCGTAGCCAAAGCAGCGCCGCCTATCGAAAGGTTTATGGCTCGAACATTCGCCTTTCGAGTTGACCGGCAACAGACAAGAGTACATCAACAAACGTCAAGCGTATACCCTATACATTCTGGTGTGCTAAGGGGTGGATTGTTCGAACTGTACTTTTCGTTACATCGCAGCAGAACATGCAAATTAATTACACTCTGTAGGCAACGACACAGCAAAGAATTCCTTGCATAAATGTTCATTAAAGCGAAGATCTACTGTAGTTACAAATGCTAAGTTAATTCCTAGGGTATGCTACTAGTGAGGCAGGCGTAATTGGCAGCATTTCAAGTTGTTCTTTTACTATCTTATCATAAGCAAGTTTGTTGCCTAAGTTCTTTGTTTTCGACTGCGTTTGCCGCGTTGCTTTATCGAATTTGTGGAAATCGCGCTTATAACGGTTGAGTGAGTGTGTATGTGTGTGTGTGTGTGTGTGCATTTATCAGGAAACTGTTTGTCGGCTTAAAGATTTGCATAAGACACATTTGCGTCTGCAGAGTCTTTGTGCGTGTGCCAATTTCAAGCTGCAGCCCACGCCAAAATCTCATCCATAACTCAACGATGTTGTATGCAAATGAGTTGCAATTGGAGCTGGAGCTGGAGCTGCAGATGAAGCTTGAGCTTGGTCCCCAAATACAAAAAATTAGCTGCAGCTTTTGTTAGCTTGCACTTTTTCGGGGAAGGCCTTTCTCTGGAAAGCGTGCGCGTTGCACGTTGATTGATTGCCTTGGCCATTGTATGGAGACTGTGTGGCAAGTATTGGTAGAGACATACATACCATGTACTCATAAGTGTTGTTATACTATGCGGGCTCTGCTTCCCTGGTGCGGGCCTAACCTTTTGCACTGCACTCTCTTGTCTGTGTGTGCTGTGTGTGTTGTGTACTGTGTGTTGTGTCTTGACTTTGACGCTTCGTTTCCTGCGCAGCATTTTACGCTTAATTTGGCTTTGATTGATGTTTTAGGCCGGGTTTCGGGTTTCGGGTTTCGCGCTGGCTTGACTCATACTCTCTTACGAAAATTAGTTAATTTCAGTGCCTGCTTTGGTTCACTGAACTCCACACTCCAGCTGCAATGGCGAGTGTTGCCATCAGACTTGATAATTGTACGCACAATTGTTGTGGCAACTCTCGTTTAACTGATAATTTTCATATTGAGCCTGACATCTTTTGTTGCAACCTGGCATTCTGATGGCTTGCCTCAATAGCTTTGACCCAGTTAGCTGTGCGGGTTGGCGTTTGCCGGTTGGCTGGCGCAGCTGCTTCAGTTGCCACATTATGGATTTGGACAGTTTCCAGAGAGCTTACAGGTTGGAAAGCAATTAATTACATTGCCAACTTGTACGTGGCCACAATGAAATTGTTAACAGCAAGCAGCAAAGAGCTTAAAGCGCGCACGTCAATCAATCAGTCACACACTCTTTCACTCTCACACTCTCGCACTCCCTCAGTGAGTCAATTCAACAGTCAATGGCCTCAATGGTCGTTGGGTAGTTCCCAGTTCTATTCTCAAACTGTTTTCTACCATGTCTGTCATGTTGGCGCTCCAGGTGCCATTATTTATTTGGCAAACGGCGACAAACGGCAACGTTGCCCACACCAATTAGGACACAGAATCCAAAGCACATTTTTCATTCGATCTCCGCGATGCAAGAAGCGGAAAGTTGCCAATTTGGCTTTCATTTTCATAGCTGGGCCCTTTGGTGGAAAGTTCTCAGGCAACGATACGAAATATATACCCTTAATAGGTCTCAGGCCAACTAACAATGTGGTGCTGCACTCGTATAACAAGGACAGCTCCATAGAGCAGCATTCAAATAGGAGCAAAGTCACTGCCATTGCCACTGGCACTAGCAATAGCACTAGCACTGGCAATGCCATAGACACCACTGCCTCTGGCTGTGGCATCCACATCCTAAAACAATAAGCAAGGGCAGGCGAAATCGAGGAGAATTCAGGCAAGTAAACAAACACAGCAAACGACTTGCAGCATCACGTTTCACGAATTCGCGGCAGAACACGTCCCTGTTCCTGGGCACATTAAATGCAAACAGCCAAACCGACGACAACAACAACAGCAACAACAACAACAGCAACAACACCCATGCCTTAACCCCAAACGAAACTCAAACCAAAAATTGAAATAAACAACTGCGCGGACAATAAGTAAAAGTTGCTACAGTTGCAACGACTCCAGATCCAGCTCGGGCGACTCCTCACTAATCTTTGCAGCGTATGCGCAGAGATGCGGCTTATACTATATACTATTCTCATTGTTTGCCTCTGCTGTTGCCCCAACATGCAGCATGCAGCACCACCCGCTGCACGCTTTGGGGCGCACGTTCGCAACAGCCAGAAATATGGAGAGAAAATTGCAATGAACTCGCACATTGCACATCGATTTTACTTCTATTGGCTGGAGAGCAGCACCACATGGTGGGTATTATAAGTTGAGCTGCTTGTTTGTCAATCCAATAAGAAAATCCCATTTGCTGTGAAATTCACAAAATTCCCAAGTTTACATGTGGCACGTTGCATTAGCAGCATTTAAATGACATTTGCTGAAAGATTTGAATATTTCTGCAATACAATTAATGAACTTTATTGCCGTATCAATCAGTGAACCATTGATTTCCACATACTTCATTAAGTTTATTGCATTCTTTGATTGCACAATGAATTAAATTAAGTTTTATAATGCTTTTAATGCACTTTACTTGATGCATGTGTGCAATGTGTGTCCATATAATTTATAACACTCTATTCTTCGCAGTTTGAATGAACTTAGTGCATAGGGTATGCACTGAGCACAGACTCATCCTTTGTGTGGCTTTCTAATCTTGTTCCTTCTGTTGTCTGCCACATAAAGTGAAAATGTGCGCTGCTTTCCTGATATTCCTCAATTTACTTTTGGTTTTTCAAACGGCGTTTTTTCTTCCTTTAGTTGTGTCTGGTTACATTTTGTGCATTTTCGCATTGATTTTGGTTTTGGGTTCTGGGTTCTGGTTTGGTTTGGTTTGGTTTCGTTTAGCTTTGGCGCTAATTTATCACTTGCCCACGTGATGCATGTGGGTTGTGTACTGCTTTTGGGTTTATTGCTACTGTGGCTGCTGCTGCTGTTGCTGTTGTTGTTGTTGTTGCTGTTGCAGTTGCTGTTGCACAGTTGCATTGAACTTATCGAAACCGCACAATCAGCACTCGCAAAAGGGGCACAAAAGCCCAATCACTGAAAGGCGACTGCCAATGATGATGATGCTGCTCTGGTTGCTTCTACTGCTGCGGATGTTGCAGAGTTACAATTTCAAAACAAATAAATTCATGCTGCCGGCTAAAAAGGGCAGCCCAATGGACGAGCCGCAGACACTGAGAGTTGCCAACTGCAAAACTGCAAACTGAATACTGAAAACTGAGAACTAAACTCAGCCTAAAGCAAACAAATCAAGGAGCAGCAGCAAACCGACGCTGAGGAGACATAGACATGGATCTAAACCCCTGGATTTGCCTGCAGTTAGGCCAAAAAAAAAAAAAAAAAGAAGAAAACATTGAGGCTTGACTTCAATTGTTCTCCTTGCCATGCTGCCTGCTGCCTGCTGCTTGCTGCTCCTGTTGCCATTAAAAAAAACAGCAGCAATTATTGCTAGACAAACACACACACACGCACACACACACACTTATGCATTCAACACTGCCGACGGTGCTAGTTTTTTGTGCTCATTTCTACAAACGGCGGCTACAATAATAATCCTCCTCCCCCACTCCCCCCCCAATACCACACCACAACCCGCACCACTCCTTAAACGCCCACGGACAACTATGTTTTTTTTTTTTGGAGCAGCTAAGCATCCAGGCAATGCTTGGTAAAGCGAGGGAGGGAGAGAGAGAGGGAATACATCTCATTTGCATGCCGCTTGGCCGTGGCAATGTCGTGTTCATTGTGCGGCTTCATTTTGTTGTTGCAGCTGCTGTTGCAAGCTCTCTCAGCTCTTGATTTCATTGCTCTGCATATGCAATGCTCTCTGCTTCGTTCTTGGTCTAGGCAACTGTTCAATTCAATTCCTGACCCAACATAGGACATCCATATGCATGCTTTGATTTCATTTTCGATTTCAATTTCATTTGTAGGACTTTGCATTGTTGTTGCAGGTTGCTATTTGCTGCTTGCTGGTTGCATTGTTGCCGCTTTCATGAAAGTTAAAAGCAGCTTTTGCATGTTGCCCTGAAGCTGCTGCTTTAGTTGCTGCTGTTGCTGCTGTTGCTGTTGTCTCGTTGTTGAGTATCTTTTGTTCTGGCATTGTCATTGTCAACATTTGGAGGCGTTTAAAGTATGACCATGCCCACATTTGCAGCCTTTAGCTGCCAGTTTACCTGCCTTGTTTATCTATGCAAAACTTTCGTTCTTTCGCATAAGTTTTACTTCTTTGCGTTTCTGTTTGTTTTCCTCTGTTTGCCTGTCAACTTGTTTAACTTGTCAAAATCTTTGTTTGCTTGTTTGTTTGTTTGTTTGCTTGCTTGATTGTTGTTGTTGCTATTGTTTTTATTGTTATTACAGCTGTTGCTGCTGGCAATTACAGTTAAAGTGTGTGGCAACTTAAGCACATACCAATAACAAATTGCACCAATTTCAATCTCATAAATATCACCTTGAACCTCAGCAGCATTCAGAGTCGCAGCTGGGCAAGGTCATGGCTTAAAGAAACACACACAAGCACACACACAGACACACACACAGAGAGATACCATACACAAATAAACAAACCTCCATTTGGCCAACAATGATGCAACAAATTCGATTGAACAAAGCATCGACTAACGTAATTTAATAAAACGTTTAGACGATTAGATACGTTTGTATGCACTAAAATGTAACCATTAGATACGCTATCTACTCATCACACACACACACACACACACACACAATGAAACAAGTGCAGCCAGAGTCAGTACAGCTTCCATTTGGCAGCAGCTGCTGCACTTGCTGGGGCCAAAACGCTAACGAGCCTTTGGCCACGCTTCAAAGCCCTGCCTCTGCCCCTCAGTCTTCTCTCTCCCCATCCCCCCGTCTCACACTCTCTGCTGCAGCATGCAGCTGCTCACTGTTGTGGAGTGTAGACCATGCCTGGGCTCCGTGTCGTGGCAGCGACGCTCCCTTTTACTTGATGCTGGTTTTACTTTTGCTGCCGCTGCTGGGGCACACGGACTCTGACTTCCCCCTCAGCGCCCTCCCAGCGTCCCCGTTTGCCCCACGACGTCCCTCGGCATGGTAAATCTGCGCTGCCAATCGCTGAAATTATTGCGCTCAATCTTTGTTATTAGATTAACTTCTATTTTGTTTTCCTATTTGACTTTGCCATAAAAACGAATCGAGCTGAGCCTCCTTAATGCCCTTACCCAAATGGGGCATATCCGCAATGTTAATGCTGCTTGGCACAGTGAGGCGCAGTGAGATATGAAAATGTTCAATATATGTTCTTTTGAATTGTAATAAATTTAATTTAAGATTTGATCTCTGCTTACGTTGCTCTTGCAAATTGTAGAGCATTTGCTGCTGCGACTTGCTGGGTCTATAGATATTTGCTTGTTATCTGTTGCTGCCGCTTCTGCTGCTGATACAGTTGTTGTTGTGGCTGACTGGAGGCACCCATTTGAAAACTGAAAGTGCGCCTGGTCAGTCGCTGACTCTGCCACAGTCAGTGGCATTAGGCAATGTTGCATTAGCTATGCTCGCCTGGCATTCGGTTTTGGCTTCATTTGTTTTTACGGCCAGCATTTTGTATCCATTGCCATTACGAGACTGCTGCACTGCATCTTCTTCTTATCCTTCTTCTTCAGTTTACTCTGCTTCTTCTTCTTCATCTTCTTGGCCTCTGGTTGTTGTTGTTTTAAATGTGGCTTTGGCTGTGGTTTTATCTGGCCAAAATGCAATGCGAGTACGCGATGAGTTTGCCTGTTTTGGGGCTTCTAAATTGGTTTTGTGTTGCCTGCCATGTTGCAGGCGCATCAATTGAACGGCAAACTGCAATAGGCAACGACCACAACAACAACAATAACAACAACAAGTTGCCACTTGCAACTTGGCATGCTGTAACTTGGCCATTGGCGGGGGCCACGGACTCGGCGACTCTATTCTACATAGCTAACTTTTAGAAAGGCAACAACTTTCATTGCAGCAGGCAATGATGCGGTCATAGACCGACTAGCAACGTGCAACTTGCTACTTGCAACCTGCAACTTTCGCCTCGCCAAAGTCGATAATAATGATGTTTGCAACAGCAGCAGCAGCAGCAGCTGTCTGACGCCTGAGTGTGTGTGTGCCTGTGTGTGTGAGTGTTACATAATTAGAGAACTGCCTTGCAAATATGATTCTAATTAAGAGTGAGACAGAGGCTAAAGAAGATGCACAGAGAGAGAGAGGGAGAGAGTGAGCGAGTGAGCAGGGGGGAGCGATAGGGGAAACACTGTCGAACTTACAGTCTGTTGAAAACTCATTAAGTTGCCCACCAAAATGTCTTGAATGAATGGCTTAAATGTTGCTCAAGCGCACAGACTCAATGCTCATTAGATGCTGGGTATTTATGCATGCTTTATTAATGAGGGAGTTTCACAGACCTGCCCAATTTATACCGTCCCTCCCCCCCTCTCTTACTCACTCGCTCTCGCTCTTTCGCTTTCCTGCCCTTTATCCCGCTTTTGCCATTTGCCATGTTATGGGGTCTTGTGACAAGTGCGGCGTAATTGAAAGAAATTAAAAAAGAAAAACACAAAGCTGCAACAGTTTAATGACGGCAACAACAGCAACAAGAGCAGCAACAATAGCAAGAGCACATATTAAATGACGATGATAATGTGCCACGGAAGTGGGTTAAGCTGCTTAAATGTTCTCCTCCGTTCTGGCCTGGTCGGGTTGAGTCTGGCCTGTTCTTTGGCTCTTAACAAAATCATTTTCGTACGTGAGTTGCTCTGAAGTTTTTTTGCCAAGCCAAGTCGAGCCAGAAATGGTTGACGTTGTCGTTGTAATTGTTGCTATCGTTGTTGTTGTTGTTCGTGTTGTTGCCGCTCTTTAAATGCATTAAAATGAGCACGCATCAAAGTAAAGCTGGCCGCAATTAAAACAGAGAAAGTGAATAATACCCTGCCCCAAAAGATACATCTTAGCATACCCCACACACATACACACACACACACACACACACACACACACACACACACACACACACACACACACACACACACACACACACACACACTCACACACTCTCTCACGCACAGCTTGAGTTGCAGATACTTTAACTATAAGTGCCTGACATTTGGTAGCTTTTACTCACGTGCCGCAATTCTATTTTGGGTTTATGAGCTCGTTGTTGCCCTCCTCCCGCTTACCTGCAACAGATACAAGAAAAAATAGAAAATTTAAGATAAGCATAAGCAACATTTACGTGTAAATTGCTAACAACATAAACAATTAAATTTATAATAATAATAATAAATTTAATGTGGATTTCTTTATGTGTAAATTGGACAACTTCTTGTTGACGAATGTGTTGCAAGAGCGATGCTCGCATGGCAAGTGTTACACTGCGCAGCATAAGTATAATTTTGGATTAAACATGGCCATAAAAATGAGAGAAGAAGCATTTAATAGGGATTGTAAATTAGGAATGTAACACATTATTCTATTACATTTACCGTTGAAGTGTTTCTCAACAGTCGAGCACAATCAAATATTACAAGAAATAGATTAAATGAATATAGATTAAAAGAATATATATACTCTCTTCGATTGCCTTTCTCCAGTTAGAGACCTATCATCTACAGGGTATCTACAAGTCAATTACAATTTTATATATCAGAAAATCACATTTCTAATGTATCATTCTATATTAACTTTCTACCTTTGATTAAATGTTGTAATTAGAGTTTGTTTCAAATATTTTACGGGGTATCTACAAGTCAATCACACTTTTATATATCACAAAATCTTATTTCGAATGCTTCATTCTTTATTAATTCCCTGACATTGATTAAACGTTGTAATTAGAGTTTGTTTCATACATTTTACAGGGTATCTACAAGCCTATCACACTTTTTTTAATCACATTTCCAATGTATAATTCTATATTAATTCTCTGCCTTTGATTAAATGTTGTAATTAGAGTTTGTTTCACGCATTTTGCAGGGTATCTACAAGTCAATCACACTTTTATATGTCATAAAATCATATTTGCAATGTATTATTCTCTATTCATTCTCTGCCATTGATTAAATGTTGTAATTAGAGTTTATTTCACACATTTTACAGGGTATCTGTGTGTCAAACACACTCTTACGCATTTCATTTTAAATACTGTTTATTTTAAAGAGTATTATTAACTGACAATTGCGGTTTAAACAAAGAGAAAAGGCAACAAGCTAAAAAAAAACTAAAGCACGCAATTGCTGCCACTTTAATTAGTGTCAACAGCGGCCAACAGGTGGCGCATAGCAATTATCAATTTGCAATTTCTATGCAAGAGCAGTCGATAAAAAATAATTGAAACAAGTTTCGCGGCATTTAATTTGTATGAAAATAGACTTGGCCACGCAGTGCGGACATCTTTCAGGCCTAGACGTCGCGACTGTTGGCCAATGTTGTTGGCATTGCCTGTTTGTCTGTTTGCCTGTTTGCCTGTTTGCCTGTGGCTTAATGAAAACTTGGCGCCTGCTGTTGCAGCAGCAATTCCTCCCCCCCCCAACTACTCACAACCGTTGCCATCATTGTCGTCGCCATCATCATCATCATCTAGAAGAGGGTGAGCGTCAAGTGTTTTAAATTGAAAATTTAATTAAAGAACTTTGCCTCAGCTTCCCACCATCCCCCGCGTCGCTCTCTCTCTCTCTCTCTCTCACAGCTCGCCGCTCATCTTGGCTCGTCTAGGGGCTCAACTGTTGGCCGGCATAAATTAGCCAAACAAAAGCTTATTGAACTCAAGGCGCCGCAGAGCAAGCAACAAGCTGTAGCTGTTGGTCGGCTTCATGGTCAAAATCACCGCAAATCGCTGTCAATAATGGCCAAAACCGGACCGCAACAGCAATGGCTTAATTTGTAGCCGACTTACGTTATATATTCACACGCTTTTGATGCCAATTTCAAACAATTGCCCTACGTCAACGCTTGGCCAAGTCACGCTTATGACCAGTCCCAAATGGAAGTTTGTCAAAAATGGCAAAAGGCGACAACACACACACACACACACACACCCCATCGCATGTACGACTGATAGTAATGAGTCGACGGTTGGCAATCAAGTTGGTAATGAAGGTGTAACTTAACCAAAAAGCCAAGAGGCTTGTGTCTGTAGTTGCAACAGGGTTTATTAGACTCATTTGAGCTTAGTTTTAGCATAGGTTCTAAGCCTTAATTAAAGCTCACCGAGTTAATACCTTAGCAGCTTACGGCCAAGCACATGTAGTACATTTTCGGCCACATCTTTAGCCTGGCCAAAAATGATCAATAAACTATCAACAGCTGTCAGTTTCTTTTGGCTTTCAGCTGTTGGCTATGGTTAGTTGTTGCCTAGTCTGGCCTCAAGTGCCCAGACGGACCATTATGTCTTATGACTTTGGGCCAGGCCAGAGACTGAGGCAGAGACTGAGACTGAAACTGAGGCTGAGACTGGCAGGCAGTCAGTTTGTCAGTTGACTTGTTGCCATTAACTTAAATGACATAAGCATAAAGATTTACGCCTCGAAAATGGCAAGAAATCAAATGCTGTCAGCCAAAGTGTCAAATTTGTAATGAGGCAAACACTGAGAGCTGAAACATAGAACTCGAACACAAATGTCGCCACGCCCGATTGTTTGAAGTGCTTTTTGATTAAAGAAGTTGTCACTGCGAGATCTGCTCCCTTCATACCCCCTCCCTCACACTCTCTTAACCACTTCCCCTTCTAACAAAAGCCGCTTGATAATTGCGCGTGGGCGCCTCCGCTTTTTTAGTATTATTACTCGTATTATTATTCAGCTACATCTCGATCACACTTATTGTTTAGCTATAGCGATTTGCATAGACCATAGACCAGGTCTGAAGCATTATAGCCTTGAAGAGTGCTTCAAGCTTGCGTATTATTGTAAACTCTTTAAAGCCTTAAACATAAAAGAAACACCACAGCAATGGCAGCGATAAATACAAACGGCAACGACAACGACCTTGCCAAGGTATAAATATAAGTCTTGAACAATTGCTTAAACAAATTGCAGCATCTATAATTAATAATTTCTCTTTCAATTCGGCACTAACAAAACAAATAAGTATATAGTGCGGGTGTGGGCGTGGCAAGAGCCCACATTGAATGCTTTTTATGAACCGGGAAACAATTATCTTGATGTCGTCAAAAGCCATCGCCATCAAGTTATCAACATCGACATCTACATCCACATCCCCAGCATGAATGCACTTCCATTTAATGAGACACACTCCGCGCACACACCTCATACACACACACACACACACACACACATCGATACAATCATAATAAAAGTAAAACAAGACAAAAAACAAAACAAACAGAAAAAACTTTCATTTGTTTCGCTTACTCAACATAATGAAAAACGGCGTCAGGGAGAAAAAAACAGCAGCAACAACAACAATCAATAGGAAAAGCATAGCTCATATTAGCCGAATAGAGACATACCCTATGAATTATGAACTATGAAGTAAATACTTCAATTGGGGTTGCTGTCTCTGAAGTTCGCTCAAAATTGATTTAAATCAACAAAGTTGCTGTCAGTTGCATGCAATCCTTTCCGGCTTTAGTTAGGGTATAATTTATCTTTTAATATGTATTAAAATTGCAACTAATTTATTAGAGAAAAACTTAATCTGTTTCTATTGCAATTAGCGATTAAGTTCTGCTCTCTTAACGTGATTTCTATTAACAAAGTTGCTATCAGTTGCATGCAACCCTTTCTCGCTGCCAGTTAGGGTATTGTAAACGTTTAATATGTATATAAGTTGTGGCTGATTTTCTGTGTGGGCTGCGCGGCAACTTTTGATGCTTAAACCTCGCCCTTATCCCCCCACCACCAGCACCAGCACCAGCCCTGTGTTGCCCTGCGTAGGTGTCAATCCTAAGTTGCAATTGTGATTAGAGCATTTGATAAGCTCGACTTGGGGCCTAACCCATAAAGCTTAGATCCAGGCTCATGCTGCAGATTGTATATCATATGCAAGTGGGTTGGCTTTAATGTTCAGCTCAGATTTCCGCTTTAACGTTAGCCGATTGGCAGCTGCAACAACAACAGCAGCAGTGGCAGCGGCAGCGGCAACAACATTTGGAGGCAATGATGAAGACAAATGTTAAGTGCGCGACATTTTCACTGTCAATTAGCGCCTAGGCAGAGACTAAATTGCAGCTGTGGTTGTTGCTGTGGTTGTTGTTGTTGCTGTTGTTGTTGTTGTTGCTGTTGTTGCTGTTATTGCTGTTGCTGTTGCTACTGTTGCTGCTGCTGTTGTTGATGTTGCTGACAGTTAAATAACGCAAACGTGCCGAGTTGCAATTGCTTGTTGCCGCAGCTGCTGTTGTTGCTATTGTTGTTGTTGTTGTTGTTGTTGTTGTTGTACCGCCAAGCACGTAACTCAATAACGCGCACATTCTAACAGCAGCAACAAGAACAAGAACAACAACATCCACATCAACAATAACAACAACAACAATTAAGCTAACAATGTACCACACACAAGTAAAAGTTGTTGTTAGTGTCGACTCGACTCGACATAATGAAAATCTGCTGCAACCACTGCCCTACCCCTCTCCCCTGTCTCTCTCGCTCTCTCTTACTCTATCTCTCTCTGCAACAAAGTGGAAATGTGCCCTGTGTGTTGCTCCCCCCGTTCCGCCCTGCCCATTCTCTTGGGAAATTGTCTAATGAAAAGCTGCTGTCGACACAAACGAAGCGTGGCCCAGGCAAAAGTGTAAAAAAAATGCATTGCACGTTGGATCTGCAAGCTGGAATTGAGTTAGAAGCAGAGAGAGTATAAAGTTGGCAGGGAATGCCGGTGTGCAGGGAGTGCAATAAAGCGCCATCGATTAAGCCTTAAATACTTTGATGATGATGCTGCTTCTGTTGCCGCTGCTGCTGCCGCTGCAGTCTTGCGATGAAAGCCTTTCATTCTCTGCTCTCTCAAAAAAGACTCGCAATAAATACGCTAGGAGTAGCTTCATCATAGAACTCAAATGAGAAGTCAAGGCAAATGGCATTTGGCATTTGAAAGGCATTCAAGTAGAATGTTCCTGTTTTTTTTTGTGCACATATCAAGTGGCATAAGTGAGCCTCCCCGACATGGCAGAGTTGTCAAAGGGTATGCGAAGAAAGGGGAAAGCATTTGGTGTTCTATCGCAGCTGATGGCTTCATTATGACAGCTTAAATTATTGGTGTTGCTGTCAATGATGATGATGATGATGATGATGATGCGGCAATGTTTGGGGGTAACTGAAACCTGCAGAAGGCCGCCACAAGAAATGGCTTGAAAGCGCTTGATGGCCTAATGGCTGGCAGCTGCCAAGCGTTAATTATATGGCCAGCACTTCAATTGCACTCCAATTGGTATTGGAATTGAGTTGAGGTTTTGGGTTTGGGTTTGGTCTAAAGATTTCTTTTAAGCTGCGCCCACATTTGCTGCTCTTTCATTTGCATGCCACTCCCCTCGCTGCCACCCTACCTCCTTGCCGCTAACTGCTACACTATTAACATGGCTTGCAAATTGCTTGGCTTAGCGCAATCACGACAAATTCTTGGCGTGAAATTATTTTGGCAAAAGCTTCTCTTGGCCATGGCCATGGACAAACAAATGAAATTATTTTCATATTTAAAGTTAGCTAACTTATGGCCATGTTTTTTTATGTTGGCCTGGCCAGCAACGTATTGCTCTGCCAAATGCCAAGTCTGCCGTTGTCCATTGTCAATGAGTTATGGAGCATTACGTCGCAAGTTTTAGCTATCTGCTAAGCAAATTGCATTTTCGACTTGCAACTGGCAACTGGCAAGTGGCAACTAGCAACTTGTAACTTACAAGTTGCAATAAGGAACTGATGAACTGAGCCAGGTTTTTGTGGGAGGAGCAGCGAGTCAGGAACTGAAAACAAGCTAAAGATTGCGAAGGTGAAGTTCGTTGCACCCGCTGGCAAAGATTACAAGCTGCCAGTTTGCCCTATTCCATTTGCCATTTTCCATTTGCAGTTGCCAGTTTGCCAGTTGCCAGTTTGCCAGTTGCCAGTTGCCAGTCGCAAGTCGTCATCTGCTTGGTCGTCGTCATCGTTGTGTCTGGTGTCTGGGCAGACGGGGCAAATAAATTGATTGATTTATGCCATGAGCCCTGCAGACAGTCGCGATCTTCAGCTGCTCATGGGTTTTTTGTTGCTGCTTTTAATTATGGGCGTGCAGCTCTTAAAGCCAAAGCCAAAGCCACAACCCCAACTACCACACACTTTACACACACATCACACACCACACACTCTCCACACTACCCCCCTCCGCACTCTGCACTCCGCACTCCGCACTCTTACTCAAGCCATTAGCAATTTTAATTTATTTATGTATGCGCCGCAGCTTCGAGTGAAGTTTAAGTTCTACTTCAGCATCTCCCCATGTCCCTAGACAGAGACAGGGTCTTCGTCTGTCTGTTTCTTGTGGTGTGTGTTGTGTTGTGTTGTCTTGAAGCGTACGAATGTTTGCATAAATTAATTTCAAATGCACAAACATGGACTAGAACACCACTTGGATTGCATGTTATAACAAACAGTCACTACATGCGGACAGACAATCAGACTGAGACTACAACTCCAACTGCAACTTTGTCTGCGACTTGAGAATGAGTTAACATTTTTCACAATTTATTTCATTTGACATTTTGGCTAATTAACTGTGCCAAATTGTAATTTACATGCACTTGACCGTCAAATAAATTGTGAACAATGTGATTTGTGTCCATATCATTGCCCATAAGTCAAAGTCAAAAGCGCAAATTGCAAAGTGCAAATTGCGCATACGACGCGTTGCCAAATTATATGGTTAAAACATAAACGTGTCTCCCCCCTCTCTCACTCTCTCCCTCTATCTCTTTGTCTTTCGCTTTCTGTTGCTGTGTTTCTAAGTTTGTTTTTGTTGCGGCTTCTTTATTTTTTAACACCTTCGGCATTGTTGGGTTTATATTGATAATTAAAATATAAATTAAGCAAGACGAATTTGTAAACAAAGCACCGCTTTGTTGTTGCATAACAACCACAACAACAACAACAACAATGGCTACAACAACTGCTAAGTTTTGGGTTAACCTTGAGCAGAGTTTCATATAGACACAGCTACTAAATGAGCGATCAGCACATCTAACTACTCATCATCTAACTATTTATGTGGACATAGTTCTGGCCATTTTTAAATTGGCTCTTTAGCAGACACTTGTATGCGATATTTTATTGGCCAATTTGCATGATGATTGCATTTACAAATTTAACATTTTTAATTGTCAGTCACGATTCAATTTATTTGTAATTTATGTTGCATGCAGCCGTTAGATGAGCACACAATAACAACACACACACACACACACACACACACACAACACACACACGTGTGGCAACTAATTGTTATTGTAATTATTTATACATTCATTATTCACATCGAACATTCAGACACAACCAACTCAATTGCTCAATATTTGAAATGAATGCGTCGTGTGTCATATCGATTGTATTTCCTGTGGCCAAACAACTTTCCAACGCCGAAAAACAGACGCTCAAATGGAGTTTTCTTTTGTTTTCGCCGGGCTAATTGCGACACCTTGGCAACAATCAATTATGGGTTGGGTTCAGTTTCTGTATCACTTAGAGCTTTGAGTACTCAATCTTTAATGCATTTGTGTGCCTGACACATACCGCGATGCCACGCCTTGTTTTCAGCTTTAGTTTCAGTTCCAGTTTCAGTTCGAGTGCATTGACAACTCTCTTAACTGATTGCCAAGCTGGCTTTGTCCAATTGCGGACTTGTCAGCTGTCTGCATAGAATGGGAACGCGATAAGCATCTCGACAACAATTTGAATACTTATTATTAGCTTGAATTATGTAGTTAGATAGAGTCTTTAGCATTAGCACCGATGAGACTGCGATACGGCAAATACATTGATGACTTCATGGACCTTGCCAGCAGTTCGTTTTCCAGTTGCCAGTTGGCAGTTGGCAGTTGGCTATTGCCTATTACCTTGGCATTGGACACTAATAAACTCTACATCAGCTGCCTTTTTATGTGTACTTACAAGATTACCTTAAATACTTATATAAAAAAAAACATGCTAAAGTTGTGAATAGCAGACTAGAAGATACCCTCTGGCTTGGCTAATTTAATATATATATATATATATGTAATATACAAACATCTGCTGATGCTGCCCCTTTATAACTACAGAGTATAAACAACATCAGCTCCAACTTATTGTTGGTTATTGTTTGGAGTTGGCTTTAATGACTGTTTGAAAATTATATAGCGCCAGTTTGTAATAGTTACAACAATTCAAACGTGTGTCTGTGGTAATTAAGTGCCAAGTGCTCGATTAGATGATTGCCTTCTGCCTGGAAGTGCTCAGTACTCCGAGGTACTTCACGATCCCAGCAATCTTCGCATTCATTCATTCAGCTGTTGTTGTTGTTAGCTTGGCAACTTGGTATGTGGCTGTAGTACATAGTCTTAAACATGTTTCCCCTCAATGTACGAGCAATATTTATTTATTTATTTGTAGTCTTTTTTATTTGTAGGCGCACACACATTAATCTAAGCTTAGAATGAGCTCGTTTATTTATAGCCATGCGCCAATCGCCAGCGCCATCGCCATCGTCATCATCATCAACAGATGAGCAGGCAGACAGACAGACAGACAGACATATATATATATATCTACATATATGCTATACACTATATAGTATATGGAGACAGTCAATCTCTGCATGATTAACTGCTGTACAAATAGCGATTAGCAACTAGCAAACATTTTTAAATCATTTCTCTGCCCTTACGCTGGTCAACCTTGAACTATCTTTAAGTTTGTGCCAGCTTACAGCTAAACCTTAAGTTTAATAATCTAAGCTTAATTGTTGCGAAGATTAGCAACATAAAGTTGTTAGTTGTGTGTATAAAACTAGAAAGTCTACAGTAAAGTTTACAGACTTATAACTTTTATTAAGAAATCTTTAACTGCTTCTCGCTTATTACTTTGATTTAATAAGCCAATAAAATTTACTAGCATAACTATTATTATTTATAATATATTTAATTGCTTGTCCTGACTACAATTAACACTAACTGAAAGCTTAATTCTCGTCTCATTTCTGTAGTGTATCAAGCTGTGCGTTGTCTTTGCTTTGGCTTATTTCTTATTGCGGTTCTTTGTCTTTTATTTTGAGCAATTTGTTTGCTGCTTTAAAGTCAATTAATAGCTTCAAATGGGCTTTTCTTTCCGGCTCGCCGTCTCTCTGGGCAAGGTCATTGCACAATTATTGAATACAGAAAATAAAAATCCAAAGAAAAAATATTATTAATCATGGTTAAACTACTTAAATTGATTTTGCTGGCTCACACGAAATGCACGTGTCATCTGGTGTTAGCCAGGCACCCTGTTAACTGGGTCAGTTGGCGTTGGCTTTCGCTTGGGCTATGGCTGTGGCTTAAGTTGCGGCCACGCCCACAATTACGTGGCATCATCAATTTGATATTTAGCATTGTCGCATGTGGCGCTGCATAGCGGAAGAGTCGAGTGGCTCATGGCGGCGAGGGAGGCGAGACGGAGGAGTCAAAGAGTCGTTGAATCGACGAATGCCGTTAGCCATAATTGACCATAATAACAAAAGTTAAGCGCAATGGCATTCGAGAGTCGCCTTTGTAGTTGTTGCCGTTTTTCCCCGCCATATCTATGAGGTTGCACAGTTGTTGTTGCTGTTGTTGCTGTTGTTGCTGTTGTTACTGTTGTTGTTACTGCTGTTGTTACTGGTTATTGTTGTTGGTGTGACATTAACCCAAAGCGGCCTCACATACTCGCATACCTTGCACGAAAAGTGCCGCAAATAAAACGTACGAAAAATTTAATTCAATTTAATAAGCGAATATGTTGCGTGCCACGTTGCTGCAGTTAGGCGGAAACTTGGGTGCCACATACTGCTCGTAAGTAGTATCTGCCCGTCTCCCACTCTCTCTCTCTATCTCTCTTTCTATCTCTTCTTCGCTGTCTATGTAATGTGGCGCACTCGTGCATGCTCCAGAGCTTGAGCTCCACCAGATGCCTGAGATGATGTCGACGACGACGACGATGATGAGGAGGAGTAGGAGAACGAGCAGGCGGCGTGCTCCTGGTTGTGCTGTGTATTCATGCGTGCACGTAAGTGTGTGGCAGCAACACTGGGACTGCGTTTTGGATTTTGGGTCTGAGGTATTGCCTGGGATCTGGGGACCTCCAACTGACGGCGGGCGTTGCTCATTCGTCCAAATGTGAAAATAATCGTAAAAGGCAATTAGCGCAAAATAGCTTTGACACTCATTCAAGTTAGCTGGCCATGTAGGTTACTTGCCAGCTCCACATTACTCCACACTACACCTTGCCCCCTTCCTCTACTGTGCCCCTCCCTCTGCCTTTTGTTCGTCTAGGCAATTTATGTCTCACATTTGGTTTTTTGGTATGTGTGTTTGTTTCTGGAACTCTTTGCATTAGCCAAATTAATAGTATGTAGGTCAGTGGAAACACGTAATTGGCCAGAATGCTTGGCTGGCTTTCATAATAAATCTAAAGGGACCTTAACCTCAGCCCCCAGCCCACAATTAACTGGAATCTAGACTTGTTTCATAGAAAGTAGCTGTTGTTTTCGATCTATCTATAGACAGATATTTATGTCTACATTTCTTTCTCTCTCTCTCTCTCTCTCTCTCTTTCTCTCTCTCTCTCTGTCTCTGTCTTTCTCTATTTATCTTTCTTTAAATGTCGTTACATGTTTTCATTTCTCTATCCATCTGTTTCGCTATACATACATGTATCTATTTGATTGTTGTATTTATATTTACCCATGTATCCCCTAATGAATCTATCAATCTATCAATCTACATCTACACATCTGTCTACTACTACCTTTAATCAATTTATTTCTTTTTCCAAATATTTATTTACTTATTAATATGTTCATGTATCTATTTATGATATATATCTATTAAACTATCTGTCTACCAATATATTTACTTATATATATCTACCTATTTACCTATCTCTATCTCATTATCTCATCTGTGTATATATTCAATCACTATCCATCAATTTACAATACTCTTTCTATCTGTCAACTCTTATGTATCTATCTATATACCTGCCTATCTATCTATCTATCTATCTACCTATCTATCTATCTATCTACGTATCTATCTATCTATCTATATGGATCTGCCCATCTATTCACTCATCTCTATATATTCATTAATTTAAAATACTCCTTATGTCTATCCCTTATCCCTTTGTATCTTTCTATATATTTAACTATCTGCCATCTGTATTCAGTCATATATCCATCAGTTTCTATCCCTTTTTATACATCTATCTATCTGTCTGTCTATATATCTAATTACCTATATATATATATTCATATATCTATCTATCTATACATTATCTGTCCAATTCTCATCTCTGCATATTCATTAATTTAAAATACCTTTTCTGTCTCTCCACTTGTATGTATCTATCATTATATCTTCCTTTGTATCTTTATATATATTTGACTATCTATCATCTGTATTCATTCCTATATCCACCAGCTCTTATCGCTTTGTATATTGTACATCTATCTATCCATCTATCTACTTAACTATCTATCTACCAATCTATCTATTCATATATCTAACTATCTATTCATCTCTTTCCATCTATCCACATATATATATCTATCTATCTATCTGTCTATCTACCTATCTATCTATTCATATATCTAACTATTTATATACACCTCCCTGTGTCTATCCCTCTGCTCAACTACTCCATCTATTCATCAATTTACAATACTCCTCCTCCTTCTACCTTCTTATGTATTTATGTTTAATGTATATCTTCTCATCTTTCAATTTCTCTCTGTGCATCTCGCATAGCTTTATTCTTTAATATCTGAACTTTTCGAATATTCTGCCCTATTTATTATTTTATTCCTTTCAATAGTCCGCTTTCGTATCGCATATGCGAGTATTGTGCGCCGTTTAGCTTTGACTTGAGTTGAAAGGCTTTTGGCCCTTTTGTGTGACCTTTAAGCCATTGTTTATGCAACCCTTTTTGTCGTGCCCCTGCAATCTGGCAAACGTTTCGCATCCCCCGCATACCACAGAACCCTCAGTTACTCAGTTACCTTCCCCCTTTTGGTATCCTGTCTGTTGCATTTTTAATAAAAGTGCCGCAGACTCGTACGAGTTTTACTCGAATTTTTTATAAGCGGCTGCGATTTGATTTTATTTTGTGTGTCAGCGGCGTTGAAAGTCATGCGGCCAACTTGAACCTGAGTCATGCAACGCGGCTGGGCCAGGTAGGGGCGCCACCAGCACGAGCAGTGGGCCACCTTCAATGGTGTCATATACATACAGTCATGCCACAGAATGGGGTCTGTTGTGTGTGTGTGTGTGTGTGTGTCTGTGTCTGCATATGACCAACATATTGTGTCGCAGTGGCAACTGCTGCTGCTGCCACTGCTGCTGCTGCCGCTGCTGCTGCGTCAGCGTTGCACACCTGGGCACACTCGATGGCAATGGAGTGGTGCGATATGCCGCCTGCCGCCGGATTGGATTGGTGGTTACCTGGCGATGGCGATGCCGATGACGATGCCGACGACGATGGCGATGGCGATGGCGATTACTCAACCCCCGTGGCTACAATATGAGTGGAAGCAGTCAAAAATGTATGTGCTGCCTGAATGTTGCGCCAATTTGTAGGCAATTGACAATGCCCTCCCTCCTAGCCCCTCTCACTCAACCCCTACTCATTGAACTCCCCTCTAGAGCGCAAGTCCCTAACAAAAGTAACACATACAAAGCAGCGAAACAAAGGCGCATTAAAGTTGATAGCGTCCGGCGCGCATTTTGGTTTTTGATACCCTGCACTAACCAGCCAGCGGGTATATGCAGTTGCTCACAGACAGTGTATATATATATAAGCTTTTGTTAACTGTTTTAAATTTATAGGGCATGCGCTAGTCGTTACTGCCGCTTATAACATTTGTATTGTAAGTTTTGCTATTGATTTTGATTTTTATTGAAATGTTTCGGCTGTTGTTAGTGCTGCAGTTGTGTTCTGTTGTTTTGCTGTCTGCCTGTTTATATTGACATATTTATGGCTGCAGCCATTGACTAACCCCCCCCCCACTCTCTGCTTCCTCCTCTTACACCTACCCATTCACATTTCCAACTTGCCTCCCTCGCCCCCTTTGCATATTGCATGGATTACATAAATCTCGGGGTGCGCCATGCGCAATTGACACACCTATTTGGCACATTTGAATCCGAGTTCGGGGACCTGATCGTTGCCACCAATTAAAATTGAAGGACTTATGTCCTGCGTGCATGAATTCTAATTGCCTGTGGCAACGGGTGGGCGCCAGTTCGCGCCACATGTGGCCATCTGCCAGCCTCCCTCATGTGCTCAGACATACATGCAGCCATGTCCTGCAGCCAGTCAACAAATCATGCTCTTTATGGTCCCAGGACGCGTCTTAGAAACTAGGCGCTGACATGCAATCAAAGCCATAGCCACAGCCATAGTCAAAGTCACAGTTAAAGCCAAAATGCCATAAGCCGAAATGACTTTTGCGGTTAATTTATGTGGCTGCCACAAGTTATTAGCCATCAGGCAGCGGCGGCTCGATTAATTACAAATTTCTTGTTTATAGCACTTGACGGCAATTGTTATAAATCAATGGCAATGGCAATGTCAATTCAGCTAGCTCGCTATAAAAACACATATTGAATAAATGGAAAGATGGATAATGGAAAATGGGAAATGGGAAATAGCAAATGGGAAAAAATGAAAACAAAATATTGTTCAATGGTCGGAAAGACTTTCCGAGTTGACAATTTCGCGCGTTTGCAGGCAAAATATGTTTTTCCACGGCAGCAAATTTATGTATCGAGCAATAAATTTGTAGACCATGCAACACTCACACACACAGATACACACACATATATACTATAAGCGAACACCCACCTGGACAGGCCAGGCCAGGCCAGGACGGGGCATGCAACATGTTTATGGCCGAAGCAGCAGCAAAATAATGAAAATGTTTTCCATTTCGATTGGCAATTTCCGCAATTTCTTGTTGTTGCCGCTGCTGCCGCTGCCCCACCTTGTTGCGGCTGCCACAAATTATTGAAAACGAGTGCTCAAATATGTCGCACTGACAGTTGCCAGTTGCCAGTTGCAACTCTCTGCCTGCCGCTCAACAACCATTTGCGGTTAACATTGCAGTTAAGGGTAAGCGTTGTGTATACCCAATTGTGAGAGGGAGAAGGGGGAGTGTTATTTATACAAACAAACAACAAATTGTGTCAAATTATTGGCCTTTTCAACACTGTGGTCAATGCGTCAAGGGTAGATTTAATAGTTAATGCATAGACTTGTCTTGAGCTCATTTTGTGGCAAGTTGCTGGTGTTGCACAAATCACAGTGGTGTCTTGTTGCGGTTTGATAAGACTGCAGTTAGACGGTGGCTTCAATAGTCAAGCTTAAGGCCAAAACCGCAGCACAAAACAACAAAAAGGCATTGTGGAAAATGGCCAAAAGGCTTGTGAAATTTCTCGCTGTTGCTGTTGTTGCTGGTCGATCGTCTGTCTGGTTTGTAAAATTGAACAATGCCACTCAAAAAGTTAAAGTTCTGTGGGTCAGTAGAATTTTCTCAGGCCACATTCCACTTCAACGGACTGGCCAGCATCGACAACAACGAGCAACGTAACAACGAACGACAATGAACGACAACGACAACATGGCTTGGTTGTGGCAAGTTGGCTACGCATGCGCAGCCAAAGAGAGTTGGCAATGCCAGGCATATGCCAAGTCCACAGACCATAGACCATGTACCATGTGGAGTACTAATGAAACCATAAAAATCAACCGCAGACGCTGACGTCGACCGTCTACGAGGCAGATGAGAACTGAGAATTGAGATCCGCTTGGGTTACAACTTGACCAAGTTGAAGTATTTGTGTTGCTGTTGCTTGTTGTTGTTGTTGTTGTTGTTATTAACGTGTTGCGTCTTCTTCTGGCTGGTCACTTTTTTGGCCAGAATTATGCTTGTTGCTGTTGTTGATGTTGTTGGGCAATCTTAGCTTTGACCGGGACAGGGCCTTAATGTTGACCACAAAATGCCTTACACAAGTCCCACCAACGAATGTTGCATGCAAATAATTACCAGAAGAAACCTTAAGAGCAGCTACAATATGTCAGTCCATCAATCCGACAGACAGTCAGTTAGTCAGTCAGTCAGACAGTCGGGCAGTTCGTTTGCTTGGCACAACAATGGAAATGAAGCATGCGTTGTGTAGATTTAACATTTCCTGCACATATTTAAGTGAAATCTGTCAAAATAATCCAACTGCGACTGCGACTGCGTCTGCGTCTGCAACTCCAACTTCAACTTCAATCTGAGCTACAGCTACATCAACAGCTTCGACTTTAGTTTCATCTGGGCTGTTGACACAGGTAATTAGGCTTAATTACGGCATGAGAACCGAATGTTGACAGCAAAAAATGTGTGACTTCAACGCCTGCAACACACGCACACACACACACACACACACGCACACACAATATATATACATATGTGTATATATATAAATCTAACTATAGCACTGATTTAAAATGAGGCTAATATGTGTATTTATGAGCTGGCTTTCACATGAAATGTGGCCAACAGTCAGAAATGTGTCATAATTTTCACATTTTCACTTTTGTTGTTGTCACAGTTCTCGCTTAACTTTTGCTTTCAGTCTGACATAATTGTTTGTTGTTGTGTCTGTCTCTTTGTTTTTGGCAACAACACGCAACAACAACAACAACAGCAACAACAGCAACCACAACAATAAGTAACAAAATTTATTGCATACAACAGTTTTGCATGGCACAGTCTGCTGCAGATACATTTGTATCTCGGCATCTCAATCTGTGGACGCGTGGGCGTGTCGCTTGCAACACTCGCAACACTTTTGTCTGCATTTTGTCGCCTGTGCAATTATCGTTTGTGAAACGAAAGAAATTGTCGCAGACTTAAGACTCCAGCAACAACATCCTGTTCTGCAGCTCATCCTGTCTGTCTGTCTCTCTCTCTGACTCTGTCTGTCTCTTTCTGCGTCTTGGTCCTTGCCCCTTTGCCACATCAATGGATAATTTACAAGTCACGTGTGTATGAAATTGAAACAAAATGCGCATAAATTTTTTGCTTCAAGCCACATTCAGCATTCAACTGTGTGTGTTGTGTGTATGTTGTGTGTGTATGTGTGTTGTGTGTTGTGTGTGTGACTGAGGGGCTTGTCTTGCCAGCAACATTTAATATTAATGAGTTATAGCACATAGCCTATATGTTTGACGATGCGTCTGTTGCAGTTGTTGCTGTTGCTGTTGCCGTTGTCGTTGTTGTTGTTGCTGTCGTGTCTTGTGGCCTGTCTAGGCAGTGCTCACTTCTCGGTCCTTGCCAAGTTGCCGTGCTGAGAGTTGCATTTAGTTGGGGGGCTCTTAAAATGCGCGACGATGACTGCACTACATGTTCAAGTGGGCAACAGCAACAGCAATAGTTGCTGCTGCTGCTGCTGCTGCTGCTGATGTTGCTGTTGCTGTTACTGTTGTTGCTGCTGGCCTCGCTTCGCTGACTGACTGACGCAGTAGACACGACAGGCGGGCGGACAAACACGGACTGCCATTAAAGGATGTGCCTTGACTCTTGCTGTTGTTGTTTTTGTCGTTGTTGTTGTAGTTCTTGTGCTTATTCTTTGTGTTGTTGCTGTTGTCTTGGCAATGCCCATGTGAGGCAAAGATGCTGCAGGGCCTCGTTTCGATTTCTATTTTGCTGTTTATTAATGCAGATACATATATCCAATTCTGCTCCGCAACACACCCTGTCTGCTCCACTTCCCCCCCCACACTCACCGACATGCCTAGAGCTCTACGCATTTTAACTAAGACATTTCCGTGACATACTTTGGGTCGTATAACTTTTACTTGTCGGTTTCGTGCACTGCACGTAAGTCTTTGCCACAGTTTGCCCCGTGGCCACGGATGACATTAACCCAGGGTCTCCAACTCCAACTCCAACTCCAAATCCAAATCCAAGTCCAAACAGCCAAGTGGCCATTAATAAAGCAATTGGCAAACGTCGATTGAGCGAGGGAAATCGAGCAGACAAATCTATAAACCAATTAGAACAGATCGCAGCTAGCTGCAGGGCGGATAATGTCTGACATTAAAATGAAAAACCTGCGTTCATAAATACTCATGTATATGTAGAGGGTAAGTATGTGAGTGTCATGCGAGGGCTGCCACAGAAGTTGTGCATCCTTAAGCAAGCAAAATGCTATAGAAATGGAGTAGATTTATTAATGAAGGTTTCAGATAGATATATATCAATTATTCAAGTAACTATAATAGGAAAGTGATAGACTAAAGGATACCCTGTACAAATGTGAATGATAATGCAGTTTCCATAGCAATGGACTAGAGTTGTTAACAAAGGTTTAAGATACATATAAAACTGATTATTAAATTAACTATTAGAGGAAAGTGATAGACTAATAGATACCCTGTAAAAATATCGAAATGGTTTAGAGTTATTAACGAGTGTGTGAGATAGATATGAAGCTAATTATTGAATTAACTATAAGAAAAAATTGATAGACCAAAGGATACCCTGTATAAATATGAACGATAATGCAATTTCCATAGAAATTGATTAGAGTTATTAGCGAAGGTTTAAAATAGATATAAAACTGATTATTAAATTAACTATAAGAGGATAGTGACAGAATAATAGTTACTCTGTGAAAATATAGAAATGGTCTAGAGTTATTAACGCCCATTTGATTTAGATATGAAGTTAATTATTGAATTAACTATAATAGAAAAATGATTAACTAAAAGATACCCTGTATAATATTGAATGAAAATACAGTTTTCTTCGCTCTTTTATTAATACAAAGCTGCATAAAAAGCAGAGCTCTCCTTCAAAGTACACTGTCGAAAGTGCTGAACGGATAGATACCCTGCATTACATAAATTGGGTGTGGTTTGTGAGCAAGTGTTCTGATTTGTGCTTCTGATAGACTTCTGAATAGTTCAGATTGATGTAAAGTGCTTAAACGAAAGTGATCGACTCATAAGTACCCTATAAAATTTATGTATATACGTAGATATGCTCTCTCTTAGCCACTGAGATAGTTTCATGAATAATGAATAGTGTAGTTACCCTAACTGAAACGTTTACGAAAATTAACGACTGCTAGCTACCCTGTAGATCTTCAACTCCATTAAATACAAGTAATTTCTTAGACAACTCTCGCTGCAAACAGTCCATAGGAAAGAGTCAACGTTAACCAATGTGGAAATCTATTTCCCCCAACTGACACGACGACAACTTCAACTTGCAGACATGTCAGGCAAAATGGCAAAGTCGAAATGGAAACCGTTGCCGTTTGTCGTTTGCCTTTGCCTGTTGCCAGTTGCCCGGTGCCCGTTGCCCGTTGCCCGCTGCCAGTTGCCGGTGCAACTTTGTCAAGCTGAACAGCTCCAAGTGCAACTGCAACTGCAACTCCGACTTCAACTTCAACTGCAGTTCCATTGCCGGGGCAGTTTGTCAGAGGCTGTCGTCGATAAGCAGCCGCAGCGATGTAATTGACACAATTTGAATTTATATCTGTGAATGCTGTGAATGTGAATACGAATACAAATGTGAATACGATGGCCATGTTGTTGTCGCTGACGCTGTCGCTGTCGCAGTCGCAGTCGCAGTCGCTGTCGATGTTAGTGAGGTGACTAAGCTGCCTCAAGCTGAAAATGAAATCCTGCCGCCAAGGCTTGTCCTTGGCTGTCGCGGCACATTAATCATCCATCCCAAGCCCCAATTGTGAAAGGGTGTGGCAAAGAGGTGGGTTTGTTTTTGGGCCAATTGCCGCATACATTTGCATTTGCATGCGGCAATGCCACACGCCACACTCCACACGCCACATGCCACACTCGACTCCGGCTACGTTTGCGGCTACGGCTGATTAGCTACGTAATTTGTATATTAATTAACAGCGTGGGAGAACAAACATTTTGGCATGTACGACTTAAATAAAACATAAATTGAAATTGCCAGCCAGTTCATCAGTGAGTCTCTCTCGCTCTCTATCTCTCTATCGCACTCTCTTTATCTTTCTTACCACCTTTCACTTGGCCAAGCTATAAATTTCATGGATGAGATGCCAAACAATGCGGATGTAAATGAGCGCGAAGACGCAGGGGGAGACGGGCTAACGCCAAAAGGGGCGTGCGGCAATGTCGATGTGGCAAAGGGCACTGTGTCAGTGGTTTTGTAGCTGCCACACAGTCTGTCGTCTGTGGTTGTGGCTGTGGCTGTGGCCGTGGCTGTGGCACCCACAAGATTCAGATAGAGCCAAGCAACAATCAATATGAAACCCAGTCGATGCTCAACCTTAGCGTACTTGATGTTATGGCTAAGCAAGCGTGAAACATTAGTGCGGCCAGTTAATTTGTAACAATTGAATTGTAACGGCCAAAAGGCAGATGTTGGCTTATTGAGTCGACTTGGTCATGTGAGAGCGGTAAAAGGCAGCACAGACAGACGCAGAATAGAAAGGTGTTAAATTGGCAAAAGAGCTCAAAGCGGACGCGTCGAGTGGGCGTGCAACTGAGCTAGGGGCGTGCCCCTACAACCACAAACGTTACAAAAAGGTCATTAACTTTGTTCTTTGCCCGTTTTGGCCCAGCAAAACGAAATCCGCTTGAAATCAACTCCAACTCCAATTCGAACTCAACTCCAATCAAATCTAATGAAATGAAATCAAAGAGCGGCTACACTTGGACCGGGCCACCGGGTAGGTAGACACTGTCTATGATTATTATTTCAATGTCCATCAATTTGGTCAGTGAAAGTGTCAAATTTCTGACAGGCAACTGTCACATGAGCAAACAATTGCCGGCCACAATGGGTTAAGTGTTGCCCCCAAGTGTTGCCGTTTACTTTCCTTCAATTCGAGTGCTCAAATTCTATTGATACCAATAAATATTTTGATTTATATCAGAGTGAAGTATTTCAAAGCTATAGAAAGCAATAAGTGGGTAGAAATTTGATTAATGTTATACATATTTATACCCTGTACATCGCTGCGTAGGTGCGTTAAGCACTAAGCAGGGAGTTTTTATAGATAAGTGAGGATTTTTTTGTATGCAAGTTCAATGTGGAACTGATTCCATTTATAACGATGAATTTTATTTAATAATAATGCAAACAAAACTAGTTATAGAGTGCGCTCTTTTGCCCTGCTTGTTCTTGTTGTTAATTATGTGTAGTTCTTCTCCGTTTGCTATTGTCAACACTCTTATAGTGTGCAGGCAGATCAAGTTTGTTATAGATTTTTGCCACGCCCCCTTCCGCCCCCGCACATCGAAAAAAAACCTATTATAAGAGCTACAGAATTGACACACATGTCAAATTTGGCAAACATCGAGTGTAACCGCCTGCGGACGTTTTCTGAAAATTTCATCACGATCGAACTATAAGCAAAGGAGATTTTAAGGAATGAATGACTATCAAGTCCAAGAGGGATGAGCAGCATTAGAGCAACAACAAGGCACGCTGCGAGTACGCGGGCTCAAATCTCGCTGCTGACAATTACAAATTTGTGTTTTATTTTTCAATTATTAATTATTATTATTATTAAAGCAGTAGCTCAAATTAGAAGACATAGGATTTACATAGGTCTGGGGTTCAAAACTACTCCGTCCGCGTTTAATTTTTTTTTTTAGATTTTAAATTTTTGTCGCGCCCCCTTCTCTTTGTGCTTTTTACGAAAAGCACAGAGTCTCCCACTGTCGACTGTAGCCTTAGCCTCTTTCAGTTGTAAATACTGATGCAGGGTACTAAGCTGTCGCATGCGCCTCGACTGATCCGCTTGTTGTTATTAGCTTTTTCTTAATGTTTCTCTCAATGTGCATTCTTTGCCTGTATAAAATAGCTGTTTTATCTTGGTTGCGGGTTTCTATATCTCTTTTGTTATATGTATGTTATTAGTAAATAATGTTTGTGTTTTTTGAGAATATTTACTAGACCTCGAGCCGGCTAAACAAAGGAGCATAATAAATAAATTGAAAACCTTTTCACATTATTTAAAGCCAATTGATTTGCAGATTGGTTGCGCATATTCCATTAGGCAAATTGCCAAATTCCTTTCAACTCAAATTGTACCATAGATGGCGCTGTTATGTTATTTTATGGCCACGCCCTGCTGCACTGCAATGATGTCTTGTTTGTGTGTGTGTATGCATGTGTGTGTATATGATTTCAATTTGATTTTCTTTTCCTCTTCCTTTTTTTTTTTTGGGTTATTTAAGCGCATTTTTAAGCTTGTTATTTTTTAATCTCGCGCCCTTTTTTGTATGTTACCCCATGTTGCACACCCCCCGCAATGGCTGGCAATTATTTTGGGGCTGACGTCTAGAGCACGTGTGTGTGTGTGTGCGTGTTCGTCCCTTGTATTTGTATTGTTGCTATGTATTTTTAATGAATATCTTTTCAACACATTGCAGGCTTCAAATTGATTTCCAGATACAAATTAATCAACTCTTGTTTCGAGCTTTTCGACCCAGTTTACAATTAAAATTATGACAGGCTTATTCGATTTTGTTTCCGCTTTTTGCGGCTGCTGTTGCTGTTGCTATTGCTGTGGCTGCTGCTGCTGCTGCGGCTGCTGTTAGTTGTTGTTGTTGTACCCGCAGTGGAAACTTAATTAAAAATTAATATTTAATATGCCACACGCTGTGTTAAGGCATTGGCCGCACTAACCCATTAGTTAGCCAGGCCTAAACCAAGAATTGGCAAGTTAATTTGCCATTGATTAATGGCAAACACTTGAGTACTTATTTGGGTCAGTAACCCTACTCCCCTCCTCCCCTCCTCCCCTCTTCCTCCTCTAAACCACTCCCCCTCCCAACATTTCTCTTCTCGCACAGCTGACTGCTGTCAGTTCAATTTTTGCCAACGATGTGACAAGTTTGCCAGCGGCTGATGCATGCCCCATACTCGTTGCCTGCCCCACGCCGCCTGCTGCTCTTTAGCATATAAATCAAGGCATTGTAAATGCTGTTGGCTTGAGGCAACAGGCTTATAATAAAGACATGCCAGCTCACAAGCCAATCGAGCAACGCCCGCGCCCTGTCAGCGACGTGGATGCGATATGCGATGTCTGCAAACCAATCAGCCTCAAACTAAATCAAAAAATTATAAAAGAAAAAGAAAAATACAACAAAAAAGTCAAAGAAAAAAAACGAGATGACAGCCAAATCGGAATTGCACACATGAGCTGGCACACAGCTTTTGGCCCAGAGAGGCGTAGGATTTGGGCATATTGGATGAACTGCAGCAGCAGCAGCAGCAGCAGTAGCGGCAGCAGCAGGAGTTGGGAATGTTTTGGGGCATCATCATGGATGCCAGGCTGGGTTGTCGTTTATAAATAAAATTTGCATAAATTTAATAAACCCTCTCGTTGTCAGTGTGCCCACAAAAGGCAGTTCTTTGGAGCCATGTGCGCACTTGTTAGTTGTCGTTGCATGCAACAGCCGCAATCGCAGTGGCAATGGCAGTGACACTGGCAGCGGCAGCGGTCGCGGCAGTGGCAGGCAGATTTGTGATTTACCGATTTACCGGTAAAGCGGTTTGTCACAAAACGCCGTTGTCTCACCCAAAGACCCATAAATAACCCAATGCCGCTGTCACAAATAATGATGACAATGCGCCCAGTTTCCAGCCTGCAGCCTGCAGCCTGCAGCCTGCAATCTGCAGTCTCCAGTTCCCAGTTCCCAGTCCTAGACAAGCATCCAAATGCTGGCCTATCCCTGACCATCCAGCACGTTCTCATCATTTTGCACGCATAAATCGCATTGCCATGTCTGAAATCTGCCATCTGCCTACTGCCTACTGGTTGCTGCCACAGCTTGTTAACAACATCCATACTGACAATGGGCCAAAAAACCATAACCATTTGCACATGGCCAAAAAATTCTTTTGTTTCTCCAGTCAGCTCAAAACTTTGCACAGTGGGCCAAGACAGACAACTCTATAAGCATTTCATTTTTACATTTGCAAAGCTAACAGATTCCAGCTGATCTGATAGATATTTTGCACCACTGTAAGGCGCATATGCTACTCGCTTTGTGGGTCGCATTTTAGATTTATGTATTCATTTTTTTGTTTCTCAGTTTGATTTAAGTTCGAGTACTTTGAGTGCGAGTGCAATGCTCTCTAAATCATCTAATGTATAAATATTTGCGCTATGCAAGCGCAACTTCCTGGTTAAGGCAAAGTGCGGCCACAAATTAATGTCAAAGTCAAATGAAAATGGCATTTGGCAACAAGACGCCGCCAGGCCTAAACCCAGCCCCAGCCTCAGCCTCAGCCTCAGCCCCAGTCCTAGCCACAGTCACAACTTCGAGCTGCCAATAGACCGAGTTAGAGCCAAAGTCACGCCATAAATTTTGCGCTACGAAAAAATGACAGAAATGCGTTTATTGACCAAATGTGCAGCAGCTCATCGATTACGAGGCTAGAGACGTAGATGGAGACGTTGGCAAGGGGTTGGTGGGGGGGGGGAGGGGATGCTAGTGAGACTGCCTTGACCATTGGCGTTTCTAGTTGTTGTTGTCTTTGTGGTTGACTTGCCTTTTGGGAAATGCCGTTGTGGCACACACACACACATGTCGTATACGTAATAATGTTGACTATGTTTTCTATTTGTTGTGTCTCTTTGGTGTGCAAGGCAGTTACAATGCAGCGCATAAATAAATTAAATGAAATATCAAATATATCGCTGGCAATTTATTTATAAACATTTCCTTCAAATGCAAAATGTTGTCTCAGTGCAACAAACGAGCGCATAGCCTGTCAGTGCTGCGCTTCTTTTGGCTCTTTTATAGCTAGCTTTCTGATATACAATATACAATATTCAATGCCTAAAACAAGAATATTATAAAGTTTATAATGCTCAATAAATAAAATAGTTTAATTAATTGAATTGAATCTATTCTGAGCTTCTTTTAATAATTTTTATGAACTAAACTTTTGGTGATTTCAGCTTGCTTTTACTTGGTATAGTTTGCTTGGACAATAATGAACATTTGTAGTTTTATTTACTGCCAACTTTGGCCTTAGCTTTTTTCTGGCTAATTGCCCAACACTGACAGCTGCACATGCAAAACTTGTATGCTACGACAATCCTGACTGCTGCCTGGCTCCCTGTACCTGTCCCCCTGTCCCCCTGTCACACTTCTACACTCGTTGCCACTGCCGCTCCCCTCTCTCCACTTACTCCTTTTGTCTAATCCCTCCTTGGACTGTCTGGCTGTCTGACTAGCTGCCTGTCTAACTGGCTGCTCTTTAGCAAATATTTTTGGCTGCTCGAGCGCTAAATGTGTGTTACTTCCGAGCGTTGGCAAAAGTCGTGAGGCAACCGCTGCTGCAGTTCGCCCCACACCTTCCCCACTAGTTCCCCTTGAAGTTGCCACTGTGAGCTCTGTTGATGGCCTGGCAACATGTGACAGGTAACAAGGCAGGCAGCCAGCCCGCTGCCGACTCTAATGCATGATTTATAGTAAAATATTTATTTTACTGTTAAGTATATGCCGCGACCAGACACGAGTCGCAGTCGCAGTTGCCGTCGCAGTTGCCGTCGCAGTCGCAGTCGTTGCCAGTGGCATCTCATCCCATCTCCAACGGGGGGATGGCTGTGACTCGGGTGGGTGCCACATACGGAACGGGACAGGTTGCAAGTCCAACTACTGATGTCACTGTAGCTTATTGTTGTGCGCCTTATCAGTGTGTATGCAAAAGACTAACTGTTGTTTTTTCCTGTTGCTATTGCTGTTGTTGATGTTGTTGTGGTTGTGGTTGGCCAGCAGCTTGTTAGTTGGCTTAAGTTCTTGGCATTGCTTTTTGGCTAATGTCACTCATACGACACGTTGCGCAGTGTAGATAAAATATTTATGTCAAATGCGGTTCGTATAAATCAAATGCTATCAGCTGATGACCCCGTTCCTCAGTACTACTACTACAACCAAGCTGCCAAGTTTTGAAGCTTCCAAGCTGCAACAGTAACATCAGCAGCAGCAGCAGCAACATCAGCGGTTTTATGGCTTTTCAATAAGCGTGTCAAGCATAAATCATCCGCACAGTACAACTACAACATAACTTATCTCAATCTAGTGTCGAGTTACTGCTACAGTGGGTAGCACAAGTCTTTCACTCGCACCAAATTAAGCCAAGCACTCTTCACAAAATTATGACAAGCTGCCAAGCATTGAGAGCCAAGCTAAATATCCAGCCAACAAATTCTGATAAGCATCGCCATTGATTTTGCATGACTGAGTCCCCCAACCCAACGCTCCCTCTCTCTGTCTCATTCTGTCTCTCTGTCTGTGTCTCGTTTAAAAGCTTGTGCTTGGCTTAAAGAAAAGTGTCATAAATCTTGCAGGTCGACACAAAAGAACTTGACACAGTGAAATAAATACGCAGCACCCCACGATAGGGCCCAAGATACACAAAAGGCAGGCAGGCAGCCAGTGAGGCAGCTAGTCAGCACGAGCAAAAGGATACTAATGCACGTAATACGTTCCACTTGAATTGATAACAAAGGAGCCTGGCAATGTGGCCGCATAAAGCGCTCATGTGGGCCAGGGCACACCCAGTCCCCAGGGGCCAAAGCCAAAGCCAAGCCAAAGCCAAAGCCAACATCAACAGCCCACGCTGTGGCTATGGCCATGGAATCTGATCCAGAGCCTCTGCCTGGGCCAGTGTATGAGCACTGAGCGCTGAGCACTGAGCCTGAGACTGGCCCTGAGTTGAATGCATAAGATTCAGAGCAAGTGCGTCAGTTTGGCTTTGCAGTCTATTAGCCAGACAAAGCCAAAGAGTCAAAAGTCTTTTGTCAACTGCAGGACAGCGCACAGTGGTTTAAATGCTATGCTAATTTTAAACTAGACAATAATTCAAATTAAGGACTGTGATTAATTTAATTCGTAAGTAAATTAAATAACATTTAATTCATTTACCATTTGTTAACATTAATTACAACGAATTAACTTTGATAATGTCTACCACTGTGCAGCGAAGTTGAAGTTCCTCGTCTGATAAATTCGTTTGCACGCTGACAACGACATGGGATTTCCTGTGCCACTCCGCGATAAAAGATACAACAGTGACAACAACAACAGAACAACGAGTCGCAACTTAAATTACGTGTTGAAAAAATAAAGAAAATGCCAAAATTGTTGCGGCCTAAAATTTGTTTTTGGCCACAAAAACGCAAAAGGCGCGACTGGCCAAATGAAAATGAAAAGAAGATTAATGACAAACGACAAATTGCGTTCAATGTCGCATTAATTGAGGCAATGAGCGCATGAATAAATGCATGAATTTACCCCAAAAACAACAACAACAGCAATAATATAAAAATAAAAAAAACAATGACAAGTCAAATGAATTCTACCAAAAGCTGAGCATTAAAGCCAAAAGCCAAATAGCAAATAGCAAATGCGCTGTGAAGGTCGCTTACAAGATTTTTGTGATCTGTCGATGAACAACAACTGAAGGATTGCAAATGATAATGTTGATGACTTTGAAGCCCCAGTTTTGTTGAGAATAATATAATAATACTTTTATTTTTTGCATCATTTAACATCAAGAATGTTGCGTAAGAATTGTGATAAACAAAATGCAATTTAAACAAAAGAAATATAATTGTTAAATGCACAAAGCAAAAAGATTCAACTGTGAATTGTGTATTCCAAGATTACAGTCGAAACTCTAGCAAACAATTAGCATAAATTGCATAAATGATAAGTTGATTATTAATCAAGCAAGAGATAATATTAAGAATGTTTTGCAGTTGCTGATAATTTATGACTGAAAACATTAAATAATAAACGCAGATTTTTCTGAATGATTTTAAGAATATTTTGCAGTTAAACATATTTAAGATGATGATGAAAATACGAATTATTTATAATAAAAGAATCTTTATTAAGCACAATTAACAAACAACTGATGAGGCAAGCAGCAACAATAGCAAATAAGACAAGCAATTAAAAGCTAAAAATAAAACAAAAGATCACCATAAAATGTGTGAATTATGATCCGGCATAACTGTAACTATGCGATAATAAATATAAAGATAACAACAACCAGATAAAGATCTCAATGAGTGAAGTTTGCCTTGGATATAGTGCGATGGAGATCTATGGATAAGGCCGCGCCCCAGAATGTTGCGACTGTGGCGCGTGTTCAACGACAACGGTCAACGAACAGCCACTTGGTTGATTTTGCATTTGGTTAGCGGTGCACAGCACCACCCGAAAACCAGCGTAGGCACCACACATACACACGCACACACACCCTCACACATCGGCAGTGTCTATTAGGCGCATTTATGAGCAAATTACGGGAGCGCCGTGGCAAATGGCGATGCTGTAACAAAACTGTCTGCCACCCGCCGCCAAGTTGGCCACAAAAATATGAGCAAACCACCAGCTAATTGCACCACAACATCATTGGTTCGTTGTCAGCCCACGTAGCCTGCGGCTCTGCGGTTGCCGTTCGATACATTTTTGGCCTTCTTATTTTGTGTGTAATATGCAACAAATCAACGCGCAAATTGTAACATAAAATATTTACATTGCACTCGTTTAACTGCCCCTCCCTTTCCCCTGTCACCACACTCGCCATTGCTGCAGGCAACCACCGTGCACCACCCTGTATTTTGTTTATTGCATTTAATTTGCACATTGTTTGCGCGGCTTTAGATAATTGCGAGCATCAATTGCAGGCGGAGTGGGCGTGGCCAGGCAACTGCAAATCGCCCACACACAGTGGCAATCAAATTGCCAGGCGCTGACATTGTGGGCGGCCTAGGATAAGTGGGCGGGACGGGTCAGTCTACACACTAAAAGCAAAAGAAAATCAAGAAACTACAAAAAAAAAAAAAAAAAACAAAACTAAAATTCAAATGAAAAGCCACAGACATTTGCCTGCTTTCATTAAGTTTTCAATGCGAAATGCTGTGTATAATCAACGTCCAGCTGTCCAGCTGTCCAGCTGTCCAACTGTCCATCAGTCTGTCTGACTGTTTGTTTGTTTGCATTTCACGCTTGAGCCTATGGCCCCGTGTGTGATTAATCTCCCACACGGTGAGTGGCAAGCTGTAAGCACAAGGGGCAAGAGACTGGCGGCACGTCGCGGCTCCAATGGAGCACAGATCAGACTGTGGGACAGTTGGATAGTTTCTGGACGGACAACAGAACATAATGTATACATAGAACAAATGATTTCCCACTGTTATTGATGATGTGTTGATTAGGTTCTGAAATACAACACAACACAACACAACACAGCAACAATAACAATAACAACAGCAAATTGCGGCCATGTGAATTTCGAGTCGATTGAGTCGAGAGTTGAGGGCGCGCTGCGTTTCATTATGAATTTCACTTTGAACTCGTGCCGCACACACACACACACACTCACACACACACATACACTTGGTTAGGACACCCTGCTGGGTTTTTGGGTTCTCTGTTGCACATGTGCGGTGTGTTTTGTTGTCGTTGTTGCTGTTGCTGTTGTTGGTCAATCCGCAACAGAAAAAATAATAATAAAATAAAAAATTGGGTCATGTTTGCTCAAAATATTTTGTTGCAAATTGCAAGAATCATGCAACACAGCGTGTGTCTAATGAATTGCCAGCTTTATGTGTACGTATGCGTGTATGAGCTTATGTGTAAATGTGTGTGCGGTCTTTTGTTTCAAATTACAAACCAAACTAATGACCAGACAACGTTGCACGCGTATATGCCACAAAATGCCGCAGTTACGCAAAATGCAACGTCAATTCATTAGAAGTTTTCTGCAGCTGCCACTGCCTGTCAGTTCCAATTTATATGTCACATAAATTGATCAAAGTTAAGTTGCCCCCGTAGCTAGACAAGCTTTAAAAGGCAGCAGGGAGGGCAGCAGGCAGGCAGCTTGCAACAAGGGGTGGCTCATTGAATTAACGGGCAAAGGATTGTATTTCATTTGCATGGAAAATCTTTCAATTTGCTTTAATTAATTTATTAATTATTATTTTTTTATTTATAATTATTATTTGTTAATTATTTTATTGTATTTTATTATTTACATTTTTTTTTAATTTATTGTTTAGTTTTTATTTATTTATTATTTATTATTTTATATTTTATATTTATTATTTATTTATTTATTATTTATTTATTTTTTTATTTATTTATTTATTATTTATTTTTTATTATTTATTTATTATTTATAATTTATTATTTATTATTCATTATTTATTACTTATTACTTATTATTTATTATTTATTATTTATTATTTATTATTATATTATTTTATTATATTTTATTTATTATCAATTTATTATTTAATTATTATTTATTTAATTATTTATATATTATTTATTTAGTATTTATTTAGTTTATATTAATAAGATTTATTCTTTATTAATTACATATTTTAACATTTGTTTAAACATAATTGTTGCAAACTTTGTCTGTTGTGAAGGCCTCTCTCTGCTTGAATGCTTCTGAATTTACTTTTAAGTGCTTTGACATTTCCTTTAAAATTAATCACATCATTTGCTGCATGCCTCGTTGCATGGTTGTCAAACTGCCAATCAACGCATTGTCTCTGAGGGGCATTCACCGTTTATTAAATCACAATATGATCGTCATTTCATGCCAGAATTCCTCAATAAATTATTATGTACGACCGAGTTGGAATTGCTGCGACCACGCCCACAATTACTGGACAGTCTATCGGTCAGTCACTCAGTGTTGTTGCCTGCTGCCAGACAAGCAGATAGTTTGGCTAATGGTCTGAACAATTGTCGCAAATTAGTAAGACCAGCACCACACACACACACACATACATATGCATAAAGACATGTGGAGCAGGTGGGGCAGACGCAGGTAAGTACATAAATGGCCAAGTACCTGGCCAACACCTTAGGCCAATCACATGCACACCAAACTAACGGTACACAGGACAGGCGAACGAGCCAAGAAACGAGGGAGCGCAACAAGAGAAATAAGTATGAAGAGAAAAAAAAACAGCTATAAAGTTTACTGCTACAATTGGCAAATTGAAAATTGTGCGCTGGTGGCAGCGGCGTCGGCGTCGGCGGGCCGCCACAGAGCGGGGCTAGGTACATAGCAGAGCCGCAGACCGACCACAAGAGCAGCCATGATCGGGCTCAGGCTCGGGCCTTGGCATAGCCCCAAAGCCAAGTGCGAGCGCATGATGCGTTGACTGCCAGATAAGCTCAACAGTTGCCGACGCCGGCGGTTGATGATGACGATGGCCACGACGACGTCGACGACGACGACGATGATGTAGAAGTTGTGGCAGACGAAGATGCATTTGCACAGACGCAGACGCAGTTGCAGCCGCAGTTACAGCCACAGTCGCCACATAGACGTTTCAATTTCAAAAACCATTTGGCTAAGGCAGACATTTTAATGAAGCGCTGCAAGTGACGGGCTCAGACTTAGGCTGAGACTTGTAACGGTGCCAGTGCAAGCCAGGCCAAGATCAAGCTGGGGCTAGACGTCCACGCACTGACGCAACAGCAACAACAACAACATCAGCAAGCAGAACAGCTCGTCACAGTTATAGAATGATAAGGTCGCAAAACGAATGACTTAAGCAACGAACTTGCATTCAGCTGCAAGGCAAAGTGTCCAATTCAATGCCAAAAACTTAACTGTTGCCAAGCACAGTTAGTTCTTAAGTGCTCAGCGTCATGTGATCTTGTATATATATATATATATATACATATGTATACATGAATGTTGAATGTGAGTCATTTGAATCATATTCACATACCAACAACAATCTCTTTGTCTATATAATTTGTTTAATTAAACATTCCGCCAAATTTGAGGCAAGTACACGCAAGTAGCAACAAATTTGTAGTTGTTCTTTCGTTATTGTTGTCACTTTCAACTTTCGCTTGGCTTTTGTTCTCGTTTCACAAATTCATCTCAATCTCCCTCTGCGTGTGTGTGTGTCTGTGTGTGTTCTGCTTCGTGTGTTTCAAACTTGACCCTATTTTCAAATAACTTCAGACTGTGCTTCATATATTGTAATTAAAATGATTTCCTTCCCCTTCCTCTTATAAAGCCACCACTTGATTGCCATAATAAAGCTGAAGAGTCTGAGCCGCGTTTGAGCTGTTTAGGCGTTAATTTTGGGTTCTACTTGTTGTGGGCCAGTGGCAAATTACACGTTGCGAGTTGTGAGTGCACTTTCTCTCCATTTGCCATGATTGAAAAGTGAATTGTGTTTATGTGGACTGTAGGCTGTGGGCGTGGCAGGGACAGGGGCTTGGGCGTGGGCGTTGGCGTTGGCGTTCACTTAATTGCTATTTAATATCAAAATCGATTGCTGCTTACCTTTTGATGGCGTCTGCTTTTCGGCTGTTCGATTCGACTCACATCACACTTCAAACAGAGAAAGAGAGAGAAGCGAATATTAGTTTAGTTATACAATTGAAAACTATTATAGTATTCTATTAAATATAAATAGATTCTTTATACTTCAAATTTACTTTATTTTAAATACCTTCATTGACTTAGTTTTCATTTCACACTCAGTTAAATGATTAATCAACATGATGTGATGAAGTTATCTCTGTTCTTTTTGGAAATCTCAGTGAATTCTCAATTAAAAGTTAACTTTAAAGTATTTCAACTTTATTCCTTGCGTTGTTTCACTATACATGTGGCATGTCTTGTTAATGTACGCCCAACTCGAGTCGTGGCATTAGACACAAATTGAATAAAGTAATCCCTGCTTCTCTCCCCCACTTCCATCTTCCCCATCAACGTTTCCTCATGCCACCTTCTGAGCCGTTGCACGTGCTGCAAACCACATTGTTTTTATTTTGGGGTTGCAGCTGCAGCAACAGTTCTGAATGGTTTTTGGCCACGTTTTAGTTATTTATTGGCCAGCCTGCAAATGGCTAACTGAATTGGCTGCAATTGTTGGGCCTGGCAAAAGTGAAAACGCAGCCCACTTTTGCTTTCCTTCAACTTTCAATTGGTGACTTAATTTCATTGGCAACAAAAGTGCTGCAATAAAAGCTAATGAAATCGAACAACCAACGAACAACAACAACAGCCAGCACAATAACAAGAGCGGCTTATTGTCCACCTAAAAATAACTACGGGCCAATAACGACGACAACAACAACAACAACTGTAGAGACAAGAGGCAGCTTGCCCAAGAAATTATCAAGTGCAGTGCGCTTTGGCACTTTTACTTTCATTGTTGTATCCGATCTTAGCCATTGTTGCCATTGGGCTTATTGTACCTTGTTGCTGTTGTTGTTGATGGCCAACGCTAACGAACATTTTATGGGCTCGAAATTTTCACCAAGCACATTTTGAGGCCATTTTCCTTTTAGCAGCAGCTAATGAGTAAAACGCTTTTGGCAATAGCAACAACAGGCCAATAACAACAGCCACAACAACCACAACAACTACATCAACAACCACAAAAACAACAACAACAACGGAGGCCCAAAATTACAAAACAATTTGTCTTAAATGCCTAAACTTCGATTTGTATGGGAAAATGTTGCTGCATCTTTGTGGCATTTGATGTGAAAATAGCGACAGCAGCGACAACAACTTCAACTTGCGCGTCTTATATAAGCAGATTAAGCATACGCCGCGTTGACAGCCTGAACAAAGGCAAAACAATTCAAATGCACTTTAAGCACAGACACTTGATTAAATGCAAGCACAGTATAAACACAAAACAAAAATAGTAAAACTATATATCAGCTATAACAACCACAACAACAGCAACAACATCAACTACAACTACAATTATAGACTACACTCAACGTCAAAGACAATTTTATTGTGGCTGTTCTGAATTCCGCACATTCTAAAAAAGCAATCAAGACAACATAATTATTGCTTGTTTTATGTGTTCATATTCAAAGTTTAAATCATAATTTAAGCTGCTTTATTGTATCTAAATATGGTCTAAATTTGTATCTAAAATAGATTTATAAATAATTATAATAAATAAATAAATGAAGTATTAATAATAAATATTTGCAGTAAAATTAAGCGCTCAACACTGCTTTAAGTTATGCTCTGTTTTCTCATCAAAACGAATAATATTTAATAAATGTTTAAATATAAAATAAACTTCATTTTAAATAAGTGAGTTAATTAATAAATTGTAATATATAAATATGTACATAGTTCTAATATATACAAGTATATTATTCTAAAGAGTAAATTTAATTCGGAATGCATAAACATTTGCACTGAAACACAGCGCAAAATGCACAACTCTGCATAAAGTTAATTTGTGTTTTCCCATCGAGAACAAAGCATAAATTGCAGGCTGGCAAATGTGTTGTTGTGTTGTGCAGTGTAGCGTTGCAAAGGCTGATATGTGGGCGGGTTTAAGCCTGCTATTGCTGTGCACGCTGGCCAACAGGCCAGTGGAGGGAGTAGGAGAGGCGGAGATGGTGAGGTGAGGGGTCACAGCAGCATGCAAACGCTAAATTATCGCTGTTGATCTTATGCACAGGCCGCAAGCATGAGACTTGGTTTGTGTTTGTGCAGTGAGGCAGCTACTCGTATTAAGTGGAGCCACAGCAAACACGCCAACATAGACAAGCAACAGCCACAGCAACAGCAACAGCAACAGCAGCAGCAGCAGCAACAACAACAACAACAACTGAAAGCTGACTGCCAGGCTAAACGACAAGAGTGAGCAACGTATCAATTAGCAGGAAAGACACAATCCAGCAGGCCTGGCCAACTTACAGTCAAAGCAAACAATACATTTACATATACATATATATTTGTATATATATATATTCAAGTAAGCTCCAAACGACATTAGACATTTCTTTATCTGGTTCCAGCTGCTGTTACTGCTGCTGATTCAGCATGGCCAAGGCATTCTTTTGCAGTGAGGACATGGAGTTGGCCCAGCTGCTCTTGCACGAGGATAATGCCTTCAATTGCCTTGTCGAGGTGGGCCACACAGGCGGCCTGCAGTTCAACAATGTCTATGACGAGGATCATCTACTCAATGGCATGTATACATCAAAGGTGCATCTATGCTATGAGCTCTTGCGCTATGTTGAATTCCTGGAGAGTCAAATGCCAAGTCTGAATATATCTCCAACTTACTACGAGCATGTGGATAAAGAGGAGCGCCCACGAGAGTCTCAGATACCATTATATGATATGCAATTGCGTCGCCTGAATGTGGAGATGCGTTCCGTCATGGAGCATTTCATAACATTGGAGAGGCGTCAAAGCTACTTGGAGGAGAAACGCTATGCCATACAGAAGGCCCAAAAGATGCTCACATCCGATGGCGCACAAGGCTCTGAGTTGCTCTATACGGAGGACACATTGATGGAAATACTAAAAGATCAATCGGATGGTTCTCCATTTAGCTCTCATCTTAATTACATATTGGGCAGCATTAATGTGGAAAAGTTTGCTGCGTTTGAGCTGATGCTGTACAGGCTCTTCGGACGCAATCTGCTGGTCCGACGTGCTGAAATGCCTGAGAAGGTGTACGAGCAGTCGGGACAAAAGCGAGAGTTAGTCCACAAATTTGTTGTGCTGCTCATGACCATATCGGTGAACATACGCCCGAAGTTGCTCAAGTGTTGCGCTGCTTTTCATGTGACCATCTTTGAGTGCCCCGAGACATCGAGCCAGCGTCTCATGATGATCAATCAACTGGAGAGGGAAAGCCAGGACCTCGCATTGGTGATAAACGAGACGCGTTCTGTGCGTAAACGGATCCTTCTTATTGCGGCCAGAAACTCATTCATAATGCGCGTTAATTTAAACAAATCGATGAAGGTCTACGATCTGCTCAATCGACTCAGTCCAGTGGGAGCTCAGGAGCATCAGAAGTATCTGCAGGCCGAGTGCTTTGTGCCCGCCTCACAGGTGGGTCAAGTGCGCACCGCATTGAATCGTGGTGCTCTCATTGAGGATGGCGAAGCTGGTGGCTTCAATCCAGCACCCATTCTTCTATTGCGTAGTCGCAAATCAAAGCACTTGCCACCCACATATTTCCGACTGAACAAGTTCACACGTGGCTTCCAGAACCTCATTGATTCCTATGGCATGGCAGACTACAAGGAACTCAATCCGGCACCATATACAATCATCACATTTCCGTTTCTATTTGCCATTATGTTTGGGGACCTCGGACATGGTTTGATTCTAATGTTATTTGCCTGCATCCTGATCTACCAGGAGAAACGCATCGAGCAAATCCAACGCACAGCTCGCAGTGAGAATGAGATTCTCAACATCCTCTTTGCCGGACGATATATCATTCTGCTGATGGGCACCTTCTCCGTCTACGTTGGGTTTATCTACAATGATGTGCTTGCCATGCCGATGAACATATTCGGTTCCAGCTGGAGCTGTATCTACAACACGAGCACAGTTCTAAGGATCAACTCTAAGTTGGGTCTCGATCCAAACGATGTAAAGTTCTACTCGGGCCGCCCCTATCCAATTGGCGTTGATCCGATATGGAAGATCAGCGGCGAGGACTCGATAACCACATTCAACTCGTTGAAAATGAAACTGGCAATCATTTTGGGTATTTTCCAGATGATGTTCGGCTTGGTCCTATCGGCTATCAACTGCATTAGCTTAAAGCGAAAGTGCGATCTGCTGCTGATGGTGATTCCACAGTGTGTCTTCATGATATGCCTCTTCTGTTATCTCGTCTTTCTCATCTTCTTCAAGTGGCTCACCTATGGTGGCCTAAAGGAGTCGCCCTATAACTCAGCCTGTGCCCCGTCTGTGCTGATAACCTTCATTGATATGATGCTCATGAAATCATCGGAGATGGAAGATAAGTCCTGCAATAAAGGCATGTTTCCAAATGAACGCCTGCTCGAGTATATCCTAGTCTTCATTGCGTTTGCGGCCGTGCCTATTTTACTTGCTGGCAAGCCCATCTATTTGACGAGTCGCCAAAAGAAGTTGACCAAGCAGCACAAGGAGCGAGATCTGAAACATTTGAATGAAAAGGGACGCGAAACTCTCGAGGAGATGCGATCGTCAATGCATTATGCAGCGGCAAACGATGGCACGGAGAAACGCGAGCCAACAACCAAGGCGAGCACAGTGGACGATGAAGTCGAGTTCGACTTAACCGAAATCTGGATACACTCCGGTATACACACCATCGAGAGTGTTTTAGGTTCGGTATCCCACACCGCATCCTATTTGCGTCTCTGGGCTTTATCACTCGCCCACAGCCAGCTGACGGATGTGCTCTTCCACATGATACTCACCAAGGGCCTCAGAGGTAATTTGCCCATCTATATTGGTGTGCCCGTGTTGGCCATAGCCTTCTTCATTTGGGCCATACTCACAATTGCCATACTGGTCATGATGGAGGGTCTCTCGGCATTTCTACACACGCTACGCCTCCACTGGGTGGAGTTTCAATCCAAATTCTTTAGTGGTGCCGGCGACATCTTTCGACCCTTCTACTTTCCGCCATCCACAATTCGCGGTTAAATGGAGTTTTGTAAGTGTTAATGCTAAGACTTCTTGTTGTAGATATTCGATGCTGTCTATATTTGTAGTTGGAATATAAATGTCCATTTTATGTTAGAAATTAAAACTTTTCTCTTTACCCGTGAGATAAGTACAAGGAAGTGTTTTGAAGTGACCTGGCCAATGGTCATAATTAACAGCAGACTTGCAATGCAGACGCGACTCTTGCAGCAACCCACGCAGATGACCAGCATCTGCATTTTGTGTGTGTGGACATTCCAATGCAATTAGCATTGGCAGCGACAGCGTCTAAGGCCATAAACCAAAGCAAACTTTAAACAATTTCCATTTATTTGGTTTACCGCAGTTGCTGCTGCAGTTGCTGTGGCTATTGCTGTTGCTGTTGCTGTTGCTGTTGCAGGCGAGACTACGTGCAGCAACGACGCGAGGCGACGCGACGGCCATTGCCAGCTGCATGTTGCACGTTGAACGTTGAACGTTTGCCAATGGGTGCCAATGCGGGCGCAAAAGTCGTCGACCCTTTTGAAGCTGCCAGCACTTTTTTTTAAAGCTGTTGTTGTTGTTAATGTAGCTGCTGCTGCTGCTGTTGCTGCTGCTGTTCTTGTCGTAGTTGTTTAGCTTGTTTTCTATACCAAACACACAGCTGAGTATTTGCTGGCGTGACTATTGCAGTAAGTAGTTGTAGTTGTTGTTGTTGTTGTTGTTGTTGTTGCTGCTGCTGCTGCTGTGGCTGCGACTGTTGCCGCTCTGTTTGCGTCGCGCCGCCATTAACACCCACGCCGTTGTCGCTGTCGTTGCTCTTGCTGTTGCTGTTGCCATTGCTGTTTGCCGTTGCTGTTGCCATTGCTGGGGCGAGTCTTGGCATAAATTATGAACAGCAACCGATGACGCATGCAGGCCTAAGTAGACTTGTTGCATGCATAAATAACTTTCGTTAGCAAGCTCAGTACCTTATTATTAGATCTCTGGCCGCTAAACAAAAGACACAACAACAACAGCAACAACAACAAACATGGCAGAGCAGAGCAAACTCAAGTCAGTTGGGTAAAATGCATTTTCATGATCAGAGCAGGTTTCCAGCTACGCAATGGCCTGGCCAAACAGGCTTTGGCTATGAGTATGATTGCGACTATGGCTTTGGCTTTGGCTTTTAGCCATAGCACGCGCCATTGTTTAGTTCTGCTGTGCCGCAAGTTCGTTGCCTAAGTCTTTTGTTTATATTTGGTAAGTTGTGTTCTAATGCGAAACGCTCGATGCCCATACACGTGCATGCGTGTAAGCGAATGTGTGTGTGTGTGTGTACCCGCAATGGGCAGCTGCTTAGCGCGTTTATGGCCAACAATTGTCAAGTCCCTCGGGTGTGCGATTGCTGCTGCAGCAGCAGCAGCTCTGCAAGCAAAGCAAGGTCAACGTAGTTGTTGTTGCTGTTGTTGTCGCCGCATGGGGAAAATCAATTTCAAACTAAAACGTCGCATTGCTGTTGCTGCGACTGCTGCTGCTGCTGATGCTGATGTTGCTTCCTTCTCCCGCTACAGCTTCACTTCACGTCACGTCACGTTCCGCGCTGGGTCATCAATTTTTTGAGTGCATTGCGCCGGCCTTAAAGGGCGCTGCTGCTGCTGTTGATGCTGTTGTTGTTGTTGTTGGTATTGTTGCTGTTGCTACTATGTTGTTCTATGTTGCCGTTGTCATTGTTGCCACGTTTTATTTATTTTCTTTTCTTTTTTTTTTTGTATTTGTACTATTGTTGGCCAACAACTGTCTGGGCTGGCAGGCTCTGGCTAGCTCTGCTTTTGGGCTTTACATGCCGGCCATAACAAAAAAGGTGTTAAATTCAACTCATGGCAGGCAGCAGCAGCAACCACTCGAAAAGCCCAAGCAATGTCAATGCACGCTGAAGAATTTCTGCCACAGCAGAAGGACATTTGAGCTACGTGGAGCTACGAATGCGAACAACTGGGAAACGAATAGGGAATGGCAATGGGAAAGGGGAAAAGGGAGGGAATGGGGTATGGGATACAGACCTGAAGCACCTCAAGTGCTTACCTCACTTCAGCGGCTAACAAAAATATTGTTTGGACTTGACTGGCAGCTGCTACGTCTCAAATGGAGTCAAGAGTTCGACAAAAAGCAGCAACGACAGCAACAACAAACACAACAACAACAACAATGCCAGCTACCTGATGATGAAACATCAACATCCACAACGCAAATGAGCTAAGAAACAAAAACCATAACTGTAAACAGCGCGTTATTAAATTAATTAATTAACTTGCCACACATTTTATACATTTTACTCCTTCCCCGCCCCTGCCAGCGCTAACAGCTGTAGTAGCTACCAAGTCTACGCTTTGCTCAAGTTACCAAGTTGCCAACTGTTGAAAAAGTGCCACTGAAATTGCCACAAATTGTGCATTGTTTTTTTTTTTTTTGCTTACTGTTTGCTCTTGTTGTTGTTATTGTTGTTGGCTTTTTGTTAGCTCATTTTAATTAAATTTAACAGCATTGTTGTTCTGCACTTATTTGTTAGCTGATTCTTAACGCAGCGGAAGTCAACAATTGGCCCCATTAAGCAAAAAGTTGACCAAATTCTGGACTCTAACCGAGACGCTGGCCACACAGATCCACAGACTTTCACTCAACGCAACAAAACGCTTTAATTAAAATTGCAAAAAGAAAAATTAATTTTAACTATGTCGGAATTTGTTTTGGCAATTTAACCGGTTATTCAGCTTCAGCTTCAGCTTCTGTTTTATTTGTTTTTGTTTATAAGCAGCAACAACAGCCACAGCCCGAAAAAGTGAAATTTTCAAACTGAGAACCCATTTTTGGCATTTAGCAGTTTATTACCAAGCAAGAGAATTAAATAAATGTTCGCCAAATGTACAGCTTAGTTGAGGAGAGATTTGAGAAATGCTAATTATCTGTAATATCTGCAAAACAAATCAAATCAGCATGAGAAACTTTAGCTGCTTCTACCAAACAATCTCTTCTATAAATTAAAACACATTAGCTAATTTTAATAGCATATAAAAACTGTTTAACTTTGTAAAAACCGAATATGATTTACAATTGAAATTCCTTTATGGAAATCAAAGTTTTATTGAACAATTTTCGGAATTTATTACTTAATAAAATTAATTTTATAGCCATTAATTTTTTGAATAAAAATCACTTTATGTGAATGAAATATTTGGGATACTCTTCACACTCTTTATCCACAACTTTTCCCACAATCACAATTTAGGTGAATGAATTTCAAAAAAGTGTTTAATCTCAATCGACTTAACAATGAAATTTGCAATAGATTTATGGCATTGTAAGGGGACTTGAGACGTATTATGTATGAGTATTTCTTAATGTTTTGAATGTGCTTAACATGATCTTGGCAAGTTCGCTGTCTCAGTCTTTTGCTTTGCCCCCCCCATCTTGCATGTATAATGAGAATGTGAACCAGACGAGAGATACACGTTAACTGCCTGTATAATGCGTCCATATATATGTCAATTACAGCACGATTTTTGGCAAAATTTCCTTGTCGCTGACACATTTCCAGTTGGCATCAAATTGTGGGTCAGACCTGATACCGATTTATGTCGTCGGCGACAATAAATTTGTCAGCTTTTTGTGAGCACCGTTAAGTAAACGCTATGCATGATTTGTGTTTTATAATGAGGGCGAGCGAAAGACGGCGATGATTAAGACATTGACAAAGGCAGCAAGTAAGCGAGGCGAACTTATAAAATATGCAAGACAGGCGACAAGTGAAGTACGACATAATCGAGTACTCAATATAGATAATCAAGCTGGCAGCTAGACTCCTGGGATTACACTTTACAGAGTATACAGCATTCGTTTAACTTAATTGCTTAATCTATTATAATTTTCTCTTAGCATCATTTGCATTGCTGAGGCAAAACAAATTTAATCAGTTGCAAATTAAACAACTAAACGAGAAATTAACAATGTGCATGAAGACCAAATGTATCCACAGCTCTATTTGCATCTGTCTGTGTGTGTGTGCTTGTGTGTGTGTGTGCAGTGCAAAATCTCAGAAGCTCTTGTATGATATTTACATTATATTTATACCCCATGATGCTGTGTGCATGTGTGTGTGCTTGTGTGTGCTTGTGTGTGCGTGTGTGTGCTCTAGTTGCCAGCACGAATCAAAACATCACGAAATCTCGTTAAAAACCACAGCGCAAAGCAAATACGTAGCACAAATATATACCGTTAGCTTTGTTTTAACGCTTTTTGCTGCTGTTTACGCGCATACGCCAAATAGAAGAAACCCCCAAAAAACAACAACAACTACAACAGCAACAGCAACAACAACAATAATAACTACAAAACAAAATAGAAACAAAAAGAAAAAAACAAGTAAAAAAGCAAACAAAAGCAACAAAATGGCATTGACCAGCCAAGTGAGCAGCCACTTGGCCAAAAGCACCAGCTGCCCTGGTCAGTTGCCAGTTTGTCAGTTGTTTTGAGTTGTTCACAATTTTTGTTTAACTTTTCATAATTTGCTACAATTAATTTTTGTGTGCCGCCTCCGCTGCTGCCATGCGTACACTGAGAGCAAATATGTAATACTAGTAAGTAAATAAAGTAATAGCTAAGTAAATATATGGAATATATATTTACTGTATATTAAGCAACATTTAATTATGCTTATGTTTATTTCAATTGAGCCTAATATGGAAAAATTAAATAAATGTCTAATACCGTTTAAATTGAACATTGCGTTTTTTTTCAAAGTGTACAAACTGATTTAATCACTTGACAAACTGCAGGCGCAGGTGGAAGAACAACAACAAGAGCATTTTGACCTTCGCCTGACAGCAAAAGAAAATGCAACTCAAGAGTTAAAAGACTTCAGAGCAGCTCAGTTCAGAGCTCAGCTTGGCTTAGCTCTTGGCTGGCAAGCACTTGAACACGAAGTTCGTTGGCTGTCTGCCATTTGAATGACGTGCAACAGCAACGGAGGCAGCAACAGAGGCAGCAACAGAGGCAGCAACAGAGGCAGCAACAGAGGCAGCAGCGAAGGCAACAATGGCATGCAATCACAGCAACAACAATTGGTGTCAAATGCTACCGTAACACGCCACAGCAAAATTGTTGCCGCTGCCACAATTTATTAGCACAACTCAAGAAATTAGCCGTAATATGAAAACAACAACAAAACTCTACTCTTATATACATAAACAATAAATAATTATAATTATTATGGCCACTAATTTCACTATGACCCAAATGTGCTGTCGCCTCCACATGCGCAACTTTCCAAAAGGGCAGCCAGAATTTCGCCAAGAGATTGCGACAAAGCGAGAGAGAGAGAGAGTGGGAGAGAGATGTGAAGTCTCTATGGATTCAGCATAGTGACAGCTTCCAAATGCTGCGCAATTTGCAACCGTTTGCTGCCGAAAATAAAAAGCCAGCAACATCAACGTTTGCCTCACGCTGCCCACGCAGCCCATAAATAAGTCAGCAACAGCAACAGCAACAGCAACAACAACAACAACAACAGCAACAGCAACAACAACATCAACCAAGTCGCTTAGCGTCGCAGCTCGCAATAAATCTGAGCGCGTGGGACGGGCAAGATCCGAGCGCGTCGTGCGACAAATGTCAGCGGCAAATGAGGCCACGCCCCAAACTGCGTCATCAGCTATGCCGCAAGGGAATAGAAGGACAGAGGACAGAGAGTGTGTGTGCACATACATCTGGCCACCAAGTGCGTATTAAGCATCTTTCAATCTTTATGACTCAACTGAAGTGGCCAAAAAAAAAAAAAAAAAAAACTACTGCACGCTCGCGAAAGCCATTAAAGAAAAGTGAGCGCACATTTTGATAATCTGTTTATGGCCACAGAACTAGGCCTCATTACCATATGTGTTGGCAAATAAAAAGAAAACACATACATATGTATGTCGAGAGACAGATTGAAGAGATAGAGACACAGAGAGAGAGAGAGAGAGCAAAGATAACTGCTGTTAAGCCAACGCATTTAGCACTTGGTCGCCACTTGGCAGCAGCCAAAGAGGAAGACATCGACAGCGACATGGTCTTGCCAATGAATTGACACATTTGGCACAAGCTCAGCGAAATTTCTGAGCTTATTTTTAGCCAGAAGGAATTAAGCAATTCAAACTCTGTTCTGCAGCAGAACAGAACTGCGAGGCTGCCTTCAGATAACAACAGGTGAGTTTCAAAATAACTAAAGTAGAGCCAAATATTTCCAACTTTGTCTGAATTTTCGTTTTGCTTTAAGCAACTATAATTAATATTATGCCAAGCTGCGCAGTTTTGATTTAAATTGTGTTTACTTAGAACTATTCTATCTGCGATTTCTTGCTACTCAATCTAAGCAGAAGAAACTTTAAATGATGCTCATTTATTTTGAATTCATAGATGTTACGCGCTTCCCAAAATTGCCGACAGCGGACAACTCGAAGTTCTTTGACTCATTCCCAGAATAGATTAATTATTATGTTTCCTTATTGCTTATTATATGGTATAAATATACGTAATATTAAGTAACTCACCCGTAAGAAAACTCCGACGATGTTGCTGCACTTGCAAATCAGTTAACTGAAATGATAAAGATTTAGAGAACATATTTTAGCAGGCAACTTAAGTAGACATACTTAGTTGGGGCATAAATCATTTCAAATACTTAGTGCAAACTTGTCCCGAGTCTGTGGCTAAATTATAGACTATTTGTCACGTCAGACGTTGACTTAAATTATCACTCGAAACTGATCTATGAGCAGCTTTTTAACAAACACTTTCTATGACAAATTTGCGAGAGCTCAACGCAAATTAGACTGAAAATCATGTATGTACATAGACATGAAGAGGCAGCAACATCAGCAGGGGCAACAACAACAATAACAACACGTACTACGATTCGCTTGTTAACTCATCCAAAAAGTAAACCACATTCTTTAGAGCATTTGAACAGACAACAACAAAAAAAAGGCAGAAAAAGATATACAAAACAACATGCGAGGCATGAAAAACAACAAGCAACAGCAACAACAGCAGCAGCAGCAGCAGCAACAACAACAGCAACAGCAGCAGCAACAACAAAAATGTTCGAACAAAAAACACGTTCAGCGCGTGTAGCAGCATGGGGCAAACATGAGAGGCAGCTACATGTTGGGGTGTTGCGGGGATTCAGTGGATTGCGGGGATTGCGGAGGTTGAGGGGGAGGCGTGGCATGACTATGGCTGCAAATGCAAATGCAAAACAACATTGAAAGACGAGAAATCTGGCTACTGTAATTTGTCTGCCCCACCAAAGCGACACACACACACACACTGCCGATTTCAATTCAGTGTCCAAGTGCGAGTCCAAGTTGCATTGCAGTAGCATGTGCTGGGCACATGGGCAGAGGGGCACGTGGCAGGGGGCAATCGCTGCTCCACTTTTGTGCTCTCTGTCTCTGTGTTGTGCGCTTCTCTGTCTCCAACTATTTGGCTGCTAACATCGTCTAGCGTCGACATCGCCTTTGTCGCTGAGGTCAATTTTTATGTTGCAGCCATTTTTCAGTAAAACACACACTCACACACACACACACACACACACACACACACATAAAAAGTTCTTTTTGTTAGTTTCATTTTATATATTTTTAGTATTTTTATTTTTTTCTTTTTTTGGACAGCAACATTTTTTATATTGTCTGCTGCACTTAAAGTTACGTATATACGTATGTACATATGTATGTGTGAGTTGTTTTGCCGAGTGCAGCAAACTTTTCAGCTTGCCACTTGGCCGGCAGACACTTCAACTTCAACTCCAACTACAACTGCAACTACAACTACAACTACAATCAGAGTAGAACTTTGAGTAGAACTATAACTATAAACTGCCTCAATGGCTTGACACTTCAGTTGTAATTAGTTTTGTGGCCATGCATGAAAATTTCATTTAGATTTTAATAGCTACACGAACAATAGCCACGTGCTCAATTGTATTTTGTGAATATCTTAAGGGTTCTCTGCTCAAAATTAAATAAAAACATGATCAGCAAATGCAATTTAAGCAATTAAATTATATTGAAATTGAGTTGAAGTGAACTGAGTGAAGAGTAATAAACAGTATTGTTTATGTAATCAGAAGTGATTTAAAGACATTTTGCAACACTTTGCACTGCCAATGCTAATTTAATAAAGAAGCTTAGAGTTGAAGTACTGCAGTCAGCATCATTAATTATCCGAGTTGATTAAGTAGAAGCAAGTGCGAGGACATGGCAAAGCTAATTGCGAAACGAATGCAAGAAGAAACTTAACATAGAAATGTAGAAATTTAATCGAACTACTAAGTGAACTATATCAATCAAATTTATAATCAGTATCGATTGCATTATACAAAGTTAACTGACAAGACAATGCAACACTTCTGCCAGATCTGCCTAGGTGACAATGCTAATTTGGTGACTAATTCGCCTTATTGATTAGCATATAATTGAGTGTCTTAGCCAACTATCATATCAGGTATGCAAACTACTTAACAAATATCTACATATCTATCATTAAAATTGTCATTTAAAGCTTCACTCAACTGACTGTGATTCTAAAGGAATTTTCCACCCTCTAACTGACTAAGTTGGCTAAAGCAACTTGGAAGTCTATTAAGGTCTGCTCTGAAACTACTTGACAATACATGTTATGCATACTTTAATGCAACTCACAAAACTTTAGTATTGCCTAGAATTAAGCTAAATATTTTGGGTGGCGCATCAAACTAACGACATTATTTACTTGCAACCTTGAACTATTGTTTAAAAGCAAGTTTCGACAGGCAACCAATTTTTGCATGCATACATAATAAACAAGCCTTGGAAGAGACACTCAGACACAGACACACACACACATATACACACACAGATAAATATATATAGAGAATAAATTGAACAAATTGTTTTGGGAGTGAGTCCTGAGAACTGAGAACCGAGAACAGAAAACAGAGACAGAGTCTCCCTTGGCACTTTCAAGTGTCTGCCAATCAAGGGGAATCAAGCTGAAATTATTGACAATAACAATAATGGCAAATAATAATCAGCTGATGTTGTATTTTGCATGTGGCATGCAACGTTTCGTTGCTGTCTGCCAGGGGCACAAAGTACTCAGCACTCAGTGCTACAGCAACAACAGTAACAACAACAACAACAATGATGATGAAGAAAGTGAAAATTCTTGTTGCCGTTGTGCAAGTGAAAATTGCAAAAGCAGGTGAAATACATTTATATCTGATACTCGTACTTTTACTCGTTATTTAGGCAGGGCTTTCATATGCACCACGCACACACACACACACACACACACACACACACACACACACAATCACACACAGCAGACATACATCACATGTAAAGCTGTTGTTGTTCCGGCTGCTGCTGTTGCTGCTGCTTGCTTACATTTTCCCATTTTCCCATTTTGCCGGCATGAGTTTTCATAAATTTTTGTTGTTGCTGCTTCTGTGTTGCATTTCATTTGATTACAAACTGTGCTGCCGACATGTGCCACTTTTTTTTGTTGCAAGTTGAAAGTAAAACGAAACAGCCACAAAAACAACTGAAACTGAGCTTGGCATGAGTAGCATAAACCTTTGAGAAATGCATATAAATGTGGCAACAACAAGTAGAACACAACAACAGCAGTAGCAACAACAACGGCAACAACAACGTAATCAACGTCAGCAACAGCAACAACAACAATCGCTACAACAACAACAACAGCAACTGTTGCTTGCATGTTATAAACTTTCAAAGGCATCGAAAATGCAATAAATACGTTTTACTAACAACAACAACAACAGCAACAATAGCAACAAAAATAAAAAGTTTATACTCAGGTAATTATCTGGGCACAGCTTGTTACCAGTTTTCAGTTGCTGTTGCTGTTGCTGTTGCAGTTGTTGTTGTTGCTGCTGCTGTTGCTGCTTACACTATTTGACATAAAAGAACTAACAACAACAACAACAACAACAACAACAACAACAACCAAAGAGCTTACACTATCTAAAAGAAAACTCTACTTGTTATTAGACAAATGCAAAAACGTTGCCCTAATTAAATTCCCCAGACATAATATTGTGGTACTTATATTTAAAGGAACGAACAGACAAGCAAGCAGAGGGAAAGCACAGAAGAAGAGAGTGGAAAACCGTAGAGGGGAGCAGAGAAGAGCAGAGGAAGCGTATTGAGGGAGGACCGCGGTGTGCAGTTCAACAGGGCGTCCAAGTCTTTGGCAAACACTCTTCAAATGTTGTTGCTGCTTCACTTTGTGCTTTTGCGTGAAAAGTTTCAACGCACACAAAGTATGAAAAGAAAGTACGCTATGAGCAGGGCATATGCGACTAGCTAGCTGCGCTACAGTTTAAATATTATGTAAATAAAATAGAGGCATAAAGTAGCAAACAATATCATAAGTAACTTACAGTATGCATAAGGCACAGCTACCCACACAACTAATATGCCCAACTGCATGTAAATTCTTTGCTTACTATTAATACTCCTTCTTTACTATTAATACTCTGTCAAACTAACTATAAATATGTATTAAATGCGCTTCTCTGACTAAGAAGTTACAAATCTTAAATGATAAGGCTTTCCTCTTAACTAATATGCTCTGTAGCACACCCTACACTTAATATCAAATGCACTGCTACAACTGATCTACCAAACTGATAATCCACTTGCTGTCTAACTTATTTAAACACTTTGCATATGACACACCTGTTCGCGTAACTAATATGCCCAACTTTTTATCAGTGCATTGCAGTTTATTAAAGGATACGAATAAAAAAGAATCTTTTTGCCGGCGTAAAGTTCATCAAAACGCCATAACTGCAGTTTGGCAGAGAACGAGCAACAAATGAAGCCACTGCACCGCACAACCCCACAACCCATTGAGCCACCCACACAATGCTGGCGAACGGTAAATGGAAGACATTGTAGCATGCTACAGATTGGGATTGAGATTGAGATTGAGAGCGGGCCACTTGTGCGCAGTTTTGTGGCAAACAATGCATATGACAAACTTTTGTCAATTTATTAAAAACTTTTGCGCGCTCAAAAGTTAACCTGATTCCCATGAGAGGTAAACTCTGAAGTGAGCCCCACACAAACTGGCAAACTGGTCAGTCGGCAGAACAGAACCACAGCAGCGGCAGCAACAGCAACTGCAACAGCAGTAACAACTCCCAGTTGTGCATTGGGCTCATCAACAACATCAAACAACTTTCGTTGTTGTCGTTTATGAAACGAGCGCATAAATTTATGATAACAACACACAAAGGCAAACGGGCAATTGGCCAAGTGATTGCACATCCAGCAAACAGCAACTGCAACTGGAGCTGTGGCCATTGATGTTGTTGTTGTTGTTGTTGTTGTTGCTGCAGCTGGAACCAATGCATCCGCGTTACAATCGCAACATTTCCAGTGGCAGTTGCCCAACTGGTCCAAAAGCCGTTGCAGTTATGAATTATGTCAAATGGCATAATTGCCAACTCTCAGCAATGGACTCTTGGCTGTCGGGTCTCGGGTCTCGGCCATGGTTGCAACCACACTTTGCTGCAGTGTCATCATCATCAGCATCATGGTTGTTATTGTTGTTGTACTTGTTCTTCATGTTGTTGTCTGTAGTTTTGGGGGGTTTTTTTGTTGATGGCGCGCGTAAAGCAGGAAGCAATAAATTCTATACATTGCACTCGATACAATTTGTAACTGATAGATACGCAGATAGATAGACAGATACTAGATATAGATAGATAGCTGGCTCGCTCCCCCGCTCCCCGCACTCCCCCTCTCTCTCCTTCACTCGCTCACTCTCTCTGTCTCTCAGGCCAGCTGAACGGAAATGCTCAAAGCTGTAGTCGTATTATAGCCAATTGTGGGACACCTCCCTCTGAACTCTCCCCGCCTTCCTCTCACTCTCTTTCTCTTTCACCACTTGCAGCTAATGAATGTTTGCCGGCCTCGCTTGCAGTTTAATTAAATGTAGTTTTTTTTCTCTCTTGCATTTCAGCGGTTAGCTGCTTAACGGTAAACTCGGCTAAATTGTTGGCAATTTGTTCTGCACGTCGAGGCCATAAATTTGCATTTATCTGTTACAGTTAGAGGCACGCACATGCACAGGCGTCCCCAAAAAAATAGGAAAAAAGAACACAACAAACCCAGTCTCCGTAGTAGGTCCAGCTAGCCAAAAGAAAATGCCTGTTAACGGTTCATCTTGGCCATGTTGGCTCTGTTTGTTTGTGTTACTTTCGCCGGCACTGAAGCGATGCCAACGCCAACGCCGACGCCGACGCAACAAATTTGTACTCTAATTATCAGTCGCAGTCGCCGAGTTTGGCTAACATTTCACACTCACTTTTTCCTGACGAGGGTCTCATCTGTTATCATAATGCTTCACCTGCCAACCATCTCCATCTCATTCGCTCCCCCACTATCACTATCACTATCTCGCTCTCTCTCGCTCTGGTCATGCATCTGAATCTGAATCTGAGGCTGAGGCTGAAGCTGAGAACGCGCCAGCGAAAAGTGAAAAGTCATTAAAAAGCCAAAGAAAAGCGAAAACTGGCAAACAGCAGGCGAAATATGAGCAGCAAGACTTTTCCTACAGCCAACAAATGCTGTGGTTACTGCAAGACTTTGACATTGATATGACGAGGGGCGCTCATAAAGTCGCCGCATATCAAATGAAATTCATATTGTAAAGCAAAGGGAAATCAATGTGATACTTTTTGGATAAATTGCAATTAATTAACAAAGTTCTCGCTCACTTTAATCATACTAAATGAAATGCCTTCAAAACTATTTGTGTTTGCTTAAATTCAAATAATTCAATGCTAAATAAGCTAAGCATCTTTGCTTGAATTCATTCTTTAACCAAGTAATTCTACTCGCATGTCTAATTAAACCCATTTTATGAGTAAGTAACCGCTGTTACAACCCCCCTCCACCCCTCCACCCCTCACTCGCTTGGGTTCAAAAGGGGAGCCGCAGCAGATGGCAAGCGCTGTGAGAGTTTTCATATTGTTTTCAAACTTGCAACCAAAACTCATGTGAATATGTGTGTGTGTGAGTGTGTGTGCACACTTCGAATTGAGGTTATTAGTAACAAGGCCGAAGCTGCATTACATGGCTGAGGGTTATGCTTGTTAGAGGGTTAGCGGGCGCCGCAGGGGGGCGAGGGAGCGATTGGAGAGAGAAGGGCAGAGGGCAAGCAAAAGTTTGCGGAAAGCGAAAACTTTTTGCGCAGATTTTCAATGATAATTTATGTCTAATATTTGAATACAATTGCAACAGCAACCGCAGCAGCAGCAACAGCAGCAACAACAGCTGCACAGTTTTGTAGCGAATGTTTTTCATATTTCCCTTGCCCCTTGCGCTCCCTTCCTCCCTCTCAGCCACTTGCCCCACTGCACACTAGGCAAAAACAATGGCAATGTGTGTAAATGATGTCGAATTCATGAATAAAAGTCGGAAACTCATAACTCTAGCAACTCATTGTTGCCACTTTGCTGCATGCATCTGTTACACTCTGCACTTGTGTATCTTTATATCTATGTATGTATACTGTATACTCTGTATCTGTATACAGTATCTGTATCTACATTTATCTGTGTATATCTTTCAATGTGCGTGCATTTGCAAAATGCCCATAAAATATTTACGAGTAAATGCCTGAAACTTTTATATGACAATTATTTAATGTTCTCAGCAAATGTTTATTATTTTAATGGATTATCTGCCGGCGTTACTGATGCTGCAAATGCTGCCTCTTCTGCCGCTGCATGTTGAACCTATTACTGGCACCTGAGACGGGCCTAATTGACATAAATATAGCAGCAATCGTTAGATTACCAACGCAATGGTCATAATACAAATGCTTAACAGCAAGTAAAACAAAGTGTTATGGCAAGTGCTCGACTTATAGTTACTGTGTAGTCAATGGGGGATGTTTAACAACATAAAGTTGACAAACAGCAGCTGACTTGGAATTTAGAAATGCCTTTGAATACATATAAAAATAAAAGAATCTTTTACTCTAAATCTGCAACTATTATATAAAATCTAATAAATAAAAGCCGAGTCTTTCTATCAACCGCTACACCTAACTAATATGCCTACTTTGACTCACACTCTCATGGGTATAACTTACAATACTATTAATAAAGAAATAGAAGCAAGTTACAGCTGTGCAGCATTTATGAGACTTGAATAAAAACTATTCACTTGCAAATTGCTTGCTTTTATCGTTTCGCAAAGCTTTACGACTAGATTATTAGATATTCGGCTCGCCAAGGGCAATAAGAACTATAAAACTTTATGAGCTCACATTATGACATCACAAACTCGATTTTTGATTTATATGCTTGCGATTCGAAGAGAGAAGAACCATATTTTTTCTGTTTTCTGGTCTATGACATTCAGTCTGGGGTATAATTAAGCTAATTTGGCGGCCTTTAAAGCTCGAAAGAATTCCAAACTGTATACGTTAGAAATCGCTTGGCAAAACATCGAAATCGCATTCGCATTTCAATGTAAACAATAAAAAACACTTTTAATTTGCATGATTCCAGGCCGTTTCATAAGAATACAAACAAAAAAAAAAAACAAACATTATAAAAATAAAAAATAAATAATAAAAACCAAAATAAAATGGAAGAAATACCAAATAAATTATGTGAGCATTTCAAAAGAACATTTTGCAACATCGGGGCACGCCCCTAGTATGCCCCAAAAAGCAAGGCCAATAGCCTGAGAATTGCTGTTGTATGCGAAATTGATGCGGCTTGTTGCATTTGTTGCTACTGCCACAGCTACCCAGCTACCCAGCTACTCAGCTTAAGGTTCTTTTGAAATTTATCGAATTAAATGCTGCTATCAACTGATGAATAATAAGCACTCGCCGTGCTGGCCAAACATTTAATTACAAAAACGTCGCCGTGGCCAGCAATAAATTTTGTTTGCCTTTGTGTTGCGCTCGGGGCCAATGAATATGCCCCAAAAAAAAAACAACAACAGCAACAACAAGCAATGTACAATTTGCCACTTTGTTGAACCGCCTTTGTTTATTAAAAGTGCGCTTCAAAAAGTTGCATGCTCATCCTTATCCTTGTGGCAGACATTCTCTTAGTCTTAGCCCTGCATAAATATGTTTTTATTTATAAGTTGCAGACCCCTTTATCGCTTCCCTGCTACCCTGCTGCCCTGCTGCCCTGCTTCCCCTCCTTGGCACTGTAACCTTTTCAAAGCCAAAATTTGCAGCCCTGGTCTGCTGAACTGCATAACCTGGCCCATTGCTTTACTTTAGCTGCTGCTTGCGGAGAGAGAGAGAGAGAGAGAGACGCACACAAAATTATATGAAAAAGCAGTAATACAAAATAAAAAACAAGAAGCGAAACAACTTTTTGTTGCCGCTTGGCTGCTGCTGCTGTTGCTGCTGCTGCTGCTGCTGCTGTGGCAAAGTCTTGGCCAGCGTTGCCATTGCCCGCTTGACTGCGACTTGGCTGCCTTATTTACTTTTTTGCTGCATTTATTTCAAATGGAATATACTTGTAAGCCCTTGCTGAGCGTATTAAAACTTTCCCCTCGCCATCCCTACGAGCTGATCATCAACTGAGCATTTCCAACTCAATTCGAAAACGATTCTATCCTACAACTCGTATTATTCTTGCTTCCTTGTATTTGCTTTACAAATAGAACTGCAGCGTTGCCAGTTGATTAAGCTGTCACAGCGTTGCCAGACATTGTGAATGGTTCAAAAGGAAGCCACCGCTTGCATTCATCAAGCACTTTTTTCATCCTTTTCACACTCCAAATTTATTGAGTGGCATTAAGTTGAGTTTTTGACAATATGTTATCGAGTATACGAACCACTCGATCAACTGTCCTGTGGTAGAACAGCTCCTTGATTGATTAATAACGCACATTTAACGTCCACTTGCTGCTGCAATAATATTTTCATATATGTACTGTGGCATAACATGATTTAAGCCATTTTCAACCTGTTCAGTTTTGTGTGTTTTTTTGCGGTTGCAGTCGCTGCCTCAACTCGCCGGCATGAAATGATTACCTTGCAACGCACATAGCTTATTAAAATTTATATTAAAAGTGCAGTCATTGCATTAAAAGCGAAAATGCAGCCACAAACGACGACCGCGACTTAATTTCATTTTAATTAAAACTACGAGCTGCAGAATGGCAATGCCCAGGGTAGCAGATAAATATGTCAATGTGTGCCCCAGGGAGACTCACACACACACAGAGTCCATCTACTTAAATATCTATGTAGAAGCTAGCTATTCACATTCCTAACTATCTAAGTATCTATGTATATAATCATCTATCTATCAGTGCTGTGGCAAGTGGCAAGTGACAAGTGGCAAACGCTGCGTATGCGTAACGTTGCCTAATGACCTCACAGCAGCTGGCGCAAATTGTCGAATTTAGTGTGCCACACCCACCTGACACGTGCCGCCCGAAGGTTGAGCTGGCAGCACAACTATTCATGAGTATATGCTCGCACTATATATGTGAGTGTATTCACATACGTCTATTCACATACACTTTAATCAAGTGCGCGCCTAGCACGAAGAGTGCTCCAAACTCAATGCCTGGAACGGGCTCCAATAAATTTGAGACGAGTCGCTTTATCAGCTACGTCACCATGTTGTGTGCATGTTTATGGCCAGAACGAAAAAGCCAACACAAAAGGCAACGGCGGTAAAAATACTTTGCATGCTTTGCTAGCCAACTCACCGAGCTGAGCTGCCTTTGGCTTTAGTCGTTGCCTTTGCTGTTGCCGTTGCCTGATGTCAGCCAAAGTTTCATATGTCATAATTTTATCAGGCAACAAAAAAGGCAAGTGATGTCTATCTGCAAGTGTATGTATGTGTGTGTGTGTGAGTGTGTGTGTGTGTTTGTGTGTCTTTTGTGTGTGTTTGTGGCAGCCTTAAAGTGGAAACGCTGCGCTGCCATTCATGACACGCAGGCATTAAGAGCTGCGACAGGAATGAAAGCCCTTAAACCCTTGCCCAGCTCCCTCTCAGCTCCTCAAGCTGTCTGGCCAACACTGCCATCTCTCTTCTCTCTTCTCTCTTGGCAGGTGCAACAGCCAAGTCGCTGCTGTTGTTGTTCTTCTTGCTGTTGTACATGCTAACAGGTACATTTGCCGCGTTGACTTTGATTACAAGTTCAGGCCAAAAGCAACTGCAGAATTTAGTGTTATGTTTCGCTTAGACATCCAAGGAGGGGAAACGCAATGCAACGCAACTAGTCGGAAGGGGTTCGGGTCGCGGGATGGCACTTAAAGCCCAAGCATTTTATTAACTATTAGCTGGCAGCAGCAGGGGCGCCATTTTCTCACTCTCTTAAGCGCTTGCAACATATTTCTTCAATTTGCAGGCAACAGCAGCAGCAGCAACAACAGCAGCAACAGCAGCAGCAGCAGCAACAACAACTATAAAAAATATGATGTTATTTTTAACACACTGAAAGCGTGTGGAAAAGCTATTTTTAGATGGCAAAAAAGTGCCAGTGCGATCGAGGAAAACACAGAAAAACTTGTGGTTAAAAGGGAACCAGAAGCAGCAGAGCACTTGCCGCTTGCCACTTGCCGCTTGCCACTTGCCACTTGCCAACGCAAACGACTTTGGTTTCTGTCGCCGCCGTCTCAGCGCCGCGTTGCCGCACTCGGACTCGAACTACATGTTTTATAATAAATATGGCCAATAAATTGCACAGTTTAAGTGTCGCTTCTGCTGCTAAGCAAATGCAACTGCCACAAAAGGTTGCACAAATTTAATGAAAAATCCAAGTATTTTTTGCTAGGGAAAAAGTGAATTTTCATAGAGAGCGGCATATGAATATATATTTTTTGTTATTTAAAACGCATAGCAGTGTGTGTGTGTGTGTGTGTGTGTGTGTGTTAGCTAAAGCAAACAGTTGAAATTGGAAACAGTCATACACACACACACACTGAGGCACGCACACCCATTGAGAGAGAGAGAGAGAGAGAGGCAGAAACCAACACAGATAAAGCTGAGCAAACAGAGCCGCAAACACGTTGCACAAATATTCAGATGCGGGGGCAGGAACAAGCTGTGGACACTTGTGGACAATTGGACACGGGACACGGGACATGGGACATGGGACACGGGACATGGCAATAACTGCACATGCCACATGGCGCAACAAATACCAAAACGCAGCGAAAGAAATGAGAAACAAAATATAAAAATAAACTGCAAGCAGCAAAAAAAAAAAAAAAAACTAGTGACAAATGCAGCCAACAACGACAACAACAACGGCAACAACACTTGCAACAAACCGCAAAATGGATTTACAAAAGTTTTTGCCATGAAATTTAAAACACAACGCTGATCAGAGCGAGCGGAGCAGGGCGAAGAGAGGGGGATGCTGCAAGTGGCGGGGTAATGCATTGGCATGTTGAATGCAACGATAAAACGCTAAACGCATATTAAAACAGAATACACACGCACACACAAGCACACTCAGGCACACACACACACACACACACACACACACACACACACATAGAAATTGATGGCTTGCTGCTGCTTGAAGTGAAAAGAGGCGGCACAGGTGGGTGATGGTGGTGCTGGTGGTGGAGGGGGAGTGGGAGTGGGATTTTGTGGCAAGTGGGGTGCTGATTTGTTTGCTGTGGCGTGGCAAAAACAACTCCTGCATCGCACGTAATGCTCTCTCCAAAAAGGAAAATTCAAAAGATTGAAACAGAAACAAACATTAAAAGCGCAAAAACAAAAACACACACAAAAGTTTCATCCTGCAAATGGGATTTACGAGTGTGTGTGCATATTAAATCTATGAAAACACCGGAGAGATATGCATGCTACATGTGGCAGGTATATACGCTCCACAAGGAGCCACATCAAATATGCAGCAATTTTTGTGTAGACAGACTGGAAAAATACTTTTAGTTTTGCTCACAACAAAATACATAAAAATCACAATAAAAGTGCCAAGTTGAAAATTTCTGATTTAATTTATTTACATCAACTTGCCGCATAACGGGAATTAATGCAGGATCTGGCAACACGATTAATATAATTTATCATACCGCAACCGCTGGCAACTTCCGCAGACGCCTTGCCATATTTCAAATGTAATTCAAAACTCAACTTATAATTATATACATTTGCACAGGGTATCAGGGGAATATCAGCAAAAATATGACTTGATCTGGCAGGTATATCAATTTATGGGCAATTAACTGCTTAAATATATATACATTTATCTGGTTGTATACATGTTGCCAAGTCAACGCAGTTGGTAAAACTCTTCACAACTATTTTGCTTGAATTATACTACAGATTGAGAGCAATTAACTAACTTTATATTATTGTTTACATGAATTCCATTATATTTTATATGTGAATTAAATTAATCTATATAAATTGGTTTTCATTTATTTTTATATTATTATTTATTTTATTATATTTAATTATTTTAATTATTTCAAATTTGTTAATTATTGCTTATTGTATTTTTAATTATTATTTACGAATTAAAGCTTAGTTAGTTTGCGTTATTAAATTAATTACATTATTTATTTCCTATTTAAAATCTATATAATTATTGATTTTAAATATCTGTAATTATATTTTAATTTTATTATTTCATGATAAGAAGTTACAAATCTGTGTATTATTTATTATTATTTATTATTATTATATCTGTTATTTAAAATGCAATGTTTAATTTGTTTATTTTTATCTAAAGCCCGATAATTTTATATGTATTTAATGTTTATTAATAATTGTAATTCGCTTTATTAAGTTTATTATACATTTGTTTATATTATTATTTATGCAAAAAAAAAGCTTTGCTTTTATATAAAAACATTATTTTTTTAATTCATTTTAATTATTATTCAAAATTAACAGTTTAAGTAGTCAAGTCAAGTCTTAAGTGAACTTATCTATAACTGCTTATCTCTCCCTCTGAATCGCAGTCATTCTCTCTGTCTCTTTCTACTTATCTATCTCTCTTGTTTCCCCTCTCTTTTTAGAGTATTCAATAGTCACCAATCCCAGCCCAGTTTATCCTTTATTGCTCCTGTTGATTGCTTGCAGTTGTTCTTATTGTATTTACCTGTTGTGGTGTTAACAAGGCCGTCTCGCAAATGAATTGTAATAAGCAAGTTAAACAGCAAACATAAAAGAAATCCAAAAATAAAGATACAAAACAGTGTTTCGCACTTAATTGCTAACTGGAAATATAAAATATAAAATTAGCCAAGTGCGGCGCAGTGATAAATTAATGAATTTGAACTGCAACTGTTAAGCGGAGTATTTTTTAGAGATTGAGACCGCAAGTCGAGACAAGTTGAATTGCCCAACTGCCCAAACGGGTTACACACACACACACATATATACAGAGGTGGTCAAAAGTATTTACACAACGTATAAAATTTTACACATTCAACTTTGCGACCTTTTTTAATGTTGTTGCTGATAGCGATTTGCCGAAAAATTGATTTTCTTGGAAAGGTTGATCTATGAAGAAACACATGAAAAAAGAAAGAAGAAGAAAACTGTGCATACGTACAAAATAGAAGCAAATGAATTGGTACCTGCAAGTAGTCAAAAGTATTTACACACATTTTTTTCGCGACAAAAGTATTTACACAATACAAATAATTAATTGTTTTTTGGTATTCCTTTGAGTAAGTGCAGTTGTGAGTTGAAATATTTAAATTTTGAGCTTGTCATGTAATTCTGTGTTTTTATTTTAGAAAAAATACTTTACAAAATGGTTAAAACAAAGGAGTTATCTATTGAGGTTAGGTGTGAAATTGTAACTAAATTCAAAAGCGGTATTTCGGCGTCAAAATTATCTAAATACTATAAAATATCACGAAAAACCGTGTATAATTTAGTTAAAAAAAAGACACCCAAGGAAATTTGGAAAACAATAAGAGATCTGGACGTAAATTGATCATGAACGTAAAGGAATGCAGGAAATTGTTGGGTGTAGTCGTGGAAAATCCTAGAATAAGCCCAATAAAAGTTGCAGCAGCATCAAAAATGATAATTGGCAAGAAAGTTAGTGATGCTACAGTGCGTCGTAGATTAAAAGATATCAATGTAAAAACGTATGTTGTCCGTAAAGTAATCGATATTACGCCGACAAATCAAGCAAAACGACTTGGATTTGCTTTGGAACACAAAAATAAGCCCATAGAGTTTTGGCACAACGTATTGTGGACAGATGAGTCCGCTTTCCAATTCCAGGGCTCTTTTGCTAAGCACTTTATGCATTTACCACGATCTCAAAAGAATATTGCTGTGCAGCCACTCAACAGATTTGGTGGTGGCTCAGTAATGTTTTGGGGATGCTTCTCCTACTATGGATTTGGCGATTTAGTACCGTTGGAGGGCACTCTAAATCAAAGCAAGTACATTGATATTTTAAATGATCATGCCTTCGTCTCGGGAAATAGATTATTTCCAACCAGGGACTGGATTCTGCAGCAAGATAATGCTCCGTGTCATAAAGGACGGTTACCCACAACATTTTTAAGTGACGTGGGTCAGGAGGTTCTGCCTTGGCCTCCGCAGAGTCCTGGTCTAAACATTATTGAAAATGTTTGGGCCTTTATCAAGCAGCAAAGAACCATCAATAAAAATCGCAAACGAGATGATACTATCAAAGAAATTAAAGACATTTGGTCAACATTGACGGCTGAATTTGCGAGAAGTTTGGTTGCATCAATTCCAGACAGGTTGCAAGCTGTCATTGATGCTGAAGGTGGCGTAACAAAATTTTAAATAAGTTAAAAGTATGTAAATAAAAATACAAAATAAAAATCTTAAATTAAAATCTTAATTTAAGTTGAAAAAAATTAGTTCAAAGTTCTGTGTAAATACTTTTGTCGCGAAAAAAATGTGTGTAAATACTTTTGACTACTTGCAGGTACCAATTCATTTGCTTCTATTTTGTACGTATGCACAGTTTTCTTCTTCTTTCTTTTTTCATGTGTTTCTTCATAGATCAACCTTTCCAAGAAAATCAATTTTTCGGCAAATTGCTATCAGCAACAACATTAAAAAAGGTCGCAAAGTTGAATGTGTAAAATTTTATACGTTGTGTAAATACTTTTGACCACCTCTGTATATACATATATATATACTATACGTAGACGTATTTGTATTTGTATTCGTATTTTGTATCTGTATCTTATAGATACATATTCAGCTGGACGCTAAACGAAACACACAAAACATGTTTCAAGTAATTTATAAAGCAAATATTTAAGGCTGGTGGCGTTTCAGCTTCAAATTTAATTTTTTTGTTGCCTTTGGCGTTTTTATCTCTATTATTTTTATTAATATTTCATTTTGTTTTTTTCGTTCGATTTATTCCAGTCAACGCCACCGAGTTGAGGTAGGTCAAGCGTATGTTGAAAAGTGAACTGAATTGAATTAAGTATGCAAATTTAAATATTTTATAATATTTATGCTAATGCCATTAATGCCGTAAGTGCAACGCAAAGAGTTGTGGCTGCCACTTAATCAATCAATTGAAATAACTTATGATTTGTTCTTGAGAGCGCTTCAAAACCTAACTCCCAACTAAGTAGTTAAGTTTCAATTGTGTGGAGCTTAACAACAATGTTTATGGCTTTAAGTAAGCTTACAGTTTGTCATAAAGTACAATGCAATGTTTTGTGCCACTTTCAGCTCGTGTCATTGCACTTTAGCGACTTTTTAGCTTGGTCAATGCACCTGAAGACAATGACAGCTACTGTTCAATGGTTAGGCATTAACTATCTTTAGTAACTTGTCACTTCTTAAAGCTCTACTAAACTAACATTTTTAAGACTTCATTCCTTTGCTTCTTTAAGTCTTCCCGCGGTCTATGGCTTCTCTGTGTTTGTACCTATCCCTCTCCCTCTCTCTCTGTCTCTTTCTCTAATCTGCATAGATAAAATTCCCATTAGATAATTAACAAATGTTATGTTCAAGCAAAGGTCAGCACATGTCGTACATGACAGCATCCTTTCGAAAGTCGTCTCCCCAAGAAGTTGCATAATGCGATTTGAGTTGCAGACACATAAATGTCACAAATGCTACAAATTGCAATACCAAATGAACATCAATAAAAGCACTTTATGTCGCAAGTCACTTAAAGCACACACACACAAACACACACACACACACACACATTTATATATAGCTGCAGTTAAGTAGCTGCCCAGCGGCGGACCAGTAAACAAACATGGCAACATGTCTATTCCTGCAAAACGTTCCCGTTGTTGTTGTTGTAGTTGTTGTCGTTATCCCTTTTGCAGCGTCGATAGCTGGCAATAAAAACGACAACAAGCAACAGAGATTGTGGCAGCAGAGAGACGCAGAACGTGAAAGGCAAATGGAAACAACAAGCAAGCCAACAGGCCCAGACAAAAACCTAACGAATCGAAATTCAATCAACGATCAATGAATTCACTCACATTCAAGAGGCAGAGAGGGAGATCAGGAAAGAGGGAAAGGAGGGATGGAGAGAGGGAGCAGTAGAGGAAACTGGGCTTAGGGCGACGTCGGCATTTAACATTTCCGTTGCCATTGTCGCATCTCCAGTTCCAGCTATAGTCACATTCGCATTCGCATTCGCATTCACAGTCCAACACAGTCCCCATTGGCTACCTGCCGCTACCTGGCCACGGACTCTACTCTGCCATGGCTGATGGACTGACTGGATGACTGCCTGACTGGATGACTGGCTGACTTACTGTCTGACTGGCTGGCATCCTGCGCTGACGCCTGCGGAAGCTGCGCTTAGTGCGATGCCACAACGGATGTCGAGTGTTGCCACCGCCAACCCACGCCCCAAACAACGCTTAATTCAGTTTTCTGTTTGCCTCTCATGCGTTTTGTTTGCGCATCGTTTTTATGGCTGTCTTCCATTTCATTTTTTGTGCATAAATGTCGCTTAAATATTTTTATTGCTGCCCGAGGACCAAATGCACCAGCAGCACCACCAGCAACACCAGCACCACCAGCACCACTGTAAAATTGCAAAGCAAAACTCTGCAGCTCGTCATCAACACGAGCTAATCGCTTTTGCTGATGCAAATTTGCATTTTAAATGACAACAATGAATGCAACTCACAGATACAGCTACAGCTACAGCAACAGCCACAGATACAGATACAGATACATTTAGAGTTGCAGATAAAGCTACACAGATACATAGTATATTTGCCAATAGATATAGCTACCGAACTGTAGATTGAGCTTAATTTGTTTTTGCTAGCTTTTATAAATGGATAGCATGGCTGATTAGCCATCTAGCTGGACATTAAGTTAGCTGATTATGACCAGTCTGGGACTGTGGGCCAGATTCATAGGATCAGAGTCAACTGGGAGCCATCTACATAAGTAATTAATTGCATTTCTCAGCTGCACTGCACTAGTCGTATCATCATCATCATCATGGCCATCGTTTGTCGATTGCCAACTTCCTGCATTGAGCTGCCACACAAATTGCCAAAGTCGAGAACTGAACGCTGTTAACTGAGAACTGAGAGATGAGAACAGTGAACAGAGAACTGAGACCTGAGACCTGAGAGCTGATAGCTGGGAATCTGTTAACTGGTAGCTGGGAACTTGGAACTGGGAACTGGCCTCTGGCTACTGGCAACTTGCAACTTGCAACTGCCGAGTGGCTAAAGGCAACTGCCAACTGCCAATTGCCAACTAGTAGCTGTTGGGCTTGTTGCACTGGCAAATTATGAAAACCAAACCAGCTGCTTCCCCCTCGGGGGGAACGCTTTGACAAACAATGTAGCTGACAAATGACGAATGCAATTTGTTTGCCTAAGATTGTGACTACGAGTACTCGTTGAATGAATCCAACTGGCTGCATTTGAGTAGTGGCAAAATATTTGCAAATTAACCCACTGGGGAGTCGCAAAACCCTCAACACTTCAACACTGACAGCTATGCTAGCAGATACCCTTTAAATTGCCTTAATACTTTTAAAGGTAGCTAAGATTGATGTGGGCTTTATGTCAAGAATATTGTATGAAACACATATCTTATGGTTGCATATTAAATTTGTATAACCTACTAGCAGATACCCTGTACAAATTCTACTTATATCGTTTATCTTTCTTATATATATCTAAGATTGGCAATAGATTCATTGAACTATTCAGTGCAAATGCCATTTATTTGCTGGAATAATCAACAGCATCAAAAGTAGTTTACTAGCATATACCCTGTATATTTATTTAGTAATTGAAATTAATGGTAAGTTCCTACGATAAACAGCTCAGGCATATAAGGAACGCCATTTATATTAAATACACTATATATTTAAAAGCGGGAACAACTAAAACATACCCAGTAATTGTTAAATCTGTTTACTTAATACAATTTATTAATAACCACGATCCCTATACTAATTATTGTAGCTGAAAATACTTTGCCGTCGTGCATTACAACGAGAAATACCCTGTAATTGAATATATATATACTATATATAATACAATAATACATAATATCTAGAATTAAGATTAGTTTCACTTAGCTAGCATTGTCAATTAACTGCATAGAGTCGCACATACCCTTAGCTTACCCTTTTAGAGCAGGGTATACCAATCGCATCTGATAAATGAGAAATTTCATCAGCTAAGAGATTTATTGAGCGTTGCCCTGCAACATATTATACAGTTCGTGTGTATCAATAAATATTGTATTAAAAGCGGACAAGTCAGGCAAAAACATATTGCGAGGGCGGCTCAAACACTTCAGGAAGCTTTTCCACTTTTATTGCTGCCCGAAATTGCGAAATAAAAGTTTTGTTTTTTTATTTGTATTTCATATAAAATGCTGTAACGGGTATGTGTGTTGCATGCCACATGCATAGGCAGCTGCCACAGCATGTGCTATGGCACAATCTCTTGGCAATTCCATAGCCTTTGCCTGTCCATTCAATTGAACACTCGCATTACACATACGACACGTGGGTCTAAGGTGAAATCCTTTATTTTGCGTCCTGTGTCCTGTCAGCAAAGTAAAATTCTTGGCAGCTGTTGCTAGTTGGCAGATCGAAGGGAAAAGGGGAAAAGAAAGCTGATTTGGCAGCTAGGAAAATTGACAGCTGCTGCAGCCTTTGTTGTTGTTGTTGCTGCTGTTGTTGTGCAATTTCTAGGGAAATGCGAAACAAAAAAAAAAGAAAAGATAAAAACAGAAACAACCCAAAAGTAAAATTTGCTCTTTTCTGCTTTGCTGCCATTAACAGGTTGCACTTGAACTTGAGGCGCCATAAAATGTTGCCGCATACATATTTAATGTTGACAGTTGACTGGATACGCATCGCTCTCTGTGTGTGTGTATGCGAGTGTGCGTGTGTGCCAGTGTGAGTGAGTGTGCATACACTCATGACCTTAAACTTCAACTTGTTTTGTGGCAAACCGCCGTGCCGTGCCGCCTTTGCGAGTCGCAGCTGCCGATGAAGACACGCAAAAAGCGAAGCGGCCAAAAACAAACAGCAGATTGTTAATGTTTGCTACACTCAGCGAAATGCAGCAGCAGTAAGTTACAAAATATTACAAAATATCAGTAAAATATATATAAATATGCTAAAGACAACTATATAAGAATGTTCAAGACAACTTGCACAATTTCTCCGCTTGTTTTAATTCTCTTTATCGCCTTTTATGCACCCTTTGCGTTCAGTGTAGCTGGGCTGGCTGGCTGACTGGCTGGCCAAACACGTTGATCGGACGCGCAAACGACATGAGCAATTAAAAATTTGTTAAATTAATTTTGCAAATTTTTATTGCTGTCGGAAAGCCAAAGAAGCAGAACCCAAGCCCCGACAGCGACTGCGATAGCGACAGCGAACTCGAACCTCAGAGCCCGTGCCCAAGCACTGTGCACTGGCTGACAACGGTCCCGCATTCTGTGTAATTCATTAGGAACGCTTGCCGGTTTCAGTTCAGCTGCCCCATGCCCCGTGCCACATGAAGAGAGTCCATCCCTTTTTCAGCTCTTGCGTTTTATTGCTACACTTGACATTTTGTCAGCAGTTGCGTATTTTAATTTAATTCATTTTTATTAAATGCGGGCTCAGCTCAACGCTAAAAGAGATGAGCACAACGCCATGCCATGCCACGTAATACCACGCCCAACCCTAGCCCGCACTGTCAGGCCCTGGTCCAAAGCCAATGTCATCTAAGTTGACATTTATTTGTGCATTGCGCATACGCCGCATATGCCAGCGAGTGCCAACCTTCTGCCTGCTATGGCGGTTAGCCAAGTTTGTCAGAACTTTGGTCCAGCCACGTCAGTTCGTCAGTCAGCAAGGGAGACAGACAGAGACAGCATCGTTTGGTCATGTGTGACTGTTGTGTGTTTATCTTCATTTGGAATTTGGTTGCACGCTTTAAAGTTTCGAGCGTCACTGCAAATGGTCTTAGCCACGGCAATACGGATTTGGCTCAGATTGGATTTTCGACGACTTTTGAGCTCAGAGGACGTGCGCCAAGCAACATAAAACGGTCGACTTACAAAACGCTACGGCACATTGGCAATTCAATTAAAATAAAATCCGAGTTTAGTAAGAAGCTCGAACTTAAACGCAGCAAAATCTAAACTACAACTGTACTGTATGTCTCTATCTCTGTGTATGTGTGTGTGTGTGTGTGTTGATGTGTGTAATTAAATTAAAAGTTTTTGCTACTAAATAGAAACAGTTTGCCGAAATGTTAATGACTACGGTCACACAGGAAATGGAAAACAGCTAAGGCATAGCAAATGGAGCAAAAGTTCGGAGAGCTCGTGAAGAAGTAAACCCACCTTCAATTTAATCAACGACAAATTGCTCAAGGAGCTGCAAGCAATTGACGAACCTTTATTCAACCAAAAATGGGCACGACCCGACCACGAACAGAGCGAACAGAACGAACTGATCGAACTGCCAGGCAAATCAATTGACCGATTGAAAAGGGCCACGACAAACTTGGCCCAAAAATGTTTACTTATAAGCCAAGACTTATAAACAATAATGCAGCTGCAACTGTTGTCGCTGTCGCTGTCGTTGACAGTTGTGCAAATCAGTTTGCTTGATTTTGATTTTGATTTTGGCCAATTTCTAGCCTTCGGCCAGTAAGCCAAGACATGATCGCATTCCAAGAGAAGAGGCCAAAACTCAAACAATAAGCCGCAAACTTTTAAGCGGCGTTATTTCTAATTTTATTTCTTTTTGGTGGCCGCATCGATCACGATCGCTGGACAAACTGACTGACTGACTGACTGACTGACTGACACGACAGACAGACTGTCGACGGACATCAGCTGGCAGCCCTGCGGCATTGGGGCAGCTCACTATCATAAATACATAATGGCAAATCGAAATCTCCAGCAACAACAACTGCAACTAAAAGTGATCTTTTGTCTAGCCAGATGTCATAGGTTGGCCCACAACTTATGGAGCTAAGGTCACGCTGGCCAAGTGTTGGCTGCAATGCCGCGCGCTTGCATAAGCCAACTTGAACTTCGGGCCCAAAATAAAAATAAATGCTAAAGCGAGACAATTGCACAATTAAAACTGCCAAAAACAAACACCAAACAAACAAACGAGCAAGCAAACAGTTGGAAATTAATTCGGCTTATGCGCCGCATGGCCAACAACAATTGACAATAATTTTCAGCTGCAACAAAAACAACTACTAAAATGCAGGCAAAAGTTGAGTCACTTTTAAACCGATTATCGGCCACAGCAGCACCAACAACAACAACAACAACACCAACAACAACAACGACAAATGCATTTCAACAATTGCAACTGCGAACAATTAAACAATTGCAACTAGCAGCACAATTTATGAGCACTTTTTGTGTATTTTTTTTTTTTTTTTATTTAAGATTATTTTTCTTGTTGCTATTCCCAACAGATAAGGCCAAGTTTTCAAAAGGCAGGCAACACACATATGTCTGCCTGCCACAAGCCACAATGGGGCAGCGTATTAGGCGCAGCAACAAGCACAATAACGACATCAGCATTTCCTATCATACAATTAAGTTTATTGTGAACCCAAAAATACAAAATCCGCATAACATGTCAAATGTCATTTGTCGTACAATCACGATCTGACGACGTTAGACGATGTTAGATAATTTTTGTTGTATAGCAAAATGGAGAAAGATGAAGAGATGATGGCGTTGCTGGCAATGGGGGGAAACGGAGAGACAGAGAGAGAGAGAGACAGAGAGATCAGACTGTTGTCTGCCCAGCTGGCGTCTCGCTTGTCGCATTTAAGTCCAATTCAATCAGTCGACTGACGAAAATCAATTAAAGATACAATAAATAAAGGCAGCGTTTATATTTCGCTTCGTCTCTCGCCACAGTCAATCAGTGCGTGTGCGACGTAAGCTGCAAGTCAAAGGTATCTAAAGCATAAGAGGGGAAGTGGGAAAGTGGGGAAGCAGGTAAGGAGCAGGGCTTAAAACAGGGCCGCTTCATGCGGAAATGGGGCGCCAATGTTAAATTGAATTATAGGATAAAGATTACAACTGAAGCGAGGGCTCAATTTGTGTCCGAGGGTATCTCTAAAGGAGGGGAGTCTAGTTCGCTCTCTCTCTCTCCCACTCTCTTTATTTGTCTGTATACCTCTATATCTATACAATTTCATATTAAATGTGATTATTAAAGTAATCGTAGGTGGAAGTCTAAGTTAAGTCTGAGAAGTTCGATGTGTTTGTCTCTAATAGTCTATCGTATATATCAGTACATGTTTACATATCTCTCGAGAAATATATATATCTTTGTATATATCTCAATCTTTCATTCGTTTCATCTGTATCTGTATCACAGTATTGACCTTTCACTTCCAATTCAGTTGTAACTATGGCGAAACTGTCTCTCCCTCTCTCTGTCTCTTCATCATATATCTCCCTTAATCACACTCTCTCTCTTCATAAGATGTCTCCCTCAATCACTCTCTCTCTAGCCGTCTCTCTCTCTTTTAATTAGATGTCCCCCTCAATCACTTTCTCTTTCTCTCCATCTCTCGCTATCTCTCTCTCTCTCCCCCTCTCTCTCCCTTTCTCTCTTTCTCTCTCTCTATCTCTCTCTCTTTCTGTGTTCTCCATCTCTCTGTCTCTCCCTATCTATCTCTCTCTCTCTCTCTATTCACTCTCTTTCTTTCTCTCTCTCTCTCTCTCCCTCTATCTCTACTGCAGTAGTGTCACTTATTATCCACTAACCATCCAGTATCCATTACTTTGACAATACATAGGTTGATGCATCCAACTCTCTCATACAGTTCATAGTATTATAAGATACAGATTCTCAGGAAACAGTCTCTGTTTGAAGCAGACAGTGCTCAAGATAATCTCTTTCTCTACTACAGCATTTTCTTGCACCCGAAAATCGATCAGAAATCTCTCTCGCGGACAGACTGAATGTCCGTCACTATTACAGCATTCTCAGTTCTCTTTCATTTCTATTGTATTTATTTATGGAACAGTTTACTAACATTACACGCAATATACAGATAATATCAGTCAATAAATAAATTAGTTACACACTCTCTCTCTCTCTCTCTCAGTCTCATTCCCTGTTTATCTGTTTGTCTAACTTCCAATTATTAACATTAACTTTAGCCTTGACATGGGAGCACGTGTATCTAGGTTTGTTATCGAAGCCGCAATTAACTTTAGCATAAATACTTATGCATTATAGAGTATGCTGTAGTCGTGTATTTGTCGAAATGATTTTAATTTGTTTCTATTACAATTTCGTCTTAAATTTCAGTTCAGTTTTCAGCTATAGCTGCTTAACCAGATTTGAAGAATAAGAACTGGAAATGCTGCCCACTGAACAGCCTTTCATTAGCAGAATGTCGAATATGTGCGTTGATTAGCTGCTTCACAACACCCCTCCGGCTCATAACGCCCCTCGACAGGCATTGGCTCGGTTATCTCAACTGTCGCATGCCACAAGGTGTTGCCGTTTTCCTTTTTGAACAATGCAATCGAATCGATATGCAAAGCATGGTCTGTACTGCAATTGCCTTCAACTACCTTGGCTGACAGACATACACACACACACACAAATGCATATCTCCTCTCAATCCATTGTCACCCCATCAACAATTGCTGACAAATCATTTGCCATTTGGCTGCAGTCGCTTTTGGCATTTTTCTGCTGCGGTTGTCATTGGCATGTGCCAAAAATTCTGAGCTCAATATGTCTGTAGTTTTCTCTCCCTCAGTATCTCCCTCTCTCTCTATCTCTCACACTCCCTGCCACTGACAGTCTATCTGTCTCCATATGTATCTAACTGTCTATCCATTCATCCATCTGTCCATCTGTCTATATGTCTATATGTCTGCCTGCCTGTCTATCTGTAGGTTTTTCGATAGCGACGATTTCGCAACCTCAACAAAGAATGTACCTGTCACATTGTGTATCGGGGCATTTGTCACTTTGGCCGAATTGTTGCTGCCAATGCAGTTAGCCATTTTTCACACTACATCTCAGCTATACACCCCCCCTCTCCACTCTCTCACACCACCTGTGTGTGACGTGTGTGCGCTTGTTGCTGTAGGCGCGTGGCCCAAATTTGCAGGCCGTGTCCGGTGCAATAAACACAAACAAAAACCGGCTTTAGCCAAAAAAATAAACAACATTTTTGTGAGACTACAGCAAAAGCATAACCAGGAAATTAAGATCACAACGACGCTTAAATGCACTCAAAGTAATTGCCTGGAGAGCAGAGAGCAGAGAGCAGCGAACGAGGGAGTGGCCAAGAGGGTAAGGAAAGGGAACTGCAAAGGGGCAGGAAGTTAGACGAATAGAAGTGTACTACTTAGCATATTCCTATTTCATTTTAACTTTATTAAAGTATTAATATTATTGCTAAGCCACATTAATAATATAATTAGTAAACAACAGTAGCAATTGTTTTGCAACACTGGTTTTCAGTGACAGCATGTCTATAATTTATTCAATTATTTTAAACTGAAATTACATTCATGTATTGTATTCCTTGTTTATTTCTAAGTTTAGAAAGCGTTGATAGTATTTATACTCTCAATTGCTTTACAACACTGGCATTCAGCTATCAATTAATTGTCGATAACAACCAGCACATTATTACATTAATCGATATATTAAATAAATTGAAATGCAAGTTAAGCTATCCTTGATTACTCTTAGCATATTCCTATTCCATTTTAACTTTATTAAACTATTAATATTATTGCTAAGCCACATTAATAATATAATTATTGAACAACAGTAGGAATAGCTTTGCAACACTGGTTTTCAGTGATAGCATGTCTCTAATTTATTCAATTACTTTAAACTAAAATTACATTCATGTATATTGATACATTGTAATGTATTCCTTGCTTGTTTCTAAGTTTAGAAAGCTTTGATAGTATTAATACTCTCAATTGCTTTACAACACTGGCATTCAGCTGTCTCTTACTTTGCTGAAACGACTGCCCAAGCTGCAATACCCTTGCCGGATAGTGTGTAAGCTGCACATGAATAAATGAATTAAAATTTTTGTGACTGCAACGACAGCAACTAATTAAATTATTTACTTTAGTTTATTTAATTTTTTTTTTTTTTTTAATGCATTTTGCAGCAGGTGGTCGGTCATAATTTGTTGTTAGTGTTGTTGTGTAGCTATGCCCACCCATTGTTGTTGTTGTTGTGGCCTTTTTGTCTGTTGTCCGTTGTCTGCTTATTGTTGCATGTGGAAAGTGTATGAGAAAATATGGTTGTCTGTTGCCGTGGGCAGTTGCAGCTGACTGGCCGGTCAACATTTCGCATATTTCGCTTGCAGCCAAAGTGTAAATAATCTGCATTTATTTATTTTAATTTTATTATTGTAATTTTTTTGTTTGTTAACTGAAATTGCGCATACGCCGTATAGGCCGCCGGTCAAGCATTCAAACTGCGATGAGCAGCAAATAAGACAATTGCAAAAGCAACAAACAACAAACAACAGAGAGTGCAGTGTAAAGCCTTTAAGCAATTACAATATTTACAATACGAGTATGTCAGCAGCAAATGGCAGGCAAACAAAAGGCAAAATCAACTTTCCGGGCCACGTTTTAACAAATTGCAAATATTACGAAATAATTTCAATAGATTTTTCTTTTCTTTCATTTGCTGTTACCTTAACAATTACTGTTGCAGCTGCCGTTGTCGTTGTTGTTGTCGTTGTCGTTGCAACTTCGATCTTTGCATAAGCAAAAGAAATTAAATTGAGTTGCTTTGTTTTGTTTTATTTGAATTTAGTTTTTGGCTTGGCATATTCGACATGCCAGTCATAAAAACAGATGAGTCCGAGTGCCATTCAAATTGGGCAAAAGCTTTCAGTAAACTAAAGAAAATTATGTAAAATTGTTGTTGTTGCTGTTGTTGTAAAGGAGCCACAACAGCAACAACAGCAACAACAACAACAACTGCTAAACAAAAGCATCCAGTTTAAAGGCATTTTTGAGTGTTGTTTCGTCTGAAACGTGCCGAAGTAATCTTTTTTCATATACCCTGTAATCTGATAGGCAGATTAAAAGGGTATCTTAAGGCAGCAGCTCACTGCAGCACTACTTTTTATTAAGATTGTAACAAATAAAATAGCATTGCTTAGTTAAGTTTGAAGAAGTATTTTGTGGAGAACTCTGAGAATTTCATTAGAAATATCTTTACAGTTTTAGCATTATGAAGAGCTCAGTTCAACTCTACAGAGTACAGGGCATCTGCTTATCGAATACTGTTCTATACCCTTTTATTTTCATCATTATTGTTGTCATCACAATTGGTGTTTCTATTGTGGCCATGTCTCTGCTCTGTTGTTAGACTATATATTGATTATTATATAATTATGAAAATTATGCCTGAACTCGGAGTAGTTTCCATGCAGAGGTGACTGCTTTCAATTTGATAGAATTCTGAAATTGTCCCTTGACCCTTCCAGCCCCGCTCCCCCCCCACAACACCCCCTTCCCTCAACATTTTTGGGTCCAGAAACGTAATTGAGCTGCTGAAATCTTGATAAAGCAGCTCTGTAATTGAATATAATGTGAACAGAAGTTAACAACGTTCTATGCTGACCTGAATTCGTGATTCGGGTTGCCATTTCTCAATTTCTCAGCGCTTTAAATATGCCATGCCACTTGGGGCAGCCACTCTCACAGTCACAGGGGAGCTGAGCGTTTATAGGGGGAGAGGTGGGAGTTGGGGGATGTTAAGCAAATATGATGGGTTGCAGCAACAAAGACATATTACTTGGCTTGCCTACATGCAACATGTTATTTAAGCGTAAATCATTTCGCTGTAAGTTCTCAGACGCAACAGCAACAACAACAGCAAGAACAACAACAACAAAGTACAACGAATTGGAATTTCGATTTTTCACAAGTTCACATGTTGCATGCGGCAAGTGCGTTGCGCCCTGACCACGTTGTGTCTAGAGCTTAAGTTAAAGCTGAAGTTGAAGTGGAAGTTGGAATCGCAAGTCGCGCTCAGCAGAGCGCAACGTTTGCCGCCAACGCCACCGACGCCGACGCTGACGTTGACGTTGACGCCGACGCTGACGGCGACGCCAACAACTTTGTGGCATTTCCATTTTCATTTTCACACGCGGTCATTAGAGTTGAACCCCACTTAAGAAGAGAGTGAGACTTGGACTTGGACTTGCTGACTCCTTTGGCCATTACTCACACACACACACACACACACTCATACACTGAGAGTGAAACAGTGCGAGAGAAAGAGAGAGGGGGGTTAGAGAGGAAAGGGCTTAGACAAGCGCAGCAATCGCAGCAGAAATAAATTAAATTTAACTTGCATTTTTGCCAGGCCATGGGCCATGGGCAAGTCCAAGTTGCAAGCTAAATTGTTGTTGTTGCTGTTGTTGTTGTTGTTGTTGTTGTTGTTGTGCTGTGCTGCTTTTCCACAAGTTGGCACTTGAAATTGCAAGGGCCGGCGCGCTCTCTAAGTACTTGCTGCGATGCATGTATCTAGCAGATACTTACTTAATACTTTGTATCTGCTGGTTCGTTGCGCTGCTCGAGCGCGTTCTGCCATATGCAAATTAAAATTAAAAGCCTTTTTGTACTGCTTAACTTTGGCTGCAGCCACCACTCGAAGAGCAGGCTAACTCCAACTCCAACATCGCCTTCGACTTGGACTTGGACTTGGACTTGCTCTTCGTTTCTGTTTATGTTTCTGTTTCTGCGCTTCGTCTTCATCGCCGTTGCCTTTGCCTATGACTTTACAATTTGTTTGGCTTTTTGCGGCCGCCGATAGGCTCTGAAGTGTGAAACATGCCTACAACTTGAGCCACACACACACACACAGACACACATACACACACACACACAGACACACACACATGGAGTGAGCCACAACTCAGCATAAAACTGACTGTCTTCGTTTCTTGACTGTCATTCCTCTGCCCGCTGTATCTGTATCTGTATCTATATCTTTGTATCTTTGCATCTGTCTGCGTGTATTTGAACTTCTTTAAGCGGAAGTTCAAGGCGTTCACTCAATTGTATCGTGTAATGAAATGTTTTATAAGTCAGACAAGAAACCAACAAAGACGCTGATCGCATTGACTTGACTTCGCATTAATAATTGCTCGTTTATTTAACAGTTGCGTTTGGGTCATTGGCTCCATTGGCCTGGTCTATTCTATTCTTTTCTATACGATTCTGTTGTGTCTCCCGGCAGTAACTTGTCATATCAGATGATCAGATGATGGACCCACACTCATTAGCATCAAATAGAGTTAGTTTATCATAATATTTATGTTAATATTTACACGCATCTTAACAACAAATCGTAGAGTGCACAGATTCGTGGCTTCTTTCACATCATTTGTCAAACGAAAGGTAATCCGTTTACAGCATCGACTTAATTAATGGTAATAATCAAAGCAAAGCAAAGCAAACTCCAAAAGCCACAGTTGCCACTTGGCCAACTCCAAGGTTGTAGACCTTTTCGAAAATGTATCCCAAAAGCCAACAGAAACAGAAAAATTGACGTAACTTATTCGCATTTATATCACTCGCGTCTGTAAGTCCGGGGCCCAGCTATAGATACCATCATCAACACACACACGTACACACACACACGCACACAACTCGAAAACTGGCGCGTCAAAATTAATACGTTTTTAAATGCCAAGCGACGCAGCTTCCTGTTGAGAGCCCAAGCAGCAAACACCAGTCAGCCAGCTCGCAGCCAAGTTAACAGAGTCTTACGCACATGCGCGTAATTGTTTGGGCCAAGTCGCAAGAATACTCGAGACCATAAACCATAAGTTCTTCGTACGCGTTTTGGGCCAATCATGCTGCGTATGAGAATACAAGTGCGAGGGTTGCCAATAGAAAACTGCATTAATCGAAGCGTCAAAGCTTTCTGCAAGAAAACAACTCAGATGAAATCTCAAATATGAGAATTATCTAATAAGAATAATAAAATTCAAAATTAATTAAAGCATTAATTGATCTAATTAAACTATTAATTATTTCTCTTCTATTTCTCTACAAAACTCTGTCAACTCTTATGCCTAAATGGAAGCTGCTTTGCAATATTGTTAACAGTTCGTTGGCCTTATACTTCTTTTGGCCAACTCCTGCATATTTGGTCAACTACTTACGCCCACCTCGCAGCAGAAATTAATGATGGCCTGATCAAGAGTGGAACCAAAATGTAAATTGAATTTTAAAAGGCAATTTAACTTGTGCGTTTTGTGGCCATAATTAATAATTAACTTCAATTTAACACTCGACACACAAAACTTCAATTTGTACTCATAATATACGCATTTTCTTTAATTTCTTTTTTTTTTTTTTTTAATTAACCCAATAATAACTCTGACGATTTATGACCATTTTTGAGCTGCAATTGAAAATTGAAACGGAACAGACAAATGCAAATCGAATCGCATCGCATCGCATCGAATCGAATTGAATGTAAATATTTGTTGATTTATATGCAATGCAATTGCATTTCAATTAATGCAATATTAATTAGTAGCAAAAATACAACAACAACTCCAATTGATTTCATAATTTAATGTAGGGCCACGCCCACACACACATACGCCTTTATTGGCGCAGTTTTAATTCAATTATGCGCCATTCAATTGGAACACTTTTGGACTGCCCGCCCAATTGTTAAATGGATTTTCATGTAATTATATACCAAATTTCTCAAGTGGATTTTAATGAGTTAAATAATGAAGTAATGCGAGTAGCGCGAATGGGGGAATTCACATAAATGGAAATGGAAGTATTGGAAATTAAACAGGAAATACGATATACAAAAGGATTGCAGGCAAATAATTCATTCATTCAGTCATCAAAGCAATTAAAGTGAAGCTGTTAAAAAGTATGAAAAAACTCAGTAGTTATAGAAATATTATCTAAATTAAATATTTTAAAATTTTGTTTAGTTAGTTCAACTATCTTTTAGACAATATCAATCAAATATAATATTAGTAAGCACTTTTAAGTAATCTATGCAAATTGCAGACATTCAACAATTTGTTAAAGCTTACATTTTTCGCATATTTGCCATGGCAAGAGCAATAATATATGTACAATAAATTCTTATTGTGCACAATTGCACAATTTTGATTATAGCTGCAACTTGTAACAGTAATTTAAACTATTTGTAATTATCATAAATCTGGCGTAAAAATGCATTTTACATACTATTCGTAAACATTTTTCGCATTTATTTACAAACAAAAAAAATAAATAACTATCGACAGTTGCGTAGTAGATTTTGCATTTTAAATTTATACATTTTATGATTAATTCGTGGTGCGTTTAATTGCCAACATATACATATACACACACACACACACAGAGAGAGACAATTATTTCATTGCGTAGCAACAACGAAACGGAAAAACTTTGAAATGCATAAATTGACTTGTTTTACGTTTTTGAATTTGAATTTGAATATCCAAACCGAAAAATGAGACGCGCACATAATATGCAAATTGTGCATGCTTGTTAACATTTATTGCCGTCGGCTGACTGTCTGTGGGGGCGTGGCAGACAGAGAGAGAGAGAGGGAGGCCTGTCGCACACGTGCATAAACGGGGCAAAGCCAAATGGCAAATCCGTAACGAGCGAACCCAAAAACGCAGCGCAGCAAAAGATTTTTTAATTAAAATGCTGTTGCCTCTGAAATGGCAGCATTTAAGCAGCTTTCAGGCCATTGTTATGCAGATTGCAAAAGGTGTAGAGCGCGGGGAGCATAAACATAAACAAAAGCATAAACATAAACATAAACATCAGCAATAATAACAATAACAAGCGATGCAACGTTTAACATAGTTCAATGGATAGAGACATAGAAATTGAGATATAGAGATTTTAATTGATTTGCTTTTCGCACATCTTTGACAGCATTTTAATAATTCAACGCACGTTTTGTTGTGTGCTGCGTGTGTGTGTGTGTGTGTGTGTGAATTTAAACAGCAATTAGACCAAATTGAAAACTCTTTAGCATTTAGATAGTTGAAACAATTTAAGCTCACAAACAATTCAATTTCAATTCAATTTCTCTCCTATGGGCGTAATAATTCTTTGGCACCGTTGTCCCAGCGGGAAAATAACAATACACGTAATGAAAGCAATTTGAGTAATTAATGTGTGCATAAAATGAGACATTAAAGACGATGATTAAACGCAGCACCAACGTTCGGCAAGGGAAAGGGCATTACATTTTGCTGATAAAGCAACAAATTAATTTGTTAAGATTCGCAGATACTGCTTAATTGGAAATCTGCTTCAAATGTTGATGAGAACTCAGCAAATAAATACAATTGTTAAGATATTTCTTGCTCTCTAGACAACTCTCTCGTTCTCCCTCTCTTTTCCTCATTCTTAATGGCATGCTATGCTTCGAAAATAATACTTATTCATAAATGTACTTCAAATGTTGATAAGAACTAAGCAATTTAATACAAAATGTTAAGTAGTTAAGATACATCTCATGTTTAATTCAACTCTGTGTAATTTGCAATTTGTTTGCAAGTGATATTATCAAATATCTGTGTTGCAACAACAACAACAACATCAAGAACATTTGCAATATTTGCTTTTATAATTGCAGCGGGAAGTGCTCGAATGCCAATGCAAAATACAATAACAATTTTGAGCATTTGCTCTCTTAGCTTCACTCTTCTTTGCCTATGCTGCGAGCTTAGCAACAACACCTTCACATGTCTTGTTGTTGCATTGCTCTCAGAATGCGTGCAGCTGCAGCTGTTGCGCTTGCCGTCTACGAAGACGGGAAAAGCAAATTGCGTAAAATAACGGTGTGTGTTTCATGAGTGTCTTTCGCTGATTAAGGAATTAATAGAATTTAATTATTGCAACTATTAAGGAGTCAAAGAACCAATTGACAGTAAAAGAGCTTATTGACAAGCACATTTCGTAAATGCATTTAAATGCAATTGGCCAAAATGCAATTAGCCGGAATGAAAACATCTTCTGTAATTGCCCGTCTAAGCTATGCAAACTTAAGACACCCTTCGTGCTATTGCCACACTCAATTGCACTTCGTAATCCCTACTCCTATATTGAGCCCTCTCGCTTGTTGCACATTATGTAAAGCTGCATCGAGCGGCTAGCCATTTGGGCCAAATTAGTTAGTTGGCCAAATGAAAGGTGGCACATTAACAACTCACCTGTGATTAATGAAAATCCGTTTGCCTAATCAAAACACCAGTCCAAAGATTCGGGCTTCAGTTCGATATTGGGGCAGCTTCACTGGCTTGATCAAATGTTGCGCGTTGTGAATGCCTTTTGGCCATAAATTACAATCAATAATGCAAAAAACGGCGTTAGAAACAAAGCCACAAATCAAATGCACAATAAATTTTATAAAAATGATTATTATTATTATTATTTCTATTTTTTTTATATTTTAAATATTTTTGTATGAAACACACTCACACATACACATGCACGGACAACATACGCACACACAAAAAAACTGAAAAAGTAAATTATGAAATTCTTTTAAAAAATTTTCATTTCTTTTGACCTCCAGTTGTGTGTGAAAATCACGCTGCAAAATATACAAAAAAAGAGATGCAGAAAAAGAAACAAACCAAAAATGGCAAATGAATAACAGGCAAACAATGGAATGAAAGAAAAGAAAGAAAGATTGAGAGAGCGGGAGAGAGAGAGAGAAGAAGATAAAAAAGAGCTAAACTACAGTTAAGCAAATAATCATTTGGAATATATATATGACACTCCAAAGAGAAGCTGGACTGGAGTTTATGCCCTGCAGATTTATGTTGCAAATATGTAAAACAAAAAGAAAAAAAAAACAAACTGCCGGCCACTCTGTGTGTGTGTGTGTATGTGTGTGTGTGTGTGCATTGTGTGTGGATTTGGGGGGCTGGCTACTAAAACTGTCTCAAGTTAATCGCTTTTATTTATTTTCGCCCAGCGCGAAAAAACGCCAAGCGCAAAAAACTTAACTGCAACCGGTTTTTCCACACACACACACACACACTCAAACATACTGCAAGACACACACACATGCACTTACACATGCATATAGAAATTTTGCGCGCCTTTTAGCTATTTTCTTAGCTTTTAGCTGAAATTTGTAGCTCATCCGTTCTATGGGCAACTGTTGCAGAATTTATGGAAAAAACTCATAAAAACAAAAGCGAATTTTCTTTTATTTTCATTTTTCAACTACGTTTTGTTGTTGCTCGCTACGAAACACAAGCATTTTCAAGCTCTATCTGTGTGTGTGTGTGTGTGTGTGTGTGTGTATGTGCGTGTGTGTGTGTATGTATGTGTGAGTTTACTGCAGTTGCAAGCAAGCTCGCAGCAACAGATAGACACAACACCAGGTTTCATGTCTAGCCAGGTAGCTGGTGCTGCTGTGGTTGTTGCTGCTGCTGCTGCTGCTGCTGCTGCTGTTGCTGTTGCTCTTGGCCAGGTTAACACGCCAAACTGGCGACGTCATAAAGTCAGCTGCGCGTCTTCCTAGCATTGCCAGCTTTGGCTCTGGCTTTGGCTTTTTGCCTCTCCAGGCAGCGTTGTTGCTGCTGCTTTTGTTGTGACTTGTGGAACGCTTTGTTGCTTGTGTTGTTGCTGCTCGGTTGACAGTGCAGCAGAGGCTGATGCGAGGCAGCTTTCAAGGCTGTTTAGAAGGCAGTCATCACACACACCAACGAGCACACAAACTCACACATAGACACACACACACACACACACACAGATGCACTTGCAGTTTTTGTTTTTGTCAAGCACGAGCTGCCCTTTTGTTTAAGTTTAATGCAATATACTAAAGCTTCTGCTGCTACTTAAAATAATATATGTATTCTTTTTTCTGTTGTTGTTTTATTTTAATTATTACGCTGCCTGGAACTGGTTTCTGTGGGCGTGGAGTGCCGTCTGGGGGGGAGGCTAGCGAAATGGCCTCCAGGAGTTGTTGTCTATCTTTCTTTTTCCTTTTTTTTTTCCTCCTCTTTCTCTCTGATTAATTAGCAAGTTTTGTTTTGTATTTGTTTACGTTTTGTGCAACTTGAATTTACCGTTTTGTATTTGTATTTCTGTTTTGTGTTTGCTTGTCTTGAACTTGTTGTTATTGTTGATTGTTGATTTGTTGTTTAGTGTTTGGTTTGTTTATTAAACGCGACGCGAACTCGTCAATGAGTCTGAGAGCTTAACTCGAGATGCACCCAACGCAGCGTCGTTGTCGTTGTTGTCGTTTCGGCTGGCAAAGCTCAACTGAAATTCATGCGCCAAGCTAGTCAACAGTTTGAGCTGCTGCTGCTTTTGCTGCTGCTGTTGCTTTTGCTGCTGCTGTTGCTTTTGCTGCTGCTGTTACTGCTGCTGCCTTTTGCTACAATTGCCGCTGCTATTGCTGCCAACGCCAACGCCACAGATAGAGGAGCCAACTGGTTTTTGGCATCGTCGTCGCTGTCGGCCCGAAGCCAAAGTCGAACGAGTCGTTTCAAGTCGTTGTCATTTCATTCTCTCTTTGGTGGTGCTTCCGCTTGCCCAAAAATACTTATGCACCAACAGTAACATCAGCACCAACAGCAGCGGCAGCAGCTGTTAAAATAGTAGTAGTATTTGTCGAAAAGGTAGTAGCACAGAACAGCAACAGTAATTAAATCGTTGGCTCTCTTTACAGTATTCTCTTAGCATAACTCGCTTGCTTCCTCGCTCTCTGTTCCTCTCTATCCATCACTTGCATGCTCTTTAACGGAAGTAAAAACTGCAGCGACGGCAACAGCAATAGCAACAACAACAGCCGGTTTTTGTTTCTTGTTTACTTTTTGCTCTCGCGCTGTTATAACCGCCGCTGTTATACGTGTGTTATACAGCCAAACAGCTGTTAACACTGCCTGGTTGAGTGTTTTGTCTGCGTTGAGGGGATTTGTGTGTTTGGGTAGTTGGGTGGTTGGCTGGTTGGGTGGTTACTTGTGGCCAGTTCACTGGGTGGTTGCCATGGCACATTTAATAAATAAGCAAACAAATAACTAAAGCTTCTAGTGTGGCCACAAATTGAGTCAAATTTTTTTCTTTTAGTTTAACAAACACATGGAATTGCAAGGCAATCAAAACCAATTGAAATGCTTTTAGTTTAAATGATGCGTTAATTATAACACTTAAAGCAATTAGCCGCAAATATATGTAACTAAGAGAAACTAACAGCTGTTAAAGCTATTAGCAGAGACATATGTTATTGTAGGTGTTCTTTACTGTTGAACTTAAACTTTAAATAAACAATTTGCTCGCGTTTTGCTTGTTGAATTCAATTCCTTGAATTTTAAATTATTGAATATTATTATATATGTATATATTATAATATCTTTATCCATTAAATTATTTCAATTACTCAAAAAGAAATACCTAAACATTTCAAATATTTTGAATTGAAAAGCTTTATTGCTATGACTTTGTTACAATTGCTACTGTTACGAGTACTTTCTTTGTTCCAACACCCAACACACCCTTTTTTTTTGAACACAATTGCAAATTTCATAACTTTATTAATAGATTTGTCCATTGTCTGGCTTAATCGAGCCGCATTCAGGCGCGACAAAAACAAGAAAATAAAACTAAAGCCAAACCCATAATTGAGGCTACCGGTGTTCAAAGTTGTTGCGGTTGTTGTTGTTGCTGTTTTTGTTGTTCTTGTCGTTGTTGTTGTTGCTGTTGCTGGCACAAAATCCCCAGGAGTCAAACCAAAGAAATTGCAATTAATGAAAATTCGAATAACAAGACAAAGGGGGGCGGGGCAATAGTAGAGCAGATATTGAGTTTTTTGGGAATGAAATTATGCAAACAGCAGGTGTTTCATTTCTGTTGCTACTGTTGTTGCTGTTGTTGTTGCTCCTGTTCTTTTGTGTTTTTTTTTTCAGGTGTTATTGACTCATTTGGCTGCTTGATGACTTTTCACTGCAGTCGCCAATTTAGGGTCATTAGCAGGTGTTTTGTCGTCTTGCCATTGTTATTTGGCCGCTCTTGAAAACCCGCTGCGACTCAAAGTTTATTAAGGGCAGCACTGAAAAGATGCCGCCTGCTGCCAAAATGAGTTGGCCAAAAAAAGAGTAGAAAATTTAATTAACTGCTAAATTAAATACGCTTTGCGTTTGGCCACAAGAATCACAACAAGAAAGCGCCAATTTCCGATTATGCCAAAACCCCACCATCCCCTCGACAATCCCACCGTGCACAGTGGTAACATGGCAATGGCGATGGCCCCAAGCCACCCGCAACGGTGCGTCCAGTGTTGTGCTTGTGGTTGCTGTCTCTCTTGTTATTGTTGTTGGCTGTTGGCCTTTTTCCAAGTGGTGTTGCTGTTGTTCTTGTTGTTGTTGATGCGTCGGAAGTTGTCGCCCGCAGTCAACAAACCATAACGCACAACAAACGGTACTTTCAGAACTGCAGAACATTTAACGCCTCTTTTCCTGCCAGTTGTGTTGTTGCTGTTGCTGTTGTTGCTGTTGTTCTTGCATATTAAATTGTTAAAAAATTCATTAAAAATGTGCGTCGTTGAGCGCTCAACAAATTAGCCAAAGCCAAAAAGAAAGAAGCAACAATCCAACACTCTAACAAATATATATTCATAAGCTTGGAACCAAAATAAAAAAAAAAAAACAGAAATGTCTGCGGCTTTTGTGGGCGGCCATAAAAGATATATAAAAATAGAACTGCATAATTTCTAAATGGAAAAGCTAACGAATAGCACAGACAGCTATCCATTTGCTTGGCATTTTTATGAGCTAACATTAATTGTTCAGCAAATTAAATAACGCAAAAAGTTGAGAGTAATAACAAATGTTTATTAATAATCACTTGAATGTTAAGTAATTTTAAAGAAACTCATTTCAAGTTCTTAGCCACATTTATGACTATTTTAAGACAAATTATTATTTTAGAATTATTATATTATATTTATATATTATTATAATTATCATAGAATGCTCGCTGAATCTCAATCTCTCTCTCTTTCTGACTCTCCCTCTCTCTCCCTCTCTCTCCCTCTCTCTCTCTCTAGCGTCGAAGTTCAACTATACATAGTAGAGCTGCATGGTTTAGTAATTGATACTATCGATTGGTTTTCTGCTATCGATAACTTCTAAATAAACTTTTATAAGCATTTACAATTAGTTAAAAGTTTGCTCAGCATTGCTGGAAGATTAAACAATATATAAATAATATAAGTAAATATTTAATATTAATAATGAACATGTTGCCTATCGATAGTTATAAACTGGCACTATCGATATAATCATATGTACATATATAATTAATAGTAGTTAGTAGTAGTAGTAGTTTAAAATATGATGCTTACTTATCGATTATGCACAATCGATTATCGATAAACAACAAAGGAAAAGCTTTGACATAATCGATAAGCGATTAAATAGTTATTATTCTTTTATAACAGAACTATATTTATATAATTAATAGATTTCTGTTCACTTCAAGCTCTTAGAATGCATCGCATATGTAACTCGCGCTCATTTCGTAAGCTTGTTAGCCTCATTTTGTTAATAGTCTTCGCTTTGGCCTGCTATTGGTCCCATTACCCAATCAGTGCATTTAATCGATCATAACTATTTCTAGTTTATCGATAATCGTGCAACGGATAAGCCAGAATAGAAAACAGTCGTTTTTCAATTTCCTAGCCATAAGCTGTCAATTTTATGGCCAAAAACGGCGCTTGCCTTTATGAGTTTCAACACCCAAAAAACGCGCGCGATATATTCTCCACACTCCCCTCTACCCGCCCTCTCCAATGCCATTTCCTCCCCGTTGATGGGGGGGGCACGCAAACACAGCGATGCACTAAAAGAAAATTTATGTTGATGATTTTGTGTGGCCTCCGTCGCGATGTGGCCCATGTTCGGGATGGGGAGGGGGGCCAGGACAGCCGAGAGCCGCAAGCGCATGCAGACAGAGTCAAATTGGAGTTGAAGGCAGACAATGCCGGCCACAAGTTGCAGCAACAGACGCGGCAACATCGACTGCGGTCATCGCACTGCCCACCCAAAAAGGCGGCACTAAATTGCCCAAATGCCGTTAGAACAATAATTGCGCACACACCAACACACACACACACACACACAACATAGGAGAGTGTGTGCAGGGCAGGGGAAGCGGGCTTCATTGATTGCTAAGCGCAGATAGAAGCGTTGCCAATTTATTGAGTTGTAAAATTTCAAGTGGGCCGCACGAGACTGACGATGAGCAGCGCCAAGGCAAGGAGACAGCGGGAAGAGGGGAGCGTGGGGTCAGCAGGGGAGGGCAACATATTAAAAATAAATAAATTAAAAAATACTAACACACGCTGCCCCGCCAAACGTCTAAAGCTCATTAGTTCTGGCAGAGGCTCCAGTTCTTCAGCTTCAATCCCAATCCCAGTCTCAGTCTCAGTCTAAGTCCCAGTTCCCGGCCAGGTCCAGACTAATTGCCCACATAAATAAGATGAATTCACACGAAAATTTCTAGCTCGGCTGCTGCTGCTTGGGACAGTGACGAATGCCGCTTCCTTATTGCAAGGTCAGTTTGTCCTCTATCTTCCTGCCCACCTCCTTCTCTTGCACAGCCTCCTTCTGCTCCTGCGTCGCATTGTCGTGTGCATTGATTGATGCAGTGCCAGCTGCCGTTAGAGTGCAGACTGTGGCGCGCACTTCACACCAAATTGGCTTCTAATCTGCAAATGGTCAGCCCAAAAATGGCCAAAACAACCTTAACAATTTTTGTCAATAATCGTAAATTAATGAAATGCAACAACGCTGCCACACGCCGTGTAAAAGCAAATGCCGCCAACAATTGTCGATGCAGTGGAGATGCCTATTCGCCTACTGAATACCCTTACAGATGTGGAGAGATATAGATATAGATATAGATATAGATATAGATATAGATATAGATATAGATATAGATATAGATATAGATATAGATATAGATATAGATATAGATATAGATATAGATATAGATATAGATATAGATATAGATATAGATATAGATATAGATATAGATATAGATATAGATATAGATATAGATATAGATATAGATATAGATATAGATATAGATATAGATATAGATATAGATATAGATATAGATATAGATATAGATATAGATATAGATATAGATATAGATATAGATATAGATATAGATATAGATATAGATATAGATATAGATATAGATATAAATATAGATATAGATATAGATATAGATATAGATATAGATATAGATATAGATATAGATATAGATATAGATATAGATATAGATATAGATATAGATATAGATATAGATATAGATATAGATATAGATATAGATATAGATATAGATATAGATATAGATATAGATATAGATATAGATATAGATATAGATATAGATATAGATATAGATATAGATATAGATATAGATATAGATATAGATATAGATATAGATATAGATATAGATATAGATATAGATATAGATATAGATATAGATATAGATATAGATATAGATATAGATATAGATATAGATATAGATATAGATATAGATATAGATATAGATATAGATATAGATATAGATATAGATATAGATATAGATATAGATATAGATATAGATATAGATATAGATATAGATATAGATATAGATATAGATATAGATATAGATATAGATATAGATATAGATATAGATATAGATATAGATATAGATATAGATATAGATATAGATATAGATATAGATATAGATATAGATATAGATATAGATATAGATATAGATATAGATATAGATATAGATATAGATATAGATATAGATATAGATATAGATATAGATATAGATATAGATATAGATATAGATATAGATATAGATATAGATATAGATATAGATATAGATATAGATATAGATATAGATATAGATATAGATATAGATATAGATATAGATATAGATATAGATATAGATATAGATATAGATATAGATATAGATATAGATATAGATATAGATATAGATATAGATATAGATATAGATATAGATATAGATATAGATATAGATATAGATATAGATATAGATATAGATATAGATATAGATATAGATATAGATATAGATATAGATATAGATATAGATATAGATATAGATATAGATATAGATATAGATATAGATATAGATATAGATATAGATATAGATATAGATATACTGTTATACTGTTATACTGTTACACTAACTGTTATACCAAGCTGTTATACACTTCCTCAGTGAGTGTATTATAACAGCAATAACAACAACTTTTAAAGCCATATTTATGGGTCCTTAACATTGGCATTGTTATTGTTATCGTGGTTTGTTGTCGCCGTTGTTATTGTTGTTGTTATTACTGTTGATTTTATTGTTGTTGCCATTTCATTTGTTCTTTTGGCGGTTTGTGTTGCCATTTTTGGTAATTTGTTAAATGAACATTCAACTAGCCAAAAATGCTGGTGGACTTGTGGCGACCTGCAACAGCTTTAAGTGTCATTAAATAATTAAAATATTTTCAACAAATGCACAAAGGAATTTTAACGACTCAATAAATGACACTTAAAAGCAGAAATGAAGAAAGACAGAGCGAGAGAGAGAAAGAAACATAATAAGAGTACAAGTAAATGGCAAAAAGGCTAAGCAACAATCAGAAACTGGAAATTGTGCATAGACTTGGGAAGGGAAATGATTTGAATGCTGGCCTGGCCAACGGTAGTTGTTGGCAGTTGGGACTCATCGTTTGGATGTGATTAACTTAAGTACACAAGACATAAATATTTAAACGCTTGCAGCTCGAGCGAAAGCTTGTTGCAGAAGGGGGCAGAGTGGCCAGAGGGGCAGCAACATCGCACAGTGGCAGCAAAATGTCAGCAGCGCGTCAGTCAACAAACCCCATCCACAATAGACAACGACACTGTTGTTGGTAATGGCCAACTAACGCTGCCACAAGATGCGGCAAGCAGCAGACGAGCAGCAGGAATCAAAAGCTGCAGCCTGTTGTGGCAACATTAAGCATCAAATTGCTCGCTTGCAACGGTTAACTCAACACAACTGAAGGCGTTTCATGCTGGGCACTTTTTGCTATAATGCTAAGAACAAAAAGAAATAGAAGAGAGATCTGTGCAACAGAGTCTTGACCACCTTGTGGCAAGTGTGGCCAGCAGGGCCCATTGGCTGGCCGATTGTGGCACCTTGTTGATCAATAATTGCCACACGACAGCTAAATGGGCTTTAATGCCATGTTTGCGACGCGTCGCGCAACCAAGGAAATGCAAATCAAATTCTAATGATGTTGTAATACAGACACCACAGACACAGACACAGACACAGACACAGACACTGGCACAGGCACCGTGCCACAAACCATGCCACAATCATGTCGATAGCGCTTGGGACACTGCCCAGGCACGCAAATATTGCTCAGCTAAGAGCAACAACAACAAAAAAATTATATTATTAGAATTGAACATGCAATCTGACAAGTGTTTTGGCCAAACATTTCCTGGTTGCATCCAGGCGAACAACAACAACAGCCAACTGACCAAGCTAATTGCCACAGCATAAGCATTCTATGACTCTCTCTCTCTCTCTCTCTCTCTCTCTCTCTCTACAGTTCTATTGCAATGACCATCATTGCGATTTATGATTGCGTTTCCTGTGACTCTCTGCACAACTTTAGCTTCAGCTTCCAGTTCAATTTGCTGACGCCAGCCCAAAAATGTTGCAATGTTGCAAGGTTGTTTGCCGTTGCTGTTGCCGTTGCTGCTGCCACTGCTGTTGCCATTGGCCCATCAATACAACGGAAATGCATTTGTCGTCTGCAGTACCCAGTAATCGCATGAATATTCGCTTGAGTATGAGTGTGAATATATGTATTCATACGGCTACTCATTAATATTCCACACTTCTCTCTTTAACTACTTCTATGTCTTTCTTTGGCACTGTCATCGACCACATTGACGAACCTTCTAATAAGGTATTAATCACTTTTGACAAACACACATTCTTGCCCGGTTATTGAACGTCGTTGTTGCATTTTAATATACATATGTATATACACAATCACGATTGTTATCAGTTGACTGCCGTAAATACTCATGACTATTCTTTATTTATGTCATAGAATTCCATTTTATGCTCACTTTATGTAACTAAAGGTAGTCAGCACATTTATGCAGTGTACTTTTAATATAAAGCTGCTTTAAACAATCTAAATACTTCATATTAAGCTAATAATTACTCAAAAGTTAGCTCTTATTTAGAAGAGAGCGATATCATTGAAAAGCAGCTAGTTTAAACAGATATATTGAAGTGTAATCCAGCAAAACTAGCAACGTTGCTTTCACACTGTCAAATGCAACTTAAAAGCTGCTTAAAATTAATCATTTTATATGTTATTTGTAAGCAAACAATCTGAGCTTCTAAATAAAATTGAAATCAAGCACGCTGAGCTTTCAAAGCTTAGCAACAAATGCGATAAACTTTTGCAGCTGCTCCTGTAAAGTTACCTGCAGGCAATCAAACAGAGCTTTTAAAATATATAATCAACAGCATAAAATGAGCTTTAACTCAGCAGCTAGAAAATAATCAACTTGAGCTGCATAGAAACTTACTTAGAAACAATTAAATAAATGTAAAACGCCTTTAAAGCACCTGCTAAGCTAACAGTCGGAGCTTTCAAAGCAGCTTGAGCTTTATAAGCTGCTTAGAAAGTACAATCAACTAGAACGTGTAAGCAATCGACATTTGACAGCTTTAAATGCAACTTAAAACACATACAAACTTGGCTCTCAAAGCAGCTCAAAAACAATCAACTTTAGCTAATCCCAACTTTAACTTGAAGCGTTGTCTCAACCTTTTCACGACGACGTCGATGATGATGACAAATGCACGGCAATGATGCAACTGATGCTAAAATAAACCAATGAATGGCAGTTGTTGCACCTGCCGACTGCAAAGGTCAGCGGGCGCGTGCTGATGAAGTCGAAAGTTGACGTGACCCGTTGGACAATAGCAACAACAGCAACAACAACAACAACAGCAACAACGACATCAAGTGAAAACTTCAACTGTTGACTGTAGCTAAAGCAGATGATTAATCAACTTATGCATATGACAAATCCACATCAGCCATGGGAAGAGGTTTGAGTTTGGGTCTCTGTTTGGGTATTGCTCGATTCCAAGCTCTGCTGTGAGAGCGGGCCACAATGTCAAATGCTGACCGTGGCCAGCAATTGACGACGACTTCGAGTGCCCACTTTGACACACTCAAGCGGGCTACGTGCGGCTGGAACATGCCGCTTGCAGCTTGTTGCAGATGCCAGCACAGAGATAGCCACACACTGCCATACAATTTCAATACAATATTTGAAATAATTGGCTACAAATCGTCATTACATTGTTGCTGCTGTTGCTTGGACTACAGCTCGCTGGGTAGTGAGGAGCGGGGGACGGGGGAGGGACTTGTAACTGCAAGTCCTAGGCCACAAATTGCAGTTGGAAAACTGCCACAATCGAAGACACATTTTGTTGCCGCTGCCGTTTGCAGCGACTGCCTGACCTACGACACCATCATGTGCGCCAGTCCCCATCCCCATCGCAGTCTCAGTCGCAGTCTCAGTCTCAGTTCGAATGCAAGTCCAAGTCCGAGTCCCAGTTCAGTTGCATAGTCAGGCATTCTGCCCCACTCACTGCCCCACTTCGCTCCCTTTCCCCCAAAATTGGCCGCTTGTCAAGTTTTGTGGCGAGTGAAACTTGAAATTACTATTGATACTGATAGCAACTGCAACTGCAACTGCAACTTTAGTTTGCTGATGCCTCCTCTGCCCCCCCCTGGCCTGGCCTGCTAACATGGCTGGCATTTGCTTTTAATCTGTGCGCCTTAATGCGTTACGGTAAATATTTTTGCTGTTAAGATCAAAGCTGGCCATCAAAAGGTTTCGCTGCTGTTGTCTATTGTCTGCCATTATTTGGCTAATTGAGCTGCGTTTGGGTCAGCGTATTGGCCAGCTTGCTGCCAATTAGCAGGCAACCTACACTCCCTTAATGCCTCCTCGTACCCCTCGCTTCCCTCGTTTCCCCCTGCCTCATAATGTCTCTGCATGCCACAAGGTGCAGAGAACTCAATCATCGACAGTGGCCAAAATGCAATTGCTGCATTTAATGCGCAAAACGTGAGCCCAATTTACATGGCGACAACAACAACAAACTAAAGGCAAGACAAATACAAATACAACAACTGCAACAAAGTAACTAACTATCAGCTAACAACAACAATAAAGTCAACCTTCATTTGCGATCCAATTCTCAATGCATTTCACACATTTTACTGCATGACTCAGTTTTATTGAAGATTTATTACATTGGCCAACGAAAACTCGCACAATTCATTAGCCATTGCAAGACTTCTCGAGATGAGCACGTGAGCAAATGTAAAACATAGTTAGAGATGGCACAGACTCGTGCTATCATTACAGGTGAATGTGAGAGGATTTCGTTCTATTCATTCACTGAGAGCATTTAAGAACATCAAGTTTATAACTATTTTTATTTGTTGCGCTGCGAAACAATTCTACACTGAGAGAAATCAGTTGTGGCTCTGTGTAACAGCTGCAATCATCTTATTTGGAATCTGTGCCAGAGATATATTAACTTTGGAATAACACAGAAAGCAGCATAGAACGAGTCGATTGGATCCCTTTCGTCTATCTGAATGCACTCTTCGATCTGAGGAACTAGAAGAGTTAGAGATAACATATTTGGCACGTAGGTTCTTATAAAACAAATGCTGAACAGCAAACATTTAAATGAGCTGCCAAACACAATCGAATTGAGAGAGAAACATAATTAAGTTTAAAATGTTTAATATTAAATAATTGTTAAATAAATAACAAACTGCAAGCAATAAATTTACTTAACAAACTGCTACTCAATTTAGACGAATTTTCTGGCAGTGTACAAGCAAAGTATTTGCAACATATCGTGAGGCAAGTTGCGTGTCACGCGTCCATATCAATACCAGACTTTAGTTACTTCGCTTGCATCGCTTGCTGTGATAGGTCACGTGTTCAGTGTTTTTTGTCTTTTGCTTTTTGTTTTTTTGTGTATTTCGTGTGGCACTCAAGCAAAATATCAGCAATTGAACTATAGACATTTTGGCCAAATGCAGTAAGCAGCCAAAATGCCGCGCTCTTTTTGTTTGCGCTCATTGGCGCAAGAGAGGGGGATTGCCTGGACGCAGCTGGAGGGGAGCGGGAAAGTTGCTTTCATGATTTTTTTTTTTTTTGGCGCATCTTACACAAAGTTGCACTAAATGTCAAATGCAAATGCAAAAGCCACGCGGGTTGCCCATTGAAGTTTGCCACCTGTTAAATGGCTAAAAGTAACTTTCAGGTTTTCCACTACTTCAGCTTCTCCTTCTCCAACTCCCTGCTCCATCTCCCTGCGCCAGCTTCATCTCTCTCAGTTATTGCTGTAGGCACAAGTACCTGTACCTGTTGTAGAGTTGGCTTGACAGTCATAATTAATACGCTTAAGTTGGCTTACTTAATTTCAATTTGCACGTCGCTGACAAATTTCTCCACCCTGTCGGCTTCATTAAAAACCCATTAGACCTCACTTGGCCATTAGAAACTTCTTCGCCGAGACTGCAACACTTTTCAGCCAACAAATTATGTCCACAGGTATTAGCCATGTTGGGGCATCTTCTACCAAGCCGAACGCTCAACTTTAAAAGTTTTTGTTTTTGGCCAACAATTGGATTTGCTCCTCCCCCCTCTTGTCTGATTTTGCTCTTCGCCATTTTCTTCTAAGCAACTTGCGTGGGAAATGCCGTCGATCGGTCACGATCAACAATCAACAATCAGCGATCAACGTTCTGCAATCTGCAATCTGTGATCTGTGATCTGTGATCAAAGGAGCCAAGACACAAACCAAACTGAAAGTACATGCAAATGCAAAGCTGATGATGTTTATCGTTTTGTTGCATTTGTTCGTTTGTTTGTTTGGCTTTTCCTGGCGTTTCCTTCTGGCCTTTCATGTGATTTGCCACTTGACAAATGAGCTGACTGCCACATGTGCAATTTAAGAGACGACTCTTCTGCCACAGCAACAACAATTTGTGAGCCCAATTTTCGCTCAACTCGACAAAACAATAGACTATAGATACCGAGCATAGACTACTTATAGAGCATAGAGCATAGAGCGAGCTGCTTCCCCTTTGCCTGACAATTTGGCCTGACAATTTGTGCATTGATTTGGAAAATGGCTGTGCACAACAAATGACCAAGAGAAATAGAGCGCACACACATATATGTATGTATATATATATGTGTAGATACATGCATCTGTACATTTGCTTATGTATTCATATGAAAATGATATGGAAAAACTCTGGAAAACTCTCAATGCTCAACAGAGAAAATTGTATTGCAAAACAACACAAAGGAAAATTGCACTGAAATTGGTGCTATCAACAAGAGCAACTTGCAGAACAAAACGAACCATAAGAACAGAGAGCAGAGGCCAAAAAATGTATGTAAAAAGAAGTACACGAATAGCAGTTACCCTGTAAATTAGATAGTAGAGTCAATCACAAACATAAAGTAAATATTTTATTAAATTAAATAAATAAATATGAAGTAAAAACAATTACACAACTAACAGATACCCTGTAAATTAGCTGAGAGAGTCCTCAAATCAACTCATAAATATATAGAACATATTTAATTAAATAACTATATTAACTAATCAACTTTAAGCAAAGCATTAACTTTAGTAAATCGTAAATATGAGTGAAAAGAATTATACAAGTTGCACATACCCTGGAAATTAGATGGGAGTGTCCTTAAATGAACTCATAAATATGTAGACAATAATTAATTAACTAACTATATTAATTTATCAACTTTAAGCAAAGCATTAACTTTAGTAAATCGTAAATATAAGTAAGAAGAATTTCACGTGCTGCAGATACCCCGTAAATTATACTAGAGAATATACTTACAAATATTTACTAATTATTTCATAAACTACTTTAATTATTTACAAAAAGATATAAGCTTTAGTTTAACTCTGCTAAATTGCATTTCATATTTTGTTATAAATACTTTAATAATAATTTATCTCAACTTATTTACATCAATTGAGCATACCTCTTGCCGACCTTTTATGCATACAGGGTATTCAAAAAAATAGAATTTGTTACCCTATAACCTGACCTTCATTGCCGTTTGCTACTAACATTTAAAATTTGTTTGTGCATTCATTTTTGTTGCTGTTGTTGTTGTTGTTCTCATTGTTGTTCTTATTCGATTTCAACATAAAACGTGCCAAGTTTTTTGGTGCAAGATTGTTTTTGTTAAGCTGTTGGCACGTTCAACAAATTTAATACAGTTCAACAGAGATGAGGCATGAATAGACAAAGATGTCGTTCATCACCTAGCTGCTCCCCCCTTAAATTCGCGATTGCCGGTCACAGCTGTCGGTTGACTTTCTGTTTATCAGCGCAGCTGGCTGATAACAGAGGAAAAGGGGAGAGCGGGGGGACCGGCACGAGGAGGACGGGTGAAAGGAAAGGAGGGGAAACAAGAGCAGAGGGATAAGCTGAGCTGATAGAGTGCCGCATGCGATTTTCATTTAGTTGAGTTTACGAAATTGAAAGCGAAACATTTGAACGCGAAAATGTTTGGCTTATTGAAACTGCTGTTCTTTGTGTTGCTGTGGCTAATTGGTTTGAGCCAAGGGCGTTCCAGTGTTGCGCGCGATTGGCATGAGGTAAATGAAAGAGAACTAACTGTATATATATATATCTATGTATGCATATATATATATATATATATATATATCTTTGTATACTTGTTTTCACCGACAGACACCGGAGCCAGATCCCACAATCTTTGAGAACAAATCGCTCTTTGACCTGGAGCTACAACTGAATGACATAGAGTCCATATGATTGAAGTGCGCTTAGTATAAGATGTTTCAAACTCTGTATGCCAATAGCTCTGACCCAGTTGAAACAACAGTAGTTGTTGTTGATTAAACAATTAAAATTAATTTGTTTATATTTAGTCAGTTCGGTCTAAAATCGAAATGTGTAGATTGCACCTGCTCCCCAGTTGGGTCGACTGTTGCCAAAGGGTCCGCCAATGTGCTGTGAGTACTGTCCGGTGGCATCGATGGAGTGACGGCCATTGTTACTCTGCCACACGGGCACACGTCCATTGACACTCAAGTCAACGCCCTGCCTGGGACTGCCACCTCCCTGCACTTGCCACTGCCGACGCACACGCTGCAGCTGCTCTTGTCTGAGCTGCAGAGTTGACAGGAAGACAGAAGGATTTACACTGCTAAACAAACTTCAGCTGTGCAGTGCACTGCACTTACCAGTTGTGGCAACTCATCAGCTGTCCAACCAGGTTGGGCATAGGCCAAAACTCCAGCAACCAGGCCAAGAAATACTAAACTGTAAGAAACTTGCATTTTGTGGTTAAGTTTGTTAACTTTGTTGATCAACTTAATGTGACTGATGCGTAGCTGAGGCTGCATTTAAAATTTATAAGTCTGTTGCTCCGTTATCTGCAATTTAATTAGCTGCAGGCTGGGGATGCCCACCTATAGATACTCTGTGTTTCACAAGTAGATCCCCGCCGCCATAAAGTAAAGTTGATAAGCAAATATAACGCTCAGAGAACGAGGCCAACTGTGAGTCCCCCAATTGAATGATATGGCCGGAAAGTATTCGTAATCAGGTCTTAATTATGTGTTGAATAAATATTTAAATAAATTTATTTAGGAATTCTAATATAAAGATTATGTTTAAATGCAACTGATTTTAGATAAAATAATAATATAATATAAATAAAATAATATAAAGATTACATTCAAAGTCAGCTGATGTGTCATAAAATAAAGTTTAGTTTCAGATTTCTTAATATATATATCTATATATATATATGAAATAATGAAAAAAATGTATTAATAATATAATATTGGGTAGTCGAAAAAGTCTTTTCGTATTTCTAAACAAATTTCAACAAATTTTTTTTTATATTTATAATGAACTTTATTAAACAAAATATATATCATTTTGTTCGAGCATCCTTTGCCATTTTTCCGCTAGAGACATTATTCCATCAGTGTAAAACTTTATTTGGTTTCTTGGCGAAAAACTGCGACAAGTAATTTTCAAAAGCTTCTCTTAAAGCCAACTTTACTCCGTTAAGGGAGGTCTGCATTGACCGAAACAAATGGTAGTCCGATGGTGCAAGGTCAGGGCTATATGGTGAATGCATCTGAACTTCGCTGCCAAGCTCTCCCAGTTTTTGCCGAGTCATCAAAGATGTGTGCAGTCTAACGTTGTCCTGATGGAAGACGAAGCCCTTTTTGTTGATCAGTTCAGGCCGTTTTTTTTTCGATTGCTTGCTTCAATCTCATCAGTTGTTGACAGTTAAGTGTAGAATCAATCGTTCGACCAGGCTGGAGCAGCTCATAGTGGAGGATTTCTTTCCAATCCCACCAAACACTCAGCATAACCTTTCGATTGGTAGCACTGGAGATAGACGACTCCAACATCTATTGACAAAATACGAAAAGACTTTTTCGACTACTCTAAAATAATATAATAATATAAGTAATATTATATTATATTAAAATATATAATGATAAATATATTAATAATAAATATAATAATAATATAATATAAATAATATAACCAATATACATATATAATACATATTAATAATAAATATATATTTATTATATTATATTATTATATTATATTGTTATATTATTTATATTATATTATTATTATATTTTTAATTCATCATTTATTTATTAATTTATATATATATATATTATATTATATTTAAGTATTCAATGATTAGTATTATCTGCATAATGTGAATATGTGGAACAACCATTCTACTTCTTCACTTTAATTAATTATAGCAAATTCAAAATATAACCAGTCTAGATAGACAGCACCTCTTTAGAGAAAATATACTTAAATCAATGGCCAGCTAAACGGAAGACTTCAGCTCAATTGATTGGCAACAAATTGATGCCAATTAATGCTAAAAAAAAACAACGTTCAATTAAATATTCTTCCTTTTCTAAATATGAATCATATTTTAGCAATTCGAAATGGCAACGCCTACAATTTAGGCATGGCCTGCGAATCTGCTGCTTTCATACACATTCTACACATATTAAATAATTTGCTAAACAAGCATTTATTTATAAACATTTTGGGGCTAGTCTGCGACATGATAGATTTTCATTGTCGACTCTCTTGACAGTTTACGCAATAAATCCAATTAAGAACATCAAGTAAAAAAAAATAAACACAAGATATTTTGTTGCGGCAGGTTTCGTTAAGCGGCGACGTGTGTGCTTAATTTGTTATTACCAACAAGTATTAGCCAAAGCGATACAATCATAAGAGCCATGTACAATTAGCCAAAATGCAAGCTCATCTCAGCAAACGGATTTTGTTAGCCGTAAAGCTGGCTGTCACTTTGAATCTGTCCCTTAGTTCCGGGGTAGATGAACGTAGCGTTGTTCAAGGATATAAACCCAAGTTAGATTTTAACACTAGATATAACTAATAATTTATGATGGCTGTAATTGTTCAGTTGGTCGATTATAAACTCCATTTGATTGCAATTAGATAAAATATTTTTATTGAAATACATAGTTTAGATGCCCAAAATATTGTTGTAGATATAACTTTAAGAATGATTCAAGCTTGTTGCTTAAAACCTAAATCTGTAGGTACCGCCAGCACCCCATGAGGGCTCCGAATTTCCATAGGGACCACCATAATGCTGGCCATAATGGCCGCCCACATCGAACTCATGTCGCTTGTTGTCGCTGGTCCAAACGGGAACTTGGGCCTCCACTCTGAAGTCGCGGCCACTCTTGTCGCTGTTGTAGCCACCATCCAATTGGAAGCGTTGCTCCTCTGGATAAGGATTGGGATAGGCCAGCACGGCGCCAATGAGGCAGCAGACCAAGGCAACGATTGTGAACTGCATGTTGTAGGTAAGTGAATGTAGAGCTAAAGCTGAACTGTTTAACTGATGATTGACAGACAGCTAGCCCACTGCTTTTATAGTCCGACACAAGGCACAGCCTGCAAGCATCGAGTTCATCGGAAAAAATCACCGAATAGAGCGCAGTCTTATCAACCAAGTGCTTCCCCCGGGTGATTCCTGCTGTTTGTCTTGCCTCTTGGCTCAGTCTCAGCTGTGGCTTTTGTTTGGCTTCTATTAAAATAATATTTTTCTGCTTTTACTCGACAATTGCAAATTCGGCAATTTCCTATTTTCCATTTATGCTCTTTTATGCCATTGTCTGCACATTAAAATATATTGGAAAATTCTATTGACCATAAGCAGAAAGAATTGTCTGCTTTATGCGACTTAAAGTTGTCACAGATTCAGATTTTAATTCCACAAAACTGTTTAGTATACAATATTTGCATACAAAAAAAACATACACTTGTCATATTGTGTATACCCTGTACTTAAAAATGCAGTCAAAAGGGTTGTCTGTACTTTATATTTCTATATTTATATTGAGTTATGGTTATATTCAGAAGACATCAACTCAGTATATAATTAGAAATATATGGGTTAACTGAACTTTTGAACTGACTACAGGGCATCTGTTAGTTGTGCACTTTCAAATGGACCAGCTATTCGTTTAATTTGCCATTCATTGATTTATGAGCATTTGTGGCTTCTCTGAAAACAATTTCAGCTTTTCGTGTTGATTTCAATTTTTGCGCTATTTTTGTATTTTTTGTCCCTGGTTGTTGCCTTTGGCGCTTATCAGCAGTTGATAAAGCTGAAGTATGAATAAAATATTAAATAAAATAAATATTGTGAGTTTTGTTATTAATGCGAGTAAACATGAAACATGAAACAGTCGAACAACAGACATCATTCGCAACACATCGAACAACAAAGAGAAAGAGAGAGTGAAAAATGCGGTTTCAATTCATGTGCATTAATATTATAGCCATGTTATTGGCCCTGTTGTGCTTGTGCTGGGTAAGTGGGGGTGTGCATTGACAAGGGAAGTCCGGTGACATACACATACACATTATTGTTATGACTGTTTGCATGTTGTACAGGTGCAACAAAGTACAGCACAGTGGGATGACACACACCTTGGCTCGGATGGCACAAATGCACCCACTAAGGAGCGATTTCCTGTATGGGATGATGCACGTGGCGAATGGACTGACCAGGATAATTAATCTACAAATCTGTTGCCATACTCGTTACATTGTCTTGCAAATAGTAAATAAACATGGCAGTACTAGTTTGTTATTGTTAATGTAGTCTGAATTTCAGCTGGGAATCTAATTATTTATGGCTACAGGCTTTGCAATGCTAATCACAATGTAATATAATATATATGTATATTTTATATATCTATATATATATTATATATATTTATACCCTGTGCCCATTAAAAATGGGCAAAAAAAGGTATAATAATTTTGAGGCATCTCCGACCCTATAAAGTATATATATTCTTAATCAGTATCAATAGCCGAGTCGATTGAGCCATGTCCGTCTGTCTGTCCGTCTGTCCGTCCGTCCGTCTGTCCGTCTGTCTGTATGAACGCGTCGATCTCAGCAACTATAAGAGCTAGAGACACAAAATTTGGCATGAAGGTTCCTGTATACCCTCTCCAGATCGAGTTTATGTTAGATTTTCGATATCTTTCCCCCCACCCCCGCAATTCAAGAAAACGTATTATGGCCACATTTCTCAACGTAGGCACTTCTAACTTAACACGTGCGTTAAGAATGATATATAGAAGGAACGCTGAAAGTTTCATCAAGATCGGTTTGTAAATAAGACAGATAATCAGCAATAAAATTTATTTTTCCACGGAATCGTTGAGCAGCAGGCAGCACATGTGTGCGAGCGAGACAGCGAACGACTGTGATACATGCGTCTGCTTACCATGTGTGCTTATTTGTGCGAGCGAGATAGCGAACTACTACGACACAAGCATAAGTAAATTAAGTGTCGTAACACTCAGCTTTTGATTGAATATGATATATGACAAACATATGTGAAAGCTTGCTGATATAAGCAAGAAATAAGCAGAAATCATATGCTAAATGAGAGTTTCAAAAGAGTATTCTTTAATAAACACCTGCTATGTTCTTACTTCTATTATAATCAAAACACTTAATTTAGAAAACTGCACAGGGTTTTATACTGTCGCGCGCGCTCGACTGATCCGCTTGTTCTATAACTCTTATAGTGCACTCACTCTACAGTTGCGTATATTCATTTATTTTGTATTGCATAATTTTAGGCCAGAGCCTTAATAGCTGCCAGTGTTAAAAATATATTTATTTGTTATTTAATGCATTTATAAATTATTGAACAGTTGATTTTAGTTAACTACAATGTGACAATTTTAAGACTTTAAGGCGAAACCGGTTTGAATGTGACATTCGTCTGACTTAATTTATGTGCATATTACATGCCTTCCAGTTTTTTTCTAATTTTAAATATATAAATATAAGCAGAATTAAACTATATATATGTAGAATGTTTATTAAATGTAACAGTGTAATTGAATATTAATGTGAAATATATAATGAAGATGAGCAGCATCCAATTTTCGTCAACAGCTTTCAATCCTTCGTAGACAACTTTCGCTAACAACTTGACTCAGCTTTACAACTTTTCGACGACGTTTTTCTACTCCAGCTTGCGACTTCTTTCTTCAGCTTTTACGACTTCAGCTTGTGCATTCAACTTGTACACTCTGCTGCGACTTCTAAAACTCTTCTGCGACTTCTTTTCTCCACTGCGACATTTACACTCTGCTGCTACTTCTCAACTCTGACGATCTCCTCGTTCGACTCCTCTTCTTCTATATCTCGCGTTGCCATCCAGTTACGCTGCTACTTGTTGAGGTTAGGCGTTGCCACTTAGTTATACTGCTACTCTTCGTTACATATATATATATTTACTTTATCTGTATTATATCTTATTATTTGAATTTTCTTTTCGATAAAAATCGATGAGTTTTCTTACTCATGGCATAGGTTACCTTGCAAATTGGTCCCATGACTGTGACTGTGGCACATGACATGTCAAAAATCAATTGCACACAGTTCAATGCACCTCGACAAGGAGTGCGTGTCGACTCATGATAATTGCGGCCGTTACATGAGGCGGTAACGGGAACTATGTGTACTCAAAGCACCCAACTTTGTAGAGTGAAATACAAAACAATGCAAAAAGAAATACTTAAGCAAAGTTGCTCAACTACGCAATACCGTGTATATAGATATATTTAACATATATAACTATACTATGGATGAGGTTGGATTTTGCAAAACTAAATTGTGATTAACCTACTTTAATTAATAAAATGCTAGACAAAAAAAAGGCTAAGTAGACATACTCTAGTTGAGTTATCAGCTATAATCCAAGGGCTGAGCTTTGCAACAGTGAATTATACTACGCCCTATTGCGATACCTATTGCAGGGTATGCCAACACGACAGACACTTAATAAAATGAAAAAGCTCCAACGAAATTGATCTCCCCTCACCCGAGCCTGCCACAAAATGGCAATCCTTATGACTCGTGGCAAATAAAGCGCCCATCAATGCGGCAATTAACGGTTACAGTTGCTGGCCGAGATTGTGGCAATGGAAATCAGCGGGGTCTCCTTCTTTTTTTTTTTTGGGGTAGTGCCAGGTTTTGACACGCTTCCAAGTGCTTTTGCTAAGCGCTATCAATTCGATTTGGGCGAGGCACGCAAAGAGGCGGCACCACAGACGCTTGGGGGCAAAGGTAAGGGCAACGTTAAGGGCAACAGTAAGACTAAGCGTAAGGGGAAGCAAGGCAAACCAGGGCAGCAACTGTGCGCAAACTTTGCCGCATTGTGGTGCAGTGCATCATTGTGGCAATTTCGACCAAAATCGAATCGTGTTGTCCTAACTCCTGCGGCCTAATTGCGTTAATTTTACTTGGATTACAATTCACATTGTCGAATTGTTTTCCCACCAGCCACGCCCCCTTGCCGGGTTTTGTGCTAAAGGGAAGCGCGGTGGGGGCCTTGCATGTTTGGCGGCACTTTTGATGCCTGGGGCGGGCTCTCCTGGCACCGCTTGTGCATGTCGACGACATAATTGTTTGCCTTACAATTTACACAAATTATCCCAAGCAGCGGCGTCGCCTTTGAGTTCTTGCTGTGACAAGTGCAACAACCCCCAAGACGAGGGTTGTCATTCCTCAATCCCTTTCCCCGCCCCCCCAACCATCAGAAGAGCGGTTCATTGACATAAACCAAGTGGCAACTTGATTTGTAATCTTACACTGCAGCAAACAAATTCAAAATGATCTTTAGGTGGACAGTGTATTGTTGCCCAGGGATGCTCCATCTCCAGCCTCGGCTTGATGCTTCACAAACACATCCAACATGTCACCCTCCTCCAGAAATAACGAGTCGGCCGTCTCCATATCATTGATCTTATCTCCATCGAATGAGAGAAACGTCAACTCCTTGGCCAAGCCCATTTGAGAGCAATATGCATCCTTCAGCTTGCCCAGCGGCATGATGCGTCTAATGCGAAATGGCACCACGCCACGACCCACCGATTGCATCTTCAAGGTTATATGTGGCGAAATCTGTGCGACTTCAATTTCTGACATTCTGTCAACAAGTATATTTAGCAGTTGATAATAATAAATTTAAAACGAACTGAGATTTCGTCTAACTTCTAATTCAAATAACCACGTGGCCTACTTTTATTTCGATTTTAGGTGGCCACATCATCGTCATCATCATCAGAGTGTCCACGGCAAGTTGGAACTAAGTTGAGCACTCCGATAAGATATCGTCCATTCACAATACTCCCGGCATGAATTACTTATCTTAAATAAAGTCTCAACAGCCAGACAAGCCGCCAATCAGATTGTACAGTAGTTAAAAGCAAGCTAAAGGCATTGGAAGTTGATATAACGAACTCTATGAACTGTTTAAGGTGTATCAATTATTTATTTAAGAAAATCTTCAATTAATCAATTTCAAAAAATAATTCAAATGTTTCTAAAGTCGTATTTATATTTACACAAACTTGTTAAAGACACGTTTGTTCTAAAGACGCTGTACTGTACATGCACAATATATATAAAACTGAATGAAGCAAGTTGTATGAGCAGAGAGATCAGATAGTGAGAACAAATCATATGAAACTGTATGTCATGCTCCGAATTAACCGTTTCTAATATAGAGAATATATTGTAGTTATGTTAAGAAAGATTGGTATGCTAACAATTAATGTACTTAATAAGCCAATAGTAAATAAATAAATATATCGAACAAGCAGATCAGTTGAGCGGTCGCGACAGTAGAATACCCTGTAGCAGTAGAGACTGCTAGAGACATAGCTACAGAGTTATGGAAAATTATTTATTTATTACTTATTTCTTCATTTAATTTATATTTATTTATTCATTTATTTATTTATTTAATTATTTATTTATTAATTCATTTCTTTATTTATTTATTTGTTTATTTATTTATTTATTTCTTTATTTATTTATTTATTCATTTTATATTTATTTATTTTTTATTTGTTTATTTATTTATTAATTTTATATTTGTTTATTTTTTATTTCTTGATTTGTTTATTTAATTATTTATTTAGCTCTTTATTTATTCCTTTATTTATCTATTTATACCCTGTTTTTTATTTCTTTATTAATTTAGTTATTTATTTGTTTATTGATTTATTTATTTATTTACTTATTTATATATGTATTTATTTATTTATTTATATATTTATTTGTTTATTAATTTAGTTATTTATTTGTTTATTGATTTATTTATTTATTTACTTATTTCTATATTTATTTATTTATTTATTTATTTATTTACTTATTTATTTATTTATTTATTTATTTATTTATTTATTTATTTATTTATTTATTTATTTATTTATTTATTTATTTATTTATTTATTTATTTATTTATTTATTTATTTATTTATTTATTTATTTATTTATTTATTTATTTATTTATTTATTTTTTTTATTTTTTTATTTTTTTATTTATTTATTTATTTATATATTTATTTATTTATTTAGCATAAAGGGTTGACTCTAATCTGATGACGAGCAGTCTATGTCTGTTTGTATGTGTATGTGCAATGTACAATGTTCAATGGGATTATGTATATACAAAGGTATTATGTATGTGCACATATGTAGAGATATATATTTAAATATATATATGCATACAAACTTGCGTATACATCTACGTATATATATTATAGTTTTCATTTAATTTACACATGCATAAGTATATATCTAAATCTGTCTCGCTCTCACTGATAGGATTGTTTTACAAGAGAATTCTTTGAATGCGTAATAAATGTACGTACGTACGTTCAGAGGAACTGATAGATAAATTTATATGCATACATTATTAGAACTGTCACGCCTCTTTCTAGCAGTGAGATACTTTCTGCACAGAGTTAATATATACCTGGTACAGGGTATAATTACTGTAACTAACTCAATGAACAAGAGTTCAAAAAAACATTTAAAGTTATATTTTATGATTACAAACTGATATACGACAAGCCCAGTTCAAGAGGTGCTAATAAACAATTTGTAAATGTATTTACTCAAACTACAACACCTATAGATAGTGCCGTCTACCGAACTTGTAACTTGTATACATACATAAGTATGTATGTCTCGCATCTCAAATTCGCTTTACGCCTCACTGTGCCTCTATCATTTATTTATACATCTTTATCTATATATGTATATACCTATATATGTACACACATATAAACATAACCCAGCGATAGCTGGACACCGTTTTGGACTATCGTCAGTTGATTTTCGACGAGCGCAAAGAGCGGTTCGTCTTACTCGATGAGCTTGGGGAATTAATTAATATTTTAGTCATTCGGCTGATAAATAATCAAGAAATTGTTGTTGTGCTCGATTGCAGTTTGGCAATATGAAGTGCCTGGCAATATTTGGTGTGATTGTGGCGATATTTGGTGCCTTCGTTGGATACGGTTATCTAGTGTTCACGGATTTAACACGTCCGCTACCCAAGCCCGAGTACAAAGACAACACATATTGGGGACGTGGAGATGGCAAAAACTATGTGGCCGATGAGAAAATCTATGATTTCAAACTGAATGTACCCCAGGCGGAGATTGATGACCTGCGTCAACAGTTGAATCGCACTTTGAAGCTTACCGAACCCCTGGATGGCATTGCCTTTCAATACGGCTTCAATAGCAATGCTCTGCAACAATTTGTGGATTACTGGCGTGAAAAGTATCTAACCAAGTGGAATCAACGTCAGGATTATTTCAACACCTTGAAGCAGTACACCACTGAGATTCAAGGGTAAGTTAATGGCCAACTTGAGTGGACATTAAACTGAGCTAATGTCAACTTTCTCTTTCGCTCTTTCAGCTTGAAGATTCATTTCATACATGAGCGTGTGTCTAAGGAGGTGGCTGCCAAGAAGCACGTCTATCCACTGCTGCTGCTACATGGCTGGCCAGGCTCAGTCCGTGAGTTCTATGAACTGATTCCCATGCTGCGCAATGATCAAAACACCAGTGATTATGCCTTTGAGGTGGTTGCACCCTCACTTGTTGGCTTCGGTTGGTCTGAAGTAAGTAACTAAGTGAATGTTTAATTAATATTGATTGATTGACAACTGTTCTATTTCCCTAGGCTGCCACACGACCTGGTTTCAATCCAGCCGAAATGGCCACCGTGATGCGTAATCTAATGTTGAGACTGGGACACAAAAAGTTCCTCGTTCAAGGCGGAGATTGGGGCAGCATTATTGGCAGCAACCTGGCCACACTTTATCCGGAGAACGCTTTGGGTTATCATTCCAATATGTGTGTTTTAAGCACACCCTTGGCCATCCTCAAGAGCATTTATGTCAGCTATTATCCGGAGAAGGTGCTGTATTCGCGCATGTTCTACGATCATCACGTGCAAATCGGAGAGAAATATATGAGACTGCTTAAGGAGACCGGATACTTCCATATACAGGCCACCAAGCCAGACACCGTTGGTGCCGCTCTCAATTCCAGTCCAGTCGGCTTGGCAGCATACATATTGGAAAAGTTCCAGACTTGTACTGGGCCCTCGCTAGAGCAGGATTTCGGAGCCATGGTTACCGTCTATGGTCTGGAGGCTGTGCTCGACAATCTAATGGTCTATTACCTCAACAATGCAGCCACCACAGCTGGACGTTTCTATGCGGAGAGCATGACCAAAGAATATCGTAATATGCAGTTAGAGCGTGTACAGACGTCCGTTCCCATGGGTTGTGCTCGCTTCCGCAATGATCTGCCCCCCGCCTCGGACTGGGCACTGAGTGACAAGTTTACCAATATAAAGCACAGCATGTATTTCCAACACGGTGGACACTTTGCCGCCATGGAAATGCCAGCCATGTTATACAATGATTTCACGGCATTTGTACAAAAGATTGGCCTGCAAGGTGAATAAATTGTTTAATTTTGTCTCTCTAAGGGTTTTTATTTAATTTTTTAATAATAAAAAAATACGAAATCAACAATATAAGATTTAGGTATTTTAATGTTGTGGGTTTTAAAAATATAAAAATAGCCATTTCAATTGCAATGACTAGTTATAATTAAAACAAACACAAAGCGATCGGTAAAGAAGATATACTTTGGAATTTGTGCTTGAACCGCGCGCGTTTCTGATTATTAGAACATTGCAAATTATACAACACTGCATATCGCTGACTTGCAATATGAATTATATTATCAGTAATTGTGTTAACAGCGTTTCGGCTTTTGCCCGATATGACAAAGCTTCGGTACATAGTATGTACATATGTTTGTTTTATATTTCATAATAGTATCTGTGCCTCAATTTCAAGTTTATCAATTGCTCCGCTGCTGCGTCATGCTTGGAATGCCAGAATTGGCTACGTCTGCCAGAGATGATAGATTCAATTAAAAATATTGCAAGTACTTAATGACATGTGTGTATTCATAAATCAAATTAAATATGCCTTTGTATATGTATTTGTGTGTACTTATGAATTAGATGATTGACTTTATTTTGTATATATTTATTTGTAATTTAATTTTATGATTATCATTTAAGCTTTGACTCACGCGTGACTGCGAAAAGGATCACGTACCACCCCTGAGTGAAATGTGTATGCCATATATACATATATGCATATGTATGCGAGTCTATAGGCATGCTCAAACACCGTATCATATTTGTTGTTGTTTGTTTACAGCGCAATTAGACTCTCTCGCTTTGGCTCTCTCTAATATGCGTGCGGGACCGGTCTCTGACACCATCTGACACAATAGCGCTCTCTCTCTCGCGCCTGGTATAAAGAGAACTGCGACGGCGTCGATCAGTTTACTTGGAAAGCTGAAACCGTACGGTTGGGTGGCGCTAATTTGTGCTTAGTCCGTTTAGTGGTCTAAATAATCACTGTTAACACAAGCAAGTCTTTTGCAAAGAGAATAATTGCACAATGCCATCTGCAGCGACAACTTCAGTGCGCATTCTGATCGGTGCCTTGACCGCAATTTTGGCGGTGAGCATCAAGAATTATCGTGATTTATCTGCGCCTGGCAAGCGTCCTGATTTGGATAGCAATGAGTATTGGGGACCACATCTGAAGGAGTCATATAAGGAGAACAATGCGGTGCTGGCCTATGACATAAGTGTTGCCCCTGAGGTAAGTAGGTAGCAGCCATGAACTTTTGCGCTGCCCTCGAAACTCGTTTGCCCAACAACTGCGCATATTAATTATTTGGTAATCCCCTCCCGCCGTTAGCTCATTGCCGACCTGAAGACCCAACTGGATCGTCCGCTGAAATTGCAGGAGCCGCTGGAAGGTGTGGGCTTTGAATACGGTTTCAATACCAAAGAGTTGCAGAAAGTGGTGAAATACTGGCGTGACAATTATCTGAACAAATGGAATGATCGGGAGCAGTTCCTCAAGAAATACAAGCACTTCCAGACTGAAGTTCAGGGGTAAGTTCAACACACATAATACGGAGCTTATTGACACTATTTCCTGCAATACTTTATTGTAGTCCGAAACATTTTATGCATGCAAGGGTCGCCCTCCAAATTAAATCAACTAATTCATTTACATTCATTTTTCAGCCTGAAAATTCATTTTATTCATGTAAAACCCACGAAAGCGGAGGGTAAAAAGGTTGTTCCATTGCTATTAATGCACGGCTGGCCTGGATCAGTGCGTGAATTTTACGAAATTCTTCCCCTGCTAACAACCGGCAATGATAAGAGCGATTACGTCTTTGAGGTGATAGCGCCCAGTTTGCCAGGTTATGGCTGGTCTCAGGTAAGTTTCAACTGAATTGTATTTATATTTTGGGATCCTCCAGTTCTCCTTTTATTCCATAGAGCGCCTCGAGACCCGGCCTTGGCGCTGCTCAGGTGTCTGTGGTCATGCGCAATCTGATGCTGCGTCTTGGATTCAGCAAGTTCCTGATTCAGGGCGGCGATTGGGGCAGCATTATTGGCAGCAATCTGGCCGCACTCTTCCCGGAGAATGTGCTCGGCTACCACTCCAACATGTGTGGCAACGGTAGCCCCATTGCCAACATTCGATTGCTGTTGTCTTCATTCTTGCCCAGATTCTATATTGACAGTCAGTATGCGCACTTCTACAAGGGTGTGGGCCATGTATTCAAGTCCATTCTTATGGAGGAAATGGGTTATGCTCACATACAAGCCACCAAGCCAGATACCATTGGCAGTGCTCTGGCACATAATCCAGTTGGTCTTGCCGCTTACATACTCGAAAAGTTCTCAACATGGACAAATGAAGAGTACAAAACATTACAGGATGGCGGTCTGACCAAGCGTTTTAGCTATGATCAGCTGCTGGACAACATAATGGTTTATTATGTAACCAATTCGATAACCACTTCCGTTCGTTTGTATGCCGAGACTATGAACAGCACCCAAATAGGACTAAACATTGATACTGTGCCTATTCAGGCACCCGCCGGATGTGCCCGTTTCCTACATGAAATAATGCACGTACCGGATTCTGTGCTGGCCAATAAGTTCCCCAATCTGATACAGAGCACCCACTATAATGAGGGTGGACACTTCCCAGCCTTCGAAGTGCCACAGCAGCTCTACGAGGACTTTGCGGCCTATGTGAAGAAGGCACTTGCCTAGTTTTGATAAGTTTGCATTAAATTAAATGTTGTGTTTTCATTGAATCGGCAGGTATTAAGGTATTAAATAAAGATATTCTTTACATTTTCTTAAAAAAAGATAAAAGAAATTCAATATAATTAATGTTATAGTTGGGATTGTTTATTTATTGGTTGACTGAACTGTAAGACGAAGCGATCAATTGGATAGTAAACAAACAGCGTGCAATGTTCAGAAAGCGTATACAGAATACCAATCAGGGCTAACATCCACACACACAAAAGCACTTATGTATGTACATACACATGTACATGTATACATAGGTACAATGAATAGTATGTATTCAAAGCTCAATGTTTCATAATACATTTTGCTTCGATATACGTGACAATTATATTCGCTATTATATACATTATATTTGCTATTTAGTGATTTATTCTAAAGTCCATTTGAAATAAGTTCTAAACTAGTAAGAGTTCAGAATGTCATTTCGTTTTCAAATGAAATAATTAAATGCGGGCAAAGTATGCATAGACTAATTCAGAATACATACAAACATACATATATTATGTGAAAGTATAGTATTAGTAGCAATTGGTAACACCTCAAATTTTACTGATATTTATTTAGCCCTGTTTTAGCAAATGAATCTCGCTTCAGGCCAAAACAACCATTTGACCCAACAAACAGCTGCGTTGCAAATTATCCGCTATTAAGAAACTAATCAATTACCCAACACGCAAAGCTTTTGGCGCAAGCACAGCTCTGAAAAGCTCTCGGCACAGCATGATCTCATGCGAGCATAGGCGAATTGGCAAAGCTCCTATCGATTGCCGATTGTCAAGCTGGAGTTGATAGTTAATGGAACTTACGATTCCGGGCGACATTTGTTAGCGTAGTTAAACAAACAAAAAGCGCTTATCATCATGTGTGTGTGTGTGTGTGAAGTTTAACGACCAGACAGACGATTGACAGCAGAAACAATAGCAACAACAGCAACCACAACAACACGACTGCAATCTCAGCAAAATGCTATGTAGATTAGATGTTAGTTGGGCAGTCAGTGTGACGAGAACCTTTGAGTTGGAAAGTACTACGATTTGTCGAATATGTCGCCCACAACACGACTTCTGGTGCTGCTCTTGGCCCTTGGCGGTGGCATGGTCTATAAGCGGCTAAATCAACTGTGGGGCGATTTACCAGCGCCCACATTGGATGACCAGCAATGGTGGGGCGATGAGGCATCTCCGAAAGACTATGCCGCCTATTTGGCCAACAGTTCTGAGGTGGTGGGCAATCGTCTATTGTACCCAGAGTCGGTAAGTTAGCAGTTAATTTAATCTCAACCATATCTATTAACTTGAACTTAATACTTCTAGACCATTGAAGATCTGAGAAAGCAACTAAATCGCACGCTACGCCTTACACCTCCACTTGAAGGTGTTGCCTTTGAGTATGGATTTAACACGGATTATCTAAAGGAACTGGTGGAATATTGGCGCGATGATTACTTGCCGCGTTGGCGTGAGCGTGAAGTGTTCCTTTGGCAATTCAATCACTTTACCACAGAAATTCAGGGGTGAGTGCGAGTGATAACAGCTTATCTCCATTTTGAGTCCAACGATAATGAGTTTCTTTTTAGTCTACGCATGCACTTTCTACACTTGTTGGTCTACGATGAGAACAAGGTGGGCAAGCAACACTATCCGGTGCTGTTGCTTCATGGCTGGCCGGGATCGGTGCGTGAGTTCTACGACTTTATACACATGCTACATCAAACCCATTTGGATGATAAGAACAAGTACATTTTCAATGTGATAGTGCCCAGTTTACCGGGCTATGGATGGTCACAGGTATGCACATTGAAATAACTGACAGGCATATTCAATAGTTTATAATGTTTTTCACATTTTAGGGCACCTCTCGTCCAGGTTTGGGCCCGGCTCAGATGGCCGTCATGTTGCGCAACCTGATGTTGCGCTTGGGTTACGATAAGTTCTTCGTTCAGGGCGGCGATTGGGGATCCATATTGGGTTCACACTTGGCCACACTTTATCCAGAGAATGTGCTGGGTTATCACTCGAACATGTGCAACAATCTAAGCCCAAGATCGCAAGTGAAAGGAATATTGGCTGGTCTTATGCCTAGTTTCTTTGTGCCCAGCGACTTTAAGGATTTCTTCTTTCCCAAATCGAGTGAGTTCAGCTATTTGATCGAGGAAAGCGGCTACTTCCATCTGCAGGCCACCAAACCGGACACCATTGGCTCTGCGCTAACCGATAATCCCGTCGGTCTCGCTGCCTACATTCTCGAAAAGTTCTCCACCTGGACAAATGCCAGCTATCGCTCTCTGCCCGATGGAGGCCTCACGCAGCGCTACAAGTTGGATGCCCTGTTCGACAATGTGATGATTTACTATTTGACCAACTCGATAACTACATCGCAGCGTCTCTATGCGGAAGCCTACACCAAGGAGCAGCGTGAACTGAAGCTGGAACGTGTGCCCACGTCTGTGCCGACGGGCTGTGCTCGGTTTAAGGGCGATATCATGCAGTTCCTGGACATTCAGCTGCAGGATAAGTTCAAGAATCTAATTCACAGCACCTACTACAAGAGAGGCGGTCACTTTGCCGCCCTTGAGGTGCCCAAGGTGCTGTATAAGGATTTCATCGAGTTCGTTAAGAAAGTTGAGCGCAAGTTTAATATTAAAACGTTGTAAGTGAATTGCGAATAAAATTTGAATATGTTATATATTGCAAACAATACGTTTATCGAATGCTATCGATACTCTGACTTATTGAGCGATTGTCATTTGATCCTGCCGATTTTACGATTGGCCAGTGTTGCCAGTGCACCAAAGCTTAAATGAAAGGGGGGAGGAAAGATAAAGCAACAGCTTGGCAAGCGAACAGTCGCAAAAGAAATCATACAAAGAGCAGTGAGAATAATCATTTCATAAAGTAAACTAGGTAAGTGTGGGCAACGTAGGCGTCGAAGTTTATTGTTGTCAGAATCGCCACACGCAAAATATATTAAATATCTATATATATATTTTTACAGCCATTTTGTGAGGAGCAGTTCGGTTGCCACACACACACATTGAAATAAACAAATTCTTGAAAACTATAAGAGCACAGCTGCAAAAGTGTAACATTAGTTTTAGTTCATAGACTTTAGCTTTGCATTTAAACAAAAGAACGTCCAGAATGACCGATCTAAAGCAGACAGTATCATTAACCAGCGCCAACTCAGAGAATATGTCGCGCCATCAAATGTTGGAATGGGTTAACAACATGGTTAATGGCCATTTCAAAAAAATCGAAGAGCTGTGCTCTGGTAAGTATTAACATAGGTCAAAGTCATCATATAAGTTGCAAAATCTCTCTCTCTCTCTCTCTCTCTTTCAACAGGTGTCGCATATTGTCAAATGATGGAAATGATTTTTCCAAATTGTATCAATATAAAGCGAGTTAAAATGTCGGCAAAGTTGGAGCACGAGTGCTTTCATAACATGAAGTTGTTCCAAGGTGCCCTCACACGTCTCAAGCTCGACAAAACAATTCCAGTAGATCGCTTGATAAAAGGTCGATTCCAAGACAACTTTGAGTTCTTACAGTGGTTCAAGAAGTTCTTCGACTCGCAGGCTCCTGGTCTGGAGAATATCAAAGCAGCTGCCAATGCAGTCCAGCCCAAGCCCATCAAGCCACGTGGCATAATACCCAAGGATGAATCTACATGTGTCTTAAGATCCACCATGGAAGAGCTTAGCCAAAAAACTGCAAACGTCATAGGGACGCGAGATAGAGCATATGAAAAGCTACGCCAGATCGAGATACTACTAACAGATACCATCAATAGAGATGAGCATGTGGCGTTCTGCAATCGGATCTGTGAGGTTCTATATAAAACCGAACCGGATGAGAATGTCGTCGATAGACAAGAAGTTCTGGATTTGCCTATTGGTGATGATATGAATATGGGAATGTATTAAAGATTTTAGTGCCTGTTGTATTATTCGGAAATAAATATAAATGAATTAATAAATGTTTCAATCGTTTGGATCGGGACTGCAGTCTTCAGAGCTGGATCCTGAATAGTCGCCCACCAAGCTCACAGGCCTCTCCATCGCTGGTGTCGTCTGTTTTCGCTTGATGCCCAAATCCTGCACCTGCAGCTGTGTATTTAAGGCCTTTTGTCGCTTTAAGCCACCGAATGTTGTAGTCGTGGCACCCGGCAAAGCTGGCCGCATAAGCAGCTCAAGTCGCTGCTCAGATTCACGTTCAATGGCCGATCTCGTTTGCAGTTTCATTAGCGCTGCCATTTCTCTGTCCTGCTCGGATTCTGGTAGCAATGCTATATCCAAACTGCTCTTGGCTAGCAGTTGGCGATCGAGTTCCTGTTGGCCTTTGATCTCCTTCTTTTGTTGACGAAATTCCGCACGAAGCCGACAGTTGGCCACGTAGCTATCATCCCAGACACTTTGATTACGCTCGACAAGCTTCTGCAGCACTGGCTTAGCATCCGCGGCAGCCTTTACGTCTTTTGCCTGATGCTCCAGCTTGTACATGGCATCATCGAAGAGGCGTTTCTGCACCTCTTTGGTTTCTGGTACCACCTGCTCATTCTGCAGCGGATCCCATCGGTTTTCCTGCCGTCGAGCCCCAGACAGTATCACATAGTCCAGATTTCCTGGATCAGTTTGTATCTCAAAGTGATTGTCGCACAAATGGCATTTCATGCGAAACTTGTAAATGGGTGTCGTGTAGTACATGCCCACCTTGGTCTTCTCTGCATTGTAGCGTACTCCCATGCCAATGTGATTCTTGCAGCCGTCACACCAAATGTTATAGGGCATCTCAAATCGGATGATGATGATGCCCAGATGGATTTTGCGTGCACGCTCGCGCAACGCATGTGTACCGCGAAATTTATTGAGTCCGCCCTTCTTTGGATCATAGTCGGGCGGATAATATTTGTTTTGACCTTTACGTTCACCCATCTTAAGAGTAAATTACAAATTCTTCAAAGATTCCAAATTGTTTACACACTGCCAATGCACACTGGCGCCATCTGTACCATCAGCTGATTCCAAACGTTTGCGCCGCTGTTATATCGATAGCTGGTGCAGTTTTATCGATATTATCCACCGCTCATTCCAAATATATTATTAGCGATGAGCGATATTTATTAGAAATATTCATGTTGAACAAATCGCATGTGACAGTTTGTGTTTAGAGGCTTTTTAACCCGTTTTTGCCACGTAAATTGAATTAAAGTTTTTCGAAAGGTAGCATTTGCAATCGCAAAAATGATCATCTACACAAATGAGGGCAATCCGCTCGGTCTGCAGCTGCTGATGCTGGCCAAATTTGCAAAGAAAACGGTCCAGATGCAGTTGGTTAACCTAAATGGTAAGTAGAGAAAAAAAAAGCTGTGGGCCGGCAACGTGCAACGGTGAATGTTGGTAAACTGATGCAATAACACTTTTTGTTGCAGACGCCAAGTACAAGGATTTGCTTGTGTTGCCCACAATTGAGTTGGACAACGGGTTGCGATTGTTCTCAGCCGCAGCAATTGCCAAATATTTGTTGGGCGACGAGGGTCAGCAGAGGGACGAGGTATGTTGCCCCCTTCAAGGTTAAACTAATTAAATCTAACGCACTCTCGCACGCACAGTGGCTGGAGTGGTCAACAACACTACTGGCGCCAGCACTTGCTCATTATATGGCTGTGGGACATCGTGCTGATCCAAATGCGTTGCCCGTGCTCAACAGTTTGGTGAAGAAGCTAAACGATTCCCTGAAGAACACACCCTATTTGGCAGGAGATAAACTAACGGCCGCTGATATTGCAGTGTGGTCCCTTTTGGCGCCAGATGGCACACTTAAGGGCGCACAAAACGTGGAGAATCTGCGCATCTGGTACGACAAGATTAAGGCACTGCCGGAGGTGCAGCAGGTGCTGAGTGAGCAGCCGCTTAAGGATCTTAGCTTTAATGCCCTGCAGCAGTCAAATCGTTACGGTGGCTTGCACCATGTGCCGCTCAAGCGTGCCAGCCTTGCAGATGCTGGCAATCTGCTGGCCGACGCTGGCTCCACTCTCGCAGACACCATTACAGATGAGGAAATCAACGCTGCACGCGCTGCTTTCACGTTCAACAAACCACAAGAGTTCGACGAACCACGCACTGTGCTGCCCAAAACGGGGGAGCGTAACGTGCTCATCACTTCAGCATTGCCGTATGTGAACAATGTGCCACATCTGGGTAACATCATTGGTTGTGTGCTTTCGGCTGATATCTTTGCTCGCTACTCGCGCAGCGTTGGCTACAACACGCTGTACATCTGTGGAACGGATGAGTATGGCACTGCGACGGAGAACAAGGCACTTGCCGAGAACTTAACGCCGCGTCAGATATGCGATAAGTACTTTGAGCTGCACAATGGCATCTACCGCTGGTTCGGCATTGGATTCGATTACTTCGGTCGCACCACTACCCAGGAGCAGACAGAGTGAGTTTGATTACGTCTTCACAAAGAGGATGAGCAACTAAATGATTCTGTTCTCTTCTCTTCTCTCTTTTACAGTATTGTACAAGAGGCTTTTAAGGATGTCTACAATAATGGATATATACTCACTGAGAGCGTGGAACAGTTGCTGTGCCAGAAATGCGATCGTTTCCTCGCTGATCGGTGAGAATTCATAATATATTCTCCGCATTTCCCATTAAAATCTAATTTTGCGCACTTCTAGCTTTGTGGAAGGTACTTGTCCACATCCTGGCTGTGGCTATGAGGATGCACGTGGCGATCAATGCGACAAGTGTGGCAAATTGGTGAATGCCACCGACTTGGTGCGTCCACGTTGCAAGGTGTGCAACAGCGCACCTGTACTGCGTTCCTCGGATCAACTGTTCCTGGATCTGCCCAAGGCTGAGCCGATGCTACGTGAATGGGTGGATCGTGTTGATAACGGCTGGACAAACAATGCACGTGTCATCACACGATCCTGGTTACGCGATGGTCTTAAGCCGCGCTGCATTACGCGCGATCTTAAATGGGGCATACCTGTGCCTCTCAAGAATTTCGAGAACAAGGTCTTTTACGTGTGGTTCGACGCACCTTTCGGCTACGTATCCATGACGAAACGCTATACCAAAGAGTATCTGCAGTGGTGGCAGCCCGCCAAGGGCACCGATGTGGAACTCTTCCAGTTTATGGCCAAGGACAATGTACCATTCCATGGGGTGGTGTGGCCAAGTATCCTGTTGGCCATTAACAAGGGCAGCACACTCGTTAGCCATTTAATGGCAACGGAATATCTCAACTATGAGGATGGCAAGTTTAGCAAGAGTCGCGGCATTGGCGTCTTTGGTAATGATGCACAGGAGACGGGCATTCCAGCGGATGTGTGGCGATTCTATTTGGCCTCGGCTCGCCCCGAAGGTCAAGACTCCAGCTTCAGTTGGAACGATCTGGCTGCACGCAACAACTCAGAGCTACTCAACAATCTGGGCAACTTTGTCAATCGTGCATTGGTCTTCTGTGAGAAGAACTTCAACAGCACTGTGCCGGAAATTGTGCTCACCGAGGATGAGCTTGTCCTGCTGGCACTAATCAATCGCGAGCTGCGTGGTTATACCAATTCCCTGGAGAAGGCCAAGCTGCGCGATGGTATTCGCCATTTGCTAGCAATTTCACGACATGGCAATGTCTACATGCAAACCCAACAGCCCTGGGTGCTGCTCAAGGGCAGCGAGGAGCAAAAGACCCGAGCTGCCACCATTATTGGTCTTTGCACCAACATTGCCTGTTTGCTGGCCAATCTGCTCTTCCCCTACATGCCAAGCACATCACGCACTATGTTCGAGCAGCTGAATGCCAAGCAGACGCCACTTAATGCCGAGTAAGTCCTAGCAACAAGCCTTCCCTGTGATTCGTTAACCTAGTTTAATTGTTTATAGCAAACCGATGGCAACGATATTGCTGCCCACTGGTCACAAGATCGGCAAACCGTCGCCGCTGTTCACCAAACTGGAGCAAGCCTTCATTGATGAACTAAAGAGCAAGTATGGCGGTACTCAGGACAGCAAGGCAGCAGCGTCACAGCAAGCAAGTGCAGCAGAACTTGAGGCAGCTGTTCAGGCACAGGCTGACAAGGTGCGTCAACTGAAGGCGAGCACAAAAGACAAGTCCGTGTGGCAACCAGAGATCAACAAATTGCTGGAGCTTAAGAAACAACTGGAAGCGGCACAGAAGACAGCCGGTGCCACAACTCCAGCAACAGCTGCACCAGCCGCACAGTCAGTGCAGGATCTGGAGAAGGCTGTGCAGGCACAGGGCGAGAAGGTTCGTCAGTTAAAGAGCAGCACCAAGGACAAGGCTGTTTGGCAGCCAGAGGTAAATGTGCTGCTCGATCTGAAAAAGAAACTGGAGACAGCCAAAGCAGCACCTGCTTCCGCAGCATCTCCAGCTTCCGCTCCAGCATCAGGCACAGCCGCACCAGACGCAAGCAAAGTTAAAGCATTAGAAGACAAGATAGCGGAGCAGGGCGAGAAGGTGCGCACCCTGAAGGCCAGTGGAGATGCCTCCGTTTGGAAACCAGAAGTTGATATTCTCTTGAGCCTGAAGAAGGAGCTGACTGCGTTGACGGGCGCACCAGCGGCTGGAGCGCAGGGCAAGAATAAGAAGAAGAAGTAAAACTCACTGCATGTAATTACAATATTTAAAGGTTGCAAACTTTTGTGGACAATTCTATTCATTTTCATTAAGTTATTTCGCGTTGCTTTTGCATTTAAACAAGTTTGGTATTTATTTGAGTAACAAGTATTGCTAATTTCTTTTAGTAATTTATTGAGTTTGTGAAAGAAATGAATAAATATTAAGTTGGTCAACAATAAATCTATTTTTTAACTCTATTTTCAACATCGTGTTTGCATTTGACGCTTTATTAAACACAAATTGTAGAATTTACAGCAATTTTTGCATGTTGGCTTCTATGTCCAACACAATTTATCTGAATAATTGATCGACCTATCGAGATGGCTTTCTTTTAACGGGGAATTTCATCTTTCCATTAATTCCAAGCTCGAATGAGTGTGACCAATACCGTACGAGTTAAATTAGGCTTATTAAAAAAAAATTGTTCTTTTTTTTGAACCTAATAATACAAATAAATACAAATAATAAAAAATTTCAAAATAACGTAAAAGTTTAACTTTTACATCGTGAAAAGATCAGCTTATCGATATTGTTGTAAGAGCGATAGATAAATTAAACAGCATAATGTAGATACATTATCTGAAAATAGTAAAAGAATTTGTCATTAAAGTTTGTTTTGTTTTGCAAGCAACAAAATATCGACAACTGAGTGTCATTCCACTATTACTTTGTGTTATGTATCGATATATCGATAATTGATCAAATGTATTAGAAAATGTAAGACGACGACCACGAATAGCAGTCTGTATTATTTTTTATTGTAATTTATTTTTGGCAAAAGTACATATGTTAAATGTTATTTAAATCAGAAAAACAATAACAAAACATGTGCAATTATCGATGGCAACTGAAAATGTCGTAAAAGACGAGTTCAACGTAACACAAATAATAAACAAAAGTATTGACCTGCGTGTCTGCAAAAAATTCGTCATCAGCTGGTTTCGAGTCGCGACTCGCGAGTCTCGAGCCTCGAGTCTTGAGTGGACGTAATTGCATTTGCAATTAATTGTGTGACGTGCGCGAGAGAGCGAGCAACAAAAACAGAAAACACATACAGAAAAAGTAACGTTGCTGCCCACTACGGGTTAAATAAGGTGAAATGTGAGAAATATTCAAAAACAAAATTAAATTTGCCTTAATAGAAAAGACCACGTCTTTGAACAAAGAACATATACACTCGCACGCACGCACACACACACTCATACATACATTTTCGCTTGTGATTTGAGCAATTTAGTCCATTGTTAATAATCAGCAGAAGCAGCAACACAAGCAGCAGCAGTTGCAGCTGACGCAGATGCGGACGCGTGTGCGCTGGATGCCACACTCATTAAATGTGTATGCATTACGGTGAAAATAAACACTCAGCTCCAAATCTCAAGGACACGACGCGTCGGCGACGTTGTCGTCGTCGTCGACATCGAGGCAGCGGCAACAAGTGTTTGTTAATTGTTATTGATTTTTAGTATCGTTTCTTTTTTTTTTTATTGCCTCTCTTCTCTATTTCGATTTGAAGCAATCGACAGAGTCACAAACGTCGCCATGGAGTCTGCGGACACACTCATGGAGGAGCAGAAGCTCATGGCCGAGGCAAAGTATCGACAATATATGACAAATATTGACAAAGCACTGCGCAATTTCGAATACTCCAGCGAGTGGGCGGATTTAATATCCGCCCTAGGCAAACTAAGCAAGGTACGTAATACTCTGATATAATTTTTATCTCAAACAATAATCATAAACTCGTCTCTAAAGGGATCCCTCGATCCCATACACCATGTCCGATAATGGGAACAGTTCAGACAACATTTACCCGCAGCTGTGATTCATACGTTATTTCGCTCTTATCGGAATTGTTTTCACAGACTTCGTAATTGGGACTTGTGGGACTTTTTTTTTTTTACTCATACATAGAGTATTGCCAATTGCTTCTAGAACCGCATACATGATTTAACTTTAATTTTACAAGTCAAGCTTAAATAATTAGCCCAACATGAAGTTGATCACGATAAGAGACACGTATAAACGTTCCATTAATTTATAAACATTTTCGCATATTAATCTGTATTTTATTTGGTTGCATTTTAACTCTTCTTGAACTTACTTTGCGATAGGCCATATCAAGTAATACCCAATACCAAGTCATACCGAGACGCTTGAAGATTGCCAAGCGTCTGGCTCAATGTATGCATCCCGCCCTGCCCTCGGGCGTTCATCTGAAGGCCCTTGAAACTTACTCGGTGATATTCAGCAAAACGGGACCGGAACGTCTGGCCCAAGAGTTCATCTATGGGTGAGTATTATAAATTTATTTAAATTTATTATACGTATATAATATGTACCTTATCTCTGTACCGTAATCCTCTAGCGCTGGACTGTTTCCGCTGCTGGGCTATGCTGCAATGAATGTGCGTCCCGCACTCTTGACCATCTATGAAACATACTTTGTGCCCTTGGGCGATAAGTTGAGGCCGGCCTTAAGTGGATTTCTCAGTGGAGTACTGCCTGGCTATGACTGTGGTCTGGATCACTTTGAGCGGATTAGTGCGCTGCTAAAGAATGTCTGCTTGGCGGTTAATCCAATGCACTTCTACACGGTGCTCTGGGAATCGGTGGCCAATAATGCGAGCATTCGTTTGCCAGCGATTACGTTTCTCCTGGAGCACTTCAACAAGCGCCTGGACATGCAGAAGCAAATCTATATTATGGGACACAATCGGGAGATCATGATGTCGGCGCTGTGCGCCTGTCTCAACGATTCCTTGATATTGGTGCAGCGTAATACGTTGGAGTTTCTGCTGCTTGGATTTCCAATGCATACCAAGCTGCTGGATGAGGAGCAGCTGGTGCTGTTGGTGACGAATGGCCTGAATACGATTCTGAGGCGTGACATGTCGCTCAATAGGCGACTCTTCTCGTGGCTGCTGGCCAGCGAGGTGACCAAGAATTCCCCTACCTATGATACGCTCTCACTGGACTCGGCATCCATTGATGGGCAGAAGGAGGTGGAACCCTACTTCGTAACGCATTCCAGACCCATACTAATCCGTGCATTGGTGAGCACGCTGCGTCTCAGTTTGGAATGCCAGCCCATGGACCTGAAGCCGTATCGCATAATGCTGTCGCTGTTGGACAAGGCGGAGATCGGTAGCGCCGTGCTGGACTTTGTGCTGCATGACATAATACGCGCCATGTACATATCCAGCAGCAATGCGGACGCGCTCAAATCGGCCAATCTGCTCTTTGCCACCTTTGATCCGGCCTACATCTGGAGCTACATGACCAACATGTTTGAGCGCGCCTGCCAGCAAGCGCCAAGCTCCTCCCAGTCCAATAGCGATGGCAAATTTGCCAGCATCGTTGGTTCCGGTGATCCGTGTGTCCTCGAGATCTGTGTCCTCACCGAATTCCTTCTGGAGACCATCTCCCTGGAAATGTATACGGAAACGACACGCGTCTATTTGCCCAAAGTATTCCTGGCCATCACTCAGCTGCTGTCGCTGCACATGGAACGCCTCGGCAGCGACGAGATCACCGCGGCTCTAAAGCTCTGCATGAAGATCGTTTCGCGTGTGCAGCCCATGATTACGTAAGCTCAATCTATATTCTTTAACCTTATATAAGATTCTCACTCTTACATTCTCTTCTCTGACCCTGCAGAAGTCCAATCAAGCTGAACAAACTGATTGAGCATAACGTCTCCGGCTCGGATGAGAAGATTGTCAATGCGAGCGGCAGCAGCAACAGCAATAACAACAGCAACACGATGGAGTCTGCCACACAGTCGAATGCTTTGGAGAAAAGTAAATCGGATTCGCGTCTGAATCAGTTTGGTGACCATTCATTGCAGAGTGGGGAACCGAATGACGAGGAGCTCATACGACGTTCGGCTTCCAATCAGAGCGTAGTCCGACACAGTCCCAAGAAGAAGGCCAAATCCTTTTCACGCCTCTCCGAACTAGACAAAGATGTAAGCAAGTGCGTTGGGAAATGTAGACTTATGTGCTAAAGCTTCCACTTTTAGATAAGCGCCTCTGATACGGGACAGCAATCTTCTTCAGATTTGGACACGCCGCGCAGCATTAAGAAGATCAAAGCCAAGGCTAAAGTGCCCTTTATACGCAGCAGTCCCAAGAAGACGAGACCCAAGGATATTGTATTGACACCCAATGCAACTACGACTAATGATATGCTCGACGATGCTGGCGAGGAGCCACCCAAGAGTGCACCACTCGAGCACTGCCAGGAGTTCCAGCTGGACGATGAACAGACGAAGGCAACACAGCAACGAGGATTCTCCATTCTAGAGAAATGTATACGACAATATGAGATCTTCTTTGAAGTCTATCTGGCTCGGCAGCTGCTCCAAATCGAAACTGCTGCCAGCGTTGTGGATTTAAGTTCAAGCAGCGACAAGTGCACAGTAAAAGTGCAACTGCAACGTTCCTCGAGTCACAGTTCTAGTCTGTTTATGGTAGAGCAAGTGCTGGAGCATAAATGCCCAGTGCGAGAGTCACAAATCGAACGTCTGTTTGGCCTGCTGCGTGTGGACATTGTGGCACGCTCCAAGCAGCTGCAACGTCTGCTCAATCTCTCGCTGCCCATAATTAGCGCCAGCGAAATAAGCAGCGACAGCGATGCCTCCGATGAGCCACAACGAAAGCTGCTCATCGATGGCCAAACACAGCGTAGTGTCCAACAGCTCTCGGAACTGCAACTAGGCTCAGCTCGGCGCTCAGCAATCAAACTGGCTGCCACGTTGCTAGTGGAGATGTCAACGTTTCCCAATTGCAACAAGAATATTGTGCTGGATAAAAGTGGTAAGAGAAGAGTCTTAAGTTCACACATTATTATCGTTTTATCAAGCATTAAGGGAAGTTGAGTTAGACTCCATTAGGTATATTTGTATTCTTGATCAGATCAGCGAGCTGAACCGTTGTAACCATGTCTCTCTGTTTCTATGCAAACTAGTCTATCAGCTATGCTGAGTAAGCTTAGTACGGAAGCGTCTCTTTGCTGCTGGCAGTACTTATATCGTAACTGACCGGATCTGGCTGATATATCCAATAACTCTATCAATCTTTAGTATGGACAGCAATCTCACAAGCTGCTTACTGAGTGATAATTTATGCATTCCCATTTAATTACCAGATACATTAACTTAATTTAACAATTACTTATTTCATTAAGGGAAGCAATCACTTAATGTCTTATCCTTCTTTTTCGTTCTTTACTAATTGAAACACTCTCTTGCAGAACCGGAACTTCCCAATTGGCTGAAAGTCCTTTGTCTGGTTGCCTGTTTTGCCCAGAGCGACAAGGAGCTGCAGGTGGCTGCCATTACCACGCTCTTTGATCTAATCAGGTAAGCAATTAATCCACAATTATTTCCATTGAATTCCAACTCATAAATCGTTCCCCTTCACAGTTTATTGCGTTCACAAATCGAGCATACCACAAGTCCAGGCGTAACGTTTGTGGTGATGCTGCCGTTGCTTAAATTTGGACACGTTAACTACATGGAGCAGCGGACACGTGTCTTCCAGCTGATCAGTTCCATACTGTGGGATTATCTGGGAACAGCAGGCATTGATCCGTCACAGATTGCGGCGCTGTTGCATCAACTGCACAGTTGCCTGGAGAGCGGTCTTGTGGAATCTGTAATTGGCAATCGCATGCATGCCCAGCACTTGCTCCAGGCCCAATCCCAATCCCAAAGCGGACTGGGCGCTGGCAATGCCTTGAGAAACTTCCAGCTGGAACGTGTGACGGATGCCCAACTCTTGTGTCCATCTCCTTGCATGGAGCGACTGCGAGAGAGTCAGGCACGCAGCTACAAGAAGTTCGAGCTGCTCTGGCATCTGGGCAGGGAAAAGCAGATGTCGCGTGGCTTCGAGAAGACGCTGCTCAAAGTGCTCGACACGTTGGCGCTACCACATTACATGTCCGAGCGTACCTTTGTCACCAATTGGCTGCAGGCATCGTTGTTGCGTGGAGATCTGGCACGATTAACCAAACCGCTGTACAAGATTCTACTCTCGGCCAGCTCGAAGCGTGTGGGAATTGTTCACATGCAGCAACTGTACCGGGAAGTCGCCGAGGCGGAACAATCCGCTTACGATGAGGCGCCGGCATTCGAGCGTGATGTGTATGCGATTAGCTCGGAGCAGGGCAATGTAAAGTATCATCACATGGAGGCTGTCAGCAGTGGAGCAAGCGTGGGCAGCGGGAAGAAGAAGAGCCCCATCAGGCATCTCCCCAAGAAGATCTTTGGAGTCACACTCAGCGGCGGCGGAAAATCCAACAAAACATCCAACTTTGTGAGCGATAAGACGCCTCTGGCCAGCGAAGCATTGCAGGATATCAATACCATTGGATTGATTATCAATCCGCTGGAGAATGCGAATGATTTCGATGATGAAACGGATCTGGAAGAGCCGCGCATTGAGCTGGTGTCCAGCGCTGGCAAAGATGCGCCTCAAACGCCGCTGGAGCAGAAACTGGCCAGCGCCATGGATGAGAGTGAAGCAGCGCAATCCCAGCCAGCCCCAGAGCCGGAACCCTCACTGCACTTCGACCAGGACATCACCGACAACTCGGAGAGCAGCGACTTTGAATCTGACTCAGAGCTGCGCGAGACGAGCATTGAAAAGGAGGACAGCCTCACGATCAGCTCAAGTGCAGGAGGCGGTGGCGCCAGTGATGATGTCAAGCGCTTTGTGGGCGACTGTGAGCGTGTTACAGAAGCATTGACGCAGCACGAGCGGATCAAGAGTAGGAAAACGTATCGTCTCACAAGGGAGAAGACGCCCGGAGATTCCAGTCTCAATGAGCCCGAAGAGCAGCAGACGGCGGACAATGAGCACGCATTGCCAGCAGATGAGTATTTCAATGAGACGGCAATTCTGCGGCCCCAGGACAAGAAGTTGGCCAAGGAGTTGAGGAAGCGAAAGAAACTCTTGACGAGCAGCGATAAGAAGCGTCTTAGCTGCATTTCCAAGACATCAACGGACAGCAATCATAGCAATCTGGCCGAGCAGCTGGAGGCGGAAACACACAGCGAGGAGGAGGCAGAAGGAGAGGGCAAGGATGCCAGCAACTCCAACAATACCATCAATGTGGAGGACAAGCGACGCAATCTTAGCCTGGAGACAAATAAACTGCAGCCGGATTGGCAAAAGACGCTGGAGAAGGGCAAACAGAATGTGGAAATCTTGCGGCAAAATGCGGCAGCAGCCGCAGCTGCAGCGGAGGAGCAACTGAGCATCCGTTCGTCAACCAAGAGCAACAGTTCCTTGGGCATTGGCACCTCCAGGCATACGGATGCAGCGCATCTCTATCACAACCATCTGTTGCTCTATCTGGCCATCTATGACACCAGACAGACGTTGTACGCTCTGCAGACGCTGCGCAACATCATCTGCTGTGATAAGCGAACGTTCCTTTGTCTATCCATCACAACATCCTTTACAAGTGGCAGCCTGAAGCAGCTGCTCATCCGCCATCGCAAGAGCATCTCCGGCAAGGGATTTGCCGGCAGCGTCAGTAACTCGGAGTACGCTCAGGGTTATCGTGGTTGCATGCATCTCGAGCTGTTGGTCACGTTGCTGCTCTTCTATGCTCGTGGTTACTTCCAGCGCGAGTCTTTGGATCCACAACGTCAGCCGCCAACGCTGCAGGATGTGGTTAACAATCGACGCATTCAATTGGAGAGCATTGAACTGTTGGCCCTCATCTGCACAGAGCTCATTGAGATCGTCAAGGGCATGGGCCGTGGCTTGGCCTGCTACATTGCGGATCTATTGGCAAGAGCAAAGCTGCAGAAGGTGATGCTGCACTGCCTCAACAGCTCGGTGTGCAACTATGGACGCAAGGCGACCCAGGCGGGAATCGGCAGCAGCTATGCCGAGCAGGTGCTCAGTTTCAATGATCCCCAGGATGATCAACTGCATGCCGATTGCTTTCAATTGCAGCTGCTGCGTCTGCTTCTGTCCGTGATACGACTGGAGCACGAGGTGCATCAGCTGCGTCATGATACGCCCAGCAATGCAGCTGGCGAGGATAACAATGCCTCGGGCAATGCGTCACCCACGCGCCTAGCCGAAGGTGCCGCTGCCAATGTCAAATACTTGCCCAATTGTCTGATCAGTCAACAGCCGATGTTCCTAGCCGCCGTGCTTGGTGCATTGCAGCAGGAGAAATTACGTCATTTGCATCGCAATTGGACGGATCTGGTTACCAGTTCCCTAAACTGCTTCAGCTTTGGCTCCTTGACCAACATCGTCATCAGTGTGGTGCATCAACTGTGCAATAATCTGGATCGCTTGGCCAGGCTAACGCTTCCCCAGCAACGGCACTTTCCTCCCGACTATGTCATCTCGCAGCTGGAGGCATTGACCATCCTCTGTCACTACTGCCTCCTGGACAACACTCAGCAGACGGCGCTGTCGCATCTGTTCAACCAGGCGTATCCACAGACAAGTTCTGCTGTCCAAAGCTCCAGCACTGGACAACTGCTCAATAGCATCGTTCACTCGTTCCTCTCGGCAAGTGAATCCACATCGACATCATCAGCTCCGAGGAATCCTCAGCTGCAGGCGGCACGCAATGCGGTGCTATCGCATCTGCCAAGGATCATGACCAGCGTGGCGGCCATTTGGGACAGTGAGCTGGGTCAACTGCGTCCGGTGCGACAGCAGTTGTTAGAGTTCCTCTCTCCGGTTTCACTGCATCATGGCTGCAATTTTCTGGCCGCGATTGCCGTCACCTGGCAACAACGTGGCTGCAACAACGGCAACAGCAACAGCAGCAACTCGAGTGCTTCCGGCGTCGCAGAGCAATTCCAGCGGAACTCCACGCTGCAGGCTTGCCCGGCACAGCTGAGCCTTGTCTCGCTCGTGTCCAGCATACGGGTAATGCCAATGGATTCGTTTGTGCAGACCCTCCATCAGGTGGTCAAATCACCGCCACCCATACACCGACCGCCGGCCCAGCTAAGCATTGAGGTGAGCGCCCTGGAGCTGTTCTATTTCTATATGAGATCAGCGCCGGCACCACAGCTGGCAGATGCCTGGTCAGCGCTCCTGGTGCTGATACGGGATGGTCTCAGCCTGACGCCGCCGGCACAATTTGCGCTGTTGATGCTGCTCAATGAATTCGTGCAGCGTTGCCCTCAAATGCCATTCCCGGACAAGAAGGAGGTGCGGGAACTGCACGATGTGACGGCAAGATTGGTCGAATCATTGTCAAGCGTTGCCGGCGCCTGTCTGGAGCAGACAACTTGGTTGCGTCGCAATCTGGCCGTCAAAGAGGACACCGATGGCCACGCCAAGGACAATACCTTGGGCGGTGGCATTCAACAGTATTCACTGCAGGCACAAAGTGTTCTCGCCGGCATTCTCTCCAATCTGCTGGATGTGGCATATGGCTCGCAGGAGAAGGATAAAGTGGTGACCATTGTGACCACGTTGCTGTACAACATAACGCCATACCTGAAGAATCATACGGCCCGCAATGTGCCCTTCTTCTATGCCTGCTCCGCACTCCTGGCCAGCCTCAGTGGTTATCAGTATACGCGGAAGGCGTGGAGGAAGGATATGCTGGATCTGCTGCTGGACAGCGCCTTCTTTCAAATGCACATCTCATGTTTGCCCTTTTGGCGCCAGATCATGGACAGCCTGATGACATATGACAATACCACATTCCGGGAACTGATGACCCGTGTCTCGCTCTCCCAAGCGGGCAGCCTCAACATCTTTGCCTCACGCGATCAGGAATACGAGCTGCGTGCCATGCTCCTCAAGCGTTTGGCCTTTATCATCTACTGCAGCGAGTTCGATCAGCACAACAAGTACATGCCAGATATACAGGGTAAGTACTGATCCACCCAAGTATTCAGCTATGATTCCATAACATGTTCTTCTCCTTTGTTTCCCTGCAGAGCAATTGGCCAACAGTTTGCGTCTTGTGCCCTTGGGTCCATCTGTGCAAGCAGCTGTTTTCCTGTGTTTCCGCGTTCTGCTATTGCGCATGTCACCCGACCATGTCACTTCTCTGTGGCCCATCATCATAGCTGAAATGGTGCAGGTTTTCCTGCAAATGGAACAGGAACTGAAGTCCGAAAGTGATGAGCGCAGGTAAGAAACAGGACTGGATTAAGCATTAAACTCTAGTTATTAATTGTTATTCCATTTTGTAAACAGTCAACAAACACGACTGCTGCCAAGCATCGATGTCTCCAACTCCAATGCCAGCAACGGCATCAATGCCCAGACAACCATGCAACATTGGCGTTCGGTTCAACTGGAAGCGTGCAAATTGCTGGAGCTGGGCTGTGTGTTGCCGGCAACAAAGTTGCCGCACTTCCAAATGTATCGTTGGGCCTTTGTGGGCACGGAGTTCGATGTGCACGAGGAGGTGCCGATGTCCAATGGCAGTGTCGAGAATCTAGCTGCGTTGTCAGGTGCGCTTTATGTGCCGCACGTAAAACGCGTCTCCCGGCTGATGGACATGAAGTACACCAGCCACTCGCCGGTAAGTGCCAGGCAACACACAACAATTATCAACTTGAAGATACAGATTCATCGATTCTCTTGGTATTTCAGTTGATGCAACGTCCGCGGAATCGTCACTTGATGCTGAGCTTCCAGCAGCTGCAGTCGCTGCATGAACTGTATCCATTCTTCTCCACGCTGGGCTTTAGTAGCCCCCATTCGTGCAATTATGCGGATGCGGAACAGGATGTAGCCAATTGCCTGCAGGAGATCGAAGATGTGCTCGCCCAGGACTTTCTGGAGAAGCTGCCCAGCCTCACAACGCCCAGATGAAAACTGGTCGCGGCCTACAGGCAAACGCAGTCACAAATTCAAACAACAAGAAGCATGACACAGTTCGAGCTTGAATTAAATCTAGGCGCCAATGGTCAGACGGCACGAATTGTTGCGGCTGTACAGGCCAAATTCAGCAGCCAAAATGCGGAAACTAGCTTCATGCAGGCGACCAAGAAGACGAACTTTCCATTTTATGTTTGAGGGGAGTCAAGCGCCAAGCGATACGATAGCTATAATCTTAGTTAGAATATGTATCTCTATCTCTTCGTATCTGTATCTCTATCTGTATTAATGTGTAATGAATAATCGTTTTAACTGTTGAGTATATAAGTCAAAGTCCTATGAATTGTTTAGCTTAAAGTAGCACCCTGTATGTATGTATATGTATATTTCAACTGTTGATAGCTGCGCCGAAGTAAATAAGATGTTTAACAACTAATTGCAATTCAATACAACTAAAGTATTTTATTACAAAATAGATATGTAAATGGATATATATATATATATATATTTATAATTATATATATACATATGAGAAAGGCACACGATTAACTCTTAAATTAAACAATTTGCCGAAATGCAATCGCTGGCTCTGAGATTCAAACAACCGGCGCACTCTGTGGACTCGCCTGGCGATTCTTCAGTTGCAAGTAGTACGAGTAAACGATGCGAGCGCAGAATAAAAGAATAACTGAAAGGAAAACGACAACAAAAAGGCATTAAATTATAAACCCAACATTAGCTTCATCATTGTACGACTTACCAAAGAAAATGATATGGAAGAGCAACGCCATGATCACATTGTTGAAGCCAGTGGACTCGCGATATCCTCCAAAATGGAAGATGGTGCCGAGTATTTGGAACGGAAAGTTTATGGCCAGAAGAAGGCCATATACCAACCAAACGGCAACCAACATATGGTTATACTGTAAGCGATAGAAAACGTTAATGAATTCATATTATTACAAACAGCAACAAGACTATCTCCAGAGCTTACAGTGTATGAGATCATACAGACAGATGGCTAAAGTATAAATATACTTTAGAGCTTCGCATTTATTTGTTGATATCTGTTATCCTCTGGGCAAACAACTTGACTATCAAATTACCCACGAGTTGCAGTTTTAAACAAAACTTAAATATTTATTTTTTAGTATTCCAGATAAATGGAGCGAAAGATACGCCTTATCGAGAACCAAACAGGCCGTAGAGTCACTTTGACAGGAAATAACCAAGAAATTCGCATTCGCCAAACGAAGAGTGTCTTACTTAAGTTGGGGAAATTTAACAGGAATCAGATGTATATATATGAATGTGCATGTCTGAATGATGTAATCCAATATTTGTCTCTCTATATTTGTAACATTTTACAGTGAATGCTGCCTAAAGGGGACTATTATGGTATCGTTTGAGTTAAATCTGTTGTTACAAAACAATGCCAACTTTGTGCCTAAAATATACATTAATATATATGTATGTATGTGTAAATCCATTTAATATAAATACAAACAATAATAAAGAACATCTTTGTTTAGAATCATCTAATCTAATGTGTTAGTCACTGAAATATTTATAATATTTGTGCTAATTTTAATTCACTGAAAATACGCTGCTTATCTGCCAAAATGAAGGAGTTGTAAGAGAGGAAACCTAACCTAAGTTAACAGTAAATTTGTGATAACAGAGATCTAACTGTAATTACTCACTCGCATGCAGCCGATGAGCAAGCAAACATTTCCAATGACAGCAATGGCGAATCCAATGAAAGTAAGAACTGAAAAAAACAAAACATTTGCATTTTAATAGTCGACTTGACGTCATCGTCGCTTAAATTCCAAACTTTGTATGTAACTAAAAAATAAAACAAAAATATAAAAAAAACCTCGCCTCCGCTATGAGAACATGTTTCGGTATCGCCTTCTATAGGAGAAGTATTAGCTCATACTTTATATTTATGTATGTATACATAGAATGTTTCTATGTATTTTGTATTTTGACTGAGGCGCAGTCGAGCATACATGAATTTAAATAAAACATTGGAGAATAAGCCACAAATACACAAGAATACAATTAATATGAAATAAACCTCATTTCACTCACCCGACGGCACAAATAGCACATTTAATGCAATGGAAACTAACGTATAGATTGCTATGCCTAGACACCAACTACGCAAATCGGTTTCGCACGGTCCATGATCAACAGTTAGATCGAATTTCATTTTAGGGCCTGGTTTATTGTTGTGGTTGTTAAGTATAGTAAGTAGCTGTCAGCAACGTTGACAAATGTTTTTTAATTTTCTACGAATCAAACAGGTATCACAACCGAAGCGCGCAACAGTCGAACAACAACTGACGCTTCTCCAGATTCTGCGCCCCAATCTTCTCATATAGGCATGCATATATGGTTAGAGCGAGAGAGATACACATATGCAAGTGTGTGTGCGTGTTCTGGGTCAAGAGCACCATTGCGGGAGCAGTGCTGCCACTTTAGCAATTTAGTGGCTAGATCTAGCAACTTTTAAAAATATTTGCAACTTTTTTTTTCGAAATGCTATTAGCCACAAAACTAGCAACTTTTAATTTTTATTTAGCCATTTTAGCAACTTGATTAACATTTGAGCATTTTTGCACTTTTTTTTAGTTTTTTTTGCAAATGAATCTACTAATTGCGATTAATAATGGCTCACAAAGATATCAGAACTGGTATCTAACTCAGTGGTTCGATAATATGAACAACTTGCTAGTTTGTCTCCACAATTTTCTGTGTTTTGTAATTATTAAAATGTCAAAAGTTTACAAGCAAAATTTTAGAGATGCCTGGCTGCAAAATGAGGAGTTCAAACAATGGATTCGCATTTGTGCGTATTGCAAATCTCTGTTGCCATAACTATGCTCTACCATATGAGTACATGTCTCAAATCACTGGAAATGAGAAGTACGCTGATTTAAGTGAAGTTTTCGAACTAGACAACATTATAAATAGTCTTAATTTTGTTTAAGTTTTTTTTTTAAGTACATATATATATATATTTGTTAAAAACGAAAATTTGTATGATTTAGCAATTTATTTAGCAATTTTCAAAAAAATTCTAGCAACTTTTTTTGCCAAATCTAGCAATTTTTGCTTCAGAGATTCTGGCAGCACTGTGCGGGAGAGCGAAGAACCGACTGAAGTGTGAGTAACTTAATGGATCTCCTGGGATTAACTCTCTGAAGTGCTATAAATTGCTCTGGTATAACAAAAATATAACAGTCGTGTTGTTTGCAATAATATGGCAACGCGTGCACGCATTCAGACACATGTCAACGCTACTTTCTATTTTATTTTATATAAATTTTATATATTTTACTGAGTAACAATAATAATATCAATAACATAACTACATGTCTATAATTTTGTATGTGTTACTTTTGAAATGTTGTAATACTATTTTGAAATGCAACTGTTCAAATTAGTGTCATCGTAATATAAAAATGAAATAATTATTGCACGCATTCGGCAACCCTGCAGTGACATTATTGATAATGTCATTCTAGTACAGAACTCATCTCCTATTTAAGCTTGCTGCGCAAATTACATTGCATTCATTCGCAATTGTGACGCAAAAGGGGAAAAACAACGAAAATTCTAGCGAAAAAAGTATCCGGTTTATAATTTCATCATAAAAATCCATTGATTTGTGATTCTATTGTGAAGCCATAGTTGTTCAAATTCTGTGCGAAAAACACTAAGCAAAGCCATTGAAAATGTTGAAAAGTTTGTGTATGATGCGCCTTAACACAGCCGGTGTTGTTGTCGGCTGGTTTGGCTTGGTGGGCTCCTTTGTAGCTACGATTGGGTTAGCCGCCTTGTTGGGATACGCTGATGTGCTCGCCAAGAGCATTGTGGATAGCATGGAGCACGCCAAGGAGAATGCCTATAGCGAAATTCATATGGGTAAGCAAAGATGCCAGCCACAAATCTTTATCATCTATAAATGCAATTAATTGTATCATTTTAGCTCTTGTCGTAGGCGCCAGCATCTATTTGGCTATCGTATTACTCAATTTACTAGCGTCAGGCATGCTCATCTTGGGTACAATGAAAGTAAGGCTGACGTCCATAATTCCACTCATTGATTTCTTACATTTGCCTTCATCTTGAAATTCTTTTAATCGTATATCTGTCTCTTTCCCCCCAACAAAGGAACGTCACTTGATGCTGTTGCCTTGGTTGATCAATTCCGGCATGAACATAGTGTTTGTCATTATATATACTTTAGCTGGATTCATCGCATTGATATCATCCAGTATGTATGGACCCTATGTGCCTTCATTTGTGTTCACGGTTCTTGTACTTGGTGAGTGAGTCATTTCCAGTTAAATTCTATATTAAGCCGGGCACAAGTCTGTGATCCCATAAGCTGATAAATGCATGCATACATACAAGACAAACAGACGAAGCCTGCTCTATATTTGCATGTATTTGCGTGTGCATGTATGTATGTATGCGTGCGGTTTATCAGTCATTTGACATGTATGAGTGAACAGAACTCATTATTACTGTTTCATGTTGTTTATCTCTTTCAGCTATTCAAATCTACATTTTCTACGGCATCTATTCATTGTATAAGCAAATTCAGCTCACAAGGGATCAGCAGCGTCCGCTAATTCAACCTCAGGCCGTTGCTGTGCCACAACAGACTAACACGTATCCCAACTATACTAAAATGTAAATTCGGGAAAGAACCGTTTGCAATGGAAGCTTTTTCTGATAGCAAATGAATCGAGAGCGATAACGAATCGCATTAAAATTATACGAAATACATATATATGTATATATATTGGATGTTAACCTATGTGTCTAATATATATACTAATTTATTGATGCATAATATCGTATATAACCGTGAATTTATAACGATCGAATATTTTTGAACCATTTTATGTATGTATTTCTTTAAAATGCATAAAAATATAAAAAAGAGAAACAAAAGTCCCATGTAATTGCTAAAATTCTTGACCGTTGCATTTGAAATACTGCTTTCTGCATTCATATTTAGTACTTTTTGAAAAATACCACATTTGTAATCGATAAAATGTCGATATGCCAGTTCATTTATCGTGGCAATGCAGAGAATTATTTTAAATTTAAAATGACAGAGTTACAGCGAAGGGTTTATATCAATATTTAAACAATTTTGTTTGTGGTTATCCATTCTAATTGAATGTTCTTTCAAGCAAATCATCTGTTTTGGCCAAGATTAAATATGAGCAGCCCTTCAGTTTTGCAAAACAGAAGTCAACTCTCCAAATAAATAAGTAAATAAATATTGCCAACGGAATCAGCATTTCGACTGTTAACTTGCTTAACTACAGTTCTCGTTTTTAGGTTTCATTAACCAGCTTTTTATTATAAATTTCGACGGCAAACAAGAAAGTTCATTTGCTAAAAACTGTGTGCTGTAAAAATTATATTATAAGTATTTTGCAATTAATAGAAAATGATAAACTCCTTGTGCTTTATGAAACTGAGGAGCGCTGTCAAGATTATCAGCGTGATTATTATTGTGGTGTCCTTTGCACTGTCAGTTGTATTTTCAATCGAGTTGTATAGCATTAAGCCGGTTACATCTGACAATGAGCTCCATGAGCGTTCGGGTAAAGTGTAGCCTTACAGACAGCCGCTATGAAATTCCTTGCTATCTGCAATTTATTTCTTTTAGATGGACTTAAGTATGCCTTTTGTTTAACTATCGCAAAAGCGAGTTTCATATGCTCGGGGCTTCTTCTCCTGGGCACAATTAAGGTGAGCTAAAGAATATTTACAATTAGCCATGTTTATCTCTACTTTTATAATCCAGGAACGTCATGAGCTCTTTCTACCCTGGCTTATTTATTTTACCATTGTTTTGACGCATGCCACTCTTCTAAGTCTCTTCCTGTTTGTCCTTAGTTTTTCACCATTGCCGTTTTTCAAATATTTGATGCCTGCCACCATTTTCGGTCTCTTTTTACCACTCGGTGAGTGAGCTTGGCTTTAGTTACTTTGATTGAACTTGCTTTCTGAATATGATAACTTACAGGTATCCTAATGTACATTCACTATGGCATCTACTCGTTGTACAAACAGACAAAGTTCTCCCACACTATAGCAATGAGTGTGCCCAAGAATGATGCTTAGTTATATCTGGGGATGTAAGTTTAAGAAGTAAGTAAGTATTTGAAGTTGTATCCTATGTGCAATTCAAAAATGTCTGGAAATTGCACAGTTTGCGTAATAAAATCCCATTACGAACTGAAACTGATAAGAAACTATTTCCAAGTTTGTAAATAAACAGAATAATAAAGTTTAATGAACACGTGCAGCACTTAGAAATTTTCCAGAATTGCCATTTTTTTGTGAATATTTTTAATATTTGCCATAAACACATACATATAAATGAAAACACACAAATACACACATACATATGTACACCTAGTGAAATATTAGTATAGTTGAGGCTGTATTTGGGGTTGTTTCACGCAGCGCAGTTAAACGTTGTAACCTGTTGGTTGGTTGAGGGCCTATGGTCATTTGCCCAGGCCCAGCCACATGTAGCTGGGATCAATGAATTGGGAGCCCCGATAGCCGTTGGGATTGCGGGATACCAGCGATCGTATCTTTTGCGATGGTCGATAGCCGCGCACGGACTGCAACATTTTGGATGACTTACGATCCGGCGGCTGTTGGGCGTCATATTCAGTGTCATCTTGTGGGTTGATGTCTTGTTCCAGCGGATATGGATGCAGGCCCTCAAGCAGCTGAGACTCTCCCTCGCCGAGCTGCTGTGAATGCTCTGCAAAGTTCACGTTCGCCTCGAGCTGCTTGAAGAACTCACCTAGATTGGTCATGACTCCTGGAAGAGAATGGGACACTTAGCAAACCGTGGCTAAACCAGAAAGTGCCATTGTCTACCCACCAGCACTGATGGATGGCCGATAGGGTGGTCCCTTATACTCCGTCTGTTCGCGTTTCAATTTCTGATGTTCCTTGGCCGCATCATAGGTATCTGCATCGTCGTCATTTGTTGGCCATAATTTGTGGCTGCTTTTCGGTTGGGGCATGAAGAGTACAGCCGGAGATTGCACATCGTCCAGCCATGTCTGATGCATCTGCAGCTCCTTGCGATGCTTGTTGTGCCGTTGATGCCAAAGGCTTCGGCCTTTGTTCAAGGGCATCGGAAGCAGCGGGAAATTAAACGGTTGCATCAACGCATTGCCAAATTCGGGCATCATTTCCTCCGTTTCAATTTTTGGCAAAGGATTTCCGTTGTGAAGAAACTCACGGTAAGAGGTTTTCGACATTTCCATTGGCCAGTTCCAGGCGTCCAGCGCACCCACCGCATCTCCATCCGCCTCCGCTTCAATGGGCGCCGGTCGCACTGGTGCTGCTGTGGAACAACGCTACATTAATTGTCTGTGCCCTAGGGATTAATATGTATTTTCCGGAGTCAAAAACGGATGTACAATTTCCGTTCTGTCCCAGCTGATTTTAATTGTTGATATTCGCAAATGGCATTCAATTAATCGAAAGTCAAGAGTTCATATTTCTAAAAATGCCCATATATATATATCTGTCTATATATATATATATATCTGTCTATATATATATATATATATCTGTCTATATATATATATATATCTGTCTATATATATATATAATAAGTCTTTATCAATATCTAAATTGATTGTCTATAGAAACCAATTAAATGTACAATTCATATTATTTCAGAATCCATAAAGTGTTAGACATATCATAACATGGAATCTCAAACTTATTATAAAATCTTTTAATATTAGTTATACTAATTTGTAAGTCTAATTTAAATTTGTTAAGTAATTATTGCGTTTTATATTAATTCCTTATCTCAGTATTGTGAGTATTATGTGTTGATAACGAACGTGGGAATTACGAATTATTATTTATACGTTTAAAATGGAAATAAATAGGTAAAAGTAAATGTAAATAAGTAAAAAGCATGAGAAATGTATGTACAAGTAGTTAAAAATATTATTTTATTCCTGATTCTCAGGGCATTTCAAATAACAACGGGCTGCCGTGTCGTATACTTGATGTACACACTTTAAAAAGGATACAATACTTACATATGATACTAAATTAGATTTTCTAGTTCAATGTTATTGCTTCTAAAACTAAACGTAATGTTAGTATATTATCTATAATTAATAAATTAAATAAATAGTTTTAGAATTGCTGCAAAAGTCTTCTGCATCTTTATGATATTAAACCAATAGAAATGATTAGTTATCTATGCAGCTTAGTTATGCCTAGTATATATTTATTTATGTAATTATTATTATTTAAATATACATATACACTGAAAAGTCAGACATTGCAAATGATAAGTTTTGGAAAAGCTGTGGCAATTCGACAAACCACATTAATATAACATATAATATAACATGTATTATAATATATATTATAATATAATATATAACTAATACAACATTAGACTTGCACATAGTTTGAGTTTAAACAGAGTAGCACAAGTAACAAACCTATAATAGTAGTAACATAATATATAAATTTAAAGTTATACAAATGTATATTCAATCTTCAAACTGCTCTCTCTTCAACATATATAATTTTCCTAGACTAATTTTCCTAGAGTCTAATCTAGGTACTCCTGTTGGTCATCTTGCTGACTCCACTTAATCTCAAAGTGATAACTCACCTGTCATGAGCAGCAACAGCAGTGATAACCGTCGATTGACACTCAGATATGTAAGCGTCATTATTCTGCTTGTTGTTGTTGATATTGGTTGAGTTTTTAGAGAGATTTTACATTGTTTTCGATTACTTTGGCTTGCGAATTTTCAGAAACATCTTAGAGAGAAAAGTGCAAAAAAAAAACACAATTTTATTTGGAGAGACACAGCTGAAACGAAGGCAGAAGATCATGTGCCACAGCGACGCAATTGCGACTAACGGCGAATGTGAAGTCTTTGTGCGTTTTTATAGGTCCCAGGAACGAGTCCTGCACCCGAGCACCTGTTGCCCGACGATAGCGACGACAGCGATGGCAACGATGCCGATGGCAGTGGCGATGGTAACGTAGCTACGCGTAGCCGCAGGTTGCAAGTGGCAAGTGGCAAGTAGCCAGGTGGTTGCTGGCAGGTGGTAATTGGTAGGTGCAGCGTGCCTGTTGCCTCCTCGGGACATGCGCAGCAGCCGCAGTCGTCACATTAGTTGGATATTTGAAATGCGACTCGAGCTTTAGATGGCAATTGGCCAATTTGTGAATGAAAGTGGGCAGTCGCAGTGGTGTCCTGAGTACAGTTTTCATTTTTAATCCCGTTCAGTTCTCAGTTTGCACTTGTGAAGCGGCAATAAGGCTCAGGTGTGTTAAAAGGGATTCAAGTGCGGCAACACGCACAATTATCCAATGCCATTGCATAATGTCTCTCCATTCGATATTGAATTTCAGATTTTCTTTTGATTTTCTCTTTTTATTTTCTTCCTTGCTTCTTTGCTTTTGGCTGCTGCACCTGGCGAATACCCCTAATGTGACGTCAAGAGCCTGTTGCCTTTGAAAAGAACATTTTTACAGCATTTACATAATTGGGTCAGTGGCTGGTGGTTTGGCTAGCCATCTCTTGTATGTCCTCCGCTTTGTTGTCCCTCATTCTGCATACAACATGTCCGTTCGCCTTTGAGCAGCTACTTGTCACCGGGGGAGGGAAGGGGGGACATACAATCTAATTAGACTTGTGGACAACGACAGCTTCTTTGTATCACGCCCGGCGAGCTAATGGCCAATAACAAGAGCAGCAGCAAGCAGGAACAGCAGCAGCAGCACCAGCAGCAGCAGCAACGTAACTTTCTGCAAAAACCATTTAAAAGTTTTCAAACACTTTGCTAATTTGCCTACTTTCACTTAACCCTGATTTTTTCTGCAAACGTTTAAAGAAAAGCCATGAAATGCTATACATATAATAATGCTATACATTTCATTTCATATTTTCTGATTTATTAACTATATTGCACTTTTCAAGTCTTAGAGAGAGACTGAGTTTAATTTAAGAAAAATACGTTCAATCTCTTAATATGTATTTGCCAAACAATCGAATGGTTTATCTAGCTCTTTTTATCAATTGCAATGAGAGCGTATGAAAAACATATTAGAGTAAAACTGTTTAAACAGTTAGTTTTGTTATATGTTCTCTTTCGCTCTCATTCCTCGTTTGGCTGTCTACACCATGAAGTAAAGTAAATGCATAAAGTATCTTTTTAGCTGTGGATAATATAACGTAAGTTCATGGTGTAAACGGCGACTGAGCTCAGCGGCGAATAACAGGCCTATGCTAAGCACTTATCTGTAGATCAGTAAAACAGTTCTTTGACATTCAGTTTCGTTTGCATAGCTACAGTTTTCGTTTTTAAATATTACAAACATTTTTAGACCCGGTACCCAAAGGGTCAGGGGCTTATTTAACATGATTAAGCATAAAGTTATATACTTATTGTCATCGGTTGGATTGATGTATTTTGCGCATTATCAATGAATCATAATATAACTGTGTTACATCGTATCTTAAGTATTCAGAATTACTCATAGTGTTTCGTTTCTACTTGGTTACTATTATATTAAACTAAACATGGTGATTTCAACAGTGATTTATGACAGTTACATTTTCATCTAAAATTTTGTTGTTAATTCAAATATTTATCTGGTACGCCTGTAATACAGGTTGAAATTGATATTCTATCTATGTATGTGTACTTTGCTTGGTCTAACAGTTTTTCATATTTGTATCCCATGATCTTTTAGAAAACAAATTATTTCGATAAAGATTGGCCGCTTCGAATATACCTCTTTGGTGTACTAGGTAAGTGTATTTTCAAATATATACACATATACATATGTGATAAATATGGGGAAAACCCAGCTACATGTGGAATGTGCCGGTAACAAACGAATTGAAAACGATAACAAATTGATTTCAATTAATATATATATATGTTATATGTTAACATGTATATATGCGTATTTGTTTATTTAAATTTGTATAAGCAATTAAATTGAGAAGGAATTCCCTGGCGAAAGCTCTTAAACTTTGTAAGCTTCGCTTGTTTATGTTCCATTGCCATTTTGAGTATAACAGTCTTCATGTTAACGTTACGCTATTTAACAGTTTTGCTCTTAACGCTACTGTTATTTATGAATCTTGCTCTTAACGCTACTGTTATTAAACAGTAGAACTGTTAATTTCAAGTCTGTTAAGCTTGTAAAATAGCCATTTTAATTCAATAAAAACAGTTTATTGATACGCTTTTTAGTTTCCTTCTTTATAGAGAAGTAACAATAATATAGATAGCCAAATTGTTACCAACAAATACAACTGTTTAATGAATTTTGCTTAACTAAGGGGGGCTTCTACACCACTGACCAGCTCATGGCCTTATCGAGACGCGATAGCGTTGGCGATGCCGATGTCGCGCTCAGTCGCGTCTGAGCTTTCGTGCCGTTAAGTTGTTGACCGCGTTGAATTGGCCAAGTCGAGGTAGTTGTACACGCGACGCAGGCAGCAACTAAATAATTGGCTTAACAGCAGTTGAAATTTATTAGTGTGTGAGGAATGGACAAAGGATACGGCTACCGGAAGCAGTTCAAGTGCCGTTAGCAAATGAAAGCTAATACCAAAGCGAAACTCTATGATTAAAGCCTAACTACAACCAAAAAAATTAAACGGAGAAAAAAGGGAAATAAGGTGCGGCAGTAAGTTTATGTGAACTCTGTGAAAATTGTGGGGTTGGAGGAGTTGGAGCCATTGTCGCTGCTGCTGCACTAGGCAGGAGCACGGACAAAACTCCAGAGTCATGCGCAGACGCAACAAAAACACAAAACGGCTGTTTTCACATTTCCCGCGCTGCGGCTGCAGGTTGACGACCCTCAACGAAAATAAAAACGCCGGCACACAAACACCTGCGAGTGTGATAACAGCAGGAGGGGTGTCACTGTGTCTCTTTTTACACCTTGCTACGCTCACTTTCATTGCAAGGGATTCTCTATCTTTCCACTTGTATTGACCATGTATACACTGGGCCAGAACAAACAGCAGTTACATTAATTGCGGCATACGCTGCGTATGCTTAACGCATTTGAAATCGTTGCCAACCTTTGTATTGCTGTTAGCTGTTTACTTGGCACACATCTGGCACCGGTTCTAGCGCTGGCCCAACTACCTACAGTACAGTCCTCCATATTTGGTCACGCTCTCGAGAGTTTCTATTCTCTTTTTCTTTTTTTTTTTTTTGTTATTTTCCTGGCACGCATTGACACTTGAACGCATGTCGGGGGCGCTTCAAGAGGCCCCATAAAGAATGTGCTAAACATTGCTGTGCCGAATATATAAAACGGGAACAGCCGAAGTTTCGCTACTCTTGAATATTAAGTGTTTATGCTAAGTTTCTCGATCGCTATGTATTCTTTTTTTTAACATTTTAAAACCTGAGTAAACTTAAAATCGAAATCTTTTAAATATATTTAATAGATTTCAGATAAATATTTTAATTTATATAATTAAATAATGATTAAATACATTTAATAATATTGTAATATATTTGAAATATTCCAGATAAGATATATACATTTTAAATATTTTTATTTATATAATTAAAATGTATTTAATATATTTCAAATATTTCAGATAAGATCTGTATTATATTATTGAATTAAATATAATTATATTATATAGATAGAATGGATTATAATTTTTATTTGACAACCATTTCTACATTAATAACTTAGAAGAAGGTAAAGCAAGCATTGATCATATTTTATTATATTTATATTATTATTATATATTTATAATAATCAATAATATTTTTAAAATAATCAAAATTCGAATTAGAATTGTAATTATTATTTAACAAAATTCCAAGAGTTGCTTCCCTCAGCTTATAAATTATTTAATTAGTAGTTAGTAACTTAAATGCTTTTGTCTTATTCATTGATTTTCGCCGTAATTGAAGCTGAGTTGGCTTATTCCGGCTAATAACCGTCACAATGCATAGACAACAACTGGTTGACCTTGATGGATTTAGACAGTTGCATAGTTGTCGGCTGCGATTAATCATCAATGAAGCGTGCAAGAATCAGTTTCAGTTGCCAACTTGCAATTGGCATCGCTAGCATCATCACGTGGATCGTTAGCATAAACAAATGGCAGAATGTGCCAAGTTAATGTAAACGGCAGAAAACAAAAAGAAATCGAAAACGAAAACGAAAAGAGAAGAACTGTTCTAATACAACTACAACCGGTTCAATGTTTGCACAATATTTTTGTCGCCAGACGTTCAACTATTACTGAATGGCTTTGCCTCAATTGGCCGGTCTCTGGGCCGGGAGTTGGCAACTTTGCCAGTCGCTAACCGCTTTGGGCTACGTGTGGCGCATTCGTTTGGTTGTTTTGCTTGTTAATTTGAATTTCACACACACACTCCACTACACACACAGTTACGCTCGAAAGATGTTTGCCTAACATATTATTGGCACATTCGATAGCATTGTTCATGTGATTTACTGACCAGATTGACCACATATGAAGGATACTTTCAGCGGCTTCACTTCCTCGTTCCTCTCGATTGTGGAATGTAATTGCAAAGTTCATTTAATCGCGCACTTACACTGAGAGAAAGCCTTTTGTTACATATCAAATAAAAGCTTGTATCATTAACTTTTTATTATGCTTATAATAATTGAAGTAGTTTTTTTGTTTATTCTCTTTTGCAAAGTGCAACAAATTAAGTAGATTTTTATGGCAGTGTAATGTTTGTCATATTTATTAAGTAACCACAAAAACTGTTTGTCCAAGCTGTCGGTGTCACTGAGATAGACAACCGCAGAGCGTAACGGTAAACAGTGTCCGACCCTGATGAACTGCTTTAATTACACGCACATTGCTCATACGACATGTGGGACGAGTCATCTGTGTGCGTGTGCGTGCGAGTGCGTGTGTGTGTGTGTGCGTGTGTGTGTGTATAGGAATTGACCCTAAAGTGCGCCTAAAAAGTAGTTAAAACTGCATGCGAATTGGTAACTGTGGCAATCCCACGGCTGCTTCTGTGTCAAGTCCGTTTTGCAACAGTTGCAATTGGGGTGTGTGCCATGTGTGTGTGTGTGTGTGTGTGCGTGTGTGAGAGAGAGACTGTGTGTGGGGGGTATGCTTCTGCTGTAGTAATAAGCACCTAATGGGGCTTCTTTCTTGCAGAGATGGGGGGTCTATAAACGGTCATTGACCTGCAGCACAATTGCGCCCTCAAGCATGGCTGATCGCCTGGGCCCATTTGTTGGCGTTGTTGTTGTTGCTGTAGTTGCCATTTGGCGGGCAAATAAAAACAAAATAAAATAAAAAGAAAGAAAAACTAAAACTAAAACCGAAAATTGTCGTTAATTTGTTGCTGTTTGTTGCGCCAAGTGGGCAAAGTGAAATTTTGTATGTCTCTTGTATTGTTATTGTTGCTGTTGTTGTTATTGCTAATATTGTAGTTGTAGTTGTTGCTGTTGCTGTTGTTGTTGCTGTTGTACTCTTGTATTGTTTCTGCTGTCGTTTTGTTAATGCAGCGTTAAAACTCGTGACGTTGATTTCACACATGCCGTCGTCTGGCCACGTTTTGTTGACCCCAGAACTTTCCAAGCGTGATATTGAGCGAGAACGGGCGTAAGATAGACAGAGAGAGAGTGAGAGAGGGTGGCAGAGAAGGAGTGAGGGGGGGGAAGTAGGTTCCAGAGGCCTCGAATACGAGTGTAAAAATAAGCAAAGCATTTCGTTTATTTGCATAATCAGCCGCAATGCATTGCACTGTGTTTACTGCATGGCCAGCCATAAAGTAAACATTTGTCACAATTCCATAATTTAAAAAAAAATTAAATATAAACCAAATAAACTGCAAAACAAATGAGAATATTAAATACTCTTCTGTTGAAAGTTGAAGCAGGCATACATATTTATATTAATATTTATGATAAAGATAAGACAATTATTTATATAAATCTAAACACTTGAAGAACTCTAAACTTCTCAAATCAAAGTTTGTGTTTATATTCATATTGTTTAATGCTCTTATTGTGTTTGCATTCACAAGCGAACTCAATGATAACCAGTCGAAAAGTTACAGTCGAGGTGCTCGACAGTATAAGACCCGGTATTCATATCTATGCCGTTATATACAACTTATTATTACAATAAGTATTAATATAATAATACAAAGATTATTAATGGCAAGCGTGATATGTTAATTTGAGGGCAATGCTTTTCCACTCGAAAAGAATTGTCTAAGCAGCATTCATATTTTCATGTAAAATATAAAAAGAAGAGATAATTCACCACTTCATCACATCAAATATTTTGTAATAAGCAAGACAAATCGACCAAGACTCGAACTCAGGATCTCCTGAATGCCAACGCTCTAGCACCTGCGCCATTGCAACTGACGTCAGAGTCTGACAAATGCGTAACATATTCTCGCATTCCTCTCATTGTCCGTTTTGCAAGTTTCTATTGCTTCAATGATTCTCTCTGAATATCGATCACTTTTAGAAGAGAGGGGGAATAGAGAGCGGCGGTAACTGAGAGAGAAATGCCGTTACTTTTTTTGCATTGCTGCATATGCGTGTACATGCATACATATATTTGAAATCAAATTTCAAAACTTTGTTATTTCTTCTTCTTATGACATATTGGCAAAATTAATAACATATATATAAATAAAATAACAGTAAAAAGTTAATTTTTATAAATATATAAAAAAAAAAGTGAAATAAAAAATGGTCAGCACCGAGACTTGAACTCGGGTACTCGCACAGAATGTCTTGTTTTTGTTGTTGTTACATTTAATGCAATTAATTGTCGCTAAAGCTGCCATGAGCTTGTGGTAATTAGATATCTTATTAACTGCTTTGAGCACACATTATGTGTGCCAAATCTGAAGTATGTAGCTATATATGGAGTCTAGTTATACGTTTTATTCGATTTGCGTGGGCGGAAGGGGGCGTGGCAAAATTCTAAAACAAACTTGATCTGCGTGCACATTATAGGAGTGTTGTCACCAAATTTGGTAGCTCTAGCTCTTATAGTCTCTGAGATCTAGGTGTTCATACGGACAGACAGACGGACAGACGGACATGGCTATATCGTCTCGGCTATTGATGCTGATCAAGAATATATATACTTTATAGGGTCGGAGATGCTTCCTTCTGCCTGTTACATACATAGCACAAATACATAAGCCCCTGTACCCTTTGGGTACCGGGTCTAATTAAATGCACAAACAGAGGAAACAATTCCGCAAATCAAGATAATTATAAATTATAATAAACTTCTGCAGCTGCTTGGCACGAACGAATGGATGATGTAGATTTATGAATCTATATGTATGTATGTACATCAGTATATAGGAAATCTTCAGAAGTTAAATACAGTGTGTTCCACTCAATTTCTACATTACTCTCCCATAAATACTTGCAATATAATTCCAGTTATTTAATATACTCGCTCCCCTTCGACCTTGGCTAGTATAATAATAAAACTCAACCACCAACCACAAAACTGAACACATTAAATCGCTGGCCTGGCAAATGCGCAAATTGCATGTGGCAAGTCGTTGGCTCGCATTCTGTGCATCCTGTTGTGGGGAGGGACAGAGTCTAGAGTAGAGTCTAACCCAAATACGCCTGGGTGCAGCTCAACAATAAGCACAATAGAACCCAAAAAAAAAGAGAAGAAAGAGAAGAAAAGGAAGAGCAGGGCAAGGGGCTTGTGGAATTTACGGCACTTAACCTACTTTAGCGTTCTGTTTAGATGCTTTCTATTCACTTTGACATGGCAGGAACTCTGGGTGGTATGATCTCATGTAGTTGTCGTCAGCCTGCCCAGAAACATGTGACCTACATTTGCTATTCTTTCTTTTTTTTTTTGGCTGAGGGTTGACAGTAAAACAATTAAAAGCTATTGATTTTTACTTTACGCGTTTCATTACAGTTGCAACTCGCTGGAGGAGGAATAGAACAAACAAAACAAACAACTGCCAAAGAAAAGACTGAAATACTTATAGAGGAAAACCGTCAGGACCAAGCAAGCAAGCAGAGTAGCTCAACATCAACAAGAATCCATCAAGTGTGGATATGTTTTAGACCCAAAACTTTGGGGATAAACGCAAGGCATACCACAACATAGCTGCCACAATGTTTCTGCCCGTCAAATCGAATCAGTGAGTAAACATCGAGCAAATTTCATTCATATTAATGCGGGAACAACCCTCCATTTGGTTGGGGAGAGAGTTGAGAGTTGAGCGCATAAACAACCCTCAGCTTATGTGACAGACAGACCGTGTCTGGCGTCACGTTGTCGCCACATAACTACCATTCTCATGCTCTTAATTATGATCATCATCATCATCATCATCATCGTCATCATAAAAGATTATCTCTGAAATTTGATTAAGCGAAGCTTCATGTTTGCATTTTATATTTCGCATTTATGTGCAGCACCGCCGAGGCGAGTGGCAACAACGAGGATGTTACCACCACCAGCAACAATTCAACACAAACGCCCAGCGATCTAAGCCCACCGGGATTGAATGAGGAAGTGTTACCACAGGCACATCATCAAAATCCAGGACACTGCATCGCCTCCTTTGCTGCCATCAATCAGATGCGCAATAATGCACAGGTAAATGATGAAATGGCAGTTGATATAATGCTGATTAACTAATAATTGTATTAATATAGTTAATGTTGGAATGTTGCTTCAATTTAAAGTAACAAAATACTTGCTGTTTCCATAAGTAGTTTCTGCATTGAGTAATAAATTATATCATCAATCAAAATTAATTGAAATGGGAGTTTCTATAATTAATATAATATAATATAGTTTCTTTGAATATTATTTAATTTAACTGTAACAGCATTCATCTTCATTACTCCAAATTTAAGCCAAAGCATGCAATAATTAGTTGCCATAACATATTAATTTGCCATGTTTCAATCTACGTATTTTTAATTGAATCAAATGAAATCATTGAAGTGGCATCTAAAAGTTCACAGCAGCCCTATTAATTATTATTAACAGTTGGCATAATTAAAATATAACTACTATTAATATACGACTTAAATGATTGCGTGATTGAGACACGAGAGCAGAGAAGAGCTCTACTTGAGTTCTCGCTTACAACTTGGGCCCACATGGCGCATACATAATTTCATTTCCCCTTAATTTCTGCCTAAGGCAGGCGGCACAATTAATTGCCTGCCTGAACGCCTGACTAACTGACTAAATGACTAAATGACCGCCCCGAGGGCAGCTGGGTGAGCCAATAGAGCAAAATTGTCGTTTAGTGATCAAAAACAAAAAAAATAACATTTGCACAGCGGGTGGAATGGCTTGGCCTTAACCAGATTCGCAGCCAACGACGACTCCACCCCATGCGGCATGACGTGTGCGGCAATTTTTATAAATATCAAAAAGAAAAAAAGAAATATGAAAAGAATACCATAAATAAAAAATTGTGTTTCTTGTAAATTGTTGCTGGAGAGTCATCAAAAATAGATATTAATCGGGTGCAGTGACTTGACAAGAGGCGAAGAGAATGGGTTGCGTTGTTAAAGCGTGACTCGCTCAGTTATAAGGACTCAATAGGATGCACAGTGGCGCAGCACTTATAAATATAAATATTATATTAAAAATATTATAATATATATAATTCTAATGTGCATAAGAAATGGTTTTATTTATTAAAATTTATGCATAATAAATGCCTTTGTTTATTTAAATTCATTATGCTTAGAAAATGTTGTAGAAGTAGCGCTAGTTAAACTAACTACCATAAATATAGCATAACAAATTGTTATATATATTATTATTATTATTAAAACTATTTTCAAATTCTCATTTAAGCAGTTTGTCAGTTTAGTTTGCTTTTGTACATTGAAATGCTTAAGATGTTCTATTAACAAACAGCCTCTTCAGCTGCCTTAGATAGAAGTGTTTCAGTTTATAAGGTTTAAAAATAATAATCCAAATTCTCAGCTGACTTACTATAGAAAAGTAAAAGATCTATTCTTTTTATAATTTATTATGATGATACACTTTTTAAATGTGCTTCTAATATTAGATTAATATTAATACAAAATTAAATACGCGGCAAGACAATATTTAACAAATAATATTAATAACAATTAAACATTAACTACTTACTATATTATGAACTAAAGATCTGAAAATATCTATCATGATGATATGATTATACAACATTTACCTCAACAGCTTCTACTTTAAGTATCAGCAATGACAATTTGTTAAACAGTTTTCATCATATTCTGAACCACTGTACCGTCGACTGCACTGTGAAATTGAGCACGTAGCCGTAGGACATTGTTAATGGGATTAGTCTAAGGACACACTTGATACGTCTCGACTCATGTGTCAATGATGGATTCTTGTTTCCGTTTCTTGTTGCAGCTCTGCGATGTGCGTCTCGAAGTGGGCGGGGACACCATCAATGCCCACCGCGTGGTGTTGGCCTCCGTTTCCCCGTATTTCTATGCCATGTTTAACGGTAAGCCTGCAGCTATAAAAGAAGAAGAATTGGAACCCACTTCAGACACTTCTGCCCTTACAGATGACATGCTGGAGCGTAATCAGGGACTGGTGCGACTCCATGATGTGGACAGCTCGGCGCTGCGTCAGCTGATCGACTACACGTACACGGGTGAGATCACGATCACGGAGCAGAATGTCCAAGTGCTGTTGCCAGCATCGGGTCTCCTGCAGATGCACTCGGTGCGGGATGCATGCTGTAAGTTTCTACTGCGACAGCTGCATCCGTCCAACTGTCTGGGCATACGCAGCTTTGCGGATGCGCATTCCTGCAAGGAACTGCACACAAGATCCCACAAATATGCGCTGCAAAACTTCCAGCAGGTGGTGGGCACCGAGGAATTTCTGCTCTTGCCGTTTGAGGAGGTCAAGGAGCTCATATCCAACAGCCAGCTTAACATTAGCTCCGAGGAGAAAGTATTTCTGGGCGTGCTCAGCTGGGTGAAACATGATCTTAGCCAGCGCCGTCTGCACATTGCCGAGCTGATGTCCCATGTTCGTCTGCCGCTCGTTAGCCGGGACTTCCTGATGAGCTGCGTCGAGGCGGAGACTCTGATGCGCGACGACTCCGAGTGTAAGGAACTCCTGCTGGAGGCCATGAAGTATCATCTGTTGCCGGAGCAGCGCAGCCTAATGGGCAGCCAGCGTACCCAGGAGCGGCGTCCCGACGGCATGAAACCCTACATCTTCGCCGTCGGCGGCGGCAGTCTCTTTGCCATCCACAACGAGTGCGAGGTGTATAATCCCAGATGCAACAGCTGGTCACCAGTTGCTCCAATGCTCTGGCGTCGTTCACGTTCGGGTGTTACATCTCTACACAAGCAACTGTACGTTGTGGGAGGTTACGATGGAGTCAGCGATCTGGCCACTGCCGAGTGTTACAATCCGTTGACCAACAAGTGGACCAACATTACACCCATGGGCACAAAGCGAAGCTGCCTGGGCATCTGCTCCTATGATGGCCTGATCTTTGTGTGCGGCGGCTATGATGGCGCCTCCTGTTTGAGCAGCATGGAACGCTATGATCCCCTCACCGGCATCTGGAGCTCCTGTCCGGCCATGAGCACGCGACGTCGCTACTGTCGCCTCGCCGTGCTGGAGAATCAGATCTATAGTCTCGGTGGCTTCGATTCCACCAACTATCAGTCGAGTGTGGAGCGCTTTGATCCACGCGTTGGTCGCTGGCAACCTGTGCCCAGCATGACGGCCAGACGCAGCAGCTGTGGTGTCGCCTCCACTGATGGACATCTCTACTGCATTGGCGGCAACGACGGCACCATGTGCATGTCCAGCGGCGAACGCTTCAACATACGTCGCAATTGCTGGGAGCCCATTGCGGCCATGCATTCGCGGAGGTAACAGTGTGTCTTGAGGAGATTACGGACAGTTCTAAATCAATCTTGTATTATTTATAGATCTACCCACGAGGTGGTGGAGGTAGAGGGAGTGCTCTTCGCATTGGGCGGCAATGATGGCAGCTCCTCGCTCAATTCCGTGGAACGCTACGATCCGCGCCTTAATAAATGGAGTGTGGTGAATGCGATGGTTGCACGTCGCAGCTCAGTGGGCGCTGCGGTCCTGGACTGCTTCCATTTGGAGCGTGGACTGGTGCAGACGACGAACTTATGACCCCCACTGAGCAGCATCAGCGAATCCTTCGCCGCTGCCACAGCGAACGCCGCTAACAGCAGTAATGCGAACAGCACCACCAACAACAACAGCAATGGCACCTTAACTGTGCCCAGTCGCGCAGAAGCTGCCGCCTTTACGGCCAACATTGCATTGAGCTCCTCGGCACCTTCGGCCAGCTCCACGTTGCGGCGTCATCGTCGGGATACACCTGTGCTGGCAGAGAGTCGACGTGCTAATAGCAACGCGAGCAGCAGCAGCGGCAGCGAAAGCGGAAGTGCAAGCAGCAATGGAGGTGGAGGTGGAGGGAAGACGCCATCGACTGCCTGATCCTGGTCCATGTCGAGTGCGCGACATCCCTAAACAAAACAAAATACAAATACTACACTTAACTACAAAAGCTAACCCCACGCGCCTATTGCAGGAATTTGATTGATTGTTCGAGTTCGTTATTATGAATAGATACGATAGATATATAAACTATATACGATGATATGATGATGATGAAATGGCAGGCACCTCTACTAAAGACAGGCCTTTGTCAGGGGCGCTTATTTGCTCAAGAAGTAGACCAAAATAACATACACACTCCACAAGATGTACTCAATGTTGGTTCGATAAGCTAATTGAGCTCACGCTGAATACACGAGACGCTATTGTTACGTTTATGCGGCAGCGCATATCAGGAACTCTGATGAAATCATTATCGTAATACAACTCTAGCTTTACGTTCGCCAGCATTCCAAATTGATGATGAAAATGGGAAATTTGAAATGAATTTTCATGCTTAATCTATGAATTCTTATTTAGCTGCTGCGCATAAACATAACAATATAGTTACACACACATCTACACACCCAATTTCTAGTCAAGATCTCGCACGAATGCTACACAATGCTGCCTGGACATTGGAATGCACCACTCCAAGGGAACAGCAGCAGATGAATCAAGGAACCTAATCTGCCTACAATTTACATAAATCTATAAATCATCTACATATATACATACACATTATATAAATTATACTATATACACCCTCTCTTATGTACTATTCTTATGTATTTTATACATGCAATTATTATAAGTAAATGTTTCGTATTTGAAGAAATGACAACGTCAATTGGGATATATTTGCACAGTGTCCTCGCATGTATGTTGTTCTTGTACTGGAGTTGATTTGTTGGATTAGCCAAAAAAAAAATAAGGTTAAGGTTCTTGTAGCATTCATTCTCTTCGCATCTTCATCCTAATCCCGCTTCAAACCAGACGCCCCGCAGTGTTGCGTGCCACATCACCCACATTGGTGTCCATATTGGGCGTCATTTTGCGTGCGTCGAGCCAATTCTTCGGCAAGCCAGTGCCAACTGTAAAGATGATGGGTTTAGAGGATTACAAGGTTCACGAAATGTGTGTTGATACCCAACGTTAGTCTAAAATTGAGTTGACACAGTGTTTATCTCAATGCGCATTTATTAACAGTTTCCGTGGTGATTTCTTTAATGGGACATACGCTAAATGCTGCGGCGATTTGGCCGCGTCATCGTCATCTCATTGCCACAAACAGCGAGCGCTTCTCGCATGTGTTGCGTGCTTGCGATTCGGGAATGATGTGAGATGAAGCTGTTCCCGAATGGCAAACAGAACGCAAAGGTAACGCAAGATGCAGCGCAAACGATTCGCGAAACAATGATGACGATGCGCCGCTTTTTGTTTTTGGAAAAGAGCTGTGGCCGAACGGGGGAGTTCAAGAAGTTAAAGCTAAACGGTACTTAGACACTAGCTTATATGTAGGCAACTTGCTGTGTACTCGAGTACGCGTAATATAAAAATGAAATAATTAATTATTGATCAACAAGTTAAGGAATTGGCCCGCTTGCTTAGTTCAAGTTCAAATCGGTTGGAACTGCATTGCGCATAAACGTTAAAGGATGATAAACAAAACAGAAATGAATATTATGTTGGCAAAGAGAAAGAGAGAAATAAGAGAAATTGAAGATGAAACGTTTAAGAAAGTTGTTCAATTACACTCGGTCTATGTCTAAATTTTGGCCAATGCTCGATACCAAATAAACAAATGATGTTTGTTTTGATCAACTTAAATTTAAACTCAATGACGAAACGAGCTATTTACTTTTGTAAACCTTCTCAGTCATGTCATCGAAGTTGGAGTCCTGAATGTTCAACATCAGACTGTCCGCCGACAGGTAAACCTTGTTCTGTGAGCTGGCGATCTGTTAAATGAATGTGGATTAGTATTGAATCTAATATCTTATTGCAAGTTATCAAAAATTGCTCTTACCGTGCGGGCAATGCTCTGAGCGGCACGCAGCTTGCGAAGCTTCAAATATGCTGGATTCTGCTTGACGGCCAGACCTAAGTAAACATAACAGTTAAGGTGCAAACCAAGTAAGAAAGGTAAGTGCCTAAAGAATGACTATTAAGTGTGTTTTGTGTTGTGTAAAAAGGATATCATTTTAGCTGCCTCGGCTTCACCCTCAGCTTGCACAATCTTCTGTTGTTTTTCCTGTTTGGCACGCTCGACAAAGAAGACGGCGCGCTGTGCCTCCTGTTGGGCCACCTGCTTGGCCTCAATGGCGGCTGTGTATTCCTTGCCAAAGCTCAGCTCTGTCAACGAAACGTCATCCAGAATGATGTTAAAGTCACGTGCACGCTCCACAAGCTCCTTGCGTATCAGCAGAGAAACCTAAAGCCACAGAAGCATTAGAATTTAAACCAAGTTAAGTAATTAAATGTGGCTATAACTAACCTGTTGACGCTGTGTAATCAACTGGGAGGCATTGAACTTGGCAATGACGCTCTTAAGTACCTCATTGCAAATCGATGGCAGCACTTTCTCATCGTAGTCAACGCCCAACTGCTTGTGGAGAGAGGGTAGATTGATGGAATCTGGCCGTGACAGCACACGCAACGAAATGTTAATCATTTGCAAATCCTTTGAACCGGTGGGTGATGAAATTTTGCGGGGACGCGACCGAATATCGTAAATAATTGGATATTGGAACCATGGAATACGGAAATGTAAGCCTTCCGAATAAATGTCACTCTGTATGCCACCCAAGCGGCTGAAAATGATGGCGCGGTGACCACCATCAACTGAAATCAGAGAGAGAAAATATTGGGAGTTTGTTATGCAATCGCAACTAACAGAAACGGCAGAGGCAACATCAGCCGCAGTTGACATCAAAGAGAGCTGTACGAATTTGCCATTCAATGTCCTATTTTTACCATATTAAAGATTTGCGGTTACTGCAGTTCATTGTGCAAGCGTCTTTATTAGTTATGAAATCTCCGCAATCACACACACACACACACACACACTCTCGCATACTAAAGTGGGTTTGAGGTTATGTGCTCATGCCGGAAAGATGGTCTTGTTTTTGTTCTTTTCTCGAAGATTTCTTGTTGATTGGAGAATATTATATGACTTACCAGTATACAACGATTGGTTAACACCATAAGCCGCTGCACCCACGGCGGCCAACAGCTTCAGTCCAATTCCCAGTCCAGGTGGGCCACCTTTGCCCAGCTTGCCCGCTAGATCGTTGAGTTTACTTTGCGCCATTATGTGTGCTAAACAAATATAAATTTATTGATTAAATTGCTGATAGTTAGAAAACACACTTCGTTGAGTTAATATCTGAATGAATTGAGTTACTTTTCTGTGGAAAGAAAAAACTTTACGCACGTTATTTACTTGTGTCAGCTAGTACTAATTTCCAAGTGTGATAATATATCGTGGCGCAATACCGATGAATGTTCGTATGTTTCGATATCATTTTATCGAAATATATTATTTGTTCTCTCTCTTGATCTGACAACCCTGTAATTACAGCTGGTTTAAGCGCAATTTCTTAAGATATTTGTATATTTTATTAACATATTTGGCATTACAATCAGTACATTTATCATATATATTAAAGTATTAAAATCACATGTCCTGTGTCACATATTCGCAACGTTATGAGGCTCGTTTCGACCATAATTTGTATCGCGTAAATAATGCACAGTTTGATCGTTGATAAGCGATATGACAATCGATTTCAGACCCAAAATCGAAGCCAATTTGTATTTCAGCGTAACGGATCGCATGTGCTCCACTAATTGACCGAGAGATTCCTGCTGCTGGGCAGTAGGTGCATTATTCTGGGTGTACAGTATATAACTGAAATTCGACATTAACATATAATCAATTTATTAATTAATATTCAATCTTACCCCTTAGCAACCTGCTCGATGACATTATCATTGATCCGCTGGTGGCAGCGGTATTCCTGAAGATAGTTACGTCTCTGTAGTACCACAAATTGTGTTAGGATGGCTTCGCTCCAGTTAACATCGTAGCCATAGGCGCGACTCAGTATTAAAGTTTGTGGCACACTAATGGACATGGGAGAATGAAAGATTATGTTGGGGTTATGCTACGTTTGTCTTCTGGAACTCACCTTAATTGATGGTTAACCAGTTCGCGGAACTGATCGCGGTTTTGTACGCCAATGACGCTGACACACAAAGGTGCTGGATTGTTGCTGCTGGCAGCTCCACCTCGCTTCTCCAGCGCCTTGTTGCACAGATCTAGTTGCATGGCCACCAGTTCAGCGCGAGCGACACTGTGCTGGGCCAGAATCAATTTGTTATCCAGCAGATAGTTCTCAGTGGCATGCGTGTAGTTCTCCAGCGCCTGTTGCAATGAAGTGTGCAGCGCCTGAGAGCATTTGAGTTTGCCAGAGTCGGCTGTAGCTGAGAGCACAGTGTCTAAGACATTCTGTGCCTCTTGTGTCCACATTTCAGCCAGTTCTTTATACATGAGAAAGTGGTGGGCAGCCAGACGTAGCAGTTCCTTGCCATTTTTGGGATTATACTCTCGCAAGTATGCAAGTATCGCCTGTCGCAGTCCGCTCTTCTGGTCATCATCGAATTGCCCTAAAAGCGACTCAAACTGTTCGTTCTCAATAAGCGAATCGAAGCAATAGAACATTTCCCGATAACGTGCAATCCCAATGAGCAGTCGAACAATCAGCGACCAAGACTTGGCCTTAGCGAGCTGTCCATTGAGCTGCTTGGCCCTCTCCAGCACGCTGGCAATGCCCTCCATGGAGCACTCGTGCACAAAGCAGAGATTCGCCTTGATCAGCAGCTCCACATAGATTTGGTTCTGTTTTTTATGGGACAACACCTGTGGAATCGATGACGAGCTAGCAGCATTGCTGCTGCTACTGGTGTTGTTGTTCGGCAGTCCGTAGAGTGTTATGATCCCCGAGAGACGCTCAAAGGCATCGCTGGGTTCATAGTGTTTCTTGTCCTGGTAGCGACGATATGCTTTCAATGCATCACAATAATCCAAGAGGCAGTTGCCCAGCATCGTAGTGTTGGGCGTCAGCTCCAGAAACAAGTGGAAATCACGATCGATGTTGTGGCCCCAAAGATCCGCATTTCGTGGCGCATTGCGGGGCTGTTGGCTGGCTTGGAATATGTAGAAACGTGGTCGCACAATGCATGTAGTCAGTTCCAGGGCCAAGGATTCCGCAATCTCCTTGTGCGTCAGTCGTGTGGAAATGTGAATGTCACTGACAACCATTAAACGCTGCAGGCAATCCTCTTCGGCGGCGCTCTTGAGCAGCACACTGGCATCCTTGGTGCGCAGCACGTCCAGATATTCCTTGTCCAGATACATGGCTGCCCGATAGGCTAGCACAATGCGCCTGCCCAGCTCGACGCCATGCTTGAGCTTGGAACCAATGCCAAGCAATGTGTCCAGGGTTTGTTGTTTCTCCTTTGATGGGATCTCTTCAAACTCCAGCGTGGAGCAGCTGCCGGACAGATCGCTGCTGCATCTGCCCAAGGGATTCTGGTTGAGCGTCAGTCGATTAAACTTTGGGAATGTGCTTTTCTCGATGTCACTGAGCAGTTGACGCTCCTTGCTGGACAGATTAGCAATGCTGGTCATGCCCTCGGCCAGAGCCATGGCAAAGACAATGAAGCGCAAGTCATTGGGCCGAAACTCGAATAGTTCCTGCAGACGCAGTGCCTCCACAATGTCCCCCTCATCCAGCAGTAGATTCAGCAATTCATCTAGACGCTGTTCCATCTCTGGCGTAAGCTTTGACTTGTTGGCAATGCTGAGATCATCAATCCCCGCCAGCTCCTTTAGTTCTGAGAACGATTTGTACAGAACGCAACGCTCCTGTTGCATAATCTGCTCAAAGTACTCGGAATGATAGATGGGCACGGGCGTTGGCTGTTCCGCTTCCAATTGCAAATAGCACATGACCATGTCGTACTCAATCTGATCCCGATCGAAGCATTCGTTGGGAAACAGATGATGCTGCTTGATCACACCCAGCGCACTCTGTAGCAGCTCATAACGACAACGTAGATTGCTCTCCGGCTGCTGTCCACCAGCTTGGAGCAAGAAGTTCACGAGAATTGCAGGCGGCAGAGCGTGCTGCTCAATCTCTCGCTCGTATTCCTCATGCAGATGCAGCTGTCCCGCCTCCAACTCCGCCAACCACTTTGCATAGACAATGTCCGCCAGTGGCAGCTGTAATAATGCCGCCAGCTGCAGTGCCTCCTGGTAGGCTTTGGCCTCCGTCAGGGCATCCACCAGTCGCTTGTACTCGGCACTATCCCGCCTCACCAGTTGCTCGTAGTCAATGCCTAGCTGACGTATCCAATTAGCTGCCACGCCAAAGATTTTATGCAATAGACAAAAGTCCAAGAGATCACAAATGTCGCCCACATCCGAGTGGCAAATGCACTCGAGGAATTTCTGCTGTTGCATTGTGCAGTCAAAGTTCGATTGCAACTGCAGCAAGAGCAAGCCAATGCAGCGTTGCATCAGCTGCTTGCGGCCAAGAGGAGCGCACAGCGGCAGATGCACTGCATCCTGACTAAAGCTGTAAAAGAAATTACGTAGTTCCACAATTGTAGCATCGCTAAAGTCCTGTTTCTGGGCAGTCAATTGCAGGAAACGACAGAGATGTACAAATTTGCAGTCCTAGAAATGAATCGTTATAACCAACGATAGTTGAGAGATCAGAGATTCCACTCACCGGTTGAAAGATGCAAAAGCTGTGCAGCAGCGCATTCAATTGTCCATCTTTGACCACGCCACGTATCAGAGACCAAACATACTCCGATTGCTGTTGCTCCTTTGATCTGGTTACCTCCTGGAGTAACTGCGTCCATTGGCCGCTGGCCACCGACAGCCAGACAAGCCAACACCAGTCACGATTCTGGTCACTGAGTATGGCTGCCAGGACAGCCAGCACCGGCATCTGATGACGGACGCAGTGCTTCAATAAATTGATGCTTGTGCAATGCTGGGAGCTGCTCTGCATTAGCTCCACAAATCTGGATGTGCTGCTGATGCATTCGTCGGGCAAATTGTTGCTGCTGCATAGGATAATGGCAAATACATCCTGTTGGGCATTGTGGGTGAGAAGATTGCACATGGATTGGCCGGAATCTCGTTGCAATTGCTGCAGATTCGCATCCAAGCCAGAACTGTGGGATGAGTTTGTCATTGTTTCTTGAGAGGAATTGGTTTGTCCATCGCTTCGACGCGTTTGCCGATTTGCGGCACGTTTATGCTGCCGGTCGTTGGAGGCATCATGGCTCAGAGCACGCAACATATGCACGCCCAGCACTCGGCATTTGAAATGGGGCAGCAATTGCTGCAGCTCACTGAGTGGCAGATCAAAGTATTGAAATATCAACAGCAGTTGCCACCAATCGTTGCTAGCGGCAAAGTGTTGCAACATCGCCGATGGCCACTTGCCCTGAAGATTACGCGTCGCTAGACGCATCAGTGCCGTATATGATTCCAATGGGAATTGTGTTGGCGAATCCTGCAGGTTCTGGACGAGTACACGATCCCAATGCTGCAGTTGATCTGAGTAAGTGCTGCCCGCTCTTGTAGCCGGCAGCAGACGCTGCAAATGCAAGAAACCTCGCAACGTTTGGGTATCGAAACCCAACATTTCACAGCAGGCCACACAATGTGTCACCAGATCCTTATCGCCGGCATGTTGCAACGCCAGCTGTGTGGCCGTCTCGCAAGCATGGAACAGCTGTGTGCGTGTAATCTGGCCATAAAGCTGCAGTTGCTCCATTAGAAAGTAATACACCGCATACGCACTCCGATGTTGCTTCAGATAATGCGTGTAGTTCAACTGCGCCTTCCTCGCATAGCGTTGACTGAGTCGTTGATTCGAGAAGCTGACCATCTCGCCATGATTCGCCGCAGTCAGAGCATCCAGATTAATCTGCTTGAACTTGTAGAAGAGATCATGGGCTGTGGGCAAGGCTGGTGAGTTGTTGGACCCATGGCGCTCGAAGCGTGACATTAGGGACTTCAAATAGGGAACGCGACTTAGATTGCTGGAGGAGAGGAAACCCTCAAGGGCGAGCACGCTGGGCTCATGGCTGAGAAAGTCGAAGAATGTGAGCAGCGGTTGCTCCTGCAGCGACTCTGCGCCGTTGTGTGTACGCTCCAAGTAACTCTGGACACTCTTGGACATCTAAGAAGCATTATGAACATCATAAATAAATGCAATATTTTGTTAACTCAAAGTTTTGCCTACCAATTCGAATCCTTCACGCTCTGTCAGATCATGTGTCTTGAGATCAATGAGCAGCGTCACCAGCGGTTCATTCTCGCCTGCCAGCTGCTCTAGCGCTGAGATCGGCACACATTCCATCAGCAGCAACGAATAATAGCCACGTTCCAGCAAATAGCGTGCCAGGGGCAGTCGGCTGATCAAATCCTTGTGCTTATCCAGGCACTGCATGGTGGACAGGCGGCGCAACACCGTTGCCACATCTGAAGATTCATTGGCAAAAAAGTAGCCGGCACGTGCAAAGTAATTACGAAGTGGTTCACATGGTTGCTCCAAATGTTCCAGAGCATATTCAAACATGCCGGGTTCGATTTTCCAAACAACATAGGCCTGCTCCAATGGGAGAAGCACAGTGGATGCTGCTGCATCTTGACACCAGAACCAGCGTCGCAGTTTGTTCAGCTGCTCCGTGTCTACCAGATGCTGCCATACAAGTTGTTTCTTAAGATCTGGCAGCAGAGATTCGTTGTCATTGGCAAAGTAGAGCTCAACCAGCAGCAGCTGCAGTGTCTGCTCGGGCAGCGTCATCAGCGCCTCGATATGCACACGTGGCAAGAGCGCCTTGCGCCTGTTTAACAGATCGCTGCATTCGCGGAACTGCTGCACCAATGACCAGTAATACTCCAGTACGGCCTGCTCTTGCTTGAAGAGCTGCGGATCTCGGCAACGCAGATGGTCCAATACAAATTCACTCAGATCCGCATCATTGCACTCACATGCGTATTGATAGAAAAAACACTTGACATCTCTATCCACATTGCGGAGAACATTGTCCGCCTTGCAGACGAGTCTCTCAGAGAGCAGCCGTCGCACATAGGCATGAACCACATCGTAGAAATAGTGACGATACTCTGAAATGGGAATCTTTTGTTTGCCAGCCCAGTATTCCATGCACAGATCGATGTGCTCTCCTTTGGTGGCCACCTCCTTGATAATCGACACTTCGCTAATCCCTGACCAGCTTTTGAATATCTTATTGCGTGCCTGCGCGGAATGCATTTTGGTATGCAGTATGTGTGGAATGGGCGTGTCCAATGCACTTTTCACATTTTCATAATAAGTCGCAAATTGTATTCTTTGTCCGCAGCAAGGGATTCATTCAACTGTTGCACTTTTTTTCATATGTTTTTGCCAACAGCTGTTGCATTCCGTGGCGTTGCCAGACCAACATATGAGTACTTTGCAGTGCGAGTACCGAGTAACGAGTACTTTTCAAATTGTGGCGGCTATTTACAATGCTATCGAAACATGTGTCAGGGTATCGCCTTTCCTTTTGGTAATTGAATATCAGGCCAAATTGTCCTTGCCTGTCGCAACTTGTCTGAAATTTAATAAATTGCAGGAAACGACAGCCGCCCCAAAGTAAAACAAGTTCCATGGCAAAGTTCAAGCCGCACAGAAGGCAGACAGACCACACAGCACACCATACTCCACCGGCTAGAGAGCAAATATTCTTGGTTGGACATAATCTTGTTCATGTTTGGTTGTTCGAGGGTTTTTCGCTAGAACAGAGTGTGTACTGTTTCTGTCTGTCTGTTTGTAAATTTGCAATTGCTAGCACTGACAACATCCGCTTACAAGTTTGGTGGTCAAATAAATCAACTTACAACACATGTAAAAAACATTTTCCAAGAATGTCACATTTTACATGATCTAAGCCCGAAGACACTTTCTAACAAGACTTATGAACTTGCAACTGGACGCCTCGGGTGTCATTAATAAATTTCACACGATTGTTTTACATGGCATCTGTACATAAAACGGAGCTGCCCCTGACCACCTCACCCAACTACCTTACCCCTGCCACTGCACACAGAGTAAACCCAAAAGCTTAAGGCCAGGCCAAGTTGCGTAAGCTGATATTTCTTTCTTTGGGTTTATGCAGCAGCATAATTATTCTTTATATCGTTTATGAGTAAAGAAAAAGGTACCTAAAAGAAAGAAAAAAGTATATAATAAATGCTGCCGCTTCTTGTTGCCTGTTTGTGCCTGTGTTATGGTGTTGTTGTCGTTGTTGTTACCGTTTTGGTCACTTAACAAATAGTCGAAAAGCTTTATGGGATCCCGCGGTCTGCAGTTTGTTTATAAGCGGGTGACTTGGCAATCCAAACCGGTTGTCCCTGCTCCAACGCTGCTCTCCTTACCAACCTCCCGCCTCCCCCGCTGGCCAGTGTGTGATTTATAGTTACGCACAAGCGCGCAAATCCAATTAGACGAACTCACTGTCTCACTGACTGACTGACTGACTGTCTTACTGTGCCACTGACGGATTGCTGCTCTTCGGCAGCATTGCCCGCGGGCTAAAATAGTCACAAATGCCGCCAGGCCAGGCCAGGCCAGTGGACGGGCCGCAATCCAATCTCATGTCTCATATGCTCCTCTTTCCCATATACAAAATACTCGAACATAAAAATATATTTCAAATCGTGGATAGATTCGGGTCGCTCACGCTGTATCGCTGTATCTTTGTATCTGCTTTATTACTCTTTTTTTGGATGTTTACATCATCGCGGAACTGTCTGCGCCTCCGTTTCGTTGTCCAATGTCGTCGTCGTCGTCGCCGTCGCCGTCGCCGCTTTGCGTCGCGGGAGTTCGGCCTTTTGTTGCATTTTAAATATCAAAGCAAACTGCAGCGCATCTTTATCTAAAAGCTAAAAAATGTGTGTCATAATACTCGTAGTACCTCCCGCCTGCATCTCAATGCCTCGCCGCATTTAGCATGCAAATTTCAGCATATGGAGCAATGTTGACGTCATCATGGGCGCCCAATTAAGATGCAATGCGCGCATACTGGCTGCCAAAGCAACCCTGAAAACAACAATAACAACAGCAATAGCAATAGCAATAACAATAATAACATTAACAATAAGTGCAAAAAGGGCTTAGTGTTTCCCACGTGAAATGTCTGTTGTGTTGTGTTGTGTTGCTGGCCTGGTAAACTGGCAATTGGCAACTGGCAGCTGGTAAACTGGGTGTGTTGTTGTCAGCATGCTTCGCACTTTGAATGCTTAAATAGCGAATCCAAGTTGGCATCCAAAAACTCCCGCTCCCACCAGCGTAACCTTCAGCTTTGCCAGCAGCAGCTGCATATTACTTATTGAGGGCTTTTCCAATGGAAAGTCGAGCCGGTCTGGCCTGGTCTGGCCTGGCCTGGTCTTGTCTTGTCCGTTCGATCGGGTCAGCTACAGATTTGGTAATGGCCGCTTTGCCCATAGACAATAGACATAACTGATTGATAGTCGCGGCACATTTCATGCTTCCTCTTCTCACTTCTCTCCTGGAGCAGAGCCAGCGGTAAACTTGTTTTTGTTTAACGCAAAAATATAATAGAAGACAGAGAAATAAACAAATGCGAGCCAATGAGCGCCCAGCAAAGCGATGATTAATTGGAGAGGAGCTGCGTCTGAGGCGCGAACGCGTGTGCTGTAGTTGGCATTACAATTTTGACCGCAAGCCGGCACAGGCCCGGGAGTTGTAACTTGGGCAGCCGGGAGTTGAGAGCCGGGAGCCATGATGTTGATCTCACTGAAACATGGCTTAACCACAAAACTCTCCCTCAGGCTGACTTCTGATCTTTACGGCTGACGAACGTTTCGCTCGGTTTTTTGAATTTTTTGAATTTATCATTTAAAATCGGTTAATGAACTGTGAGAATGGCAACGAAAGTTAGAGAAGTTAAGAACTAGTCAAAGCCAAAACATAGAGACGAGACCCGAAACCCGTTGATTATTGCCTTTTTGTTTTGTATTTTCTTCTGTGAGGGCTCATGTTTTATTGTGGCAATTTGCATGTTGCCACCTTTCGCTTGTACCGTTAGTCGGCGAACTTATTGGACATGCTGCAGCCGAATACATATGCATAGTAAAACATCAACATAAATTAGATGCCACAAAATAGGCTCATTAACACCTGAATTTGCATGTAACGGCCATAATCATAATTGGGCACAAATATTGGCCTTATTAATTTGGTATCGCCTGACCAAACACCGATGTGGCAACGTTGGTGGTCGCTATCTGCCCAGTTGCTGCTCCTTTTTGCTTAATTGGATGAGACTTACGCTGAAAATCAAAAGTGCCATAGCAACAACAACACCAGCAGCAGCAGAGACAGCGACAACAACAAGCAGAACATAAATCAACTTTGAAGTGCAACGTGGTCAGCGGCAACAGCAACAGCAGCAGCTCAGCTCAGCTCAGCTCGGCCTTGCTTATCAACGTATTTCCTTCATTTTGCGTTCTTTTTGTCTTTTCTTTTAAGTCTTACTTTCTTTGTTTGCCTTGCCCGCACGAATTTTGGCTAAGTGCAGGCTAAGCAGCACAGCCGCTGTCGACGCCGCAGTCCACGTTGCTGTCGCTGTGGCCACCGCAACAGGTTCTTGTTCTTCTGCTTGTTGTTGTTGCTTTTTGTTCTACAGCAAGAACTGGACGCATAGCACGCGCAACAGGTTCTGTCCGATGCCTGATTAAGTGGAGAGCGAGCGTGCCTCTGCCTGCATAAGTGTGTGTGTGGCTCTCTTGCTCTCTCAGTTAGGCACACACACACATAAGCAATTGGACTTGCAGTCGCGCTCACTGACAGCTAAGATAAGTGACTTTCAATAAAAAATACCTGTTTATGTTGTTGTTGCTACTATTGGTTTGCTCTGCATTGGTTTTGCTGCATGCAGGCCTATGATAAGACTGTGACTGACCCCCATTAGCAAACGTTTTTACCGACTGGAAATGCGTCTCATGTCCAACACATTGAGAGCAACGTCAAAATTTCCACTGGGGTTTTTGACAGCGGCGCAGCGCAGGTAAAACCGACTTAAGATTGCGGCTCTGTCGGTCTCTTTTGTATGTGTGTCTGTGTGTCTCCCTCTCTCCGTTTCTCACCCTCTGTCTTGCTTTTCTGCTAGCCAACGTAGCCAAAGACAAACATTTTCGCAATTGCCGCTGCGAGAGCGCGTTTATCGGTGTGTGTGTAGGTGTTGGACTCTGACTCGACGCTGCTGCTACTGCCGCGGTCGCCGTCGCTGCCGCTGCCGCTGCTGCCGTGAGCTTTGCCTGATCGGGCCTCAGTCTCAGTGTCAGTCCACTTTTGGCTCTCGTACCGTGCAGTTAGCAAGAGAAAAAGGTTCATGCCGCGTTCATTGGCCGCGCGTAACGTGTCTGTGTTTCTTGCTGGTGTGTACATGTGCATATTGCATGTGTGTGTGCGCAAGCGCATACAAATAATTAAAAGAAAATTAATAAATATTCAATTATCGTTTCTCTGTTTACGTTTCGGTTGCATCCATCTGCCGCTTTTGCTGCTCATGTGTTTGTGAGTGTCACCTTAATAATGATATGTTTAATAATTGACAAATGCGACTACTCTGTGTTCTGTTACATTGAATGGTGCTGTATGCGAGAACGTGACTGTGTGTGTGGGCATATGTGAGTTGATTTGTGTGAGAGTGTGTAAAGTGAAGCAACAGCGACCATCACGCGTCGTGCTAGCAAACAAAAGTGCTACAAAAAATGAATGCAACAACCACAACAATAATAATAACAACTGCAACAGCGGCAGCAACAAAACGGCATATTAAGCACAACAACACGGCGTGTAAAATGTGCCTCAAGAAATTACAAAAATTCAGCAAACATAAACAATATACATAAAACATAAGAATAAATGAAAATAATAATAATATTAAATCGAAACTGAAGCGCAGCCTTCAACGTGCACAATTTCTTCCGCTTACAACAAATATTCTTCATCCGCATCTTCTACGACTTCTACGTCTACTTTATTGGTATTTCTTACTCTGCTTCTGCTGCCGTCGCTAGCGGGTGGCAAGAATCTTCTTCTTCCTCTTAGCCGTCTTCGTCTTCTTTTTTCTTTTTCTTTTACAATTTCAACTCCATCTTGCGCTTTGAGGCTAACAAGTTTTGCTCAAGCTTTTTGCCTACCACCCCTGCACATGCCCCCCTTCCCCCCCCGGCTGTCCGCTCAATCAACATTTTCCTAAGGCAGACCAGTTTTTGGCGGCTGCATTTTGCCATTTTCCGCGCTTCAAGAGCCTCGGAACAACTTCAACTGCAACAGCAACAGCAACTTCAAAGTGGCAAGAAGAAGAATACCAAGAAGCTAAGGCGGGGCACTGAGCTGAGAGCAGCTGCCGCCCCATTGGCAGTTGCACTTGGGAAAACTCTACTCAGCCATATAAAGCATATTTGCACAGCCCATCACAAAGGCGGATAGTACGTGTTTTGGATTAGTTTAATTGGCGCCAGAACCAGACAATTTAAAGAACAACAAAAAAACAAAATAGTAAAAATATAGAATAATATAATAAAAATAAGCTGTCAGAAGAATTGCACAATGAAAAAACCATTTGGTTTTGGGTTGTGCCCAGAACTTGAATGGACCAAAAGTGAATGCAGACATGTAGGGCTGATAAAACAACTAACAAAAACAAAAAACATAAAGAGCCAACAAAGAAGACGCTTTCAATAATGTGACATAATGTGTTAAACAAAAAAATGTCATATTAGAACAGCTAACAAATGTGCACTAAGTTTGCACTACAAAAGCCACTTTAGCTCAGTTTTCTTATAAATTGATTATTGTAAATAGAAGAGAAAAGCAACTTTAATTTAATTATCATTCAGTTTCGAAGGCCAAAAAACATTTGGAAATTAAGATGAGCCAAAGTGATTCGCGCAGCTCTGTTTATTTATCTTTGGCAAACTGAATAAGTTCTAATTAAACCCGGAAGTCTTTGCCACTTGTGGACTCACTTGTTAATCCGCTTAATCTGTTGCACATTCCCTCATTTACTTTTTGGCGAATTTCGGGTTGTAGATTTATTTACAACTAGCTTAACAGTATTCCGAGAGAGCTTCACGAGCTTCATGAGCTTCAGTGTCCGATTGCGATAACACATGATGAAGTGGGATGTAAGATCCCCCCCAAGAGATTTCGTATTGAGTTGCAATGGAATGGGTAATCGGAATTTGATGTGATGACTTATCAACTGTCTCAGACTGTTCAGTTGTTCTGTCGGGGGTTGCGGGTGGACAATGGTGCGGGGATGCGGGGGTGCTCTCATAGCATCAACAACAAATACGACAAAAGAATTTCAAAACAAACTTGTTTGCTTTACTTGTCAGCTTGCTGAAGAGAGTAGGGAGGCGCTTGAGGAGTGGGAGTAGGAGGAGGAGCTGAGGCTGATGGGTTCAATACACTCGGTACGCGGCATTCAGACAAGGCTCCAAAAATGTGTGCGCACATTGTGAATGAGAGATTGATTGAATTATAAGTAAGTTGAGCTACAGATACAGATACAGATACAGATATAGATAGAGATACAAATACAAATACAGCTATGGGGACTATCTGGAGCTGGCGATCATTGCATCGATTCAATTAAAAGTAAAACATCCATTGCATGCGGCGACCTTGTCGTGTTTGCTGTACATGTATCTGTATCTGACGGATACGTATCTGTTGCTGTCTCATTGCCAGACTCCCATTGGCAACCAGTTTGTGTGCGTGCAGAAGAGTCACATTTATCTTATCATACAGCCAGCGAAGCATTCGGCTTGCCTGGCTAAGTCGAATTTTAATCTTATCTATCAGAACTAAGTAAGTGCAAACATCAGTACAAAAAATGACAAACGAAGAAACGAAGAAACGAACAACTGAACAACAAATCAACAGCAAATTCAAGAATTCGAGAGTGCGTTTTACTTCTCATCGTTTGTCATTGTAAATTACTCACAAACTAAATCCAAAATTTCCCTGAATATATCTCCACGTTGTACATATAGCAGTAATTTTCCCCTAAAAAAAAAAAAACAAGAAAACAAAACAATTCAACAAATTGCGCACAACAATTTCTGTCGACCAGTTAAGCAAATAGCAAACAGACAGTTAAACACGCAAAATGCTATGGAATAAGTTCCAAAGAATTAACAATTTCATCATGAATTTCCCATCCGAGAATGTAGTACTTACGGGGTTCGCAATACATACATCTAGTTATGAGCAGACTGACAGGTTGAAAGCAGAGAAAACCTTTTTGCGGCAGACAATATGAGGAAGTTCTCAATATGTATTATCTATTTGGTAATATTAGTTAGGGATACACGGAAGACTTGCGAAGGTGTGAAACCTTGTGCTAATTATCCTAGTGCTTAAACATGTTATTATATGTTATAAAAGGGCTCTTGTTCTCCTTAATAAAGTGATAGAAATAGAAAAGATTTATTGAAGTAGCAAATGATTAAAGTAAAAGCAGATGGAGGTGTTACTCTTACGCTTACTCTTGAGCATTAACTACCATTAACCTTCATTTATTAAATAATAAACAATAAAAAACTATTAAATGTAAATTCTAAAGACTGAACGTTTCTTAATATTTGCTCTTAATTAAAGTTAAACTTAATTCAAATTTTGCTTAATTTAATAAACTGTTCGTTGTTCCTTCAATAATTTCTTTTATATACATATATTTGTTGTGGCATAAATTAATAATATTACAACTGAAGAAAATTAACGATTTTATTTAATGAAAAACAATTCAATTGCAAACGTAATTAGTTTAAAATCGTATAATTTTAAACTTTAATAACTTAACTTTCAAAAACAACAATCTGCAAAGAGTATTAAATATTTGGCGAGCGATTTCTTTGGCATTTCATTTTCGTTACACAAACAACAAATGTTGTAGCTTACGAAGACATTATTAAATGAAATCATTAAAATTTAGTACACACATGTGGCGTGTATATAAATGCTATAAGTGCATTACTTATATATTTATATACTTAAGCATTTAATACTTATACTTATATAAACATATGTTAAGTAGCACTCGTAATTATTTAGTTATTTAGTTATTTATTTATTTTGCCATTATTTTAGTTAGTTACTTCTCTCTCTCTCTCTCTCTCTCTCTCTCTGTGTGTCTCTCTCTCGCTCTCTTTGTCGCTGTCGTATCTCTCTTTTTGTTCCCGTTACGTTGCACGTTTTACAATTTTTATTTGCGCTTCCAAACTGCTTGGAATGTGCTGTGCAAATATTTGTGGCACATACATACGTACATGCGTATGTGCCTACGTATGTGTTTCATTTTCTTTTTATTTTATTTTTGCAAATGAATTGGTCCACAGCCTGTTCAGGTGATAAGCAAACGTTGTTGCTGTTGTTGCTGCTGTTGTAGGCTGCTGCGACCTTGCAACTTGCCAACGACCTTCACATCCTGCCCGCTGTGTGTTTGGCTCTCAAAGGCGGAAGTAAAGCGAACAATGATCAACTGTTCGGGTGTATACGAAATAGTATCTGAAATCTAAACTCGATCGACATGCTCGCCAGGTATCTAAGACGCGGTCGAGCATGTTGACATGGCCATGAGGAGAAACCGTGTAGAGAACGTTGTCAGATGAGCTCTTTCGCGAGTTGCGGCGGCTGATGCTGTGGCATTGAGGATGAATGATGCGAGTTAGTGGCAAACTATGTGCATACATGCCTCTCTTTCCCAGTGTCTGTGTATGTGTGTTTGTGTGTGTTTGTGTGTGTGGTGCGGGTGTTGTTGCCGTTGCTGCGGCTACCAAGAAGCGCGCTTGGGAATCTTTACATTTTACTTGGCTTTTTCCCATTTTATTTGTGCTGCAAACGAAGCGCGGCGAACACTAAAGAAGACGTTGAACTTGCCACAAGCGCTGCTTGCAATTGCAACTGCAACATTGCAACAATTGCTGATTGTTGTTGGCCCTTTTTTCTTTTGCTGTGGCAATCGCTGTTGCTGTTTTTTGCGGAAATCCAGCGAACGAATTAAATTTAATTGTAAATTTATGCGTTTTTGCTGTTGCTGTTGCTCTTCTTGTTGTTGCTGTTGTTGTTGTTGCTAGCGCTGTGTGTGAATGTCTCAGCGCCATGCGATCTTCACCTTTGTCTGATCCCCGCTACCTGTGAGAATTGACAAAAATTATAATGAATCGCAACAGCAGCAACAGCAACATCAGGGCTAAGGCAGCCTTGCTAAGGCAGCTGAAATGCAAACAGCTCGCCAGGTAAACCTAATCACAACATAACCAGGCAGGTAACAGTTTCATTCATCTCTCTTTCTATTGCCATTGCCAATGTAGTTGTTGCTCTGCCACTTGTTGTTGTTGTTGTCAAGCACTTTGTTACGCTTGTTAGTAGCTGACACTACAACAATTTGAACGGAATTTATGACAACCAGCAACCAACAACAACCAACAACTAGCAACAACAACCACACTGCAGCTTAGCTCAGTTCAGGGACATTATCTTTATCAGACATCTCAATCTTTGACAAGTCTTTTCAACCAGGCCAAAACTGTGCGGCAAATCTAAAAAAAGAAAACGAAAAAAACAACAATCTTTAGCTGATAACAATTTGAAATGACAAAGCTGTTAAATCTGGCAATTAAGGTTTATGAGAAACACTTGAAAGACCCAAAAAGTGCTGGGAAATTACTTAAAATCAAAAAATATAAATAAATTAATATGCAATTTGTTTATCACAACAATCTATCAACATTATCTTAAGCATTTCTTATGGTTTATGAGCCAATGAATCGCGCTGCTGTGAATAGATCATTTCTTTCAGCAAAGATCAAGGCAACACTTATTATTCTGTACTGCAAGTCATGTTTTTTACTTTTTCTCAATTTCCAATAGATAAATTACATTTTAAATTAAACAAAGAGAGATTATTTCCGGTTTGCAGGAGTCTAAAGAGTTTTCTTGTCTCAGTTTTCTAAATGATTTTAGGTCTCATTTACTTTTGCTTTCTATATCTTCAGTTGTTCAAATTCAAAGCTACAAATCTCTATGCATTTTCCATATAACGTTCATTTTACTCACTTGAATAAATCTTTATAATATCATAATTGAAATCGATCTACAAGCAATTCTTCTGCTTCATTATACAGATATAATCTCTGCATCTTCTGCTACCTCAATCATCCGCTCTCCCCCCTCTCTCTCTCCCTCTATCTAGCTGTCTCTCTCTTCTCTGCTTCTGTTCCCACAATAAATTCCCATACAGAATGCATACATATTTAAATCAATCAATTATAAATAAAAATTTCCTGTTTAGGATCAACCATCTGGGTTCACACCCCAGTCAACTTGGCAACTGACAGTCTTGGTTGTGATTTGTGTAGTTTAGTGTAGTGTTTAGTGTTTAGTGTGTAGTGTAGCCTGTTTCTGACCTCGGCGAGTGTGTTTCGTATTGGAATTTATTGGACTAGGCAATATCATATAAGCTCTTGCTTATAAACTCGTTCTCTCTGTCTCGCTAGACGAGTGTGTGTGTGTGTGTGTGACTATTAGAGCCTAAAGAGGGAGTTGAGGAAGGGGCTGGCGCTACTGGGAACTGGGAACTGGGAACTGGGAACTGTGCCCATTTCGCTGGCGCCACTGTTAGCCGCTGTTTTTCCGCAATTTTATTTTGGAGGTAAGCTGCCTAAAACTGTCATTTTGCGTTTTGCATTTTGCATTTCGTGTGTCGATGTCGATTTTGGATGTCGATGTTGATGTCGATGGCAGCAAAAGTGTCTAATTTCGCTTTTAGCGCAAATAAAAACAATACAAAAATGCAAAAGAAAATGAAAAAAGAAGCGTTAAGCGAGACAACAATAACAATAACAATAACAAGCTGTAGGCAATGTTGTCTGACTGTTGACCAAAAATCGACTCCATTAGTGCTGCAAACTGGCCAGCGGCAACAGTTGTTGCCACACTGCGTGGCAGAAGTTCCGCTCTCGCACAGTTTAGAGAGCTCCTTGGGGCCATAATTAACGAATTGCTTGTTGCTATTGTTGTTGTTGTTGTTGTTGCTCTTTTTGTTTTGTTTTGTATTTTTCCTAAGTTTTTTGTATTTTTTTGGGGGCTGCAGCTTTCACACAGAAACGCAAAGCCGCTGGGCACAAACTGCTGCTGTGGCTGTTGCTGCTGCTGCTGCTGCTGCTGCTGCTGTTGTCTCCTCAGCGCTTCGGCTGGCGACAGGAGCAATGTCATTGCACTCGCAGTCAGGCAAGCAGGCAAACAGGCTAACAGGCAACCAGGCAACTAGGCAACCATGGAGTGCCTCCATGTCGTAGATTTATCTGCGACGCGTCGCGTACTTTGCCCCCCTCAAACAGGCTTCTCTTGCTTTTCATCTATCTGTGACTTGAGTTCGCTTGGGCTGTGTTGGTTTTGTGGCTTGCAGGGTTTTGTCAACGGTGACTTAGAATCCAGTTTTGCAGTATTTGCAGTTCCAGTTCTTGGGCGCCCCAAGACAGCGGCAGTTACGCAGCAACGCAGTCTCGCACTCCCCCCTTGGTCTACACTTGCAGCCTCATCGAGTGGCTCATAATTATGCATTAAACACTTGAAGTTTACGGGGCAGTGCTGGCATTAATGGCCAGCAATTTGCATAGAAACCATACACAAGATGCAACAAGCGGCGCCCATTTGACATGCCATCAAAATGCCCAGAGTTGACATTTACAGTGGCAAGGGGCCAAAACAGGGAAGGGGGAGGGGCAGAGGGGGGGGGGTCAGACAGTTCAGTTCAGTTGACGGAACTGCTGTGGTGCGTGGGTCGTTGTGGCTGTGGGCAACGAAACGTAACCAAAATGCAGTCGACAGTCGACAGTCGGCAAACAAATCGCATGTGAAAATATGTATAAAAAACTTGTTTATTGGCTTAGGCACAACTGAAGGGTTAAAAGTGGAGGGGGGGGAATGCTGAGCAGGGGGAAAGGGGGAGGCAGCGATTGCTTGGGGTTTTTGTCTGTCAGCAGCTGCCCTCTTGGGTCAATGTTATGTAAACCTGGTTCACTTTTTACACAAATGCATCAACAAACACATAAGACGCGAGCGCATATTACACAAAAACCTAAATAACTCAACAACAGCAGCAGCAGCAACAACAGCAACATCAGCAGCAACAGCAACATCAGCAACAACAATAAATAACACGGCCAAAGCAATCGATTCAATTTGTTATAGTCTTCTCTGTCCACCGCTTTCTTGCTGTCTCTGTCTCTGTCCCTATCTCTGTCTGTTTGCAGCTGCCTCCTCTTGGGGCTGCATTCCAGAGATGCGCAACGCAGTTCGATAAGAAAAAGTGCAACAACAGCAACAACAAACTGACAAGCCGACAAATAATAATAATAATAATTTAACAAAGTGAAATGTGCCTTAAATGTTGCATAATTGCTGCTTCATACTATATATATTTATGTGCTATTATATATTGTATATATATATGTTTTTTTTTTTTATTTGTTTGCGCGTGATCTTTTCTTAGAGTCGCCAAAATGCTGGCAACAAGGTGTTAAAACAATTTCAACATCCACATAATCACAATAATCGCTGCAACAAAGTCAAAACCAAAAAACGAAAACGAAACGAATACTGAAGTCCCAGGCAGCAATTACTATTACTAAATGAAAATGCGAAATCATAAAGAAAACGGAAATCATCAGCAGAGTTCAGCCACGACGACGACGACAGCAGCAACAGCAGCGACAGCAGCAACAGCAGCAACAGCAGCAGTCACAGCAGCAACAGCGACAGCGACAGCGACAATGCCACTAGAGAGCTCCAATGGCAACCACAACAACAACAACAACATTAACATCAACAATAACCACAATAACAACAATAACAATAACAACAATAACAACGGCAATGGACAAACGGACAAACTGTCAGTGTCGAAAATGCTGCTGCCCGCACTCAAGTCCGCCTCAAAGGATGCAACAATCCCGATACCAACTCAGACATCGTCGCAGCGACAACGCCAACAACAACAGCAACAACAACAACAACAACAACAATTCACGCCCCTCTCCGTGTCGGATGCGGCGAGCAACGCCAGCTTCAGTTCCGCATCGGTCGCCGGTTCCATACAGGTAACTTAACCATACAACTAACTCCAACTCAATGCTATAACCCAAAACTAAAACCAAGACCAAAAACTTCAACTAAAAACTCTAAACAAAAAGTCATTAAGAACTTTCTGGCTGCTTGACCTTGTGCTACCCTGTTTTAGAGTTTAATGCAAACGTTGAAAACCATAAAAATTGAACAAATCTCTAGTTGATTTATAAGTAAACCTCGTTTTAGATGCTTTGACTTGAAGGATTATGATGTAATAGATATAAAATGTTCCGCTATTGTTAGTTGTAGTTAATACTTAAACTTTAGAGCCCGCATACCAACATTTTGAGTCAAGAAATGGCTGCTTAAGACATTAAGAAATTGCAGAACTTATTGCAGTTAGCTATATGGATATGACAGACAAAATACCCTGTAAAACTGTAACTAAACAAGCTTAGCAAGTTACAGCTCTGCAGGCGAACAAAGTCTATGAACTTGAGAATTTTCTACTTATATTTAAGTAGTATATACCCTTTACCATTGTATTGGTTGTAGGGTATGCAAGTTTGCTAACCGGTTTAACTGCCGGCTCTTCTCGCCGTGTCTGCGTCTGTTTCTGTTTCTGTTTCGGTTTTTATTATTCTTGTTAATAAATCCTCAAAGCGCGCAGAATTCCAATCGCACTGCCGCTGACTCATTGCCCACAGTTCCAGTCGCAGTCTCAGTCTGACTCTCCCGTCTCCCGTCTCCGGTCTCCATTCCCAGTCCGTTTACCGTCCGTTCCACAGCAGAAAAAGTGAAGGCTTAAACAAACAAAATTTAACTTTTGATCGTCGTCGTCGATGTCAATTTACATGGCCGGCAAAAAATTTATTAAAAAAAAGAAAAAGAAAAAAAAAACAAAGAGAAGAATGAAAAGAAATAAGCACAGCAAGCGGAAAATAATAATACTTTTTTTTTATTTTATTTTATATTATTTTTGTTGCCTGTAACCCACGCACAGTGGTTCGGAATTTGGTTGGGGCTCGGTGTGCAGTGTCCACTGCTGCAGGTTCCTAATTGAATTATGGGGTTGACCTCCATTTCTCGCCACATGCTCAGCTTACCCAACTCTCAGTTTTCGTTTTCGAAATCACAATACTGTGTCACTCAGGCGACAAAACGGTACTTTTGTTTTTGTTTCTCCACAAATGGATCATCGCAATGTGGAGAGGGTAATGCGATTATAATCGCATGTCTCATGCAACAGGATCGAACAGAGGCAATGAATGAAATCGAACGAATGTTCTTCTCAATGGATGAGAATGCTGTGTGAAGGAACTTTATTTATTCATTAGTTATTCGAGAGATCTGTCAGAATAATTAACTGTCTTATCTGCTGGAAGTGAAGCAGTTGACATCATGACACATAAGCAATATATATATATATATAGATATATATAAATATATATAGAACTTTATAAATTCTTTAAATATGCGAATGATCTCTGTCTACAAACTAACATCATCAATAGAAATGGAAAGATTGAAGCAACATTAATTGTTCATTATTCATTATTCATTTATATTTGGAAATTAATTAACTATTTAATGTTATTTTCGAAAAGAAACTGATATCATGTCAGATTATGCGAGATATTATTATATTATCATTATTTATTATTTAAAAATAAGATCGCTTTGTGAAACAACTGTTGATATTCATTAATTATATTCCAAAGATCAATTTCATTTGATTAATTCTCGTTTTTTTTTTTTTTTGAAGTAAACTAGTTGACATCATGTTTCATTCTCTTCCTCTCTTTAAACTCATTTTGATTTTGATTTCTCAGTTAATCGAAGGATGTGTGAGTCGTATTTGCAGATCAATTAATTCATTCATTAATCATTCATTCATATATGATTCTAAAAAAGAAACTGTTGACATTATATCATAGATATTTAATTATTATATATATTATTTATAGATATTTAATTTGTGTGCGAACTGTATTAAACTCATAGTTTATTAATAATATTTGTTATTGATATTTAAAGTCCCAAAACAATGAACTGTTATATCTTTTCTTATTTTTATTTAGAATATGAAACTGTTGTCTGCTTTGAGAGTTATTCTTTCTTCGTATTAACATTTTTGATTGTGCCGCATTCTTTTCTGTAGCGCCAAACTAACATTTATTTATAGAAATTCGCTTGTAACGTACATTCTTTAATAATCTAAAGAATTTCTCGCTCTTCTTCCAATCTCTTTGGACGCACCCAAAACAGTTCGTTTCGCCAATATTCCAAATGCCCCGTCACCCATTAACCTTTAACTGAATTACAAGTTAATTGTAATACAGGGTCATCAATATCATCATCATCATCATGATCACAATGAAAATGGATTGCTTTTTGCGTCTAAATGCAAAATAATTTACCAAATTAACGGTACTATTATCAACAGCGACGATCCGATCAATCAAAGTGAATCCGATCAATTAAATGCTGCCTCGAAGCGTGCACGAAGAGAGCACAATGAAAATGTGTTATGAACAAACAACGAACAACGAACAACAAACAGCAAATAGAATAAGAAAAGAGTTGGAGAAAGAGAGTAGGAATGGAAAGAGTGTAGATATACGAGAATAGAACATAGAAATGTGAATGTGAATGTGAATGTATGTACATTGAGTTCTTTCAATGTGAATTGGAACAGAGCTGACCTTATCACTGTGCAATGTACGCAGCTATGGCTCCAGCTGTTTCTACTGCTGCTGCCGCTGCTGCTGCTTCTTCTTCTGCTGTTGCTTCTTCGCTTATCCTCTTCTCTTCTTCACATCTTCTTCTTTTTCAGTGTACTGTTGTTGCTTTTGGCATGGGTATGGGGGAGGGCATTGATTAATCATCGACTTTTGCATGTTTTCATTCTTTCTTTCGTTTTTTTGTTTTTTTGCCAACATCTTGACCAGCATGCGCAGCGTTCACCTCGGGCATGTGACGGTTTTATCGATAGACGATAGACGCTGCCCGATTGGCAGGTTATTGAACCTTCTTCACTGCGTTTGCTCGACTGTTTGTTACCATTTTACCCGCAAACCCCTCCCCGTACCATTTTCTTCGTCATTTTCATATCGTTCTGTGGGCAAACGCTAATTGCTCGTATGCTGTTGCCGTGGCGCATGCTTTAGTTCCAGTTATTAGACATGACTCCATCTGTAGCTCTAGCGAGCCAGCTCCAAGAGATCCATTGATGGTGGTCCGTTCGTACATTGCATCTGCATTTCACCTTGCCGCCGTCGCGTCCCCTGCACCGTCGTCTGTCGTCTGGGCTTAGAACAAGTTTTGGGGCGATTTTTGCATCGATTAGGCGCATTCCAAGCGTCGCCTTTGCCTTTTTTTATGCGCCTATGTAGAAAAAGTGGGCGTGTCAGCCGATTGCGGTAGACGACTGCAAGCCATGGCTATTTATAGCTGCAATCAAATTAATTGCGGCCACGCCCACTTGCAGCGCTGACAAAACAAACTGTAATGCTCTGTGCCAGCTTGACGAAGGTCGCTTCGCATTTCCCTCTCCCTCTCCCTCTCCCCACAATTTTCCCCTTATCTGTATTTCTCTTTTTTGTCTCTCTGATGAATGCGCAGATTTCCACAGAAAAATACAAAAATATTTTGATTTAAGGTGTAAGAGTTGCGCTTAATGTTTTGATTTGTTTTTTTACTTTTTGTCGAATCAGAAAAAACACTTGACGCTCTATTGGAATTTTTTGTCAGCCCCTTATGATGTAAAGTACAAGTGGTCTGTCTGCCATATTGTGAGTGCGTGTGTGTGTGTGTGTGTGTGTGTGTGTAACTGCAGCTAACTGATCACTTAGCCAGGTCCAACACTTAATTGCCGCTTCATTTCCGTGAACTGTCCGGCGTAAGCTTTCGTTTTGCCACGGAAATGAACGCATATTTCGCCAAAGAGTTTCAAATCAAACAGTTCCACAGCAGCAGCTCAAAGATCTCCCATAGTTGCGCAATTAGGGCGGCGACTGTAGTCTACGCCTCCTTTTCATACCCTGCAAATACAATGTAGAGCATGCCAGAGTTAAGCAGCGCATGTCAAGCTAAGAGCAGTCTAGAGATAGCTTAGTTTAGATTGAGTTTTGTTTGTGTAATCATATTTATGAGTAGTTATTCCTACTTACAGTATAACTTTGCTATAAAGAACATTACATTACAAACTGTTCTACTACAGATTTAATTTGAATGCAACGTTATGCTATATTTTGTGGTTAGAAAGAAGCTTAAATATAATACTTTTATATAATATTAATTTTACTTTAACTGATCGATATAATATGTGTAGTATTTTTCAAGGGTATTTAGTGTGTCAGAACAACACAGTGGCTTGATTGTTGCTTTCTTTTTGTTGCTCTTTCATTTTCATTTCCAATGTTCAAGCACAAAACTCTTAACGCTCATTAGTTTTCTAACTTGACGTCGAACTTGTTTCTCACACACGACGCGCAACTCTGCAATTAATTAATGCCAACAGTCCAACAACAGACCAACAACAGCAACAGCAACATGAGCAACAACATAAGCAACATCAACAACAACAACAACAACAACTGGCTATAAGAACAGCAACAATGCCGCCTGCCAGCGCTAAATTCTAGCCAGATTCCAGCTAAATTGTTTGTGCCGTCTTTGAACTTGCGCCGCCAACAGAGCTTGCCGCCTGTGCCCCCCTCTCTATCTCTCTCTCTCTCTCTCTCTCTCAGTCTCTCTCTCTCTCCCTCCACTGCTCCATAGAAACTGTAGCTGGGAATGAAGTTGAAGATGGCCAACCGTCAATGCTTTGCATTTTTTCAACAGAAATTATAACAAATAATTGCAACGCTTACAATTTGCCCTGGCTCAGCTGGACAGGTGCAAGAGTTTCACCTTATGTTATTATTATTGTGTTTTATATTTATGGCCAACAAGTAGCTTCCATAGGCAGCCATAGGCATTAGACTTGTTGTTAATTCATTAACAGGTCAACTGCAACTGCATTTAAGCCAAAGCCGTTGGCAGTTTACATATTGTTTCAACTCCAAAATTGACTTTTGCTTGCTTACTTCGATTTCATTTCACTTTTCTACACCCTACAGCTTTGTTATAGCTCTTTCTTTTAGCCACAACTTGGAGACAGTTTGCTTAAGCCTTTACTTGCTGTTGATCATTAACTGCCTTTGCTTTGGCCATTTACAGGGCATCTTTTAGTCTAAGCTTTAGCTGCTTGTGGGCTGCTGTTAGTTCTGAGCCCACATGAGTAAATTTCACTTTTGTTTCTTCGGCCAGACAAAGCGACATTCAAGCCACGAAATTTTGAGGTCAAAAACAACTCGTTCCCCTTACAGCAACAACAACAATAACTTTAGCTCTCGATCGATGAGAAGAAGTGTTGTGGCTGTTGTTGTTGTTGTTGTAGTAGTTGTTGCTGTTGTCGACTCCATTGAAATTCTTGAGCTGCTGCTGCCAACCGCAAATGAACTGCATGCATGATACTCTCTTACCTGTCTCAGCAAAACTCCACTATGTCCTGCCACTGCCCCTGCCCCTGTCCCCGCTCCCTGCTCCCCGCTCTGCTCTGCGTAATTTAATGCCAAGTTAGAAGCGTCTGCGGGGCCAACAACAACAGAAAGAGCATTCCTCGGGCGACAGCTGCCCTTGCAAAAATATGCAAACTTTCGATCCAGTTGCAATCCAATGTGACAGACATGATACGAGTATGTATGCCATTTTAGGAGTTGCAACACAGCAGCAGCAGCAGCTGTTGCAAGTTGTTGTTGTTGCTGTTGTTGTTGTCATTGTTGGGCCATTGATTTTGTGTGTTGTCATCGCTTGATGAGGCAGCAGCTGGCGTTGGACATCATGCTCATCAAAGTGACCAAAGAAAAGTGAAAATCTGCGCTTTCTAATTACGTGCAACGTCCACAGCTGCCGCAATTCTTGGCTGCTGAAGCGTGCATAATTAACGGCCCTCTTGCAACATTTTGCCTAATTATGGCTAATACATGTACATGACGTTGCTCATATTTATACACAGGTTATAAACATACATACATATGCATATATGTACATTTTATAGAAAGTCGAAGAATCAGCAAAAGTCTCGTCAAGATTCTGTTGCGCATCGTTGAGCGCTGGGCATGCGCATGACCTTCAGTCGAAAAGGGCAGACAAAGAGAGAGAGAGAGAGAGAGAGCGAAAGAGAGAGAGGGAGAGTGTGTGCGAGAGAGAGGGAGAGAGGGCAGGGAGTTGGCTAGAAAACATTATCCAGCATAAAGTGGAGCTGCAAACGAGTTGGACTTGTCAGTTGGTTTGTTGGTTTGTTGGTTGGTTGCCTTTTCGCTTAGTTTGTTTTTCGCATGGCTATTTATTTGTTCTTGGCATGCTCCTTGGCCTGGCCGACTGAGTTGATTGCCAAGCTGTTGCGTTCTTATTGCCTGCACGCCTCAAACTTATCACTGGCCATAAATCTTGTCCCGCATACCAGAGACAGAGACAGAGACAGACACAGCGTCAGCGACAGCGACAGACCAGGCCGGATCCAATGTAACAGAGACTCTGACTGGCTGCGGCTAAGACTGGTTGCCATACCATGACCATTACCAGTTGCCTGGCTTGCTCCAGCTTGAGCTTCAGTTCCAGGTTATTAATTTGCTGCCAACGGGGTCAAGGATGCCGTCAATTATTGTTGTTGCAGTTGCAAGTTTGTTGTTGCTTTTGCTGTTGTTGTTGCCCGCATATCCTGCCCTAAAGTCTGACACAGCATACGCTAATGAGACGCGCCTTCAGCTTGCGCAATTCGCTGACGCATCCTTATCTCTACCCTCAGCCTACACCCCTCCTCTGCTCCTCTTTCGCCTCTCCATTGCAGTGGCAATCTCTTAAATGCCACAAGTGATTACCAATCAGGCCAAGTGGCGTTGCACCGCATTAAGTCACAAAGATTTACTTTCATTTGGCCACAGCACTTAAAAGGGCCAACTGCCACTTGACAGCTGGCGAAAGGCGGCAGAAGGCAACGCTTTTAGCCAAGTTTCCAATTAGCGAAAGTGTGAAAACGTGCAACAACACAATCCACTTCGATTTGCCGGCCAAACAGCCAAAACTTGAGCTCAGCTCTGTCTACAGATTCTAAAATCGAAAGATATTTATTATATGGTTCCAATTCAATTGAAAACTTCTGGATGCAAAGTAAATAAACTTAGGCTAATATAAGATATTTAAAACATGGTCAAATGCAGATAGAAAATAATGCAGGTTGTTCTATTATCTCTACCATAACTTGGGCACATCTAAAGCATATCAATAGCAAGGATCATCCCAGATATCCCAACTCTAACTACATTTTTATTATAAATCATTGCTCAAATGATTAACTAAGCTCTTGTAAATGATTTTTCCAGACTTACAACTATCATAACATTGTAAAAATATAATATAATAAGCTGTCTTTCTTCTTCAACTATTATATTTAATATATTTAATATATTCTTCAACTTCTTCTATTGTTTCTTTTTATTGAAATCAATTTCTAGAATTTCTACTGGCGTAATTTTGATCAAGACTCAATCTTGTTCTATGTGAACTACATCTTTGTTGATGGGTTTACCATTCGATTTGTAGTTTATATAAGCAAATACTTAGATTTGTAATATGCTAAGACCTTCGACAGTTAATCTTATGCACTTAAAATAAGTTAGACATCAAATTGAAATGGTATATTTGACTAAATGCAAATGGAAGCACAGAAATCAAAAGCATTTAGAATTTATAATAACATAAGTGAGCTTGCATTTTGCAATACAATTCTGACAGACATTCAAGTGAGTTAAAGTAACTAAAGCAAACTGATCAACTGACTGACTGACTGACTGACTGAGTGACTGACAGTCGCTTGGTTTCGTGCTCTTGCCAAATTCAAATCGAAATCGCGGCACGATCGCGCCTAAGTCGAACTCGTAGCTGAAACTAAAGCTGATGCTGATGCTGAAGCTGGAGCTGAAGTTGGAATTGAAGTTGAAGTTGGAGCTGACACGTTTGCTCGCATTTTGATTTGCAATTTCTTTTTGTCTGCTTTTTTTTTTTTTGCATTTTTCTTTTGTATTTGTTGCTGTGTTGGGGCGCGTTTTCTCGCTGGCTCGCCATTAAAGAGTCAAATTCGTGTTGGCCATTAAAAGTCAGCGACAATGGAAAACGCAAATCAAAAGTTAGAAAATTTCCTCACGAAATCCCCCGAAAAAATCATTCAGCGCATGAAGATGATGATGAGACCAGGCCAGGCTAGACCAGGCCAGACTAGGCTAGAGCAGCATGGACAAAGCTAAAACAACAAGGAGAAACTGCGATCAGCTGCTGCGAATACAACAACAAGAACAATAACAACAACAGCAAGACAGCGACATTTTCGATTTTCAATCAGTTGTTGTTGTTGCATTTGTTGTTGTTGTTGCTGTTGGCAGCTTGACACAAAAATCTCGAACAAAAATTCCATTTGCTGGCAAAGGAGTGCAGTCTGTGCCTGTCTATGTGTGTGTGTGTTTGTGTGTGGGAGCTGAGCGCGTCATGTGGAGAGCAGAGAGAAGCGGAGCGAGAGCTGACTGGGTTTATCTGTTCAGCCAGCCTCTTGCTGTTGCTGTTGTTGTTGTTGTTGTGTCTTTGCGCATTCTCATTGCACATTCCGCCAAATATTTTTAGATCATGTGACAGCTTGACTAGTGTAAGCCTGTGTGTGTGTGTGTGTGTGTGCTGCAATCATAATAAAGCAAAAGTCAAGTTGCCAACGCGTGGGTGGCTGACTCTGTTGCGTCTCCCTACTCCCCTCTCTCGCCCTCGCTCTCACGCTCTCTGTCTGTCTGTCTGTTATCAGTTTATGACAATTGAATTTGCTGTCAGACATTCCTGACCCCGTCGCTGACTCGTTTCATTCGAATGAGTCACGTGTTCCCCGATGTCGACAACAGTTTTTTGTAAATACCTCAAGCTTAACTGAGTTGCTTTTTTTTGGCATTGACCAATGGACAATTTATACAATTTATACATTTAATCATTTGCGTTTAATGCCAACAACTGAGCTGTCTGTCAGTTGGCGCGCTTAAGAATTATGAATGAAATTTCACTTTTGTGTACAGATTGAAACACGTTCTGGGTTGTTGTTGTTGTTGTTGTTGTTGTTGTTGTTGCTGTTGCTGTTTATTCTTCTTACTCGTTGTAATCGCGTTTACTTAATGCCAGCTTATGCTAGCATTGCTCAATGACATTGGCTGAAAGCGACACTTGAACTTCTCAGTGAAAACTGTGCGAAGAGTAAAAGCTGTGAAAAGTGTTATTAAAGTAAGAGTTTTCATCGTATTATTTACTGCTTTTGTTGCTGTCTTTATGCAAGTTTATTTTTGTTTAATTGTCTGCATTTTACTATTGTTTATTACTTAAATAATTTAAAAGTTGTTTTTCATTTAGAACATATAAATTTTAGAGCACTTCAGTGAAATGTTTGGTTTATTTTTAAACATTTTAAATAGTTCAACACTCCAACAAGCTTTTGGGCTAATGTCATTGGCTCTATTTATAGAAAAAGTCACGTTACGCATACGCAGCGTGTTTCGTCTATTGTTTAAGCTTTACAAAACTGTCTAAATTCTTGCCATTCTCTTAGTGTTTAGTATTTCAGTTAATCGAAATAGTCAAGAGAGCTTCGCAAGCGCAACTTTCAATAGTTTTCCAGCCTTAGGGCGCATGCTTAGCACTCCATCAAGTGATTTATTTAACACGCGCTAGCTGAGCGGAGAGGGGGGAGGTAGATCGAGACTGTGGACCATTAAGAATCATCAACGGCCAGCGGGGCTCAGCTGCGTTCAGCTGTTGACCCACTGCACCACTTTTAATACGCGCCCCACCATAGCTGCCATTGATTTATTGTGCGAGATGTTGTAGCTGTATCTGTATCTGTAGCTGTAGACGTAGATGTATCTTTAGCTTTAGCTATAGCTGTAGTTGTAGCTGTAGCTGTAGCTTTAGCTAAAATGCTGAAGTTGAAGTTGATGCTCATCCGGGGCAATTTCACATGGGGTGCACACAGCTGTGTATGGATAATTACGGTGGGGCCAGTCAGTTTCTCTCTAGGAATAGGAATCAAGTAAAGGGCCTACATTGGCCCGTGGGACAGTTGCTGATTTAAATTCGTGTTAGAGAGACAAAATAATTACGGCAATTGGCCAGCAACAAAAGAAACAGAAACGAAACTGACGGGCACGACGAACGAATAAGTGAGTGAGTGAACGAGTGAACGAATGAATGAATGAATGACTTCGATTTGGTCTTGGGAACGTTTCAAACCATTAAAATTCTTTTGCTAGCTGCAAACGATGCGCCTTCAGGCCAAATGCCCAACTTCAACTCGCAACTCACAACTCACAACTCTCAGCTCGATTTTTGTCTCATTGGCAGGCAGGGCCTAAGTAGTTGACCCACAAAAATGATTTGGCTGCTGCTGCTGCTGCTGTTGCTGTTACTGTTGCTGCATTTGTTGTCAGTTGTCAGCTGTCTGCGTCTGTGTCTGCGTCTGTGACTGTCATATGATTATTGTTATTATTATTATTTATTATTATTATATATATTTGCCATTAAGCAGCCAACAATTCTATGGCGCCAAAGTCAAAAAGACAATCAACAGCTGCCCACGTTGATGGCGGCGGCGATTGCGATGCCGTCGCACCAACAATAACCCACACCGCACCACAGCACGCCACACCACACCGCACCACATCACACAGACGCATAGACATCGAGTTTGAGCCAAAGCCAGTCAAGTGGCTCAGAGAAGGCTTGGTCGTAATGTTGCCGCATATATATTTTTCGGGTCTTAAGTATTTACAATTCGCTTTGGTTTACGAGAGTCGCAAACATTAAAATATTAAGTATACGTAGCTCGATTTGATTGAGCATTTGACACCAGGGCTGCCGGAATGATTGAAGCAATCGAACCACAAGACATGCACATTATGACAACACTAAAAACATTTAAAGCAGCACTTAAACAAGTAATTTGGCTATAAATCGAACTTGTGGCCTTTGCAGTGCTCCATTTGTAGCAACGAATTGTAATTAAATTGATGTTTTGATCAGTCTTAGAACATTTATTCATTCTTAATTGAAATTGATAGACTTCAATTAAAAGAAATATAAATATCTAAAGTCTTCATTAACATGTATTTATTCTTAATTGAAATTGATAGAATAAATATAGAAAATTCAATTAGTTTTTATACAAATATATAGATTAAATATAATAATTTATATAATAAATAATAAAGCTAAATCAACTCATTAATAATAAACATTATTATTTATGTATAGCAGTCTTCATTTATATATTTATTTTCAATCGAAATCGACGAAACTCAATTAAGATGTAATAGTTTATATTATTTCTATGAATTATGACTTGGAATTATTATATATTATTATATATATATATATATATTCTATTTTATTTACAAATTTTCATTAATATATTTGTTCTAAATTGCACTTTATAGAATTCAATTAAAGACTAAACATTACTATTATTTCTATAAATTATAGAATTTAAATTGCACATTTATTCAATGCGTATACTTAATATAGTCGCATTCATACATACTTAATTACATCTGAGGTGCAAGTCGGAAGTGCTATCTTTGGATAAAGCATTAATACGACCGCTATAATGCAGCCCTCGTTCGCTAATCAATCAGTCAGTCCCTGGGTTGGCTCAGTTACTTAATGCGGCTTATTATGGACGCTCCGTTTGCTTGCCAGCCCATTTTTTGTATCCATTTCGTTGTTGTTGTTGTCTAGCTCGTCCAGTTTTATTTGTATTTGCTGTTGTTGTTGGTTTTGTTATTGTTTGGCTTTCGTTGCGATTATGTACAAAGTATTTTTCCAGATTTTCAACAGCGCAACAGCAATTTCGTTTGGCTGCACTTCAAATGTTTCCAAGTTGGCAATTTTTGTTACCATGAGCTGGAAGTTTTGTGGGATTGCAAACAGAGTCGAGTGCTTATCGCCATCAATCGCTGCACTGCAATAATAATAATTTTCACTTAATTATCTAATGAGCACACGGCAAGCAAACAAAAGTATTAGGCTGAAATGAAACGAAATGAAATCAAATGATGATGGTTGATGGGGATACCACGTTGGGTCTCTTATGGTTTTTTTTTTTTTTTTTGGTTGGGTTTATGTTTGATTTTTGCACGTAACAATTATGCGATCATTTGCAAGTCGATCTCTGAGTGAGTTCGACTCTGACTGTGACTCTGAACCCGTTGCGATGTGGACATAGCTAATGATTAAATTGTTAACTCTTGCCCAGAGTGCAGTGAAATCTCGCATTACGTATACGCAGCGTTATGCAATTGACAAGACTTAATGAAATACACAACTCAACTCTTTCTTTTCTTTCTTTTTTGACTTTATTGCTTTGCTTGCTTACAGGATGACATGCCACAGCCGCCAACGCAGCAACATCAACAGCAACAGTCGCAGCAACAATTACAACTGCAGCAACATCAACAGCAGCAGCAGCAACAGTCGCTGCAGCATCTGGATCAATGTGGTCTGACTCAGGCGGGTCTGGAGGAGTACAATATAAGGGCCTCATCCTACTACGATCAGACAACATTCCATCACCAGAAGCAGGCGTCATATGCCCAGTCCGAGGGTTATCACAGCTATGTATCCAGCTCGGATTCCACATCGGCAACTCCGTTCCTGGACAAGTGAGTTTGCATTATTGTTGAAGTTAAAGTTTTGTTTCTGTTGGTTGGTTGGTTGGTTGGTTTGAAAACATGTTTCATGGCGACAATTATGAATTTTATTTCTGCCACACAGACACACAGACAGTTTGAAAAAAGTGATTAAAAGTGATTCTTGGTAAAAAGCAAATAACAAACGTCGCACATGAGCCATAAAAAACAAACCGAACTAGCTTAACTTTCAAGGTCTTTGCAAGAGACTCAAGTTGCTCTATTGTCATTGTTGTTGTTTGTTATTTGTTACTCTCGTTGTTGTTTTAAACTTACCACCGGACAAATGCTTGAAGAGAGTTTTATATATACTCTGTACTCGGTACTCTGTGCTCATGTCATGTCTGTCTACGAATATCGCCATCGAAATGCGATTTTGAAGGCTAAGCCCGAAATTCAAGTAATTACGGCCAAAACCTTTGTCTGTGGGGCCTCTCTGTATACTCTGTATACAGTGAGTGTTGTAGAAGGAAACGCCAAACATGACAACCACAAATTGTAGAGCTTTATTTTTCTATATAGTCAACGACGCAGCACGCAATGATTTGCCATTTTTCTTCTTCGTCTTCGTCTTCGTCTTCGACTTCGACTTCAACTTCGACTTTGTCTTCATCGTTTTCTTGACTTTTTTTTGCTAACCATTTTACCATTTCGTTTGTCTCTGTCTCTGTGTCTGTCTCTTTCAGATTGCGTCAGGAGAGCGATCTGCTGTCGCGTCAGTCACATCATTGGTCCGAGAACGATCTCTCATCGGTCTGCAGCAACTCAGTGGCACCGTCGCCCATCCCACTGCTGGGCCGTCAATGCAGCAGCCGCAGCAGCAGCGGTGGCAACATCAGCAATGGCAACAGTAACAGCAACAGCAACAGCAATTCCCTTGCCCAGCATCATTCCAATGCCAACAATCATAGTCCCAGCAGCATCATCAACAATAACATTAACAACTGCAACAGCAACAGCAGCAACAACAACAACAACAGCTCAGAGAGCACCTCATCCACGGAAACGCTGAAATGGCTCGGATCCATGAGCGACATTTCCGAGGCGAGCCATGTGACGGGTTATAGTGCCATTGCCGAGTCGGGTGAGTCTAAGACAAGATCATTATGAAAAACTATTAGGAATACCCTTAATACCCTGCTTAACAGTTTAGCCCAATTTAACTAAGTATATTAGAGGTATTCCCTAACTTCCGCAATACAAATAAATATTTCTGAATGAAATTCCCATTATTACACTGTTTTGTGCCAATAAACTACTTAAATCAAATGCAGGATTTTTCCTAATGCTGTTATCGATAGCATAAAGATGTCTTATATTGCTGTTAGCTTATACTTAGTTTAGATATTCGGGGTATTCTATTATTTCTCAAAATGAATAAACATTTCTGCATGGAAATCCAAATGGTAATGTAATAATATTATCGATAACATAAAGATGTTCAAAATTGCTATAGCTGAATGAAATTCCATTTTTTTGTCAGTTACTGTCTGTTTTACCTAAATAAATTATTTAAATCAGTTGCAGGAGTACCCCTAATGATGTTATCGATAACATACATATGTCTAATATTGCTGTTAGCTTATCTAAACTAAGCATAGTAGAGGTATTCTATTATTTCTACAAATATACATTTCTGCAAGAAAATCCAATTGGTAATTAGTTTCTATTGCTATGAAATGATGTTATCGATAACATAAATTTATTTATGAATGGAATTCCAATTATTTATCAGTTACTGTCTGCTTTGGCGTCAATAAATTATTTAAATCAGTTGCAGGAGTACCCCTAATGACGCTATCGATAACATACAGATGTATAATATTGCTGTTAACTTATCTAAGCTAAGCATATTAGGGGTATTCCATTATTCCTACAAATAGACATTTCCGCAATAAAATCCAATTGGTAATTAGTTTCTATTGCTCTGAAATGATGTTATCGATAACATAAATATGTCTAATATTGCTATTTATGAATGGAATTCCAATTATTTGTCAGTTACTGTCTGCTTTGGCGTCAATAAATTATTTAAATCAGTTGCAGGAGTACCCCTAATGACGCTATCGATAACATACAGATGTATAATATTGCTCTTAACTTATCTAGGCTAAGCATATAAGGGGTATTCCATTATTTCTGCAAATAGACATTTCTGCAAGAAAATCCAATTGGTAATTCGTTTCTATTGCTCTGAAATGATGTTATCGATAACATAAATATGTCTAATATTGCTATTTATGAATGGAATTCCAATTATTTGTCAGTTACTGTCTGTTTCGCATCAATAAATTATATAAATCAGTGTCAGGAGTACCCCTAATGACGCTATCGATAACATACAGATGTATAATATTGCTGTTAACTTATCTAGGCTAAGCATATTAGGGGTTTTCCATTATTTCTACAAATAGACATTTCTGCAAGAAAATCCAATTGGTAATTCGTTTCTATTGCTCTGAAATGATGTTATCGATAACATAAATATTTCTAATATTGCTATTTATGAATGGAATTCCAATTATTTGTCAGTTACTGTCTGCTTTGGCGTCAATAAATTATTTAAATCAGTTGCAGGAGTACCCCTAATGATGCTATCGATAACATACAGATGTATAATATTGCTGTTAACTTATCTAGGCTAAGCATATTAGGGGTATTCTATTATTTCTACAAATATACATTTCTGCAAGAAAATCCAATTGGTAATTAGTTTCTATTGCTCTGAAATGATGTTATCGATAACATAAATTTATTTATGAATGGAATTCCAATTATTTATCAGTTACTGACTGCTTTGGCGTCAATAAATTATTTAAATCAGTTGCAGGAGTACCCCTAATGACGCTATCGATAACATACAGATGTATAATATTGCTCTTAACTTATCTAGGCTAAGCATATAAGGGGTATTCCATTATTTCTACAAATAGACATTTCTGCAATAAAATCCAATTGGTAATTAGTTTCTATTGCTCTGAAATGATGTTATCGATAACATAAATATGTCTAATATTGCTATTTATGAATGGAATTCCAATTATTTGTCAGTTACTGTCTGTTTCGCATCAATAAATTATATAAATCAGTGTCAGGAGTACCCCTAATGACGCTATCGATAACATACAGATGTATAATATTGCTGTTAACTTATCTAGGCTAAGCATATTAGGCGTTTTCCATTATTTCTACAAATAGAGATTTCTGCAAGAAAATCCAATTGGTAATTCGTTTCTATTGCTCTGAAATGATGTTATCGATAACATAAATATGTCTAATATTGCTATTTATGAATGGAATTCCAATTATTTGTCAGTTACTGTCTGCTTTGGCGTCAATAAATTATTTAAATCAGTTGCAGGAGTACCCCTAATGACGCTATCGATAACATAAACGTGTCTGCCACGAGCGTGACTTTATCTATAATAAGTTACGAGTATTTTCGGTTAGAAGCCTTCTAAACCAGTTGGGCGACTGTCTGACAGACCACCACATTCACAAAAGCAGGAGGGAGAGTCTAGGGGGAGGGGACGACCTTGGGTCATTGTTTGTTGGCCCCATCGACCCACTTTTACTAGCAGCCAGAGCAGCTCCTGGCTGCGCCTTTAACTCATTCGACTGTTGCCAAAAAAAAAAACAACGAAATAATGAAATAAACATTTTGTTTTTGTTGTATGTTTCCCGCAGTTTCCTCCTCGCAGCTGATTGTGCACAGTTCACGGGTGTTGACGCCCAAGCGGCATCAGAGCGAGAGCGTGTTGTATCTGCACGACAACGAGGTGACATCGCCAGCGCCACAGGCGCCCCAGGCACCACCGACGACGACGACGACGACGGCTACGGCGACTGGCTGCGGCAGCGGCAGCGGGCACAGCAGCAGCAGCAGCAGCACAATTAACAGCGTTAAGCAGTCGCCGCAGATCTCAGAGGATGTCGTGCAGCCGCTGCGCGTGCAACATCGTCACAGTCCCAGCTATCCGCCCGTGCACCAATCGATGGCATTGCATCGCTTCCAGCAGCATCAGCCCGCCAATTATAAGCTGACGGCACAAAGTTCCTTGCCAGAGTTGGAATCCCCACACGAGACACGTGTCTCCCTGCTGGGTCAATCGCAATCCACAGGAGATCTGCAGCTGCAGCAACAGCAATTCCATCGTCCTGCCCAGAAGCACAAGTCAAGCATTTCAGTGACCATTTCCAGCAGCGAGGCGGTGGTGACAATTGCACCACAGCCACCGCCCAGCAAGCCGCAGTTGAGCAAATTGGAGCTACACAGCTGCAGTGCACCCAATGTGGCATCCAGCGCTGATCAATCGCCGCCACTTTCCACTGATTCCTATCGCAGCAATCATCGTCTGTTCCCGGTGAGCACATACACGGAGCCGGTCCACAGCAACACCTCGCAGTATGTGCAACATCCGAAGCCGCAGTTCAGCGCCAATCTGCACAAGTCCGCCAAGTGAGTGGCAACATCAGTAATCCTTCAACTTTCAACTAATCCTTGTCCTTCTTCTTGCAGACTACCTGTGATAACGCCGGCGGGTGCTGCAGTTCAACCCGCTTGGCACTCGGTGGCGGAGCGCATCAATGACTTTGAGCGCAGTCAGTTGGTGGATGCACCCAAGTTTTCGTATCTGGAGCCGAGCAAGACGCATCGTGTGTCCAATCCGGCATTGAAGGCGCTGCAGAAGAACGCCGTGCAATCGTATGTGGAACGACAGCAACAGCAGGCGCACAAGGAGGAGCAGCAGTTGCTGCGACCGCAAACCCACTCGCATTCCTATCAAGCCCTTCACGTGGATCGCAAATCTCTGCCCAGCAGCATGAGTCCCATGATGATGAGCGGCTCTGGCAGCAGCTCCCCAACGCCGCCACCGCCGCCGCCGCGTTCCCGCTCGCTGCTGCCCAATCTGCTGCGTCGCTCCAGCTCCGCCTCGGAGTATGCCGAGTTCCGGGATCAGCATCATCATTCACAGCACCAACAGCAGCACCAGCAGCAGCATTTGCAGTTGCATGGCAAACCGCCGAGCATACGAAACATTAGCAGCGCTGAGAAGCTGTCGTTCAATGACTGTGGCATGCCACCGCCGCCGCCACCGCCACGTGGCCGTGTGGCATTGCCAACGCGACGCACTTCCTCGGCCACAGAGTATGCGCCCATGCGGGAGAAGCTGCTGCTGCAACAGGCCGCTGCCTTGGCCCATCAGCAACATCATCCGCAGCAGCATCGCAACGCAACGCATGTTCATGGCCACGCCCACGCCCACGCCCACGCCCATGCTTATTCCCACGCCCTTGCCCATGGTTACCCGGCTCAGGCGCAGGCGCCGGCTCCTCCCGAACGTCCGCCAAAGCATCCGCATTTACGCGTGCCGTCGCCAGAGCTGCCACCTCCGCCAAGTGGCGCCGAACTGGACACCAGCTACACGTTTGATGAGCCACTGCCACCGCCACCGCCGCCGGAATTGCTGCAGCCACGTCCGCCGCCATCGCCGAATCGTCGCAACAGCTTTGCGGGTGCATCCACGCGTCGTGGCACCTACGCTGCTGCAACAACGCCAACACTGGCGCCTAAGGTGCCGCCGCAGGTGCCGAAGAAGCCAACGAGCTTGCGGCAGGTGAGTTTGGGTTTTATTGCAAGTTGAATAGTTTTGTTCATGCCACGCTTCTTCTTTCCCTGCCTCTGCCTTTGCATCTGCTGTCTGCCTCTTGCAGCTGCCACATAAGCAACAGCTGTCGAATGGCGCCGTCAAGCCCACAAATCTGCCCACGAACAGCCGCAAGCGTCCGCACAATACGCCGCCCATCCTAGAGAGCGTTGCCACAGTTGCAGCCACATCCCCACTGGCTGCCACAGTCGCAGCGTCAGCCAGTGCCACATCCAGTGCTGCACCGCCGCCGCTTTTGCCGCGTGCACGTCCCACGCATGCTGACAGCGTTATAGCCAACAATCTGGAGAGCAATCAGCAGAAACGGTGAGTGCACCACAATTTGTACATCAATCATACGCCCCGTTCAACATATGCATTTCCCTTTAAGCTAAGTTTGCATAATTTACAATTTCATTCCCCGGTTTTAATTGCACCAACATAAGCAGGAAGTTTCTTAAAGCTTACACAGTTTACAGAAATGCCAGGAAAATTACTTACTTATATTATTTAAAGGCTTTAGAAAAGCTTAACTAAATAAAAGCATTCAGCACATGCTTAAAAGCACATTAAAGCTTTAACCAGCTGAAAGCTCTACAATCAAAACTGAAGTAAATGCAGACACAATTCGCAAAGAAAGCACATTAAAGCTTTAAGCTCAGTAACAATTGATGCAAAAGTTCTTAGAATACTGGTCTCTCTCTTTTCCTCTCCCCTCTCTCTCTTCTCTCTCTCTCTCTCTTCTCTCTCTTCTCTCTCTCTTCTCGTTCTCTCCCACCTTCGCTGCATTAACCCACTACAATAACACGAAATATTCCCATTGCTTTGCAAAGCAAACAAATGAATATGATTATTTGAAATTAATCCACTTTGAAATGAATCTAATAATAGACACAGTAATGCGCAAGCATTCCACCTTGAGAAGCGCTAAAAACACAAGATTTATTTGGCAATTGTTGGATTAATATTTGAAGCTGAAAATCGCATTAAGTGTAGCCATGACGCGCCTCAAGCCTCACACACAATTTGCCGCATTTGTTCTTGACCTTATCGAATCCAATTAAAGTCAGTGGAGTGCGTGGCACAGTAGCGGCCACCACACTGCCGCAGATGCTGCAAGCATCACTGAGCACAAGCTGCAAGTAGCAGAGCTACAGAGTGTCGGAGAGTCGGAGTGTGGGAGTGTGGGAGAGCGGGAGAGCGGGAGAGTCGTTAGAGTGAGGCTAATAAGCCGCTTCCTTCGGGCCAACTTTGGCCGTCAATCAGCTGTCGCCTAATGCGCGGCTGATCGGTTGTGCCTAGCGCCTAATTGGATTATTATGAAACACACACAACAACAGCAACAACAGCAACAGCAACAACAACAACATAAATCAAGCAAATCAAGTAAATCGGGGCAAATCGAGTGGCGACTTCGACTTCGGCTTCGACTTGGACTTTCGCTTTTAGTTGTGGGCCATTGTGGGTGACCCAATATACCCCCCCCCTCGTTCACCACACACTCCCCTCTATCAAGCGGCCAATCGCCAATCGCTGATCGCCAATTGACGTTGCTGCTGCTGCTGTTGTTGTTGTTGTTGTTGTTGGCGCACCTGAGCCGCAACAAATGTGTCAACAATTTATGCCTTTTTTTCTGCTCCTTTGGCGTGTGGGCCGTTCTTTGTTCTGATTGTGGGTAAAAGCAAAGCGAATTGTAATCGAAAACGAAATCGAAATCGAAGTTGAAATTGAAATTTATATATTATATTATTTTATTTGATTTTTGGTCACACACAAAAGGTTCATTCTTTTGGGTTGCCTGACATTGATAGATGAACGCGGTTGGGTTCATTAGCGCATAGTTTTTGCACCCACTGTAGCATATGCTGGGTGCGGGCATTAGATAACTTAGCTAACCAAGTGGGGCAGCTCCACAGCTTGTTGTTGTTGTGCTTGTTGTTGTTGGTGTCGCAGCAGTTAGCTATTGTTGTTGTTGTCGTTGTTGTTGTTGTCGCTGTTGTGGCATGCTCAATAATTTCTGTGGCCTGTCATGTTTTCTGTGGTGGCTTCGTTGTTGTGGCTCTGACACCGTTGTAGACCTTTGTGGCACGATTTGTTGCAGCACATCCAGCACGAGACAAATATTGACACAATTTGTGGCAAGTTTTCGGGTTTGCCTCTGCCTCTCTCCCTCTCTAGCTCGCTCTCTCTCTCTCTCTGTCTCTCTCTCTTTTGCTTTATCTCTTGGCTGCCACAACTGAGTTCAAATGCCGTTTAAGCGAACGTGCCTCATTTGCATTTTGAAAGTTAAGTGACTAAATCTGTTGTCGTCTCGTGCAGAAATTGGAGCAAAGGGCAATCGCATTTCCTCGCGTTGCTGTTGCCACCACCTGCATACACACAGAGACACACACACACACACTCAGCTAGACGTTAACAGTAATCACTGCATTGCCTGACAGCCACTATTTTTGGGGCCCGCTTTGCGGTCATTAATTGGCCAACGCCAACACCTATCAGTTGGGCTGAGGTGTGTCATTTTGGGGGCCATGTGTTCTCGACAGGCGCTAATTATCGCCTCTGCACAGCCGGCGGGCTGCCCAGGCCGCCGATCATTTGAATTAATTTTCTAACCAATTTTGGCCACACACTCTTCAAGTTTTAGCTTTTAGCCGGGTCCAAACGTATATACTTTATATATATATATATATATGTAACTGGCCAACTAGTGTATTATTTTCAAATTAACTGGCAACTCGATTGCACACACGCGGCGTATGCGAAATAAATCACTCATGCGCCACGTTGCGCCTGCGCTACAGACAAAATAACTTCAATTGCGCTTAGACAATTCAATTTGCGAGACAGTCGCGACAGTCGCGACAGACGCGATGCAGTCGCCATGATTAGAGACCCAAATGTAACAACAATGAAAACCGACGCCGTCGTCGTCGTGCGCAACATTTAACAAAGTGCTTGCCATAATTTTTGGCGCTATCGCCAGCTAAATATCGACAGCAATGATCGATTGAACTTTGGCTGTGAATACATATTGCGAAATCGCACACACACACAAAAGGCGATTGCATTTAATGCATTTATTTTATGGTCAACGCCAAGTTTTTTCTCTAATTTCAAAAAATGTATTCCATCTGATTTGTGTTCACTGTCATGGAACACGCAATTGGTATTTTTTTACGATTCTCAACAAACATTTCAAGTTATTACTTTGTTCTGACCCGCCGCTGCTTGTTTACAATATAAAGCGACTTTTATCTCTTTCAACTGTTTCTTTTCAAGCGAGCCGCTTAATTTGAGCATTATACAATAGCTATACAGATCGTTAACGCATATAGAATAACGCAAATCAACAATATTTATTTACTAAATAATGCGGTTGCTTATTGTTTTTGCCAAATGTGTCTGCACAAGATGAGTTTAGCTGAAACAATCTTGCCACAAAGAGTTCAGCGCTAGCAAGTGGCAGCGAGCGCGGGGGCGGGTAGCGGCTGAAGCGCTAGACTAACGCGGACGAGCGCATTGTTAGACCCGGTACCCAAAGGGTACAGGGGCTTATGTATTTGTGCTATGTATGTAACAGGCAGAAGGAAGCATCTCCGACCCTATAAAGTATATATATTCTTGATCAGCATCAATAGCCGAGTCGATTGAGCCATGTCCGTCTGTCTGTCCGTCTGTCCGTATGAACACCTAGATCTCAGAGACTATAAGAGCTAGAGCTACCAAATTTGGTGACAACACTCCTATAATGTGCACGCAGATCAAGTTTGTTTTAGAATTTTGCCACGCACCCTTCCGCCCACGCAAATCGAATAAAACGTATAACTAGACTCCATATATAGCTACATACTTCAGATTTGGCACACATAATGTGTGCTCATGTCTGGACATTTTGTGAAAATTGCATGAAGATCGGACCATAAACAAAGCAGTTAATAAGATATCTAATTACCACAAGCTCATGGCAGCTTTAGCGACAATTAATTGCATTAAATGTAACAACAACAAAAACAAGACATTCTGTGCGACTACCCGAGTTCAAGTCTCGGTGCTGACCATTTTTTATTTCATTTATTTATATATTTATAAAAATTAACTTTTTACTATTATTATACCCTGTGCCCATTAAAAATGGGCAAAAAAGGGTATAATAATTTTGTGCAAATGTATGTAACAGGCAGAAGGAGGCATCTCCGACCCTATAAAGTATATATATTCTTAATCAGTATCAATAGCCGAGTCGATTGAGCCATGTCCGTCTGTCTGTCCGTCTGTCCGTCCGTCCGTCTGTCCGTCTGTCTGAGACACCAAATTTGGCATGAAGGTTCCTGTTTACCCTCTCCAGATCGAGTTTATGTTGGATTTTCGATATCTTTCCCCCCACCCCCGCAATTAAAAAAAAACGTATTATGGCCACATTTCTCAACTTAGACACTTCTAACTTAACAGGTGCGTTAAGAATGATATATAGAAGGAACGCTGAAAGTTTCATCAAGATCGGTTTGTAAATAAGACAGATAATCAGCAATAAAAGTTATTTTTCCACGGAATCGTTGAGCAGCAGGGAGCACATGTGTGCGAGCGTGATAGAGAACTAATGCGACACTAGCATAAGTAAATTAAGTGTCATAACACTCAGCTTTTGATTCTATACAAATGTGAAAGCTTGCTGATATAAGCAAGCACAGAAATCAAAAGAGTATTTTTCAATAAACACCTGCTACGTTCTTATTTCTATTATAATCAAAATACTTAATTTATAAAACTGCACAGGGTTTTATACTGTCGCGCGCGCTCGACTGATCCGCTTGTTTTTTACATGAAAATATGAATGCTGCTTAGACAATTCTTTTCGAGTGGAAAAGCATTGCCCTCAAATTAACATATCACGCTTGCCATTAATAATAATCTTTGTATTATTATATTAATACTTATTGTAATAATAAGTTGTATATAACGGCATAGATATGAATACCGGGTCTTATACTGTCGAGCACCTCGACTGTAACTTTTCGACTGGTTTTATTTTAAGCTCGCGCCTAAAAGATGAAACACAATTTTTACTTCGCTGCGTCAGCGCGCGCTTTTCAAATTCGTAATTTTTTTTTTTATTTCGCGTTTTTTTCAAAAACCAGCCGTCGCCTAGAACATTTTTTTTTTATACCGTTCGAATCAGCCCTTCCAACCGAACAAAACGCACCAAAAAACTCGGAATTTTTGAAAAGGGGCGGGGCAAAAAATCGAGTAACGGAAGTTTTTTTCAGTTTTATTTTTCTGATTTCTTTCTTATTTGTGGACCGATCTTAATGAAACTTTCAGCATAGCCTCTATAAAGTATTCTCTATATACGTGCCAAGTTAGAAGTGTCTGCGTTGGCGTGGGCGTTACAAGTTTTGTCTTCAGGCGCGATTTGCGGGGCAGGGGAGTGAGGTATCGCAAATCTAACATACGCCCAATCTGGGGGGGTTATTCAGGGAGCCTCATAAAGTGCTGAATCGCAGAAAGCGTCCCAAAATTTCTTGGAAAACTTGGAAAACCACGCATACCTCGAAATACTCACACTTAATATTGCATACTTTCACGCTGAAGTAATATTAATATGAATACGATTTAAGTGGGGGAGTTGGGGAATTGGGGAGTCGTTACGATCTTTCATCAGATCATCTGCCAGTTGTTGCCACCCTCCATATTTCTCCGCAAATGAAGCCTGGTAGAAAAAGACTGCTCGGCCCCGGGTGCTGCATAAATAAATTTAAGTCTAGCTTGAAAACAGGATTAATTTGGGCACGAGACTCAATGACTCGGATGAAGTAGAGGCTGCACTATCCTCATTTATGGAGCACCTCAAATCCGCAGCCGTTTCTGCATCAGCGGCGCCCCCACAGAATCAACAGCGTCATCATAGAGCTGAGTTGTCCCCTCAAGCTGCCGCGCTCCTGAGTCTAAAAAGAAGGATCCGGAAGGAATATGTCAGGACTGGTGATGACTTATACTAATCTGCAGGAGAATAGCGAATCGGCTACAAAAAGTGCTCACCAAATGAAGGCAAACACAAACTGATGAGCTTTCTAGCCAGAGCAAGTTGCGACGCTTCTTCTAATCTCCTGCTTTGGAAGCTCACAAGTAAATACAAGAGACAGGCTATTCCCAAGGCTCCTTTAAAAAATCAATCAGGCGGCTGGTGCTTTTCTGGGCTGGAGAAAGCCGAAACTTTTGCAGACAGTTTGGAGAATAGATTCAAGCCGTTGAATTTATCACCAGACTATATGACCCCTCCTGCTACACCAGTAACATATCAGGAGGTCTCACTGTTAATTAAAGAATTACAACTAAAAAAATCCCCTGGGCACCACGATCTGGATAACAGGACAATTAAACTGCTCCCCCCTAAGGCAGTGCTTTTCATAGTCCTGCTCTTCAACAGCATTCTACGGCTTGGACACTTCCCGAAGATCTGGAAGTCTGCACTGATTACCAGGATCCCCAAGCCTGGGAAGCAACCAACGGAGGTCAACTCATACAGACCAATCAGTCTCCTTCCGGCATGGAGAGAGTCATCTTAACTCGGATCCTTAGTCTGGAGAGCGTATCTCAAGCGATACCAAAGTGGCAGTTTGGTTTTCGTAAGGGACATGGAACACCAGGACAACTGCATAGAGTTGTGAATTTTGCACTGGAGGCTATGGAGCAGAAAGAGTATGCTGTGGCTGTGTTCATGGACATACAGCAGGCTTTTGACCGTGTCTGGCACAATGGACTTCGTTGTAAGCTGAAGCAGCTATTGACTCCACAACTATTCCAGCTAGTAAGCAGCTTTTTGGCTGACAGGTCGTTCAGAAAGACTGATATGCGCAGGAGTTCCACAAGGTAGTGTACTTGGACCAACTTTGTACTCTATATACACAGTCGACATGCCGAAGCCGTGTGCAGGTCGAGCAGTTGACCCTCAGGACGTTCTTACCAGGAGCCAGTCTCTTGGCACTGCCGCCGAGGCCTTGCAACAATATGTCAGGAGCTTCGAGATATGGGCCCGTAAGTGGAACATTGGCATCAATGCTAGTAAATGTGCGAACATGACATTCTCTACAAGAATTGGATTCTGTCCTGGAATTAGGATGTTGGGATCAATCCTCAGTCATGAATCGCACTACAAGTATCTCGGAGTCATCCTTGACAGATGCCTAAACTTCGCTCGGCATACAACAATGTTGCAAAAAACCATCCTGGCAAAGGCGGCGAGGATGTCGTGGCTGTTGTCGCCAAGAAATAAGCTCTCTCTGCAGAACAAGGTTTCCATATACAAGGCGATATTGAGCCCAATTTGGAAGTATGGGCTTCAGGTTTACGGAGTAGCCGCCAAGACTAACATTAGCAAAATTCGAGTGGCTCAAAGCAAAATCCTCAGGAGGATGTGCAATGCGCCTTGGTATATGCGGAATAGGGACATTGAGCGTGACTTAGGCGTACCTATGGTTGGCGACGTACTGCAGCTACAGGCGGAAAATTACTGTCAAAAATTGACCTGCCACCCAAACGCGCTTGCCCAACGCCTACTGAGGTATGCAGGCAGAAGACGCCTGAAAAGGCTTCATCCACATGATCTTCCTGCCAGAAGAATATCTTAATGTCTTAATTTAAATATGTAAATATGTAAATATCAAAATAATGAAAATAATTCTATGTATTTGTCGGAGAAATGTCGTTGGTTCTGGCCTGAGCTAGCTGGTCCGGGTTTAATTCTGCCTTTTTCAAGTATTCTTGGCCAAAAAGTAGTGGAGCGAGTCTCAGTGCCCGTGTTGAGTCCCAGAGCTTCCAAATCGAATAGAGTGACTTGACAGTTCTCAATTCTGCAACAGCCTGCAGGATTCTTATTGCTGTCCCTTTCACTCAACCTAACACTGAGCCACACTGACGACAACATATGTTGTCGTCCCACTCTTTTAGTTCTGTAAAATACCAAAAGGATCTTCCAGTTCTGCATAATACCAAAAGGATACTACCTTTTACCACACTAATCAATTCGTCCCAAAAGTCAGACGCGCAATTCAACTAATCAAGCTCTCTCCGACATATTATATGTATAACTATATTATAAGATAGTCAATGTTTTTATATTAATCTATAATTAGGTTAAGCTGACATGTAGGTAGTAATGTACTAATTTGAAGCCAACAGTACAAATCTGAAATAAATTGGAACCTATATTAATAAACAATAAATGACTACTAGTTAATTGGAAAGCCGAATAACTGACCAATGAACTTAATTCGTTTCTATGCAGTCACCGAACTTTATCACGATAAGAATAATAAGAAAATTTTAAGAAATACGTATTCAATTATTAATAAATTAGTTTTCTCAAGTACGTATATGCTTTAACAATCACACAATCTTATAAGCTGCTGAATTTTCAATAGTTCTAGCCAATTTTGATTAGTACAAAATTTACAATAAGCCGTCCCAGCTCAGCTGAGATCACTCAAAGGGGCAAGCGCTGTGTAAAATGAGAGAGAGAGACAGAGTAGGAGCAAACAACAACTAACAAACAAAACATCTGCGGTTGCTGAACACTAATACACTCTCTTTATTCCCCACTCTGACTTAGGACACAATTTACGCTCTCGGTTGCCATTTGAAACAGATATATTGTACCACAATTTCAGTTTTGGTACAATTGTACCAAGAGGGACGCGCTTAGTTACGCTTGCGCGCGCTCTCGCTCTCCCGCACAGTAGGCATGTAAGAGAGCACGCTCTCTCAGTAAGCGACACTCTCTCGCTCTCTCTGGCTCACATGTCTGCTTGCCGGCTGCTGCCATTGTGGCTGTCATTCAGCTATTTGTGGTCGCAACTTTAAACGAGTGAAAACCGCCGACGCGTGCAGACGTACGCGCAGCTTTGTAGCGTTGACAGCGACGATAGCGACAACGGCGCGTGTGCAAATAAGATACCCCTACTCCTCTTCCACTTTAAAGATCGAACAGCAATGCAAACGAATTTGTCATAAAAGTACGAAATACAGAAAACAACAAAAGCTAAAAAAAGTTAAACCATGCTAAACTTTCGCCTCTTTTGCATACGTGTAAATCGATTGCAATTACCGCGCACTCTAAACGAATAATTCACGCCCACCTTCCACACATACACACACTCACACACGCATACACATGCAAGCAACGACATTGTTACAAAGTGCAACCCCCAAAAAAATAAAAGTGTCCAATTGAACAAGGAAGTTCGACAGCCAGGTTCAAATGTTATGCCAACAACTGCAACAAATCGAACAACAAAAATTGCATTTAATTTGCACAAATAACGACTGTGAATTACAATAAAAACAAAATATATACAAACAAAAACAAACATACGGTACAACACGGTAAAAAACAAAAAATTCAACACGTTTTAGTTGTTGTTGTTGTACTTGTAACTCAAATTGGATTTCACAATTTTGGATACCGTGGATCAGCTGAAAATGGTATTCGGCGGCAGATTTCGCATAAGAAGGTAAAAGATAAGAAATAAGAAATAATAATACGATAATAAATCATAGAGTATAATTGCATATATTTTATATGACTCTGTATAGAGTTGAGTTCGTCATGTTAACCAGGAAATTCTACTAAAGTCAATTAATTAATTAATTAAACTGGGCGCAGTGAAAATGAAAAAAAGTAGCCTCTAATAAGCATAAGCGACAGTTTCTCAAGATATTTAACTGGTAATTGCGCTAGTTAATGTGTAAGTGTGTGTGTGCATCTGTGTGTGTGTCGGCAAACTTCAGTGTGACCATATTTAGCATGTTCAATGCCTTGCGAGAGACTCGCTAATGACAACAGTTGGCTCCGGTTAACTTTATACACACACACATACACACACACACACAGACAGACAGAGACACACACACAGCTGCTAATAACTGTTCACAGCTGTTGCTTGGGCCATTTAAGACCTGATCTTTAACTTAGTTAGCAGTCGCCACAACAGCAGCAGCAGCAGCAGCAGCAGCAACAGCAACAGCGCAGCCGCTCTTGTTGCATGCCACTAGCCAGTTTAACATACAGCAATTTCCCTTGTAGGCGGCAGGTGCAAGAAAAGAAGAAATTAAGAAAGAAAAGAAACCTTTTGCGGCGCACGTTTCCTGCCTGACAATCACAATGCCTGAGAGCATAAATTTTGCAACCATTTTGTCAGACACGCGCCGAATAAATTCCCAGTGATTTTGCTGACAAACAGACAGGCAGACAGACAGACAGACAGACATACATACATGTACATATATGTACATATGTCTACTCCATATGCATTGTACTTGCATATGTGTAGAAGGTCTATCATTTTTATCAGCATTGCAAAGATCTTATCGATTGCTTTTTGCCCATACAATGGGCGTCTTTGTTTAGCGCTCGTAAACTGGCCTAAACCGGTTATAGCCCTAACAGACGGTCACCCTTAGCAATGTCACAACTAGAACACACCCCTCGAACTCCACCCTCATGCCATTCACCCTCAGTCAGACAGCAAGTGGTTGCCTGAAGGGAAACCAGCACAGCCAGCTGCGTGTAATGACAAAAGCTGATTGCTATGACTGCTATGAATGCAAATAATACTCTCATTGTTCGACAGTTGGATTTCCTGCTTTCTTTGCTTTATTGGGAAGTCACTTAAAACCCTTTTAATCAGTTGGAATTTCAATGGAATTCATTAAACAAATCAATTGGGCACAAGGTATGCCTAGTCAGAGCTCAATTAACGATAAACTACTGTAATTACAGCGTCAGCTAATGCAGCTCTTTCACTGCCACCCTCATTTTTTTTTTTTAGTACAGTAAAAAACATCAAAGTAAATTAATTTGTTTGCGTTAACAAAAACGTCGCTTTGGTTATTGGTCTCTTCGCCCTTTATTGTTGGGGGCTTTGTACGAATTTCGACATAAATGAACGAACTGCCAAAGAATTTGCTGCTTATGGAGAAATGTTAACGAACCACAAAATTCATTCGCAGCATAAACAAATAATCAATAAACTAAAAAAGGGAAAAAAAAACATAAAACAATCAAACAAAAATGAAGCAGAAGAACTTAGACTTTACACTAGGTGGAGAGGCCCATGTAAGAAATCACTTTGTGGCAATAGAATTTTGGTTTACGACGCTCTGGCAATTGAAATTGCTCTGACCTTCGACTAACGTCAATCGGAAACTTGGAGTATTTGGAATTGATTTGTGTCTGCGCCATTTCGTAGGGCTCGCAATGTTTATTTTATTATTTGTTTTCTTGGCCACTAAACAAATCAAACAATAAACGTTTATTGTGCCAGAGCATTTTACATGGCCAATTGATTGGCTACGCAACAAGTGACAGTGCGAGACGAGCAGATACCCTGCAAGCAAACACTTCACTTTCAATAGATACATTAACTTTTATATCTTCTTTACGATCATTATGAAACTTGTTATGCATTTATGAAGATGAGCAAGAAATAGATGTGTTTGCTTCAGATTTACTTTCCAATTGAGATGTTAAATAGCACTTAATGATTTGCAATCTGTCTGCCATTCATAGGGTATACAAAACTGTAATGCTTCCCCCTTTTTCTGTAGGCGCCTCACGGACTTACGAAATGTGGCAATGTCCCGACTTTTCAATTAGCGCCTTTTGCTGTTGCTCTATAAAATTGATTGTTCTTGATGTTGACTACAGATCTCTTTGATATATGGCAAATTTCCGAATTGTTTAAACGGGTTTTGTGCGTTTCGTTTTTATTTTGTGTTTTTGCCGTTTTAAGTTATTTTTGTGGCATGCCAAAAAAATATAATATCAACACTTGAACAAACACAAATTAACATGCATTTCAACTGGAGATACAACCACACATATGTATATATATACATTTTAACAATCCAGCGACACGCGGCAATTATTCAGTCTTAATTAAAATGTATAAAAATTCCATTTCTTTAATCAACGCCTGACAAATTGTCAATTGAAGCGCTTCATTTAAATATGTACGCGTAATCGTTTTATATTAATTCAGCAAAACAACATTTTCGGCAATTGCGGAAATTGGCAGAAAAATGAAAAAACAATTAAAACTAAATGCAGCTAATGCACTGCAAAAAAAAAAAAACAAGATAAGAAGGCTATAATAAATGTTGAATAATTAATGAATAAGGTTTAAGTTTGTTTAAATATTAAATACTCATCTAAATTATGAACATATATTATTAAATCATATTTTAATTAGTTTTCCCTGCTTCAACACTGTTATTTCTCACAGTGTATCGCTGGCCAGGCTGTTAAATTACAGAGTTCATTAGACCGTTCGTAATGTTATCGAAAATTTGTTAAACATGCCGCTTACCGATCACAGCATTTGCTTGTTGTGGCTATCGGTCCGAAGCTTGAGCTTTGTTTCAATTAATCAATCAATCAATAGGGCAATCGTCTGCTGTTGTTGTTGTGCCAGTTCTGTATTATGATAATTAGACAAGAGCGTCATAAAACCAACAGAAATAAAACGTGAAACTGCCCAGCATGTTGCCTGACAAAGGTGACTCTAATGAGTCCCCTCCACCCCCCTTTTATCACTTATACTCACCACTCCCCCTGCCGTGTGGTGTACGTGCTAAGTTCTGGATTATCCATATAACAAAATGTCATTGTACTCTGCTGGCACACGATATGCAAATGTATCCAAAATGCTTTACATTATCGTTGTCACTCAGTGGAGCCGTAGAACGTAGAGGCTCCTTCAAATATCCCACACACTCACTCACATTCGCACACACACACACTCACACTCACAGGTGAACCCGACCGAGCATTGAAACAAAACCAGCCCACATGCTTTAAACAATTGTTCCTACTCTATATATCATTGCATTCTAATTGTAATTTGTTTTTGTTCCATATTTACGTAGTTACTTTCCCAACTTATCTGAAAGTGAACGGCGCACAGAGAACCGAGAACAGAGCACAGTGAGAGCGGGCTGGGGTAGGGGATAGGGGATAGGGAGACAGTCAGGCAGTCAGGCAGTCAGCGAACCATCAAGTCTCGCACTCACATTCAGTATTTGTATCTCTACAATAGCCCGGGGAATACGCGAGCACATTATTCATACATATTCCAAAACAAAAAGTCAAATCAAGCTAAATGAGTGCAGCGACAAAACAAAAGCGTTACAGAATGTTGCTAAGGCCCAACGACTTTTGTATACACTATAAACTGCTAGAATTTAAAGATAATACATGAAATTCTGCTAGCAAATTATTTTATGTTCAATTCTTAGATAGATTATCAACTAAACTATCTTTCAACCAATTCATCATATACAAATCTTCAACTTGAGAATATTGCTAGATCTTTGAACTTTAAAGCAACTATCTATATTCGTAGATCTTAATGCTGGAATTCCCTGCAATTTGCTCAGTTTTGTAAGCTACTAAGTGCCTTATATTTAAATAAATAAAAAACCTTTTGTTATAACTATAATACAACTAAAAAAATATTCAGAGATTTATGAGGAAATTCTACAAAAAAAAAAAACAAAATAAACATAAAATGTCTGAGCTATAAATCGAAATGCTAATCAAATATTGTTTTAAAGCACATTTCATTGAAATGTTAACACTATTTGTGAACAAATATCGTCTGCCTAAGATACAAATGTATCTTCTGGTGTGTAGCATAGACCTATAGCCATAGCTTATGTGCAGCTACCCACATGCCACGAGGGCCTCATGACTGCAGATTGTAATTACAGCAACGGTTTACATTCTACAGAAATTGTGTAGATAAAGTTGCGGGCCTAAGAGATGGCCTCCAGCACCTGCAGCTCCAAGAACAACAACAGCAACAACAGCAACAACAACAACATTAGCAACAGCGGCAAGTTCAAGTCGAGCGGGCAGACAAAGTACCGCAAAAGTTAAACAAATGTAGCAACAACACAGTGACAGAAATAGTGTAAAACAAAACAGCAACAACAATAACAAAAAAAGAATGAGGAAACAAAAAGGGCGGCTGAAGAAGCAGCCACAACAGGTGCGGAGGTGCGGAGGTGCACAGGTGCTGAGGAGTGTGGCAGGTGAGATCAGGCAAGAACATTTGCAGAGTACGATCTTGCGACAGCAAACAGCAAACAGCAAACAGCAATAAAGATACAAATGTATCTTACGGTCAGGTCTAAAGGTTTGGTCTATAGTTTAGTGACAAGGTCACGTCCGAAATGAGAACCGCTTGCGTGAGGAGGGGGGGAGGCAATGGGTTAGCCAGAGGAGAGCAGGGGTCTCAATTAGCTGCAAAATTAATGAAGAAACAATGCTAAACGCTCCAGTAACCTCCGGCAATGGTGCGCAACTTCCTTTCGAGCCACACACAAAACGCTGTCTGAGTCGTGGCCAAATGCCGAGCCACGCAAATCATTAAGAAATCCAAACAGAAAATTTCACAAATTAACTTTATAACACGAAAATTTCTCGCACGAGCAACGTCAATAAAAAAACAAGCACTGTGGGCCCCCAAAAACGAGACACATACATGTTATACATACATATGTATGTGCATACGAGATGCGTTACATACACATAAGTATATTAATAATTATTATGAGCTGAAAAGTGGCCAAAAGGTAAATATGTTGGCTTCCTGTTCAAGTTAACTGTTCGCTACTGGCGAACGCTACGACAACTGAATCGATCGATCGTCTTCGGCTACGTCTGCTTCAGCTTTTGGGCCGGGACTTGGGATCTTGTCTTGTGCCAAGCACGAAAATTGCTTTGACACAAAAATAATAATAACAACAACAGCAGCAACAACAACAATAATAATCATAAATAAAAATGCTCTTTTTTTTTGTGGGTCACGAGCGTCATGACGGGAACCCAGCGACGCACAGACAGCAAATGAAAACCCTCGACCAACGAGCAGTGACCAGCCCACCCAGCTGATAAAAATCAAAAAACATGCGCAAAAAAAAAAATATAACAACATACAAAAACAAAAAGCAAAAAGCAAAAAACAACGAAGCAACCACAAAACCCAAATTAAAATCGGAGCAGCACTTGGCAGCACTGACTATGGCTATGGATTGGGGTCTGCTGGGCTGTTGTTGGGTTGTTGTTGGGTTTCCCGGCGTAAGCGCATGCTTAAATTGTGTTTGCCTAATTTACTTCATATTGTTGTTGTTATTTTTAGTCCACTTTTGTTTCGTTTTTGCCCAAAATGTAATGCAATTAACATTTTTATATATATATATATATATATATGTCTATGCTATGCTACATATAGTATTACTACTATATGTATTTGCTTTTGCCATTTAAACGCAAACCATTTCACAGTGCCCTGGGAAGGTTGCTTGCCGTTGTTTGAGCAATGTAATGCTCATGAAATATGTAATTGAATGGGGTTTTTCATTAGGATTGGGCAAGCTTCAAGTAATTGCAGTTGCCTTGGCAGTTTGCAGATCGCAGATCAGCAAAAATGATTTCGATTTTGAATTTAAAGCTAAACAAAGCTAAAGTCGTTCACAGCTTATATCAGCTAAAACTAATTGGCCAACTCTTCCGCAACTTTAAGCTAAATCTATTGGCTCTAATATTGTCCAATATAGATTAACGACTTGCGACTTTATGACGTTTATTAGTTATCTGCGCTGTTAGTAACAGCTTAATCTAGTTATTTTATTCTTTATTATTATTATTATTTATATTATTATTTATATAGTGAATCAGCTTGAAGTGCTGTCAGCTTAACTAATAGCCCATTATTTATACAGCCTGCAAGTTGCTGGCAAATCAAGCGACTTGTTGGCCTTCTTTTATTGCCAACTTGAGGTTATCAGTTTGCAACTTTGTGATCAGCACTGCAATTGCTGTCAATTTGTTATAGTTATCTAAAGTTCTTTGATATTTTATGACTTCTACTAGATTTGCAGCCAAATCTAAGGTGCTTTTATTGCCTAATATATGTTATCAGCCTGCTTTACTTTAAGTCCATTGTTTATACATATAGGAAGTCTCAGCAGTTCTTAGTTACATATTATAGTTTCAGTTTCAGCTTAATTCATTCTGATTTAAGGGTTCTTTTTAAACAAAGTGTAGACCTCTTGCGAGTCTTATGCAAAACTGTTGTTATTATTACGGCACCTCTGGGTTAGAGGGCTTATTTGATTTGTGGCATGGGGGTTTCTTTTTGTTGTTGATGTTGTTGTTGTTTGTTGAATTGCAATTAAAAGCGCAAATAAATTTTGGTCATGCAATGCGTTGTGTACTTTGGAATTCGTCATTGTTTTGTGTTAGGGGCTAACAGGTATTGCGCACCTTTGTTTTGGCCACCATGCTCATATCTTTGCATGTCCGCTTGTCTTCGCCTAATGACCAAGTCGATAACCGCAACGCAATCGTCGATCGGGCGTGGCCAAGACAAGATTTCAGTGAGACACTGTCGACACTGTGAACACTGTCAATGAACTTGGTCATTTTTTTTGCGCTCGTTGGACGCTACGTGCCTGCGATTATTCTTGGGAGACGCAAAATCAAATATAACTCAGGCATCAAATGCTATTCGGCCACAGAATTTGACAGACGCTTTGCATAAATTGAAATGGGAGCTGGAACTGTAACTGAAGCTAACCGAAATTATGTGTGTGTGTGCGTGTGTGTGTGAGTTGCGCAATGTGTGTTCAATATTGAAATGAAACATTTAATGCGATCTACGTGAGAGTTTCGAGAGTGAGTGAGTCCATGTTCGATTGAGACTCGGACGGAGACAGAGACTGCGACTGGGACTGAGTCTGAGAACCCGGCAACAGTTGGGAGGCCATAAAGTGCCGTTAGAGCAGCTCAGCTGAGTGGAAATTCAATTAGTGACACCCACAAGACGCAAGTTCTGTGGCACTTAATGGACATAATCATTACAAAAGCAATGCACACACACACACACTTCTCAAACACACACACAGAGAGAAGTCATAAAACTTAAAAAGCAATTTAATTTTATTACGAGTATGAAACTCAAATTGACACCAAAAAAGCAAAAACAAAGAAGAAATAACAATAATAATAATAAAATAAATGCGATCACTTCCATTTGGAGTCAATTTCGAGCCTGGGAATCTTTTTGGGAGAGTGTCAAATTGTATATATATTTCGATACGATTTGATTTTCAATTTGATTTGATTTTCAATTTGATTTGATTTGATTTGTGTGACAATTGTGCGACTATTTTTTGAAAGTCATATCAAATGTGCGTTGACTTTGAGACACAGCGACAAATGTATCTCATTGCCAGTCTGCGTGAACGTTATAAATAAAAGGGGAAACATGTTAAACATTAAAGAAATAGAAGAATTTGAAATCAAATTGTGCATTATGCATATTAAATGCTTTCACTTTCGTTTCAACAATGTGCAGAAGTCTGTCTAGCCTGCAATTGGGCAGTGTCATGTCCCTATAGATACATAGACACACACATAGATACAGATACAAAATGCCAACTGCAGTTGCAGATACAAAGTGCACACGCATGCGAAATGGGCGTGAAAGCAGCGCTGCTTTGAAAATGAAAGCAGCTGCAACAAAGAGCTAACGAGCAGAGCTCCCTCTCCCCCCCTCTTCCCACACCCCACCACGCTGCTCTTCCCTTTCTCCACTCTTTTGCTTGCTTTGGCTAATCAGCGCCATTTGTTGGCCCATTCGATTAGCAGTCGAAATGAAAACGAAAGCATTGGGCCACAATTGAAATGCAAAGCCAGCTGCAGCAACATGTACGCATTGCTGTTGTTGTTAGTATTAGTATTACTGTATGTATCTATAACTCTATGAATGTATCTATAAGCCAGAGCCATTGTCAACAAGTCATCGCGTCGTCTGCCTTGTGCTCAATCATTATGATTGTTATTGCCAATTGCAATTGCATGTTGTAAGTACACAAATAAATGTGTATGATCACATGCACTTAGTTGAAGCTTATGGCACGTTAATAACTAATAAATGACTCTACGGCTAGACAACAGACTGTAGACTGTAGACAACTGTAGACTGTAGACTGTAGACTGCAACTGAGACTGCAACTGAGTCTGCGACTGAGATTGTTGGTCTCTCTCTCTCTATCTCTCTGTCTCTGGGTCTGTGATTCGTGATTGATTCTCACAATGCAAATGAAATGCAATCAATGCGAACACTTTTGCAGTTTGGCGATCATTATTATGCGTCCAAGTTCGCGTCCGACTCTCGTTGCACATTTTGCTTTCGTACGTGGCCAACGACAGCTCAAGGCCGACAGTCTGGAGCCGCAACAAAGAGACAAAGTCAGAGTCAGAGTCAGAGCCAATGCAGGCTGACTGACTGACTCTCTGTCTGTCCGTCTGTCTGTCTGTCTGTCTATCTGCCTGACTGCATAATACAACAAAGTAAAAAGCGCCAACTAAGCGGCGAATATTGCTTTTTATTTGCTGTTGCTGCTGCTGCTGCTGCTGCTGTTCTCGATTGCATGACGAATTATCTGGCAAACAACAATGAAAATGCCACTGCCACAAAGGTCCCCAGACTCAAGTGCATAGCCACAAAGGCTGACCACAAATATGCAACATGCAATGCAATGCATCCTGCAACAGCCTCTGATGTGCCTTGGGTTTGTTTTGCATCACGTTCTTCAGGGAAAACAATTTTCAATCAGAATGCAGCCAGGCCCAAACGCTTTTGGCCCCAAAACTCCAATTTGCAATTTGCTAGCTGCTTTTGTTGCTGTTGTTGTTGCTGTTGTTGTTGCCTGATGGGGCAGCCAATTTGCAATTGCCGCCGAAATGAAATGCAAAGCTAAGCTACAACAAAATTCCACAGTTTACAACAATGCGTTGGTCATAAATAAAGTGAAAAAAAAAGCAAAGAGCCACAAAACATTCCTGCAATGCAATGCGATGCCAACTTGTGCTGGCTTTAGTTTTTGTGTTGTTGTACAATTTATATATTTACAACTTTTTGGGTCAGTCGCACTGCATAAATCAGACAAAAACACCAACACTGCCAACAACAACAACAACAACAACAGCAACAACATTTATAAAAAGCCAATATGTCAGGCATGCTTCTAATTTGTTGGCTAATCAGCAGTCCCGAAATTTCTTGTCTAAATGGAACGGCGCCAGTTTTTTGTTGGCTTGTCGTCATTTAAGATCTTCATCTGCTGCTTTTGCTCATCATCATGTTGTGATCTTCTTCATCATCGTCAACTTTTGTCACTCTTATAAATTATGCCATGTATTTATAGTCATCTCCGAGTCAAAACTGAGCTAGTTTCCTGTGTGTGCCACATGCCGCATGCCACCTAGCACAACCCCATCGATTCACTGTCTCATTAGCCATTCACTTGCATATTGATAAGACGAACTTTGTCAACGCTTATCGCCAATTCAATTAACCTTGTGCATATATATATTTTACTAAGTTGCATTTCAATTCTGTTTTTCTCATTTAATAAACTTAAACATTTAATAGTTTTCATTTAGTCAACTGCAATTGCAGCATTTATATTCAAGTTTTTTCTCGTGATTCAGCGATTAATCAAGCACACATACACTGTGCAACAAAAACCTGCTAATAATAATAACAATCAACGAATATTTTTGGAATTGGAATTGCAAAAACTAGATAACTAAATATTTAATTAACAATAATAAAACATTAAACTATCATGCAGATGAGAGAATAAATGTAGCTACAAAATTAACATAAATAAACAAGATTTATATATTTAAACATATTAATAAATTGTTTAGCTGAATCTTTGCCAATTTCATCAGATATTCAAGACTTCCATCTAAAGTATTTAATAATTATATAATTAACATTATTTATTTATGCATATCGTGTGATAAAACAATACCTTGCATGGCATTCCACATTAATTTACATTCATTGTTTTCTCTCTAATGTTTTTTTTTTTCCCACATTTATTTGTTCTAAAATTATAATCGCTCTCAGATCATTTGACATGCGAAATATAATTTGGGCAAGGGCATTCGCAGTTCGTTATTAATTACAATATAATTTCCCCTTTGTCATCTGCTCAACATTTGGCGCACATTTTCATTTATGATGAGCAGCGAAAATGTTGAAAATTGCGTCGTTTGGCTGAGTATCTCGTGGATCGCACTATGGCAATGGAACGAGTATCTCAAATTCAATTTGAATTTCAGTCTCAGTTCGTTTTGCTCAATGAAAAGCAACGCATATTTTTCGGCAAATTGTGTTTGATTTATTTACAAAACGTTTTAATGCGCTAATAAATACGCGTATTTATTGTAATTTGTTTAGTTCTTGATCTGCTTGAACTCTGGAAACTCTGCAGAGGAAGAAGTTGCACGTAACTATGTCACATTGGTGCCAACACTTGGGCTTTAGGTAATGCGTTAATGAAGCGTGCAAATGGCAAATTGTCTAGACGCCAACTGTTTGTGGTCTATTATGTTATGCAAAAAGAAACTTTAAATAGCGACAAATAATGAAATAGTGACGTCATTGCTGTGGCTGTATGTTGTGGCGCGGTGCGCAATTTGGGGCACATGGGAAAATAGAGAGACAACGTCAAAGAAGGGGATGGAGACGAGATACAATTGCTCGATACGCTACGTTTCCTAGCCAAGTATAGTATGTATATATATATATATATATATATATGTACTATTATATATACAAATCATGCCATATACGCAGCTCTTTTTAATTGCAGCGCGCCAATTTGGGCAATGCAACAACAGCAGCAACAACAACAACCTTGAAAATGCAATCAAAGCCAAATCTTGATCTCGTTTTTGATTTGTTGTTGTTGCGAGTACTTAATTGCGTATATTTTTTTTTTTTTTTTTTGTATTTTCGTATATTTTTTTCATTTGCCAGACTTTTGCTCTTGGCATTCAGCGTTGTTGCTGCTGCCGCTGTTGCCGCTGCACGCGAGCAACATCGAGCCAAATGAATGCCAAATGTGCAGCCAATTTTGGGAGGCGACGACAAAAGGCAACAGCGCTTCCTGTCCTGCAACCAGCATACCCATCCTCGCCGCATTGCAACAAGTGTATGTTGTCGTTGTCGTTGCCATGGATGTTGCAGTTGTTGTTGTTGCTGTTGTTGCTCTTTTATTATTATTATTATTATAAAAATGCCGCCGCTGTGAGTTCGTTGTACACATAAAAATTGCTTTGAGTCAGCGGCGTAGCAACTATTTAGGGTCCATCAAAGGGGTAAGGCTGTGCTGAGCAGTTGGCTGCATAGCAGGGGGGGGAGTAGTGAGTGGAAAGTGAGAGGGGGTGGAGGAGAGGCAGGCGGGCAGGCGGGCAGGCGGGCAGGCAGGCTCGAATGTCATGGCTGCAAAACAATTTCACGCTTTGGGTGCCCAAACGGCCGCATTGCTTGCCAGAGAATTATGTTTATGGCATTTTGTTGTTGTTGTTGTAGCAATTGCTGTTGTTATTGTTGTTGTTGCTGTTGTTGTTGCTGGAAATACGCCCACCAAATGACCAACGAAGCTTGGAGATGATGATGATGCTCGATAGTCGCTGGCAATGGCGATAATCGGCCTGTGATCGTCATTACTTTTGTAACGTTTTATCAATAAACCGTTAATTATCAAGCCGCCTAACGTTTGTGGCAGCAACTGGCAACTTGCAACTGGCAACTGGCAGCCGCCTGCTCAAAACAATACGCGGATGTATTTTAGCTTTTTTCCCTCTCAATGTTGCCGTTGTTGCTGTTGTTGTTGCTGTCGTCGTTGTTGTTGCTGTATTATCCACAAAGCTAGGAGTGGCACTCATCACCCAGCTTTAAATCCAACTCTTGGGGCCAACGATCGGTTTGCTGGAACACTCGCCCCACGTCCACGTCCAAGGTTTTGTAAACAAAGCTCTCGGCGTGGGTGTGGGCTTGGTCTTCGAGGGGATCTCCTCACCCTCACCCACTGTCTCTCACCGCTCTCCTCACACACTCTTGAGTACTCGCACTGGGAACTGTTACTTATTGCGCAGATTTTCGTCTGTTGTGTTCCGCTCCACAAACCTTCGCCTTATTGGCCAGCAAATTGCGACCGTAAAGACAAACAGAATTCTGTTAACTTAAGGCAGCCAAATTCATGTTGATACCCTAACTGAACTATGTGAGGGATGGCTTATACATAGCAGATCTTTGGGGAGTGGCAAAGTTTTAAATAGCTGAGTTAATTATTATTAAATATTGCAATTTAATGCAGCAGATCTTAAGGCAACTCAGCAAATCCTCAATGAGATCAATATGTCAGTTAATATATTTAAATTGAATTAAATTAAATCAATTAAATATATTTAATTCATTTCATTATTCATTCTTTCATTTTAAATTATTTTATTTATATTATATTATATTATTATTATTATTATTATTTTTTATATTGACGTATACATTTTCATTCATTGTTATTTAAATGGAATCATTAAAATGGAATCAGTAAATCTGCAACTAAAATTAAAAATTAATTTACAGTTCTCTTAATACATTGAACTTAGATATGTTGTGGACAAGTCTGCCCTTTTAATGAATTTATTACAAGATCTGCTGCTGCTTTTAGTATATTTACAAGTAAATTTAAATTTACATAAAAAGAAATTAATTATTTAGATTGAATAATTTCTACGAACACAACCAGTTTCAATAGGCAATTTATATATATGCATGTAAAAGATACTTTATAAAATGGACTAGCATATCGAATTTTCCAGGAAAAGCTGCTCTTTACATGCAATTTTCCACGGAAACTTAATAGAATGCTTCAAATTATAAGGAAATGTGCTTAGAGTGATTTTAGGAATGCAATCTTAGCTCCAATACACTGAACTACGATATGGCATAGTTTAGAAACATATATGTACATATATGTACATATGTTGGCTATGACTTGTCGGTTTCGTTCAAGTTCTGTGGTTCGTTTTGATTACCTTCTATGATAACCAAAGAGAAACACATTCAAAATATTATTCTTGGTTGGATCCATTGTTTATTTTTGCACAGTCTTTGGCTGTTCTTAAGTGTCTTGGCCTTGTGACGTCAGCTGTCCAGTTATGTGAGTGGTTACATTCATAGAACAGATGAGTGTGAGTAGTGAGTAGTGAATAGTATTCATTCCCGGCGAGTCGCACAGCCAACACATCCAACACATTCGTCTGCCTGGCTTTGTTTGCTTTTCGGCTGTGAAGCGCGTGACATAGAAAACAACTGGAGTGCAGCCCCAGTCACCAAAGTAAACTATACACACACACACACACTCACACATACACACACTCACACACACACACACACAGAGTTGTTGACACAACAGAAACAACAACAGCAGCAACCCGGGGGCAATGCCTGACTCTGACTCTGAGTGAGAACCTGAATACATCAGAAATCGATCAATTTGTTAAATCGATTGGCATTTGCTATCGATGACGGCGAGTTTGAATGAAACTTGCTCTTGCTATTGGTACCATGTATTGGCCAAGTCTAAGCGTGAGAATTCTTTGAAGTATAATATTCACGTCACACTCTGTGAAAAGATTTGCATAAATAATCGCAAACAGATGCAAATTTGTTGTCTGATATCAAAATGCGATTGTTATTGGCGTTCATTAATTACAGATTGGTTACCTCTCGATCGAATCGAAACAGATTGGAACACGGTTAATGGTAGCTCTGGCATTAACCTTGATTGATTTAAGCATGAACTACATCAATAACTCTATGTATAACTACTACTATTGTCTAGTCTAAATGTTTTTGGCTTTGTTTCAACTTTTTATTCTGGGCGCGACAGCAAACAATGCAAGCGATTGTTGTTGTTGATCTAAATCATTAATATGCTAAAGGTCAAACTGGCGACAACAACAACAGCAGCAACAACATTTGAGCCAAGCAATTAACTGACACATATGTATATATATATATATACATATATATTTATATATATGTATAATACATACATAAATACATCAACTTGCCGGACCATCCATCAATCTCTCACTTTCATTCCATAGGAATGTACTTGTACCCCGCACTTGGTACTCCACATGTATCTGTATCTGTATCTGTAGCTGTTGCTCACTCTGTAAATGTATCTGTATCTGCAGCTGTGTATCTGTGTACTGTGCAGTTGACACGACCATCGTCGATCATGCGTCGTCGAGTGTTGAAATATCAAAATGTCCATGATGTTGATGAGGTTCAGTTGTTGTTGCTGCTGTTGTTTGTGTTGTTGTTGCCGCTGTTGTTGCCTGAATTTTTATATTTTGTTTTTTTTTTTTTCTGTACGTATTACTTATTTTAGTGCCTGTTTCTGACATGTTTCACTGATGAGCTCAGAAACATTTTGCATATCATTAATTTACACAGCGAACTGCAGTTCTGTTCCTCTTTGATTATCTTACAACATGATATCATATAAATTGTGCAATCAGAATTTGCAATTGACGACTAATTAAGCTACTGAGAAGTTGAATTTTTGAATTTATCAACAACTTAATAACACATCAAAGTACAACAATTTACAATTAGCAATGAGAAGTATGGGAAGTGTTGGAAGATATTTCTAAATATCTTATTAATTTCTATTAATAAAAAGATAGAAATTGAATATATACGTATAAACTTGGCTTAATATTAGCAATGGGAAGGGAAGGCAGAACTGACAGGTATTTACATATATTTTTCAATTAAATAAACAATTAAAATGAATGGAACAATGAGAGACAAATAAGAAGGAGATGGAGGACATATAGTTGCATATAATATTGAAGAATATAGAATATATTAGAAGCATATACAATATATCTATATTATAAACTCTAATTTCATTTAGACTTGGCTTAAATTAGCTAAGTAGAGTGAGGGATTGTTAAGCTGAATGAACAGGACAGTTCTTAAGATATTCTCATGATAAAGTAATAATAGTTAAATCTATAAATATTATAATAATATATATTACAGTATAATATATATAAAATTAATAATAATTCATATAAAAATTATAATAATACATATTATAATATACTATATAGCTTAAATCATTCCGAGATCTTTTTACAAGTTTTCTGTCTGGTAAATCTCATTGGCAATTTAGCAGTATTTTTTATCTAAACTGCAGACATGGCCGGATCTTAACATTGTGACATGACGAACAAGCCAAGTGCCTTGTTTCGCCCCTCTTTACCCCTCTACAGACCCCTCTCAGCTGCAAGACGCTATGCACTTGACGCATTTCGCAAAAAAACGAGCTACAAAAAACCAAAGCAAAAGCTAAGCGCACAAATTAGCAGCTAAAAAAAAAATAAAAATAAAAATAAAAACAAAAGCTAAAGAAAGAGAGAGAAGAAGCAACAACAATGTGAGAGAAAAATAAAACAAAAACAATGCGAAATCCGTATTCAGGGCAGTTCCTACTCAAAGAGCGGCAACACTTTGGCATTCGCCAGTGGCTTTTGTGTAATGGCTAAAACGCAAATGGCTCAAAGTGCTGCCCGCTAGCAATGTGGCTTCAGTCTAAGCCATACGTCTGTTCATCTGTCTGTCCAACTGTCCGTCTGTCTGTTGCCGTGTCCGACTCCGGTTAGTGCGACTGATCCATGTCGGACGTGTTGCGCATGCGCCTGAGGGGCAAATCGCTGTTGTTTTATAATTTCAGCTCGTATGCCAAGCGCAAAGAGTGAAAATGTCATTGGCAGATGTGTCGCGGATATTAGCAACAAGGCACAACAAACAAACACACACACACACACACACACACTCATACACACACAAGACATGATCATCATCATCATCATCAAAATCCACATCAGCTGCAACTACAACTTGGCCTAAAACAAAAGGCCCGCATTGGCTTTAACTGCGCGGAAGGGCAAACAATGGGCGGTCTGCTGCATAAGGGATGGGTGGGAAATGGGGGGGGCTTGGATATAGGATGGCGATGGGGAGTGTATCTAACATTTTATGAGCTTGTCTTGTGTTGTAGCTGAGTGCGCACATGTCCAGGCCACAGTCGAGTGCTCAGCGGTTGCATCTTTTGTTCTGGCCCAGCTGCTTGTCTTTTGCCATCTTGTTGTCTTCCATATAATTATTATGACTTGGCCGTTTAGCTCACAAGTTAATTACCCAGTTTTAGGCTCCAGCAACGCCAACATCACCACCAATCACAGCCTCATTGCAGCAGATCCAACCACTTTCGACACTTTCAACAGTTTCAAGAGGCTTCTGTGGTTGTTGTTGCTGCCGTTGTTGCCGTTGTTGCTGCTGCATTTCCCAAGTTGTCTATTTTGGGACTGAGCCCTCAAGCGAAAAGCGCCATTAAATCGATTTTACATTAAAAATATTGCACAAGGCGCCGCCTGCCTCCAGAATTAATGGATCATAATTATGGCTGAACGACAGCAGCAACATCCACAATAACAGCAATAGCAACAACAGCAACAACAACATCCCTAACAACAGCAGCCGCATTAGAAATGAAAACAGCCCACGAAAAGTCAGGCAAGCAATTGTTAAAGCCCCAAAGAGGCTCCCTCACTGTGCACAGTGGTGCCAGAGTTGATCCGATATCAAAAATCAAATCAAATTAAATTAAAATGAAATCTAAAAAATATAATGTAATATTTTAGATAGAATTGTGGAAATCCCCTCATCATATTTATCAGATTAAGCATTAGCTTTAGGATTAGTATTAACATTTGCATTAGCATTAGCATTAGGATAAGCATTAACATTAGCATAAGCATGAGCATGCATTATCATTATCATAAGCATTAGCCGAGCATTATTCTGGGCAATAGCATTATCATTGTCATTAGCATTAGCATTAGTTGTAGCAATATCTTGAGTAATTTCCTCATATTTTTGATCAGATTTAGCATTAGCTTTAGCATTAGCATCAGCATAAGCATTAGCTATTGCATTAGCATTATCATTAGCATTATCATTAGCATTAACGTAAGCGTTGATATTGGCATTATCATTGATATTAGCATTAGCATTAGTTGTAGCATTATCTTGAGTAATTTCCTCATATTTATTATTAGATTTAGCATTAGCTTTAGCATTAGCATAAGCATTATATGTTGCATTATCGCAATGGCATTATCATAATAATTTATATTAACTTTTCAATTACCATTACCAAACGTATTATTATTATTATTAGCAAAAGCATTATTATTATTATTAATGACAAATATTTTATATAAATATAAATTCAATATGAATTTTCCACATTCGAATTTTCTATCGCCTTGGTCCCACTGTGCCAAGCGAATCTTCAGTGGCTACTCAAGCGTCCACAGATTGCAGATGCTGCAATCTCCACTTTCAATATGAATAAAGAACTTTTCTTTTCTTTTGCTTACTTTGCTTCGCATTGCTTTGCTTTGCTTAGCTTTTCATGCATTTTCTTTGCTTTTGCCTTTTCCATTTCGTTGTTGTTGTGGTTGTTGTTGTTATTTGTATTTTACAGTAATTTTCCCAAGAGAAATTTATGCCATACTTTGATATGTGGCTGTCTGACTGTTGGATGCTGTTGTAGAAATGAGGAAAAAAGAAGCCTAAATACCAGAGACTCTGAGGTATTTGAAGAGCACAACGAGTTGTGGCACAGACCGAACAGTTGCTGGTGTCTCAATTGGTTCTGGTCTGTGCAGTGCAGTGTAATGCAGTGCAGTGCAGTGCAGTTGATATTGTTGTTGTTGCTATGTTGCTGACTGACCTTATGATCCCCCCTGTACACTGCTCTGACCCTAGTGCAATTTCATGCCCCGCCGAAAGAAGAAAGTGGCGACTGCGACGTCGACGCTCGGCCATCTGTTTATGTTGGACTTGACGTCATTTTGCGGCAAGTGAAAATGTGTGCGACGCGTTCAATCCGGTTTTTATTTTATTTATTTATTTTTTTTTTTTTTTTTTTTTTTTTTTTGACTGAGTTTGGCTGAGATGTTTATGTTTTCAACAGCAACAACAACCGCAACAAGCAACACCACAACATCAGCGAACATTTGTTCGCCTTCTTTTTAGCTGCCTTTTTTTTTGGCTCACTCAATGTTAAGACGAGATGTTAAAAACGTGATTTCCATGCGTCGCCAGCAACGTCGGCATATTTAAATAAAATACTTTTACTATCAAAGAAAACTAGTCAGCACTAGCAGCAACAACAACAGCAGCAACAACAACAGCAGCAGCAGCAGCAGGGACAATTGCTGTGGTTAGCTAAGGGGCATGGGCAGGGGCAGGGGCAGGGGGAAGGGGCAGCTGTAACCAGCTTGTTATATTGCTGAATCAAAAATTATAGTGCAACGGCGCCAATGTTGCATACGCAACGCGCCACGCAGAGGCCACTGACCAAAGCCAAGCATCCAGACTACAATTGCAACTGGAACTTGCCACAACTTGGCATCAGGCGGCAGGCGACAACAGCTGACAGCGTCTCGCAATCTTCAACTGTGTCGCCGTGTTGGACACTGAACCCACAGAAGCAATGAGCAATGAAACTACTCATCTATCGAGCGAGAGAAGGGATGCTGGGGAGTAGTGGCCAGCAGAAGGGGGGGAGGGACAGGGGGCAGGGGATGCTCTTATGCAATGAGCAAAACAAAAGGCCAGACAATAACAACTACAACTACAACAGAAACAGCAACAAAAATGCGTTAATTGTATGGAAATGGAAATGTTATTGACCAGACTGAGACTGAGACTGAGGCTGAGACTGCGATAGTCAGCCAAGCATTTCATTGGCCCTTTCTTTGTGGCATTTGTCTTTAGCTTTGACCATGGCTTATAAGTATTTATATTTTTTTTTTTTTCATATTTAAAGAAATGCGTCTTATACAACAACGTTTTTTTTTCGATACATACAAAGAAAGCCAATAACAATTTGCCATAAATCAACGTATTATAATCCAAATATCATTGCGGGTGTAATTTTCTCCCCATTTGAATCAGAAATGTGGAACTTATGTCAGCTATTGCCCAACCTGTTGCTCCAATTGAATAGATATGCAGATGCTTATATGGCTATAACTATATATACATATACGTGTATCTAATGGTTAGTCTTAAGTAGCGTTTGATATGCTATGATGAAAAGTCTTAATTAGCGTTTAATTCGTGTATTATATCATAGCTATAATCTACTGCTAACATTACAAGTCAGATAAATGCATAGATATAACTATATTATAGCATTATCTTTTAATCAAACATTAACTGCACTTAAAGCATTATTAATATACAATTAGACATGCTTAAATATTATGGTTTAATTTATCAAAAAACGTTTAAGTTTATTTAAGTTTGACAAGCGTAAATACTGATATTTAGCTTGTCATGAAATATTTCAGTTTATTTATAGATTCATAAGACTCATTATAAAATTAGACAAGCTTAAATACTGTTATTTCATTTGTGAAAAGTAACAAAACAATGCTGAGAGGAGAGTAGGTAGGGGGAGATTGAAAGTCTGTAAATTTTGGCAGACATTCTGCCGGCATTGTCAGCCACAGCAGCAACATCTCTGCTGTAATATGCAAATTGAACATATTATTTTGGGCAAAAGCAAACAAACAAAACCAAAAATCTTAAACAATAAACATGGCAAAATTGGCAACACACACACATGGACACAAAGGCAGAGACATTATGCAGAGCAGAGAGGGCAGATTACTCAACAGGCAGGCGACGAACGGAAGTGATTAAGAGAAGCAACAAGTGGATGCCAACTGCCAACTGCCAACTGCCAACAGCCAACCAGCCACCTGCCACCTGCCCCCGCCAGCCCCCGCAAAGTGGCGAAAGAAAGTGAAGAAGCTGGCATAATCAAATGTGAGGTGTTGGGAACTAGACAAAAGAGTCCCGCTTATGCAAATGGCATAGCTAGCAAGGCAATTGACGCGAGATACAGATACAAATACAGGCAGACAGATATAGATACAGCGCAGATACAGACCCAGAGACAGACACAGACACAGATACAGATACATTGACTACAGCTGTTTTCGCTGATGTAAGCGACGAAAATGTGCTCTTAATTTATGCAGCATTTCTATGTCGGCTTTCTTTTGACATCCCCATCACTCAACATACATTCACATGTCTATGCTTATAAAAGATACAAATGTATCTGCGAGCATAGTTTAAAATAAAAATAAACTGCACACAAACCGTTAGAGGCAGCACCTTATTGTCTGTCAGGCTTAATGGGGGTGGCCAGGCCAAATAGAAAAAAAAAAAATACAAAAGTCGCGCTTATTTCAATATTAACTTAGCACTTTTTGAAAGTTGTCGACACATCCGATTCCGAATCGGAATCCGAAACAACGTTGTCGTCCCCTCTTCCCATCAGCGCGCGCTCGTCATACGCGCTGCACACTAAAATGAGTCCCAGCTTTTGACTAAAGATACTCAAAACTGAAACATAAAACTCTTTATAATTGCACTGTAAACATTTCACTTTCGTTTTGTCTCGAAAACTGTTTTAATACTCGTACGAACAAAATGTCTTGTCTCCGCATCGTGCACAGAATAATTTTTGTTTTTATTTTCTTTCTTTCTTATTTTTTTTTAATTTTTTGTTGTGTTTTGGGGTTTTTTTTTTTGGTTGTTTTTATTATCATTTTTTTTTTTTTTTTTTTTGGTTGTCTTTTTTTTTTTTATCGAGCAACCACTTTCGCCATGTGGGTGCTGAGCTTGGATTATTGTTGAGATTAGAGCCACCGTTGAGGACTCAATTAGCCGGCTCCGTCTAGATTATGTCCCGCATTTGCATAATGTTTACTCGTAACGGGCAAATCGTGGCCTGCGTGCGCTGCCGATGACCCCACACAGATGACCCCACATCCCCACATCCCCACATCCCTGCATCTTGCTCCATCTCTCTCAATCTCCATCTCGTAACTGACAATTGACATTTGCTAGACGCTTGTGGGTAGGGCACAAATGCAATTTCATATGCTTATTAGAGTTTACCAACTAATCTCAGTATTTGCATTTGCATTTGCCTCTGCAAGTTGTCAGCGTTTTGCAAATATTCAAAATCCCTGATTAGAAACTGTTGAAACTGCTGATCGAACTTGTTACCACATTCCCTGCAGTTTAAGTTTCAATCAATCTTTTGTTTAATATATATACAATATAAACTATTCCATACCCCCATCGATTCTATTAATCTCAAAATATGTATTACATTTTTTACATTTCCGTGAAAACCTTTTGCTAAATGTCAATCCATTTGTTAACTACTTGCAGATCAAACTCAAAGGCCTCGTATCTGCCGCGTCAGAGCCTGGAGAAGCTGAACAACACGGATCCGGATCATGGCATTTACAAGCTGACGCTCACCTCCAATGAGGATCTGGTGGCGCACCCCAAGCCCAGCTATGGCGTCGGTGCTGGCAAGCTGAAGCTGCCCAATAATTTGCCCGATGTGTTGCCTCTGGGCGTGAAGTTGCAACAGCAGCCGACAAAGCCGCTGCCCAGTTCGCCGGGGGATGTGGTGTCATTGCGTTATGGCTCCAATAATAACCTCGCAACAAAGTCGCCAACAAATGCCACGCCCACAGTCGTTGGCAATGGCACTAACACAGCCTACGCAATGATCTATGGACAACAGCAGCAGCAACAGCGGTACTCGTCGCCTGCCTTGGGCCACGCCTACAATAAGAGCAGATCGCCAGCGCCTCAATTTACGCGATCTCAATCGTACGACGTGAAGCAACAGCAGCAATCGTTGAATGATCCCACACAGTTCATGTCCCAGTCACATGTCGATCTTAAGCAAGCCGTCCATGACCTCGAGACGACGCTGGAGGAGGTGCTGCCACCGCCGACGCCAACACCGCCACGACTCTCGCCGGCCACCTCCGACTGCAGTTTGAGCAACAGCTCCCTCGAGTGCAGTCCAGTGAATGCCAATCATAATCCCGAGGCGCACATCTTTCGCGCCGAGCTGATTAGCACCACAACAACAACGACAGCGACACTGCCGAAGCCACCGCCTGTTAATCGACAGGAATCGTTGCGGGAGAACATCGAGAAGATCACACAGTTGCAATCGCAGCTTATGTCCGCCCATCTCTGTGACAGTGGACTCCTAAGCAGCTATGCCAAGCAATCCCAGCCGAGTCCCAAAGAGGAGCAACAGCTGCCGGCAAGTCCGACGCCTAGCCAAGAGCAGGGCTCGGAATCTGCGCCAGCCTCTCCCATGGATTGCAATATGGATAGTCTGAAGTTGATGCAGCGCAGCGAGCTTATACTTATGGTGAATCCCACTCCCACACCCAGCACGGCGGACATGGCCTGCCAGACGGAGGATTTGTTGGACAATGAGTTGGTGGCGTCACGGGAGGAGCAACAGACACGAACAACGCTGCAGCCACGACAGCGTCAAGCCATTGAGCTGGAATATGAGAATCTAGCCATGGAGCTGCTCAAACAACTGCCGCCCAACGACAAACTCATCGAAATCTTGACACCAAAAAGTTATAAACCCACGACGCAGTACGTCAGCAATTTGTACAATCCGAATGTGCCGTTGCGTCCGGCCAAACGAGATGTGGGCACCTCAACACTAATGCGCATGAAGGCATCCACAACATCCTCAGCATCCACAACATCTTCGGCGGCCTGTGCAACCAGCGACACAGTAATAGCATCCACAATGGAGCTGCAGCTTACAGACGATACTGGCGAAGTGGAATCCACGAATTTAATCAAACAGAAGCTGGTAAGTACAACTGACGTGGTTCCAAAGATCATAACTAATCCATTGTACTGTTACAGGATGAGCTGATCAAGCATTTGAACCAAAAAATTGTCGCCTTGAAGCGCGAGCAGGAAACAATTGGCGAAGAGTGCGCCACAAATGATAAACTGGGCCTGGATCTGCTGGCCAATCTAACGGAGAAGGTGCGTCCCAGCGAAGCGTCCAAGTTCCGCACCTACATCGATGATGTGGGTCACATAACCAGTCTGTTGCTGTCGCTGTCGGAGCGCCTGGCCCAAACCGATTGCTGCCTGGAGGTGCGCCCGCCCAGCAGCCAGCAGGAGAAGGTAAGCTGATTAAACGCCCGATCAACTGCACAAACACCCACAACTAAAGGACGACTAACTATCTTTCTTCTTTCTTTGTACACAGAGCACGCTGGAAGCGAAACGCGAGCGCCTCAACGAGCAACTGGAGGAGGCGCAACGCCTCAAGGCGGACATTGACAGACGTGGCAGCAGCATTGCAAAGCTGTTCGGCAAACATCTCAGCGCCGATATGTGCGCCGACTATGATTACTTTATAAACATGAAGGCCAAACTCATTGCCGATGCACGCGACCTGGCCGACAGGATTAAGGGCAGCGAGGAGCAGTTGTGCTCGCTCAGCGATGCGCTAGTCCAAAGCGATTGCTAAAGCGTCTTGGCTGCTGCTGCTCAATTTTCCTTGCTGTCAACTCAAAGTTGAGAGCTGTATGTGAGAATTGTGGGCTGCATCCCGGCCTGGGTGTGTATTAACTTAACGATGTGCTTAACTACAACCACACACTATAATGTATAAATATTTTATGTTCATTTGTGATTTTCAATTAGCTCGTAGGTTAATCTATGTATCAACCGCATATGTGTAAGCAATTTTTTACATAATTATCAAAGCAAAGATAAACTGTATGCATTAATAAAAATTTTAAAACAAATTATGTCTGAACTGCATTGTTTTGAATTTGGGGGACTTCATAATTACTTTACAGTGTCTGGCAACACTTAGGCCGTCTGGCAACACTTATTATTTCTACTACTACTACTACTATATATTAAGAAACATATTACTAATGGATTATGTTTAAAATACAAACGAAAAATAGATAATTTATAAAGTTGTCACTCTTTGTTTTTAATTTGGCAACCGTTGTTGCCAGTCTGGATCAATCATTTTAAAATGCAGTTTGAATCGTATTAAGTTTAGGGGCAGGTAAGTTAGCCAATACTGTTTGTAAACAACCCTGTTGAACACAGCTGCCAACCCTGGTGGACCAGCTGTAATTGTTTACAAACATCGATGAAAAACTAATAAGTGCGCGTTGTATCGATAAGTAAACAGCTGAATATTTTATTAATTTTTTTTGGAATTAAAATTATTTTTAAAAATTGTTTAAATGTATCCATAATACCCAAGTATATAAGCTAACGAATATTTTGATAAAGCTAAACTAATTACTAATTAATCAGCAGCAGAATTTGTAATCGATAGCTATGATTAAATTAAAATCAGTTTAATCAGTTGATGGAATACCATTTTGATTATATATGTATATTATCAATAAATTGCTATGTTTAGAGGCAAAACACTCTGCCAATCCTGGGTAAGAAGCGCTTTGGCATTAACAACGCCACAGACACAATCACAATCACATCGTATTTGGCTGTTAGACGAGTAAGTTATAATCACATGGAATAAATTAAAGTCGTTCACCTTAAGTTGAAAGCAAAGGCAATCTTTAAAGCGTAGCAGAGCAACAACACAGCAACGACAACAGCAGCACCTGTTTCGTGGCATGGCTACGGGAGGCGAAACAAAGGCGCAGCCGCCTAAACATAATAACAGATTAGCATCTTCAAAGTCACCGTATTTGCTACAACATGCGCACAATCCCGTTGATTGGTGAGTACAAGGATGCAAGAGTTGTACTCTTATTATGTGACATGTGGCGTATCATAGGTATCCATGGTGTGAGGAGGCGTTTGAGCGTGCGCGCAAAGAGAATAAGTTAATCTTCTTATCTGTGGGCTACTCCACGTGCCATTGGTGTCATGTCATGGAACACGAATCTTTCGAGAATGCTGACACGGCGGCTGTGATGAACAAACACTTTGTGAACATCAAAGTGGACAGAGAGGAGCGACCCGACATTGACAAGGTCTACATGCAGTTTCTGCTCATGTCCAAGGGCAGCGGCGGTTGGCCAATGAGTGTTTGGCTAACTCCCGATCTGTCTCCACTCGCAGCTGGCACATATTTTCCGCCAAAGCCACGGTAAGACAAGTCACATCCAGCTCCAAACTTATATATTTTAATTGCTTATTAATTATATACTGGCTGGCACAGTTATGGCATGCCCTCGTTCACCATGGTGCTGGAATCCATAGCCAAGAAGTGGCAAACGGACCGTGGTTCGCTTATGAAGGCGGGCTCCTCCCTGCTGGAGGCCATGTTAAGCAACCAGAATGCTGGAGCTGTTGGGGAGGCCGCCTTCGAGCCTGGCAGCGCCGATGCGAAGCTTGCGGAAGCGCTGGGCGTGCACAAGCAACGATTCGATCAGCAACACGGTGGCTTTGGGCGGGAACCGAAGTTTCCAGAGGTGCCTCGTTTGAATTTTCTATTCCACGCCTATTTGGCCAGCAAAGATGTGGATGTGCTGGACATGGTACTGCAAACGCTGGATCATATTGGCCGTGGTGGCATCAACGACCACATCTTTGGCGGATTCGCTCGATATGCAACCACACGGGACTGGCATAATGTCCACTTCGAGAAGATGCTCTATGATCAGGGACAGCTGATGGCGGCCTATGCCAATGGCTACAAGTTGACACGGAGCGAAGACTTTCTGTGCTACGCGGATAAGATCTATGAGTACTTGATCAAGGATTTGCGTCATCCGGCTGGCGGGTTCTATGCCGGCGAAGATGCCGATTCGTTGCCCACGCACCAGGATACAGTGAAAGTGGAGGGCGCCTTCTATGCCTGGACCTGGCAAGAAGTGCTGGAGGCCTTTAAAGCGCACAAGACACGCTTTAATGATGTCACCCCCGAGCGGGTCTTTGAAGTTTATACTTTCCACTATGATATGAAGCCATCCGGCAATATACCGCTGTCAAGTGATCCGCATGGTCATCTCACGGGCAAGAATATACTCATAGTGCGTGGCTCCGAGGAGGACACCTGTGCAAATTTCAGTTTGGAGCCAGAGCAGCTGAAGCAATTACTGCAGATGGCCAATGACATACTACACACGATACGGGATCAGCGACCACGACCGCATCTAGATACAAAGATTATCTGCGCCTGGAATGGCTTGGTACTGTCGGGTCTCTCCAAGCTGGCCAACTGTGGCACCGCCAAGCGCGATGCGTATTTGCAAACATCCAAGGAGTTGCTGCAGTTCCTCCGCACGCATCTCTACGACGCAGAAAAGCGGCTGCTCTTACGCTCCTGCTATGGAGCAGGCGGCAATGATGACACGCTGGAACAGAACACGTAGGCCAGCAAAGATATAGAGGGACCATTTGTGATAAACTGATGCTATCATTACAGTGCACGCATCGAGGGTTTCCTGGACGATTATGCCTTTCTAATAAAGGGATTGCTGGACTACTATAAAGCATCCTTGGACATGAGTGCGCTGCGCTGGGCCAAAGAGCTGCAGGAGACACAGGACAAACTCTTCTGGGACGAGAAAAATGGTGCCTATTACTTCTCGCAGCAGGACGCGCCCAATGTTATTGTTAGACTCAAGGAAGGTAACCACATGCAAACATTGAAGATACTAAGTTCTGAACTAACAGTTAATTGCTTTTGCAGACCATGATGGTGCCGAGCCCTGTGGCAACAGCGTTGCCGCTCGAAATCTCACAATTCTGTCGCATTATTACGATGAGGAAGCATATATGAAGCGTGCGTCGAAGCTGCTCAATTACTTTGCGGATGTGTCCCCATTTGGACATGCTCTGCCCGAGATGCTGTCAGCGTTGTTGTTGCACGACCATGGCCTGGACTTAGTGGCAGTGGTGGGACCAGATTCACCAGACACCAGACGTTTTGTGGAGATTTGCCGCAAGTTCTATATACCAGGCATGATTATAGTCCACTGCGATCCGCAGCATCCGGACGAGGCATGCAATCAGCGTGTGCAAAACAAATTTAAAATGGTCAATGGCAAGACAACAGTTTATATTTGCCACGATCGAGTCTGCCGCATGCCGGTGACAGATCCTGATCAGCTCGAAGAGAATCTGATGGACAACTTCTTCAAGGAGCGCATCTAAGTACTTGACACGTTGACATTACTCGAATTAGTAGTTAGAATTATATGATTACGATTAATAATGTTAATCTTAATATTGTTTATAGCTTACAAAGCTTACATCGGTTCTCGGAACATGTTATATTATAGCTTATACTCTTCCGATGTAGTATCCATGTTTATGCCTGAATAAACGACTTTCTGCAAGAATAAATTTGCATTTCTTATTGACTAAACTCAAAACCAGTCGGACTATCTATCACCAAATATAACTCCCAACTGGTTTACATATTCCTAATATAATTAGCATAGCGTTCCCAATTGTTATTATCAAACACATCATTTATGAGGATGTTGTCTACAAGAAGTTGTTTAATTGTGACTTTTCCATAGTTCTAGATCGATTCAGTAAACTTCCACAGGATTACACTATTATATAGTTTTTTTGTTAAATAAACAGTCTGGTTGAAGTAACTTGTTTTGTACAAATTGAATTTTTAGACGGTTTCTTATGTTGTTTGTTGTCATTATATATATAATATATATTTATATATATATATATATATATGTATGTATGTATGTAGTGAGTAAAATTTATGGAATCACAACAATATATCGTATCTCGCTGTTAAATAAACAAATTCTTCTACTCAGTTTCCACTACAAAGCTTAAGTTGATCTCCATTTTACATTTCTTTGTGGATTTATTAAAAAAGTACATTTATTGCCAATAGAATTGCCAACAAATATACATTCTTAATTATGTTAAAAGGAGAAAAATATACATTAGAATTGATGTGGAAAGAGGGTATTGAAAAGATTCATTTTGGATATGTTAGCAGCGTCGCGATAAGAAGAAAATTGCAAAGTTCGTCTGTCTTCACAAATACAACACATTATTTTGTGCATTTATTGGAATCGTTTGTCTGGTTCCACTGTGCGTTCGTTTAGGCAAAACAACCAAATACTAGACGTTGTGCTTATTTTGTTGCAGTTTGTTGTTGTTGTTGTTGGTGGTGGTGCGGTTGCAACTGCCAAACGGACGCACAGTGGGCCACACACAGGCTTTGTAAGAACTAAGCTAAAAACTAAATGCTCGCCCTGCGCTGCGCTTAAACCGCTAACGAACTATGAACTGCGGCCATAATTTGTTGGTGGACTCAAGACGCGACGGCAATCAGCGCAAAAGAACTAAATGTATGGAGAGAACAGTTCGGTAATCGGTAATCATAATCGTAATAATAGTAGTAGTAATAAAAATAATTTAGTTGAAATTCACATTCATCACATTGGTTTGCACTCAGCCCGTGCCTGTGGTGTTGTTACTCGCGACTGCGGCTTCGACTGCGGCGGCGGCTGCCGCTGCGACTGAGGATGCGGATGCTACTGCTGTTGTTGTTATTGTTGCCGCCGGTGCATCCGCTCAGGTATCTGCATCGTTGAAACTCATTGCCGCATCGAAGCTATCAACAATCGTCTCCATCCTCTCGTGATGCTCGAAGCGTGCAAATTTACGCTCCATACGCGTATACGAGTGCCGCCGTGAGTGTCGTGTTCGTCGAAAGAATCGGAACCGTGTGTCCTCCTCCTCCTCATCGTATTCGGGCGCCGATACTGAATCCTCGTCCGTTTCGCGCAGGAAATCCTTTGGATCACGATGGATCTTAAAGATTTTTGTCGCGCCATGCAGCTTGGTAATGGTTCGCGATGCATTTATGATACCCCTATCGGCCAGCTGCTGTTTGTGCGAACGATTCTTGATGGCCGTTAGCCGATTCGTGATGGATACCACGTTGAACAGTTTCGATAGCTCTGAGTCAACGCAGCGTGATTCTCGACGCAGGTTCTTGCCATTTTTTACATAGATAAAATGATTGATTTGATTATCGGCCACCAGGCTGGCGGTGGGTGAGCTGGAGCTACCATTGCCAATGGCGCTGCAGTTGCCGTTGCTGTTTCCGTTGGACGTTAGCAGCGTTGGTGTGGAGGGCGGCGCTGGTGGTACGTGCGGCATTGTGTAGCAACGCTGACGTCCCTCATACATGTTAGCAAAATTATACCGGCTAAGTCGGCACGATTCTGACTCGATTTCTTCGTGGTCTGAGCTCGGCATGTCCATAGCCTGCGGCGAGAAGCGCATGTGTGTGTGTGTGTATGTTTTTAAATGTCGTATATGCGAGTTTGAGTGTAGTGTGTTTGTGTGTGTATGTTGGTGTTTTGAGAGTGGGTGCGTTCGCGTGAGTGGGCAGACGAAGACGGGTAAAAAAGATGGGCGTTGTAATAATCGAAACACATTAAATAACCGTGCAAACAATGTAAATAATATGCTGCTTACCTGTAGTAAGCCTTCCACTTCCGAGTATTGACGATCCGTCAGACGGTGCAGTTGTTGATCCATTTTTGCTAAACAACAACAACAGCATAACAAAAATACGACCGTCCGATACCGATACTTTTGCTGCACAGCAACCCTGCGCACTGCGCAGTCCCAGACGATACCGATTCCAATATCGCTACCCTGGTAAAGAAGTATAATTTCACGAATCGGTTGCTTTTCGACAGTTTTATCAGCAATCTGGCAACGCCTCACGCCAAAATTACTTGTTGAACTGGCTGTTACCACGGTTGCCACTTCATACTAATTTTTGAACGAGAAAGTGTCTTGGAAATATAAGTAAGTCTGCTTTAACGCGTCTATCTCAGCAACTAGAAGACCTACACCAAATTTTGAATCAAAGCTCCTGAATACACTCTCAATATCAAGTATATCATATGTTATCTTACCTCAACCCCCTTCCCGAGCAAATCGCACCTAATGTGACCGTTTTTCTTCCAAAATGGTTAAATTAACCAGCACGGTTAGCCAACAGTATGTTAAGAGGGCTGTATATGTGCCATTAGCTGGGGGTTTTCCTTTATGTCGCGGTAAGGTACCAATTTTGGTACTAAAGTACCAATTTTAGTACTAAAGTGCCAACCAGGCCTGTTACAAATAAAAATGTGCTGCTTATTGAGACACATAAGAAGTGAATGAGCTCCAAAAGTAGTATTAATTAATTATGCTTAATCAAATGCTTATAATATGTATGATTAAACCAGGTTATCTGTCCTGCATGGATGTACAGTAGTCATTTTAATTGTTTGAGCCATTTGCTGATGTGGTGCGGCTTACTAACATAGTATGTAAAAGAATAAGAGAATTGTCGTAAGCTTTAAGTCGTTTACCTTGTCAAAGACTTAAAAGGCGTTCAACTAAGCTTCACGAAAGCTCATATTCCAAACGGTGAATTTGTTAAGAATGACTAATATGTTTATGGTTTAAGCAAATGTGTAAAAATAAATGTTTTAATACCAGCATTTGCTTGCAGAGTCAACGTCATTTACGATTACGTTATTAATTCTTTCAAATTGAATAAATATGTACTATGTACATATATAGGACATAATCGCCCCAACATTTATACTTATCAACGTGTATTAATCACAATATCGAAAGCAACAAATACCGGTTGTTCGAATATTCGAACTCGAGAGCTTTCGCTCTTGCTTCGCTCTTTAGTCAGAGAGCTAATTTGTGTTTTGATTTCACAACGAGAAAAAGCTTACGTTGGCAATTTTTATTTTAAGCAGTTTCTTCAGCTGGCAGCATCGAAGCGGTTTCGTTTCCGCTGTTTGTTTATTTTTATTAGAGTCAAATCTCGGCCCCAGAAAATGTCGCAGTTGTCGGATGAACAGTTTCGCATACTCATCGAAACGATAAAATCTTTGGCCCCACAGGAAGATTCGGCATCACAACAATCAAAAGGCAGCTTCAGCAATTGCCCGGTTCGGTTTAGTGGACAACGTGATCATGACGCCGTCGATGAATTTATAACTGCGGTGGAGACATACAAGGAGATGGAGGGAATAAGCGATAAAGACGCTTTGAAGGGTATATCGTTGTTGTTCAACAGCATTGCTGTTATGTGGTGGAAGGGAGTGCGACGTGAAGCAAAGACCTGGGAAAACGCTCTACAACTGCTACGAGATCATTTCTCGCCCACGAAGCCATCATACCAAATCTACATGGAGATCTTTGAAACAAAGCAACAGTCCGGCGAAGTGATTGATGCATTCATTTGCAAACAACGTGCTCTGCTAGCCAAATTACCAGAGGGACGACATGACGAAGACACTGAATTGGATTTCATCTATGGCCTGATGCGACAGAATTACAGAGAACACATACCACGACATGAAATCAAAACATTTCGTGAACTGCTTGAGCGGGGTCGCAACGTGGAGCGTACAAGACATTAAAATTCAACTGTAATATAAATATCAGAGAACTTCTGAACCTAACAAACAATGGCTATGATTTAATTAAGATGTAAATATAGTTAGTTTTTAATATTTATTTAGAATTGTCTAAGACAATGATGATACATATATAAGTTCAATAAACAATGTGTTCCATATAACTCCGTATAGAACTTCTAAAGAGGACCTATAAACAAATAAAAATGCATTTAAGTAGAAGTAAATTTATTATTTATTTATTAATTTATATCTGCAAATATCTTCAGCAGTTATTTCGATGTTCCTGTAATAAATGTTTCCCCAAGAAACCCAAGTCTGTAAATAATAATGAAAACAAGATTCAAGATTTGTGTATTTGATTTCTGAGTTCAGTCTTTTATTGTTTATTTGATATCGTATATCGCAATCTCTTGTGGTCATCCATAGGCCCCCAGCATATAATGATCATGCCAATGGCAAAGGCTGCTCACTGGTAATGTCATCGGGGAATGCGTGACATTGTTGTTGTTGTAGCGCTTTTGAGGCCAAGGCTCCAAGTATTGGCACGCTGAACCACAATGGCCAATGGATACCGATGTAGATGGTACTACGCGCCTATGAATTCTGCACAAGATATTGCATTTACGATTGGGCGGATTTAGGGAAGTCGCAACGAGCTGGAGCGGCTGAGCAGCGACAATTCCGAAAATCCTTGAGTGTGTATGAAAAATGCTGACGTGCCTAATGCTTGCTAGGCCAAATGGAGCTCCAAGGAGCAGCCACATGGCCAAGGACAATTTAGCGTGCCAATTGCACAAATGGCGACATCATAGCCATTGTAGTGCAATGTGTTAGATTCAAAAATTTGACATAAATGTCAAAATATTGATTTGTTGTTTGATCAAAGTTGCCTTAAAAGACAATTTTGGTTTTGCTGACAGCCAATCGAAGGTAGCTTCTGTCGCGTAAGACGTACACCCAGGTGGCAAAAACTTCAGGTCGGGCATAGTCGGACAGTATACCGGGCAACAACGCTGCAGTGTATCGAAATACACTGCAATGTTGCTGCCACTGTGCTCTATGCGCAGCCTGGAGCTGCACCCAAAGCGAAAGTCGCACAAAAGGAACTACATCGATGGCTTTCAGCGGGTTTTTGTTTTGCCACATTGACTAAGGATCCGCGAGGAGTTGCCGACGCAACCCACACTAAAGCGACAAGCCGTCGGGTGCACAGCTCGGCCAGCAGAAGCCGACTGAGCGATGAACCCTAAACTTGATCGCTTCGAGTGCATTGCATTGACACTGCGCAGACACTAGGTCAAGGCAGCGTTTGGGCGACAGAGAAATGGGGAGAAGAAAACGCACGCAACACTCAACACGGCCGTAATCTCTGCGTCGACGCAGCCGCAGGAGAGACAACGACACCTGACGTGCACAGCATCGACTGAAGCGCCGAAGAGCCACAGTCAAGTGCTATATGCACGACAAAGTGTCGCTGCTCTGCTGAGCTGCTGCACCAGAACGCAAAGCTCTGGCCTAGGAGCGAAATCCGTGAGCCAGTCCTCCCACCATTCTCGGTCGCCCAAGTTGTGGTAAACTTAGTTCACCGGTTCCAGTTTGCAAGTTGTGAAAAATATCACGAAAAAGATTCTCTAGAGTTAGCGTTCAGAGCCAAAAATAGCCGCGGGTGCAGCGTGAAGTTGTTTGATTTGATTTTGTTGGTGAAAAGCTCTACTCTGCTTGCCGGCACGTCACTTGGCGTAGAATGAGGGATGGAAATGAACTTAACTAAAAGCTGAGAGTGCTTTCTGCGTCGATGTCATTATTGTTGTCGCCTTCCCTCTTGTTCTTGTCAATGTGTGGTCGGCGAGGCGAAGTGAGCTCGGGTTATTTTTTTTTGTTGGGATCGTGACGTCAGCGATTCAATTGTGCGCTCTGCGCACTCAGTCGATGTTGGTGTTGCTGATTTAGATGCCGATGATGTCACGATATGTTATATTGCGTGTGTGTCGCCTTTTACTCCTCATCATTCCCCGCATCCCGTGCCTGACGACGCTTGCGACAGTTTTCGAACGTGTGTCCACGGAAGTTGCAGTAGGTGCAACGATCAACACGACGGGCTCCACGTAGCGGGCCCTTGGAAACCGCCTCATCTTCCTGATTGTTATGTTCGATGATGCGGCCCTGCTCGAGTAGGTCGCGGAATGTCTGGATGCTCTGGCGGGGAATGTGCTTACGGTACTTGATATTCAATAGGCCGTACAGGAAGTCCAGTTCTGTCTCCTCATTGTGGCGTCCCTCAGGCAGCTGTGACAGCAATGCTCGTTTCTCCACCACAAATGTATCAATGGCAATGGAATCATCCTGTTTCTTCTCGAAGAACTCCATGTACACCTGGTAGGCGGGTTTGGTGGGCGAGAAGTGTTCGCGAATGAGACCAATGGCGTCGTTCCAGGTCTTGGCCTCCTTTCGAACGCCCTGCCACCAGGTGGATGCGATGCCACAGAAGAGTAGCGATATGCCCTTGAGGGCGTTCTCATCGCTAATTTCCTCCAATTCCTTGTAGGTGACAATGTTGGTAATGAACTCCTCAACCTCGTCATGACTTCGAGTACCGACAAATCTGTGTGTGCAATTGCTGAAGCTGCCTTTTGTCTTGGATGTTGTCGATGTAGTGGCGGCGGCAGCATTGCCAGCTGCGCTGACGGCAGATTGTCGGACGGCTTCGATGAGAGCGTGCAGTTGCTCGTTGGTCATCTGAATAGTTTGCGCCATTTTGATTGAGTTTTTAAAGGCACACGCGTTGCTGTTGTTGAATTGTATGTGTGTATGTGGGAGGCAGAGAACAAAGCCAATTAGTGGCGAATGCTACTGCTTTCACTTGTTGTGGTCGTAGAGGACTGAAGTTCTGCTTGCCGGCCGGCCTGCTTTTAAAGCTAGCCGTTGTGAAATGGAATTTCGAAAAAGCTCTCAGCAAAAGAGCGAGAGAGTTTGAGCAAAACGATAAGTGTGAGAGTGACATACAGGCAATTGTTGTTGCGTTTTATAGTGAGTCATTTTACCGATAAACTAACTTCAAACAAATTTAAACGTTTAACATACATCTGTACACACAAGTATTATGTGTATGTACTATGTACATATTCATACACGTGGTTGATATTATTAAAAGTACTTTAACATGTACAAATTTAAAAAAAAGGAAATGATTAGATAGCCATTAATTAAGTACTATAATGAACATGTACTACTATCTATAAATCAGTTTTGTTTGAGGAAAACGAGCAATCAACATAATTACACAATATTTATTTAAATAATATATCTATTTACATATGTATGTATGTATATGTATGTATCTTGACCTACCTATCTTGACCTTCATGTATTTATTAAATGTTATAACACTTACATGCACGTTTAGTTCTACGTTTTAATTTCGGTTGGTCATGAAATGTGTTGTAATTTCATTTTTACATGAAATACTTTTGTCTGCATTAGGAATTTAGTAATTAATGTACATATGTATGGCATTTATCTAAGCATGTAACTTACTCAATGTAAGCTATCGGCATGACTATGAAAACAAAAACAACACCTTTCAAACTTGTAAAAGCTTTTAAGAGAGAGAGAGAGAGAGAGATCGAGGAAGAGATCAACGGAATTTTTCTAAATAAGTTTTAAGATTCTCACAAATAATATATTTATTTTTATGAAATTGAGACTTCCAGTAAACAATTTGTAAACTCACCCCAATATTTAATGTATAAATTCTGCAATGACAATTATTTTGCGAACGAATATTATATTAAAATTTGTATTATATAATTATAATAATATATTATAATAATCAGAAATAAATTTTATTTTATATTTTATATGCTTATTATGTTATGTTTATAAGTCTTATTATACGTAATAAAATAACTCAAAGCAATCAATTGAATTTTTAAATTTTTAATTATTGCGCCAATATCATGGCGTTGCCAAATTTTGTGACCATCTACAACACTAGAACGCAAGTACTCACGTTTGACTGGTTCATAGTTCTAAAGAAAGTCCGGACAGACAAACAGCTAAGCTTCCACGTTAAATAACTATTGCTAAATATAACGTAATTATGGAAGAGTATATAGTTGAGCGTATAGAAAATAAACGCGTAATTAATGGAATCACTGAATACTACCTCAAATGGAAGGGATACCCACGTGATCAAAACACTTGGGAGCCGACTGATCATCTCTTTTGCAAAGATCTAATAGCTGCATTCGAGAAGTCTGAAAAAAAGAAAGCTAACTCTAAAAAGCGTAAATTATTAGAAACGAAAAATAATTTAAATCAAAATAAGCAAGTTAAATCAATTGAAGATGAAAATATTGAGAAATTTGGATTTGATCATGGAATGGAGGCTTCTAAAATTCTAGGAGCCACCAATTCATCCGGAAAGCTGATGTTCCTGATGTCTTGGAAAAATTCTGATAGACTCGAACTAGTGCCCTCCAAGCTGGCTAACGTTGTGTGTCCACAAATGGTTATTAAATTTTACGAGGAGCGTCTCACTTGGGATATACCCGGTATTGAGAAAGACAAAGATAAAAAAAGTCGCATCGCCGCTGGTCGGGTTGTGCAAACTGAATATGCACACTAACACCGTTGCAAACTAACTGTAAATAGTACATACTATGCGCATACAATTATGAACTCAATGTGGATTAATATGCATACAGAACTTTTTATTTAAAAATAAGTATGTTAAAATTGTTATTGTACGACATTTCTTAACGTTATTACAATAATAATTTCAGTTATATGTTAAATCAGAAAGAAAAGATTTGTATTTTTTATTACGAGTGAGGAGCAACATTTCGGCGCCGATAATTTCTAGAGTTGCCAGAACATTTGCGGCCAGTTCCGATGAGCTCACCAGTTCATTACACAGTAGTTCAACGCTCACTCGTGAACGACAAGCACTGTTGGGCAATTGCAGCTAGTTGCGAGGTGCGTTTTTTAGTAATCTCGTGAAAATAGCGAAGAATTGTACTTTTCGATTGTTGCATGTTTCGTATTACGATGTGGACAGTGTTCTATAGACGTGGACGTTCGTGAAAATTAAATTTGTGACGTGATGTGATGACAATATGTATTCTTTGCATATTGCAGGCGTAGGTTGACGTCTGGAAAGTTGATGTGAACTGCCTTGGCCATTGTTGAAGCGTTGCCGCCGGCTGCAAGCGTTCACATAAACAACAACGATGACCACAAGCAGCGAGGATGTTCTGTTACAGATGGGCGAAGTGCGCTACAAAAAAGGTGATGGCACACTGTACGTGATGAACGAGCGTCTGGCGTGGATGGCGGAACACCGCGACACCGTTACCGTTTCCCATCGCTATGCGGACATTAAAAGTAAGAATGTTTGTAAATAGATTGGCTGTATTCAGTTGAAGAGACTAATGTGATATCCATTGATGATATACAGCACAGAAGATCTCGCCCGAAGGCAAGCCGAAAGTGCAGCTACAGGTGGTATTGCATGATGGCAACACTTCGACGTTCCACTTTGTCAATCGCCAGGGTCAACCGGCTATGCTTGCCGACAGGGACAAGGTGAAGGAGCTATTGCAGCAGTTGTTACCTAACTTTAAGCGCAAGGTAGACAAAGATTTGGAGGATAAGAACCGCATACTCGTGGAGAATCCCAATTTGTTGCAGCTCTACAAGGATTTGGTCATCACCAAAGTACTTACCAGCGACGAGTTCTGGGCAACACATGCTAAAGATCATGCGCTCAAGAAGATGGGCAAAAGCCAGGAAATTGGTTTGTGTGATTTTTCTATAATATGAATTTCTCACTCACAAAACTGTCATTCTATTTCTACAGGTGTTTCTGGTGCGTTTTTGGCTGACATAAAGCCGCAGACGGACGGCTGTAATGGCCTTAAATACAATCTTACCTCTGACGTCATACACTGCATTTTTAAAACGTATCCCGCCGTGAAACGTAAGCACGCGGAAAACGTGCCTTCGAAAATGCCGGAATCTGAGTTCTGGACAAAGTTTTTCCAGTCGCACTATTTCCATCGGGATCGCCTCACTGCTGGTACCAAAGACATCTTTACAGAGTGCGGCAAAATCGACGATCAGGCCCTCAAAGCTGCCGTGCAACAGGGGGCCGGCGATCCGTTGCTGGATTTGAAAAAGTTCGAGGATGTGCCGCTAGAGGAGGGATTCGGCAGCGTAGCCGGTGATCGCAATGTGGTGAATAGCGGAAACATTGTGCATCAGAACATGATTAAGCGCTTCAATCAGCATTCCATCATGGTGTTGAAAACGTGCGCCAATGTAAATGCCCCGTCCGCTTCGATGACCAACGGCACCAATATGGCCAACGGTCCACTTGGACAATCTACCTATACTAATGGCCTCAATGGCAAGAGAGCTAAGCACTCTAGCGATAGCGCAGTCAATGATAATGATGTATCACAAGCGAAGAAACAGCGACTTATTGAAAAGATACACTATGAAGATCTGGGCAATCCAATGATAGAACCCGATGAGGATGCCCCTCAATCGAGTAATAAAAGCAAACAATTTGAGCTGTCAAAGGTGGAACGCTATCTCAATGGTCCGCTCCAGAATCACATGTACGAGAACCATAACGATGACCTCGGCCTGGACGATGTGCAGTACAAGCTGGTGCGTAACTCAGAGTCCTGGTTGGATCGCAGTGCCCCACGCAACGTAATATGTTCCAAGGCAGCTGTCAATGCGTTAGGTGAACTCAGCCCGGGTGGCTCACTTATGCGTGGCTTTCAGGAGCAGTCGGCAGGACGTAAGTAGAGAATATTTGTTGCGAAGTTAGCCCAATTTGTAATTGTTACTTGTCACTTTGCAGAGCTGGTGCCTCGTGACTTTCAGCGTGATTTGCGACATTTATATTTGTCGCTGTTGGAATTGTTGAAACACTTTTGGAACTGCTTTCCACCCACCACCGAAGAGTTGGAGACAAAGCTGCAGCGCATGCACGAAACGCTGCAGCGCTTCAAGATGGCCAAACTAGTGCCTTTTGAGGTGAGTTACTCTTTATTCTCAATGGGAATATCTATTTAAGTTCATATGTTTGCAGAATCGTGCCATGCACGAGCTCTCGCCGCTCCGCTCATCGCTCACCCAACACATGAATATGCTGCTGCGGACTGCGAACTCAAAGTATGCCACCTGGAAGGAGCGCAAGCTGCGCAACAATAGATAACAAACACATACTCAGGATCAGCAGCAGCAGCATCAGTCGCCCGTCACATTAGACAACATTATTGTCGACTAGGAGTACACCTTAAACGTTCGATTAGCAACGGAATGAAAAATACAAAATTAATTACATTAATTACTTAAGATATGAATATAGCCACTATTTGTATGTGTGTCCATTGTGTGGTGCTTATAAATTTATACAACATCATTCTTGTGGCTTGTTTATGTGTTTAAAGATACTGTGGCTTAGTTAGTTGGTTTATCCCAGTTTTAATCGGTCTTATATCGAAAATTTTACATTGTGCGCTGTAAAGTTTAAACTACATTTAACCGACGCTCAAGCTCTGACCCAAATTCAATGATACACATTTATCATTTGGGGTTTTGTTCCATTTGATCTAATTAACAACTTGGTAACAACTGTTGGCAAGTTTCTTGCTCGTCCAACCACGCAAATGCCGGCAGTTTCACGCGAGTCGCGCTATCAACAACAATCGAATTTGTTGGGGCATTGCTCCCAAATATAGTTTTATTTCAATTTATTCAACTCGGACACAATGAAGTGCATCTTAAACTATAGTCTGTGGCTCTATTTGCTTTGTATTCTAGCCACTTTTGTGGTTGAGCCAGCGCTGCTCTATCCCACAAATTCGGAATATGGTGTAAATTTTCAGCTCTCAGAGATTCTTGAAATTAGTTTGTTAACAGCAATCAATTGCAGATTTTTATGGCCATATCTGTGCCGATTAGCCTGCCGCATCGTAATGTCTTTCTCTCCTATAATTACGAATTTAATTACTATCAGCCGGAACACGTTTACAAATTTCCACCAATTTTGGTAAGTGACTGCAAGTTTGTGTCTCAAGCCATTTTAAGTTATTGTTTATAAACATAGATGGGAGATGACTTTGCTGAAGGCTACCTAACGTATCCCACGTTTGATAATGTCAAGAGCAGACAGTGTGACAACTGTACAGTGAGCACTAATAGTACAACAACGACAGCGGAGACAAGTAAGAAGACCACGATGGAATCGGGTCGTCAAAAAAGGGACTTATCGCTGATGACACGCACAACATTCTATGCCATGCTGCGGGATAAGCTCGAGAGGTAGGTTTCTATAAATATATATGTATATACGTATTAAATCTATTCTCAATCACTGTTAGGTCTGGCTACCCACCTGAGGCTTGTCTGCTGCGTTTGATATGCGAAACAAATGATTCAACGCTGGGCGAGATCAATGGCCTGCTGGGCAACATTGTACACATTATATTCACGTGAGATATGAGTAATGAAATTATATGCAAGTGAAGAACTTATATCAATGCAATTACAGACCAAGCAGTTCAAGGGATGAGCAGCTGCCTTCTGTCTATTATCATGCAGAGGCGGACGGACTGCAGCAACAATGTGCGGACTACAACAAAGACTGTCCACATAATGTGTTGGACTTAATTTCAGCGCCAGTCGAGCAGATTCTAAAAGACATTGCAAATAGATCTCGTAGAAAATAAACTAGAAATGTTTCCTCTCTCTCTCTCTGTCTCTCTCTCTATCCCTGGGTAATTCTTGGCTATTTGCGCTGCCAATTAACAATTGTGGCTTTAATGTAAACGCACTTGTTGTGACCCAACTGCCGACTCTGTTTCTCCGCTCAGTTGTCTGTGGCACCTTGCGGCAGCATGTGTTTACTCCGTTTTATAGGCCACCTTTGGTTGGCCATGTCAGCGTTTTGCTTTCAGCTTGGTAACTGCTACTTGGCCTTTATGCCCTCCAGCACACACGGCGTAAGTTGTGGCTTAATCCCTCTGATTAGTGTAGTCATTGTGTGTGCTTCATTTCGTCAGGTGTTTGCCGCACTGGCTGTGCCCCTGGAGCTGCCGCATCGGAACGTTTTCGTCTCCTACAACTTTGAGGCGAATTACAACTCACCCTACAACTGGAGCCTACCGACCCTATTTGTAAGTCTCATTCTCGGCTATAAAATGACGCATTCAGTGTCAATTAGCAGCAATTTAAAAGGCCAATTAGCAGCTTCTTTCACTCGGAAAGGTATTCTGTGTTCTGTTAAGAATACCCTGTACATAGAAAATTAGGGTAAAGGGTGCATTAAAGTTATGTTATGTTCTTACTGGGTATCTGTTCGTCGTGCACTCTAATCTTACTTCTCTTTAAGCAAAATGGTCCCATCGAATCTGAAGAGGTTGAGCTACCGCGTAAGACGAATAACGCAGCAAAGTCAACGCAGGAGAAAATTGACGAACAGCAGGAGGAGGGGGGAAGAGCAGCAGGATAACAGTGCAGAGCAGGAAACTACTACTACGTCTATGCCCATCGATAATCCCAAGCGAGAAAGACGAGAGCTGCTGAGTCGCTCGAATATTTATCACATATTGATGGACAAGTTTCAGAGGTGTACATATATAGAATCATAACACTCTCAGCTATTTTTAAAACGCAACTAATTGCAGGAGCGGCTTTGCTGGTGAGCCCTGTTTGCTGCGCCTCATCTGTGAGATCAATGCCGCCGAGCTGAGCGAAGGCAACGGCGTTCTGGGCAGCCTTATGCATGTGCTCTTCAGGTGAGATTTGCGTGATGAAAAATATACGTAAATTAAACTATTCTCTTTGAACAGTCCCAGCACATCGGAGCCGGAGCAGCTGCCACTACGTTTCTATCAAGCGGAACACGACGGTTGGCATGATCATTGTCATCACTATGAGCAGAATTGTGCCAAGAGCTTGTTGCAACTGATTTCTGAACCTTTTGAGGAGGTCTTCCGTCGCATCGAGAGCAATGAAATGTAGTCGTACCAATGAGAAATACATATATAATTATTATAATAATCATTTATCGTTTATCGTTGGGGAAACCTTTTGCATTTGTACAATACAACAACATTTTAACAGAGCGAAAGAGAGAATGAGCAGCAAGAGCAAAGAGCTGTATTATATTGCTTCAAGCGATCGCTATGAGAGTGAGCGAGTGTGCTACATTAACCAAACAGATTGGTATTTGTGTGTGTGGATATGCGTGAGCAGAAGTGCACTCTCTGCTGTCAGCATCCTTACATGTGCAAGTGTTTGTGTGAGCAGAAGAGCGTTCCATAGGAAAAATGCTCTGCTTGCTCACTGCATGTATGTATGTATGGGCAGCAGCAGTGATTGCGTGCAGCATGCGTGTATATGGAAGGCTGACCGAACTTAGCATCCACAGTGAGCGCTGAGATGCAAACAGGGTCCACAGCGCAAAATGTATAAGTGCAGCACCCTGTTGTTGAGATTCTGTTTCTTATTGTTAAATAATAAGCCGCATTTTACCATTTTATTTATTAATATATTATAATTATTATATATTATATGTAATTTCAATTGTTAGTTCTCTATATGTACATCCATACTTCTTGTGTCACATAGTGTTACATATTAATATATGTATCACTGACATTCGGCATAAAAACTAACTTCGTTCTCCCTCCGATTGTTTATTAATTAGCAACTTTCACTTGGGTAGAATACTTCTAACTGTTCCTAATTGGAACATCAGTATCAACTCGACATGGTTTCAAATTTTTCATTTGGCAAAGTTCTCAAATTTCAGTTCTATAGCATCTTCAACGGGGCATGGACAATCTTGGACTGCTCAAATTTCTCTGGCTAATCCCTTTAGCTGGCCAAGTTCAGTCGGCTTTCGTATGGAATACTAAAGGTGAAGTCGCGGTAAGTGGTTAAGTCCTTCTAAAACTGTCAATCCATTAATGTCGTTTGTCAGCTCTTTATATCTATAGCTATACCCATTGATCTGCCCACGCGTCATGTGTTTTTGTCCTATAACTTTGAGGCGAGTTACCTGCTGCCTCCAACTTGGCGAAAGCAGCCTCCTATCTTTGTAAGTTTGCTCTCAATTTTAAAGCATACAGTTCCCAGTTGATAAAGATTCTACAGCATCGAGGAAATAGAACTCACTCTGAACTGAATAATGATGGGTTAGCAGACTTTGATGATTACTATGATGAGTACGAGGAGCATGCGACACATCATCACAAGCGTAAAAAACCCAAGCCACCAAAGAGAAAGAAACCTAAGCCTTTGCACCACAATAAACCACAAAAGGCACCCAAGAAAAAACACAAGAAGAAGGTCAAACCCAAACCGCCGACTGATGATTACAAGGACTTCTTTGAGGGTTTTCCGCGGCAGGACGATGACATTGCCTTGGCTCGACGTCGCCAGGAGGAAACGCTGCTCTCCCGGACCAAGTTCTATGAGATACTTAGCCACAGATTCGAACAGTTTGTATAGCCGAAAGCCAAGTTAAGACAATTATTAAGTCCTCTTCCATGATTTAGACATGGTTTTGGCAGCGGAGATCAATGTTTGTTGCGCCTCATCTGCGAGGCGAACAGCGCCAAGTTGGGCAACCACAATGGAGTCCTGGGCAGCCTCATCCATGTGATGTTCAGTCCCAGCAGTTCCCAGTACGAGGCGTTGCCCCAACGCTACTACACGGCCGAGTTGAAGGGGCAACAGGACGACTGTGCAGGATATCAAGTGAAGTGTGGACGCAGCTTACTCGATTTGATAACACGCCCCTTGGCTGATTATATAGACAATAAAACAGTTGTTTCTTAATCCTTTATACTATGTGCTTTTCATGAACATCTTTAACGCCGGCCAGGCACAGTTCTGCATATAGGATTGCGCCTCGCGGCATTGCTTGTTGTTCGCCTGCCAGGAGTGGGCAGGACAACGTCGCATCAGCTTGGAATAGGCACAAAGGCTGTAGAAGATCGCATGACGATTGCAGGCATCGCTCTGGCGACTAATCTGGGTTAGCTCCTGGTACTTGCTCTGCACCAGCGACGCGCAACTGGCAAAATTTGCGACATAGGCATCAATGATGTCCTGATTGCTATAGGCTCGTTCCAGCATGGGACGCACCTGCTTTGTATTAAGGGCTTTGCCTTGTAAAGCGGACGTGACATTGAATATGCAAGCCAATCGACACTGTCACAGATCAGAAATAAAAGCAGGATCAGGATTAGGAACAGTACTCATAAATAGCTTAAAATTTATATATATATGTATTGTATTGTATATGTAAATGGTACTTACGCTAGGCTGAGTGCCAGAGTTCCCGCACTCGCTGTTGTAGGCACCCCAATTTGGCAGCGGCAAGGGGCAACAAACCTGAACGTTCTAAAACGTAAAGTTAAGCTCAATATTAAACGATTGATCATGGAGATAACTCAGTATACCTGCAAGGATTTTGGAGCTGCTCTGCACTTGGCTGCGCTGAGAGAAACTGGAAAAATACCGAATATTGTGAGCAACAATCTGAGCCGCATTTTATGAAGTTTTTAATTAAACTGAATGCAATTCCAAAGCTGAGAAACATTCTATTGTAGTTACATGTGCAATCAGATAAACGCATCAAACAAGTTACGAGACATGTTTCCGTTTGAAGATTACATAATGATTAAATAAACGCATATGCTCAGCGAAAAAGTTAAGGAAATAACATTATTTGATGATACATGAATATCACTTTCGTCGTGACTTGCAATTAAATCGAAACAGATTTTGGTTTTGTCTAAATTACTTAATCCAGGCTAATTATTCAACGCCGACGCAGCAATTTGTCTGTCTGGGCCAACGTTGCGTATGCGTAATTGTTTCAAAGTTCAATGGTAATATCCATTTAAGGCTAAGAGAATTGTGAAAAAGGTAGTAGTAAAGGGATATAATTAATAATTTAAATAATAATAATAATAAATAGATATAAAAATAAAATAATAATAAAAAGTTTAAATTAATAAATAGATGTACGACTAAAATTATAATTCTAATAATAAAAGCTTTAAATAAATAAATAGATATGTGAATAAAATAATAATAATAATAAAAGGTATAAATTAATAATAATATAAGGTAATAGCTATAAGAATTAAATAATAATACTAAAAGGTAAAAATTAATAAACAGATATATGATATATATGAATAAAATAATTATAATGAAAGGTTTAAATTAATAAATAGATATAAGAATAAAGTAATAATATTAAAAGGTAAAATAATTAAACATATATATGAATAAAATAATAATAATAAAAGGTTAAAATGAATAAACAGCTATAAGAATAAAATAATAATAATATAAGCTATAAATTAATAAAGAGTAAAATAATAATAATAAAAGGTATTAATTAATAAATGGATATATGAATAATAATAAAAGGCTTAAATTAATAAATATATACATGAATAAAATAATAACGATATTAGGTATAAATTGATAAACAGATATAAGAATAAAATAATAATAATAAAAGGGTTAAACTAATAAATACATAAATATATGAATAAAATAATAATAATAATACAATTCTATGGTTATCAATATGATTCTTATAAGAAACAGATAAAATCTAGGAAATAATACTTAAGTAATTGTTTAATATTCAGATCAGTAGTTTAACATTTATATTTCACTTTTTGGCTTTCATTATAAATTCAAATTAACGTAATAAATTAAATAAAATTTAAATAAACAATGTCATTATGCTTAGGCAAGCTTACGTTGTTGTTCGGTCTGATTATTTGTCTGCAGCTGTTGCATGTGGCACAAACGCAGTACAAGCACAATGCCAATCTGCTCTGCACCCAAATGTTGAACACACAGTTGCTCGAGAGATGTTGTGGCGATACCAAGCCCAGCAATTTGCCCTTTGTCAATAGCAATTGTGCAAACTACAAGGACGATTATGGCGCGGTAATTAGAGCTGCATTAATTTGTAAATAATTTAATTGAAAGTAAATTATTAACAGTGTCGTTACGAATGCATCTACAATCACTGGCATCTGCTGTATCCCAACAGTTCGCTGATCCTGTCCAATGTTAGCACCATGATTGCCCAGCTTTATCCAAGGGAGAGTAGCTATTATAGCTATAGCGTCATGTTGCTTGAGTCCTATGAGCATTGTGAATCCCTTAGCACCACTTACACAGGTATGATGCGCATGTATGCCACACTTTCCGATCCGGATGCAGGTGTGAATAGCGCTGGTTACAAGTGCAACAAGAATGCCATGATATATGCAAAGTGTACCATTGCCAACATGTTTCTCAATTGCCCCTCGCAATTCTGGCAAGAGACCATTGAGGATTGTGCTGCCAGTCGACGGCTGCTCACCCATTGTGTGAGATTCCTCAATGGCATCGACGATGTGAACAGCCGTGGCAAACTGCGATCTCGCAGTTCATCCGCCAGCCACAAACTGAAGATTCGCAGTCTTCAGACAACGACACATTGGTACACGGCCTTCATCAACTGGCTCGTTTTCTAGTCCCAATCCTGCAAGCTATCTATCGAATCTATGTGTAATTCCATCATGTGGTAGTTCTATGCAATAGTAAATAAAGCAAACAATTCTTGAGCTGAATTCGAATGTAAATAACTTGCTCGACTTGCAGATACCTTTTTCTTTATATGGAATTTAACTGGATTAAGTTTTCTATATAGAACACAGCTCTGACATTATTCTTTTCTCACTCTGCATATTGAAAATTTAGACTTATATATTTGCTATATTTATTAAGACATATTTAGAATACATAGCTAATATAGAAGTATATAAACTCTTATTTATTATAATAAACTGTATTTTATTAATATTAAATTATATAATATATATTTTATTAAGAGAGCATTTATAAAAAGTCTTTAAAAACTCCTACTAAATTCTACAAACAATTATAACATTTTAAATTGTCAAGTTATTCTACTACTTAACGTACATTGCTTTTTACAGAGTATTAAAAGACAGACAAAAAACGAACAAAACTGATTTCATATTAAACAATTTGGGTGCGCTACATTAATTTAATAAGTCCCTGAATTCATATTGTATAAATAGCATAACGAATGTTGGTTAGCGCATCAGAGCAGCGACAATGTTGACCAAGTATACAGCTCTAACAAGTTGGCTCTTGGCCAGCTTTGTATTGGCCGAGTTAGCTGAGCTGGACTGCACAAAGAGACTGGACTATAATGTAAGTTGATCAAGGAATTTATTAACTATATATGATATAGAATCCATCGATGTTATCTATAGACTGTAAGAAATTGTTGTGCAAGACCAAATTTCAACTTTGATGCGTTTCGTGGAAGTTGTGGCAGATACATGCCGCAGGGCACACCAAGAATGTCGCCAGTAAGTGTAGTATACCCTGGAATTTACAATTTTTAATGCATTACCTTGTTTACAGTGCCTGTATGAGTGCATTTTCAATAAGGTCAACGTTATGAATGGCAAGCAAATAAATGTGGAAAATGCTGAGAAGATGTTGCAGGAGTTGCTCGGCAGTAACAAGGACTTTGTCGATGTCTATGTGAGATCTTTGCAGAATTGCACACAAAATACCGATGAACTGATGCGGCGCTTAAGAAGGCGCCCTTTTGGCATAGAAAAGTGCTCAGCAGTTCCAATTTTCCTGGGCATGTGTATGGTGGAAAATGTGTTTGTTCATTGCCCCTCGGCCAGCTGGCGAGGCATCAAATTATGCGAGGAAGCACGAGACTTTATGCTCAATTGCAAATGTGATGACAATCAAAGTGTGTGTATCCAGTTGTAAATCAACAATTTACTCAATTCTCTTATAGTTTTCAATTAAAAATACTATTAAAATGAAATGAATTGCATGTTATTTTAATTGATGAGTATTAACTTCAAAATGAGCTATTTCCTGACCGAGAATTGCGTTAAATACAGTTTGCTTTGACTGACTAATAACAGTAAAGCTAAAGCATGCTTATCTGGTTGACCATATTATTGTTGCCACCCTTGACTGTCCTGGCAGGACCAAATGAAAAGGACAGCACAAATAGGCTCGATATTCGTGTAAGTAGAAATATGATTTGGTTTTCGATTTCACATTTAAATGCCTAAAAGTTGCTACATAAATTGATGTGAGATTAACAATAAATAGTCTTGCTTTTATTTCATTAATATGTTCTTTTTTCAAGTCATCTTTAAACTGCTGCAAGTTTCCTGTTATTGATTATAAGACTTATGAGAAGAAATGTGGTTCAGTTGGCATCAAAGGCATCCAAGTTATACCTGTAAGTAGGGTATGCTCCCGAATCACATTCTTCCCTTACTGATATCACATTTATAGTGTAGCTTCGAGTGCATATTTAAGGCCGCTGGGGTTCTGAATGGCACACAGTTGTTGCTGGACAAGGTGAATCCAATGATGAACGAACTCTTAAAGGATCAAAAGCAGTTGAAGGATCTTTTTGTGCAGGGTTTCGTCCAGTGCAAGGCAAAGGAGTTGGAAATGCTTAAGACCCTGAAGCGTCATCAGTTTCCCGATACCGGCAAATGTTCATCGCTGCCCATGCTATATAGCATCTGTGCCTACAGACATGTCTTCAACAATTGCCCGGAAGAGAATTGGACCAACAGCAGCTTGTGCAATCGCATCAGAGCCCGTGAAATGTCCAAGTTTAATTAGCATATAATTTGCATAAATTTGATGTTTATTTGAAAGCATATTAACTGTATTTCATTTAGTTGAAGAATACATCATACCAACTAGGCTGCTGGCCATAGCTGAGCGACTCTGCTGCACTGCAGCCAACCTCCGAGTTGAAGACATCAGGCTCCTCTATGGACTGCATTTGACCTGTGTTATTGGAGTATATGAATAATCAGTATTAGTTGCTTGGCTTTCTTGGTTAACCTTTAACCTCTGTCTTACCCAACTGCTCTAGACTCAATCCCAGGCGCTGGGCATGTTGCATCAACACATTGAGCAGCAGCTGTGTATCTGCCACGCCATCCTGCATCACATCCTGCATATCAATTAGCTGCTCCTGCTCCTCTTCGGCTTCACAGCCAAATGCCAATTCATTTTTATTCATGTGCTGTGAATAAAAGATACTTGTACTAGTTGTAGTATATACCATAAATTAATTCAGCTGATCTAAGCGCACTTCGTTTGATTCTGGTCCAACAACAAAGTCCTTAAAAGCCGCTTCCACGTCACAGTAATACAGCAGACAACAAACTGTAATCAGAGCCAAATTATTCATTGTTGGATCAACTGAGCTCTTTGAGTACTGAACCTTGAATGAACCATGGCTGAAACAGAAAGCCACCATTTGTCATGGCTCATTTGTCAGGGTCATCAACGTGAACTGATCGCTAATTATAAAATAAAAAATATACAAATTTGTGTGTTCAGTTTATTCACTAATCAAAAATTAAAAAAACACCAAACTAAAACGATTTGAAGATAAGTTAATCGTGTTTAACTGATGGGCAGCGGCACATGGGGCAGGGGATTACATTGCTGGGCAAATTGTTTGGCCACAAGGCAAGGTTGATCTGTTTTCCACATCTTAGTGGGACAGTTGAGGAAGGTTTCCGCATTGACGCAACTGTAGATCATGGCTGCATAGGGGGGAACAGCCTTGGGGCAGCACTTTGTAGGTCTGCAGCTTTGTTGACTGCATGTGGCCATGGACTGCAAGAAAGGCAAGAGAGTTAGTAGAGTTCATGCTGCTTGTTAAGTATACGCACTGTTGTTTGTGCAGATCTCAAAGGAGCGCACAATGTGTGGCACTATCTCACGATCTCGTCGATTCACATGCTCCTGCAGAAATGTCCGAACCTTGTCCATTTGCAATGTGCCATTGAGCAGGGCGCCCGTTTCCCGATAAATGCAATCTGGATAGCACTGCCAGAAGGTGATTTCTCAGTCTGTCAGGACATGAGTGTATCAACTGCAATTACATGGACTTACCAGATGGGCGAACGCCGGATATTTTTCATTGGCCGATTTCAATTGATTTACGTGCTTCTGGCACTTCTGTGGCACGTTGCCCAGATTGATTTCCGGCGTGCGGCAGCACGAGTTGATGTCCTGCCAATGATTCATGAATCGGGAATTAATTCAACCGTGCTGGCTGATTGAATGTACTCACGAAATTGTTAAAGTTCGGCGGTGATGAGCAATTATAGGCGGCATGGGCGTGGCTCGAGAGCTGCAATAGCAGCAGTAACTGCAACAGCTGCGAAATGTAAATAAAATATGAATAAAATCAAAGAGAAAGAGAAAGGAAAAGCGAAAACGAAAACTTCTCACCATTAAGAATGCAATGCACTGGAAACTCGTTGAATACATTTTCACAAACTTTATATTCAATCGAAGCGTGGCAATAGAATAAAACTTGCTCCACAGCAAATTGTCGCTTTATATAGCCAACTGAAGAGCACGTTTTAATGAGCTTGTTATCGTCATCATAATGAAAACCAAATCATAATGCGACATTTGGTCCAATGCGTCAGTTGAAGGTGACACATCGAAAATATGATCCATCTGATGGTTCAACTGTTCCAATATTTATATGGGAATCACTTTCACCTGGCAACTGCCAATGCGTGACATTTTTTTTGGGGAAATACCAGAGGTTAAATGGTTGTAATGATCAGTGAATAAACAGAATTACATTGGTTAAATTAAGCTTGGGTGTTTACCAAGTAAAGATAACAGAAAAATGTGTGTAAATGTATTAAAATATATTTATAAATAATTAAAGTATAAATATATATACGAAGAAACTTTAAATTAAATTGAAGAACAATTTATTTAAATACTGAAAAATTATATTAATACAGAAAAAATTATAATAAATATTTAAAATGAATAAAATTTTTATTTTAATATTCATTAATTCGTTTTACTTTTCGTATACTTAAAAAAAAATATGAAGAAACTTTAAATTAAGTTAAAGAACTGTTTATATAAATATTAAAAAATTACAGAAAATATTTTAATAAATATTGAGAATATTTATTTTAATTTTAATTTTATTGTTTTTACTTTCCGTATACTTACAGCAATTATATTATATTTATTATATTATATTAACATTTCAAAGAGAATAATAATAAGCTATTTAAAATAATTATAATCATTTATCTGAATATGCTTAAGGATAATCACGTCTTTTGGCTGGAATACATTTTCTCACAACCTAATTTGTGATGCATTTAATTAATATTCTTTTAATGTATGACATCAGCACGCTACAGTGTCAGTCAGCAGTTGTTGGCAAGGATAAAGACTTCAGCTGGAGTTAGTTCATACATGCATGAATAATGCGCTTATTTATTATGCTTCTAGTTGTTGTTGTTGTTGCTGTTGTTTCAGTTGGTCTCTCAACACATTGTTGGCTGGCAGCTTATGTCAGCCTATTGTCGAGCTCCACCATCATCATCTTCGTCGCCTTCTTCATTCTCATCTTCAGATTGCTGCGATTGCTGTCTCACATGCTCCGCGGTTGCCTGAAGCTCTTAACCACTAAGCTGAAAATGTTCAAGATGAATTTTCAGCTGGAAACTGAAATTTCAGCCTGATAATAAAGTGCACTTGAGGAGATTAAATCTAAATAAAGTGCCTGAGGTGAGTTGAAACTGTTGCTAATGATATACCTGTTGTAATATTGATCTAAAATTAAAGCAACTGAGAGTTAAGCTCAAATATTATGCATAAATCAAGTGGCTCAATTAAGCATTCAGAGAGAGAGAGCATTAAGTAAATATAGTCGCTGTTAATGATACACGAATAAAGCTACTGAGTAAACCTTAAAGAAATTGCCAGTTAAGCTGCAATATTAAGTATACGACAGGTGGGACATTTAAAGATTCACAGCGAACGCATCAAGTAAGAGTTTTAATCGTTTGCAACCAAAGCCAAGTGCAACAGTTAACAATGGATGTCCTTGCCTGGCTACAAATCGCACTCAACTCATTGAACAATACGAAAACTGTTAACTCTGCTAGTTTCCTCAGTTGTTTGTTACGAAAATTGAAAAACTTTTGCGCTGTTTGTCTTAGAAATCGATCTAGAACTCGATTCAATACACCTCTTTCAGCAAAGTACTCACTTTTATAGGATGCTTAAACCCGTAATGTGGGACGTTAAATTCAATCGAAATGACAGAACGTGCGCTTTAATAGCTACAGCAGAATATGCGTATACGCAGCAGAGACAGGACATCAGGTTTCAGGACACCGGGACGTGTCTACATGTCTTTGCTTTTGGCTCTGAATTTTTAAAATGAAATTTAAATGCTCTCGAGTGGCAGTTGACATTAGAATTTACTTGTAGACTGTACAGGGGGGGGGAAGGTGAATTTTTTTTGTCAAGAATGTTAAGGACTCTTTTCGAATGTGTCAGACGCATTTTTTAGTCCTCAACTGTGGGCGCCTAATGTTTTGTCATTGTGTTATTATCAGCAGATTCGCTTGCTTTTTATATAAATACCCGTACAAGTGTGTGTCTGTCAGTGTGTGTGGGGGCGTGTCAAAAGTCTGATTTTTTTGTTTGTTTTTTATTTATTTAATATTATATTTTTGTCTTTTCAATTTACTGTGTGCTCTCGGGCAATGCGAGGACGAGCACCTGCCGCATATTGGCATTTTAATAAATGTCGACACGAGCTACATTCGAGTTTAATTTGATTAGCTGCATGTTGAAAGGGGACAACAACTGCCTAAGTGTGGCAAAGGGCAAACTTCAAAGCAGCATCGTTATAATATCCTTTAGCCTGCATACCTTAGGCGACCAGCGCGCCTAAGTAAATACATCCTTCGAAAAGGGCAACAAAATGCTCGACATTCACAAATATTTGCATAAATCAAATGAGTGGATTACGTGGCGCTTAACCAGCAGCTAGATAGGCAAGGAATAGAAAGAAACTGCATTTCCCAGAAAACACACACACCTGTTGGACGGCCAACATAGCGAGGATGAGGCTGAGCCATCAAAAAGCTGCTGGCTTCCATGTGGAACATAGCTTTCGCAGAGCTTTCTGTGGGCCGCAAATGTTTCGCGCCAATTTGCCGAAGCCCAAAAGTGGTAAGAACTTCATGGTCGGGAGCCTTGTTAAGATGCTCCACTACGTTCAGTTATCAGCGGCAAGTGAGCGAGTGCGGTTCGAGCAGCGGGTAAACAAATTGAATCCCAGTGAATCGAATAAATTCAAATGATTCCGATTAAATCAAATATTAAATTTAAGTGCATAAAGTGCCAAAAGTATCGAAATTTGAAATGAGTATTCAGCCCATACTTAACAGTGTCTGACAAATGTTTTTAAACGTGCTTGAAATGCATATTGCATTTATGAATTATTAATTCGAGGCGTTGGCCGTGTAATGATTGCAAATAATAAATTGTATGCCATGGCAAATAATCCAACATTTAAGTACGTACAGCAAAACAACAACAAAAACTACTGCATATGTACGTGAGTGTGTGTGTGTGTGTGTGTGTATATGTTTGGTTGTGTCAATAGCCAAGACAACGACAACAGAGTGAGGGAAAGAGAGAACGACAAAAGCGCTTAAACATAATCATTTTGCAGCTTAGAAGGCGTTAAACACATTTAAGCCCTGGCAAATAAGTGGCAAAGGACAAAGGATACCAAAAGCATTTGCTAAGCTGCGGTCAAATGAAAAATCCACGTTAGCTTAGCGACAACAACAACTGTAATAACTACAACTAAACAACTGAGACTACAGATATTCAGTTGTCTACATTAGCACACGCTCCCTTAACGTATAGGTAAGCGTTACATGTGTATGTGCGATTGTGCGATGGGTGTGTGTGTTTGTGTGTAAAGTAAAAATCATCTACTCCTTGTGGGTTTAATTAAAACGCCAGGCAAAAGGCAATACACACACACACACACACACACACACCTAACACAATGGCTTGGGATACAATGGAAGGATTGGCAATTGGCTACATTGTTGTGAATATGTGTGTGTGTGTGTGTCCACTCAGTGCAATATCGATTGCCAAAAACTCTATTAGATACCACTTCAACAACGACATCGATATCATAGCTATAGCTATAGTTACAGCTTGTTATTGTTGGCATCTAACAATGGCAGGCAATTGGAAAATTTAGAATAAACTTGTTTCCTACTTTTGGGCTTCATTTTTAATTTATTTCTGATTGGGCTTCGGATTTAATGTATTTTCAATTTGGATTTGATTTCATTTTATGAACGAATTCCGCTTCTGTTAACCAACCCACCACTTCAGTCTTCAACACAACCTAATATAATTCCCCCTGACGCAAATCTCCTTGGCAAATCTCTGTCATATTTGGCAAACTTGCATTGCATTGAGCCATATTTTTATTGAGCCAATAAATAACAGATTTCGCACACACACGTTTTTTTTTTCCTTTGTGTTTGTTTGCTTTCGCTTTTGTTGTTCGAATTTTTATGGATTTATGCGAGTGAGGCTAAAAGGAAATCCTCAGCTTGTTAGCAACATCGAGGACCACATCCCCTCAAGCACTCACGTAGCTGCAGCGCGTGCCACAGAGCTGCACGTGCCACACAATCCAAGCGGAACGAGAAACCGTTAATGGTGAGACAATAAAACGCAACACTTGTTGGCAATGGCCCCTGATTCTGCTTCAAATGACCGGCCATCAATATGGGATAAAGTCCAAAAATCTGGCACAGCCACCGCCTGCCCAGGTGTGGGATTTCTCCCCCGTTACCGCAAGACAAAAGGGCAACAAAGCAGACGGAAGTGCTTGGAAATTATGATGTTTGTCTAGACGCAGAGACGTTCCACAGCTCAGCGTGGCCTTCCCCACATTTACGTACGTAACCTAACGCCTAGTGTAACCCTTCGCTGACCCTTGACCGGTTGAAATAATGCTTGCGTTTTTCACGCCATCTGCCATCAAATTTGATTGCCGCCAGCGGATGCATAAAAGCAAAACACTTGCCCCAAAACAGTTAGGCCCGCCCTCAGACCAATCTATGTGTGTACACTGTATCTACAGTCTACACTTGTATATGTTGCCTAGGGGAGTCGTAGGAGCATTCATATATTTACAGCATTTACTAGATATATCTACAAGTAAACGAAAATCAGACATAGATTTGAATGTGTTCAGAGTTTTATGTAATGTATTTTTTTTTACGGAAGACAACAACTATAACTACTTGATAAACTTAATAATTCAGCAATTAAACGAATTGAATTTATCATTTATAATTTATATATGTCGATCTGAGGGGAGAAAGTAACTCAAGCTCAGCTTTTCAGTTTCAATTTAATCAGAGAGGCGTAAAAATAAGTACATATAGACTAACAATGTTGCAGGGGGCATACGCTGCGTATGCGTAACATTTGCTCATGAATTTTCCAGCGCGTCGCGACCTTATTGTCTATCCCGTGCTCTGTTTATGCATATAAAATTTAATGAGCAACAATAATGAGAGCTGGCACAGAGCAACAACAGCTAAAAATAGCAATCAAGTTGTGTTGGCCTTTTGTTACGTTCTGGCCATGTCGCTTTATATTGTCTTTAACGGCAGTTGATAATGACAGCGTCTTTAATGCAAGCAAAAACTGTCCACGCATGTCACAAGCAGAGCAGTTGGCCAATTGCTGCTCCATTCGTTGGCCAGGAAGCACAGCTATTAAATGTGTCGCTGAGTGCGAAGTAAATGAGTGAACAATGCACCATTGTGGCATCTCATATTATTTTCAATTCTACATTGGAATTCCCGACAATTGTTAGAGACGAAGACGGAGCAGACAGCAGCAGCAGCAGAAGCAGCTGATGACAAGGAACGTAAACATTTAGAAGCATTAGAGCAGCAACCGGAAATTGCAGACACTCTCGCGCATGGAGACGGCACGAGTTTGAGGTATGAGTTTTCCTCGCATTCGGTACTCAGTCAACCGCAGGAATTCGATTCCCAGTGTATGTACTATGTGTGGTTGTGTGTGTCTGTGTGTGTCTGTGTGTGTGTGTGTGTGTGTGAATGCGTGTGTTTTGTCGCCAGCGCCTTTGGCAAATCCATTGTGAGCAATCGCACGAGATTAGATACAATCTTCTATAATAGCATGTACGATAGCATTGGAAACAGGCAACTGGGGGAACCAGGGGAACGGTTTGGAGGCGGTAACTGTGCTAGGAAGAGGCAACAAATAAGCAAACGTTATAGTAGATTATCCCCACAACAGACATGTCCCACCACAACATATCTATTCGCCCTGCTTCTATTTGTGTATGCATTTTATTTGTCCATCTACAGTAGGGTTCCTTGTATACCCTATGGTCATCAGTAAACCTATGGGGTATCAGTGCACCCAGAATTTGTACAACATTCATGTCGATTACTGTATGCTTGCTTTAATATGCTATAGGGAAACTGTCAGACGAGTACACTTAGCTTTCTGCTGAGGAAAGCATGCTTTTTAAAGGAAGTATCGTTTAGCCTACCAGGTTGAGCAACAGAAGTGTCCAGCTGTCATTTCTTAGCCCATTAGTATGCATAGGGTATCACAGAATTGAGCAATCTAAATGTTATCAAATCGTTCTACAACTTTACTTTCTTAAGTCTAGAGAACAAACCTTTGTTTGCTCTTCTGTTGTTTTCTACCTAAAGGGTATAGCAAGTCGAGCAAACACATCTCGAGCAGTTTTTCTAGGTTTTTTTGCTTACAGCCAGCGGCATCTGTCCTAATGTCCCTTTTATTTTTGCGTTGATTTGGCCAAGCTGAAAATATTTTATGATGCGAATTGGACATTCATCAAGTTGCGAATGCCTTTAATGAGATTGTCAGATGAACACATTTGAAATGGTTGTGTGTATGGTGTGTGTATGCTATATCTGTTGGTATATGTTTTGTCTTTTTCTGAGCTGTCAAAATAAATTTGCATTTTTTGCCCAATGAATTGGGTTGGACAGTTTGTTGTCCTGCGTCTCGTTGCGTCTAATTGAAATCAAATATGCAATTAGCAATCATATTTTCATATTCATTTTCATTTTAATTTTTGGGAATTTTCGTCTATTTTTCTACTCTTTATCTTTTTGCAGTATTTTTGTTGTCAGTTCCAGATTATTTATGAGGCAATTAGATGCTTGGTTATTTCAATTCTATTCTTAATTTTTTGTTTGTTTTCTGTTGGTTGCCTTTGCGGCGAAAGCAATTTGCAAAATTGCGGCTTCAAATTGAAATGTTACGCTGTGTGCGGGAGCCCTTTTTGCGGTGTTTGCTTTGAGCCACAATTGCAGTTGGCCAAAGGGACCGCGCCTTTGCTATCAGCCAGTAAATGAGCTTGAGGCATGTGCAGGAATAATCTTGTCGGCAGCTGGCTTTATGTTGCGCTAATTTACGAGCTAGGCGGCATAGGCAGCAACAAAAGTAACAAGAGTTACAACAACAAAGAGCAGCAGCAACAAAGGCAACAACAACAACAGCAACAACCACCAGAGTTACAGCAAAAAGGCGTACAACAAAAAGAAGAGCAAATTATGAGGCGTTGCATACAGTGAGATATAAAAATAGCACAACGCCAAAGGCCTACAAAAAATGTGTAGCAAAAGCTGCAAAATTATTAGAAAAATGTAAAATATTTATATAAATATGAAATATAAAAATATAGAACAAATAACGCTGTCAGTTCTTGTATTTTGTTTAATTATTCATATCTATAAATTTAGCAATAAAATCGCAGCAAATTTATGCACATTTTGGGTGAAAAGCACTTCCGCTTGGGCGCTTACTTCTCTTGCGCACTGTCTGCACGCTTCGCTTGGCACAACATCTACATATTTATTATCAGTTTACGTGTGTATGTATGTGTGTGCGTGTGTGTGTGTGTCTGTTTTTATGCCATGCATTAATGTAACGATGCATCATTTATGCCATTTATTATCAGCACATAAATGCAAGATTTGGGTCTTACTGACTCCAAAGGTTGTGCCACAACGCCCCCACGTCCCCTCGGGCCAAGCCCTTTTGCTGGCTGCTTGCCTCTAATTTCTACTATGGGCTACCTTTTTGTATTTTCCAGCCACGTACACAAATTGGCCCAAACCTCACAATGCCTTTATAAGCAAACCGAACCAAGTTTTTGCTGTTGTTGTTGTTGATGTTGTTCCTATTTTGTTGTTCAACTTTTTGCAAGCTAATGAATTTTTATAGCGCTGTGGGCCATGCTATATTACTATGGCCAGCTGCAACAGTGTAACAGTTGGGCCTATAGGAAAAGCGCCTTAACAGTGGCATTTGTAGAAAATGCAATTTTCCTGTCGTTGACTTTATGACGCTTTAAACTGTTGCCCTGTGGGTCTTGGGCGAAAGGCATTTTGGCCAGACTATTGCTGGGCAATGCAATTAACACACACACAACAAACACACACAACAAACACACACACAGACACGCAACGCACACATCGTTAGCTAAATGAAACTTTTGTTTCCTTCGCCATTCTGTGGCTTTAAAGCGTTGAGCAAGTTTATTGTTTGATAGTTTCTTGGCTCAATTTAGTTACTAAACTGTGGCCAGGCGAACTGACTGAACGTGTTGATTAGATGTACAAATTGCTCTTGAATTCCTCTTGCACAGGCAACTTGTCAACATGCAGCGGCAGCTAAAATAGCAGCAGCAGCAATGAGCGACAACAACAACATCAACAACGTGCCACATGACAAGAACAACGACAACTACAACAACGACAACTACAACTACAACAACGACAATGGCATCGTTGGGGATTCATTGAGCAGCAGCATTAATGACACTGTTTGGTCGCAGAGCAATCTGGATGAGATCAATCAAAGTGTTGAGCTGCACTGTTTGCTGCAGCAACACCATGAAGCATCAACATATGGCAATGCCACCGACCATTGCAACACCCAATTCGATTCGATTCTTTGCTGGCCACGCACAGCACGTGGCACATTGGCCGTGTTGCAGTGCATGGATGAACTGCAGGGTATACATTACGACAGCAGCAGTGAGTATTAACCATTGACCTCATTCATGTATTATTTCAATTTATTGATTAATCTTTGTAGCATTAAAAGTTTAAACTACTTTGTACTTTGTACTACATAAGTTAAAAATTGTTTTGTTTTCAAAAAGAAGTTAAATCATTTTAGAATATGTCTACAGTTGCCTATAAGAATACCCAATCTTTGGCGTTTGTCTTGTTTATTATTATTATTAATGCTATTTCCAAATTACGTCACATCTTCAGTTGTCTTTAGTTCATAGGAAAGTCGGATACTTAGAGCTTCCCTTTCTCATTCTCTCTCACTCTCCCTCTCTCTCATTCCCCCAGAGAATGCCACACGCTTCTGCCACTACAACGGCAGCTGGGATCAGTATACAAACTACGATGCCTGCGCCCATCTTCCAGCCCCCGAGACGGTGCCAGAGTTCGAAACCATCGTCGAACTGCCGACCATTATCTATTATATTGGCTATGCTTTAAGCCTTGTCTCGCTAACACTGGCGCTAATTGTTTTTGCCTACTACAAGTGAGTGTGAAGTCAGCGATGAGACTGTTGTGTTATTCTTATAACGAACCACCTTCCTCCCACTTCCTCCCTCTTCCTCGTAGGGAGCTGCGTTGCCTACGCAACACCATTCATGCCAATTTGTTTTTCACGTACATCATGTCGGCTTTGTTCTGGATACTGTTGCTGTCTGTGCAGGTGAGACGTGTCCCTGAGCCCAGTTCATGGTATTCTGCTCTTATCTATTGCCAACAACTCTCGCCTCCTGCTCTTAGATCTCAATTCGCAGTGGATTGAGCAGCTGCATTGCTCTGGTCACGCTCTTTCACTTCTTCACGCTAACCAATTTCTTTTGGATGCTGGTCGAGGGTTTGTATCTGTATATGCTGGTGGTGAAGACCTTCTCCGGCGATAACATACGCTTCAATATATACGCCTCAATTGGCTGGGGTAAGTTTGATATGTGTACGCTTTTGCTTTTCGTATATCTAATTATGTTAACTTGCCACTCCCAACTACCGACTCCCCGCTGTTGCCAGGTGGTCCAGCGCTGTTTGTGGTCTCTTGGGCGCTGGCAAAGGGTCTCACGGTTAACTACAACACGGAGAAGGTATGTTAGGAGATGAGGGCACAGCTTGCTTTTTGGGTTGCCTCATTAAAACTTAATTCGCGCTTAGTATGACATCAACTGTCCCTGGATGGAGGAGACGAATGTTGACTGGATATTCCAAGGTCCTGTCTGTGCTGTGCTAATTATCAATCTGACATTCTTGCTGCGCATCATGTGGGTGAGTTAGGCACTTAGCCGGGTCAGCATATGACAACCACATTAGACGAAGCTTGATCATGCTCATCCTCATCGGCCAGGTTCTTATTACCAAACTCCGTTCGGCAAATACCGTGGAAACGCGTCAGTATCGAAAGGCGGCAAAGGCGCTGCTCGTGCTTATACCACTGTTTGGCATCACCTATCTGGTGGTGTTGGCAGGACCCTCAGAATCGGGATTAATGGGTCACATGTTTGCCGTTCTACGAGCCGTGTTGCTCAGCACACAGGCAAGTTTCTTTTAGTCTTCTGTTTGCTAACCTCTTTTTGTTTCTTTGTTGTGTCGCTTAACAGTTGGCTAACAAATATTTGTTCTGTTGCCTTGACAGGGCTTTTGGGTGTCGTTGTTCTACTGTTTTCTCAACTCGGAGGTGCGAAATGCGCTGCGACATCATGTATCCACCTGGCGCGACACTCGCAACATTCAACGCAATCAGAACCGACGGTGGGTCCACAGTTCAAAGTAGTTAGTTCTTCCTACCGATATATATATATATATATGTATATGTATATGTACATGAATATGTATATGTATATTTACACTCTTAATGTAAGTGCACACGACAACAAACACTTTAAAACTCTTTCCCCACTTGGCAGCTATACAACAAAAAGTTTCTCCAAGGGCGGCGGCTCCCCGCGCGCTGAGAGCATGCGGTAAGTGAAAGTTGGCTAACGACATTTTTGGTATTAATTACAAACACCTGTCCGTACAGTTAGTTGCCCAAAAGTTTCAACCAACAAACGGAAGTATGTCACATATTCTAAAGTTATCTTCATGGTTTTCCATATGGTAATCAAATCAGTCTTCAGCCACATTTCAAAGAGGCCATTTTATGCTTTCACTGCACTTGCTGATGTTGCGTGAAGTGTTTTTCCATCATCGCATTTTCCACACTTCATCTTATAGTACAACTTTCTCATAAATTATATTGTTTGTAGTACAATCGATAATTTCATTCAATTTAAACACTTTATGCCGTGTTAACTACCAAGTTACTATTTTATTAAGGTTAATTTTTATAACCAGCCCTTTGACCTCGTACTATGGACGTGGGAAGCGGGAATCATGCGTGTCATCTGCCACAACAACAACGTTGGTGGGGCAACATGCGCCGTTGACACTGCATCGCGGCTCCAACAATGCGTTGCACATGCTGCCCACCAACAGCAATCTAACGGGAACTGGCAGCACACTCAGCGTCATGCCACGGGCTATAAGTCCCCTAATGAAGGTAACTCTATTGTCAACAAAACTAATTGCAATTGCTAAGAATTTATATCTATCTACTTACAGCAAGGGCTGGAGGAGAATTCTGTCTAATTCAATACACACACACACACACCCACACATACACACCCACATGCACACATATGGAGTGTAGCTTATATTTAGTCTCCTAGGCATTGGCATTTGATGGAACTGTAAATTGTACAACTAGTCAAAGATTTTAGCAAGAGCAACAAGCATCTTAAGAGACTGAACTGAAAACTTTCATTTTAATTGATTTATCCCCCACTCTACCCTTACCCTTACCCACCCCCTCACTATCACTACACCAACTAATTGAAGCATAATATAGTTGCAACAACTATTTGTAGTCTTAGCTAATTATTGTAAATGTGCTGTTTTAACTAGTATTGAATGTTATTGAATATTCCACCCATCGCATAAAGAAGCTACCTAATGTCTAATCTGTATATAAATATATAAATATATAAGACAAAATGTTACTAATATTAATTGTATTACAAAACAAACAACAATACCAAACAAATCCCACACACAACACTTAAAAATACTAATAAATGGTCTATTTACTTGAGTGTATGCAAATTTTGACATTTTATTGGGCTCTTCTTTTGACATTATCATCAATTTTGATTCTTTTAAGCATTTTGCTGAAATTTTTCATTGAAATTTTAATTTCTTTGTATCCATAAATTTTGTGCGGAAAAAAAAAAAAGAAAAGAAAATGAATAAAAATTGTGTTAACATCAAAGTAATTTGGTTGCGCTGAGCAACAACAACAAGGCAAGGCAATGGCAACAGTAATGATACAAATTATTTATATACCCTGCAGCGAATACCTTAAGTGGGACATGAGCTGTGACTCTGCTTGCAACAGTTAGAGTTTACAAGAGAAGGAGAAGGTGAACATACATCTGAGGAAATATAAATACAACCTACACATACTCTAGCAATGTCAAAGTTCGCTTAATTATTTCAATGTACCTCAACACAATTTTGCAGGGTATCTCCGACTGCAGCAGCCCCTGGCATACACCATTTATATTTATTTTAATTGCATTCTTTGCCAAGTTTTCTTTGTGGTTCCAACAGCCATCAAAATGAATACCTATTTTTCAACAGCCACCAACAAGTTTCAAGTGGAACTCAGGACGCAACCGAAGATGTTCTTCAGATCTAAGAAGAGCCGTTAGCTCAAGTGCTTCCAGCTTTGGAGGAAAATGCTATTCTCACTCGACAGCTAATTAGAATTATTGTTAATAATAAGAATCATAACCAAAAACGTAAGTGAACGCATAATCTGTTAATAATTCAAGGATCAGGCAACAGTTTTATAACTAGGATTATACTATATATATACATGAGTTGGTACACTTAACGACTTAACGGTAGTTTGGCGAGAGTTTCAAGTCTCGACTTGTCGACTGAGTTGAGCTGGATAAAGCATTGCATAAAGTCAGGCATCATAAAAATGCATTGCACTTGGCACAATAAAATTCCAGTGCCTATAAATATTGCATGAGCCCAACACAGGCTGAGCTCTGGGAAAAACGAGCAAAAAAAGTGCCAGAGTCGGGAATGCACCGCCCACAGATATCCTCTAATAAAAAGAGAGAAAGGTAAAAAGAGAGAGAGAGAGGGAGAGAGAGAAATTACACATTACCTCTCTCAATGAATGATATAGGAGTATAAATATACAAGCATGTCTAAGTTGAGAGTCTGAGCTGAATTCCTCCACAACTTGATATGCTTTTTATGGAAGGTGATGGACACAGGGTATGCTGGCAATGAAAATGAAATGAAAGTGAAGAAGGGCGAATTTTGGGGTGAGAATATGAATGCAAAACACGAGATTGCCATTCGCATCAGCCGCATGGAGTGCATAAATGTTTAATGTATTTGTGTAAAATATGCACGAAATGCTTTGGCTGCCCAGTTTAGAGTTTTCTTTTTTTCCCCAGCCACAGCAGCAGCAGCAGCAGCAGCAGCAGCAATATCAGCAGCGAAAGTTGACCGACAACGTGGCGTATGAGCAATATGTGAGCACAGTGTGCGTATTTAACTAACTTGTTGGCGCTGTGTATACGTACTTACCCTAATGGGAATTTTGGGGCACGCTAGCTACAAAGTCAAAGTTCAAAGTGCTTAAATGCCACAAAAACTACACACTACAACAACAGTCAGAACAACAGCAACAACAACAATAATCGTAGCAGTAAAATGGGGCACAACTTAAACATTTATTGTGCGGCCAAGTGGTTTCGCATTCAAATGTGTTTCAACATTTGCAAAGTTTTTTATGCAAATTAGTTGCAATAAATAAAGATTTTGTAGACTGTGCCACAAATTGCAAATTGAGTCATATGTTGCCACGCCTTACAACTGCGCGAAAAGGGCGTCGCCAACTTGATGAAGTGCACAACTTTTGACAGCTTTCAAGCGCGTCAATTGCAACAGCACTGAAACACCAAGGACTCTATGCCACCTGGGTGTAACCCCAATTGTCGTGTGTGGCAGGAAAAGCACAAAGATAACACGGGCAACAGGCAACAGGCAGCAGGCAAGGTGGCAAGGTGGCAAACAACGCATTTGTGCCAATTCAAAATGCCAAGGCAATTGTAACATTTTAATTAACCAAATTGGGCGCCTAAAAGTTGGCTAACATTCCCAGAATGAAATGAAACTCAATTAAAAGTCGCTTAGACCCACAATTTGCTGCATGCCACTTACTTCCTGCCGCAGGCCATTTGTTGCCCGTTTAAGGTCCAACATTTTAACCGCTTTAATTAAGTGAACTCCTGAAGAGCATAATTTAAGTTGTGGCATAATCAAAAGTGAAATTACCCTGAAGGTCAAACGAGAGGCACATAAGCAGCACAAGTTGTTTATGCCGCAAAGCAGGAGCAACAACAATCCACCCTCGATTCCAGGAAACAATGGTAAGAGAAATATAGATATAGATATACATATAGATATAGATACAGATACAGATACAGATACAGATACAGATACAGATACAGATACAGATACAGATACAGATACAGATACAGATACAGATATAGATATAGATATAGATATAGATATAGATATAGATATAGATATAGATATAGATATAGATATAGATATAGATATAGATATAGATATAGATATAGATATAGATATAGATATAGATATAGATATAGATATAGATATAGATATAGATATAGATATAGATATAGATATAGATATAGATATAGATATAGATATAGATATAGATATAGATATAGATATAGATATAGATATAGATATAGATATAGATATAGATATAGATATAGATATAGATATAGATATAGATATAGATATAGATATAGATATAGATATAGATATAGATATAGATATAGATATAGATATAGATATAGATATAGATATAGATATAGATATAGATATAGATATAGATATAGATATAGATATAGATATAGATATAGATATAGATATAGATATAGATATAGATATAGATATAGATATAGATATAGATATAGATATAGATATAGATATAGATATAGATATAGATATAGATATAGATATAGATATAGATATAGATATAGATATAGATATAGATATAGATATAGATATAGATATAGATATAGATATAGATATAGATATAGATATAGATATAGATATAGATATAGATATAGATATAGATATAGATATAGATATAGATATAGATATAGATATAGATATAGATATAGATATAGATATAGATATAGATATAGATATAGATATAGATATAGATATAGATATAGATATAGATATAGATATAGATATAGATATAGATATAGATATAGATATAGATATAGATATAGATATAGATATAGATATAGATATAGATATAGATATAGATATAGATATAGATATAGATATAGATATAGATATAGATATAGATATAGATATAGATATAGATATAGATATAGATATAGATATAGATATAGATATAGATATAGATATAGATATAGATATAGATATAGATATAGATATAGATATAGATATAGATATAGATATAGATATAGATATAGATATAGATATAGATATAGATATAGATATAGATATAGATATAGATATAGATATAGATATAGATATAGATATAGATATAGATATAGATATAGATATAGATATAGATATAGATATAGATATAGATATAGATATAGATATAGATATAGATATAGATATAGATATAGATATAGATATAGATATAGATATAGATATAGATATAGATATAGATATAGATATAGATATAGATATAGATATAGATATAGATATAGATATAGATATAGATATAGATATAGATATAGATATAGATATAGATATAGATATAGATATAGATATAGATATAGATATAGATATAGATATAGATATAGATATAGATATAGATATAGATATAGATATAGATATAGATATAGATATAGATATAGATATAGATATAGATATAGATATAGATATAGATATAGATATAGATATAGATATAGATATAGATATAGATATAGATATAGATATAGATATAGATATAGATATAGATATAGATATAGATATAGATATAGATATAGATATAGATATAGATATAGATATAGATATAGATATAGATATAGATATAGATATAGATATAGATATAGATATAGATATAGATATAGATATAGATATAGATATAGATATAGATATAGATATAGATATAGATATAGATATAGATATAGATATAGATATAGATATAGATATAGATATAGATATAGATATAGATATAGATATAGATATAGATATAGATATAGATATAGATATAGATATAGATATAGATATAGATATAGATATAGATATAGATATAGATATAGATATAGATATAGATATAGATATAGATATAGATATAGATATAGATATAGATATAGATATAGATATAGATATAGATATAGATATAGATATAGATATAGATATAGATATAGATATAGATATAGATATAGATATAGATATAGATATAGAATAGATATAGATATAGATATAGATATAGATATAGATATAGATATAGATATAGATATAGATATAGATATAGATATAGATATAGATATAGATATAGATATAGATATAGATATAGATATAGATATAGATATAGATATAGATATAGATATAGATATAGATATAGATATAGATATAGATATAGATATAGATATAGATATAGATATAGATATAGATATAGATATAGATATAGATATAGATATAGATATAGATATAGATATATATATAGATATAGATATAGATATAGATATAGATATAGATATAGATATAGATATAGATATAGATATAGATATAGATATAGATATAGATATAGATATAGATATAGATATAGATATAGATATAGATATAGATATAGATATAGATATAGATATAGATATAGATATAGATATAGATATAGATATAGATATAGATATAGATATAGATATAGATATAGATATAGATATAGATATAGATATAGATATAGATATAGATATAGATATAGATATAGATATAGATATAGATATAGATATAGATATAGATATAGATATAGATATAGATATAGATATAGATATAGATATAGATATAGATATAGATATAGATATAGATATAGATATAGATATAGATATAGATATAGATATAGATATAGATATAGATATAGATATAGATATAGATATAGATATAGATATAGATATAGATTTGTAGTCTGGAATAATTGTTGTTTACAAGTATTAATTAATGGGGAGCACCTTGAAACAGTTTTGTTGTTGTCGACTATTATGACGATGGCGAAGTGAGATCTCTCCCCATAGAGTGTGCAGTGATTTATGGCATGTCCATGGCAAATCTACTTTAATTATGCTTGAATTCACATATTTACGAGTTTCTATTTAAGTCTGGATGTTGGCAATACTAGCGCAGAGTTGTCAACTCATTTGGGGAATTCTCTTTAATCTCTAGCCACAAAATGAATTTCATCTGACGTTATTCACGCTTCACTAGCTGGAAAATGTGCCTTCGCCGCCAGAACAGGATGTGGCTGTCGCCTGGCTGGCCGACCCGCCAATTCGCCAACTAGCCAACTCGAGGGCAGACAGACCTACCCTGAGGCACAGTTCGTGTTATAGCTAATTAAATATTTGCTCTCTGGCCGAAAGCCTGTCACAGCTGTCCAGAGATTTGTGGGCAAAGTTTTCGTTGAGTTGCAGTCCACCGTTGTCTCCGGGGCTGCTGATGCTGATGGTGGCAACTTCAACGTTTAAAAAACAATTTCCGATGAACAGGACTTCTCTTCGCCTTGCCACTTCTTCGTTACAGCCTTATGCTTACCTATATATATGCAAATGACAAGACGGAGCTGCATCGCTGTGTCGCAAGTTGCCCTGTTGCAATATCTATTGCCTCGTTTAATTGAGAGCACTTGACCCAGATAATGGACTGTGGATTAACCTCTTCTTTCTCCACCCCTCATCGTTTGCTTTCCTATTTCCTATTGCGATTCCAAATGCGATTTGCTGCCTGTCATGCATACTAATTAATATGATAGCATTCTTTTTAATACACTATAAGCATCGATGTTGTCGATTCATCGCTGAGCTCAAGGCAGTTGCTGCTGTTCCAGTGAACCACATTCAGTAACATTTTCTTACTTTAACAGCAGCAGCAGAAAAAATCAATCAAAATAAAGTACCAAAGCATTTGACAACACATCAATCGTTTACTTAATTGATTGCTTGCAGCAGGCAGCAACAACAGCTACAATAATGCCAGCAATATCAGCAGCAGTAGCAGCCATAGCAGTAGCAATAGCAGCAGCATCAATGCCAGCAACTAGAGCAACAACAATATTTACAATATTAGTAATAGTTGCAATTATAATGAAAGCAGCAGCAAAGTCGTTGTAGTCGTGTAACAGTTTAAGCTTAAGTTTAGCAACGACAAATACGATAAGAACATCTGGAGTAGCAGCAACAACAACAGCAGCAACACATCAAAGCATAACAGAAGCAACAATAACAACTACCACAACAGCAACAGCTGGCAGAACGACAGCAGGTAGAACAGCAGCAGCAGAAATCACGACAGGAATAATACTATAAACTACAGTAACAGTAGAAACGACAATTGCTGCCAAAACCATAGTAATAGCAGCAACAGCAACAACAGCAACAACAGCAACAGCAACAACAGCAACAACAGGAGCAGCAATGCCATGACATCCAATCAATTATAGAGGTATAAGCTGAAATTGTGACAGCAACAACAGAAGAAGATACTACAGCAACAACAGAAGAAGAGACAACAGCAACAACAACCTTGAAAGTAGCAACCATACTAATTTAAGCTGATTTCAGGCATAAAATTAAGATTACCTGCTGCAAAAGATGTGTTAATTAGCTCATAAATGCCAGAGAATTATGCAATTATAGATTAATTGAGTTGGCTTCTGCAGCAGCTGTATAATTGAAGTGCTGCTTGCAAGTGTTGACGCAAGTCGAAATTCAATAAGTTTGTCGAGAGTTTGTGGAGGAAGTGAAGTGCCAGCCCCACAGCCACAGCCACGGCAAAGACAAGAGGAATTGACAGTATAATGCAACTGGGTGCAACTTTTCAATGCGGCACTTGCGGCATTTGCAATTTATTCATATTTCGTGCAGCTGTCACGACAGCTGCAACAGCAGCAGCAGCAGCTATGGATATACTATGTATATATACAGCATATACATGGCTGTAAGAAATTTATATTTATGGATAGATAGATGTGGGTATGTAGTATAAGGTATATAACTAAGTAATAGCACTGGGAAATGACTGCGAGCTAAAATGTGTAGCATACTTTTCTGCGCGGCAAGTTGTTAAAGTTACTCGGCGTAAAAATGTTGCACGCAGCAAGTTGGTAAGCTGACAAACTGGTGAACGGGCAAACTGGTAAGCCAGGTTGCTTGTCCCACTAATTGGGCCATTAATAATGTGGCTTGTTTTTGATTTTTCATTGGGCCAACAAGTCACTGTGTGTATCTACAGAAGTTTTCCGACTAAAATATTATTTTAGGCCTGTTGTAGCAGTCTTCTACCAGCTAGCAGTTCAATTCGCTGAGGCGTCAAGCCCAGGCAGACCGGAAACAGCAGAACCATCGAAAGGTGGGAGGAAAATTCAAACTTTAGCTGGAGTAGATTGAGAGCCTGGTCAACGCTTTTTGAGGGTTGACTGTGCAAACCTTTTTGCGGCTGGATATGTTTTTGCGCTGCCACACAAAAGGATAAACTTTAAAAAGCATGCTAAAAAAAGAGAGGGGAGAAAGAGTGTGAAAGAGAGAGGTAGATAGAGAGTTGGGACTGATATTCTTTTGATAAAGTTTGTATTATTTTTTGCTGGTCATTTAATTGGATTTTGGGTTTCAAACTGAAAGCTTAGACGCAAACACCATCCTCAAAACTAAATCTCAAATGTGACGCACTTTGTTGCAACTTCAGTTGCATGAACTGTTGCGGCATCTTAAATGCCACAAAAGTGTATGTCTTAGCCAAAGGTCAAGTGTGTGGTCAATAAAATAAAATAAAACAGAAAGAAACTCTTAGCCTGACCAACAGCTGCTGTGTCGCTTGGAGTTGCAGCATTTGCTTTGGACTGTTTGTGCCACATTAGCAACGCCGTTTTGCACAAAGTACGAAAATAAAAACTTTTGCCTTTGCTGTGAGAAAAGTTAATTTATAAGCATCAAAAGATACAAATGCTGTGCACAATTTCCGGTTTCTAAAAACGTTTATTTTACCTTTTATTTAGAGGCATTTTTGGCAAACGACCAAGAAAGCAACAAGTGTTGACAAATACAGAAAAGAGTGAGGAACAGAGAGAGAGAGAGACCGAGAGAGTGGGAGAGAAAGAGAGAGAGAGAAAGAGTGTGAGAGAGAGACAACGTTTCTGTTTGAGTTTGACAGTCGTTGAAAAGTTTTGGTCTAAACTCAACTGACAACTTGTGCTCCTTCCCTGTTTCTGTTGCTGCCGTTGGAAAACTTTGTCCCTTGCTTAATTCAATGAAAACTCCTTAACTGAGGCAACGCTCAATGCTGCCAACTGTCAGCTGCCAGCTGCTAATGGCGGTAATGCAATTTCAATTTCAGCTTAATACTATTAACGCCATCTTTTTGGCGTCAATTAATACCTGGTTGACTGGCAGCTTGCACATCAAAGAGCCAGGGCTTGTTGTTGGCCAGGCCAAAAGCAAACAGCGGACAATGTCAACAACAACTGGAACATACATTTAATTGTGTCTACTCAAATATTGGCAAGTCCTCAGCAAGCCTCACAGATAATGCTACAAAGGCAAGGTGCTGTTGTTGTCTAGCTTTTGCGCCATTACTATTGTGCCAGGTGTCAGATGGCAGATGGCAGGTGGCAGGTGGCAGGTGTGGTAAATGACCAATGAACAGCTGCCACTGACAGACACAGCAGGTGACGGCGTCAACAGCAAAGCGAACGGTTTTTCCTTTACTTTTTTTCTTATTTCGGGTTCATTTTGTCTGTTGTTGCTGCTGTTGCTGTTGTCGCATTAGCTGAACTGTCATTTTAATTGCAACACATTTGTCAGCGTGCTACGAGGCGTATGCGTGATTTACCGCCAAGAAGCTCTTGCCTTGATTGGCATTGCTCAGCGGCTAATGGCCCAAAAGTGTCGGCAGATTGGCCTTCACAGCAATTTATTTAAAGCTAATGGCAAGATTCGCCAAAATCAAGTTACGACTTCACTTCACTTCACTTTGCTGTCTAATCTGTCACATTTGTTGTTGCCACATGAGACTCTGATTTATATGCGCTATTTAAACGCTGTAACTGTCAGAACTCTTGACTTTCCACCTAACTCCCACATAGGCTGCAACATGTAGATTCATATTTGCTCGTTGATTGTGCGGTGTTGTGGGGACAACGGGGCGTATGAATTGATTGATTATGACTAGACCACGACTCCATAGTCACCGTTTTTTTTGATGTAATTGAGCATTGGAAAATGAGAGTCAAGAGTAAAAATGGCTGTCAAGGCAACTTGTAAGTCGTCGCCTACACAGGAGCATTCCCTCTGCTCTGCTATTGTTAGGAATTGTGCTGTAAAAACGCGCTCTTCAAGTGCGACTCTGAATTTCATTTGTGCCTCGCATGCAGCAAGCAGCACAGCACTCGCTCACGCACTCGCACTCGCATTTCCAATTACGTTTTCAAGTGAATATATTCTTCTTGTTTCTATACTCTTGTCGAGGTTATTATGCTTTTCTCGCTAAATGTGTAACGCATTCAATGAGATACTCAATGTTATGTATGATAAGCTGTAATGCTTCTTGAGATAATGCAACAAAACTTGAATTATATATTCTGTTTCAAATTCAATTCAAATCGGATAACTATATCATATATTTGCCATAGGAACAATCGGTTGAAAATCTACCTTGAGCAACTCAGAAGTTAAGTCTTTAATGTTGCTTTACATAACCAACTTTGTTGTAAATCAAACTACTTTCTCATATACCTACAATGCGTACAATATTTCATATATTACTTAAGCTAAATTTATTAAAAATTGTTTTGTTTATTTTAGGAATAATAATAATTTTAATTATTCCTTTTTTGCAGTTCTCTGTAAGGATATCAAATCTCCGGCGTACCAAATATTTCCTTTTCCTTCATGTTTTTTATTATGCATGGAAATTCGAGACGCTTGAATTTATTATACAAAACTTGTTGCCTGTTCACAACACTCAAGCATATCAATTTCAAAACGAATCAGATTATGCTGCCAGAACAACAACTACAACAACTACAACAACGAAAACAATAACGAAAGTAATAATTATAATAAGTACAGGGATTTCAGCTACAATTATTGTTTGCATTATGAGGCTGTTTCTCCTGTTGTTGCTGCTTTCCGTGGCAGCATCTATCGCCCACACATTGCAACTGCATCGTGTGCCTTTGCGTCGATTTCCCTCAGTGCGTCATCGGTTTCAACAGTTTGGCATACGCATCGATCGATTGCGTCTCAAGTACAGCTCGAGGACGGAGGAGAGTCCAGTGCGGAGTGTGCCGTTGAGCAACTATTTGGATGCCCAGTACTTTGGACCAATTAGCATTGGCACACCGGCACAGACCTTCAATGTGATCTTTGACACGGGCTCCTCGAATCTTTGGGTGCCCTCGGAGAGCTGTTCCCACAAGTTGGCCTGCCAGATACATAATCGCTACAATGCCAAAAGATCACGCACCCATCAGGCGAATAAGAAACGCTTTGATATCCAGTATGGTTCAGGCAGTTTGGCGGGATTCCTGTCGCAGGATACGTTACGTGTGGCAGGTTTGGATGTGACCAATCAAACGTTTGCGGAGGCCACAGATATGCCGGGTCCCATCTTTCTTGCTGCCAAGTTCGATGGCATCTTTGGTTTGGCCTATCGCGGCATCTCCATACAGAACATCAAGCCACCTTTCTATGCTATCATGGAACAGAATCTCCTTCCACGTCCTGTATTCTCGGTCTACCTCAATCGGCATACGAACAGTCGTCAAGGGGGTTATCTCTTCCTGGGTGGCTCCAGTCCTCGTTATTATCGTGGCAACTTCACCTATGTGCCAGTTACACATCGCGCCTATTGGCAGATAAAACTGGAGAAGGCGCGCATTGGACAACTGCAGTTGTGCCAGAATGGCTGTCAGGTAATCATCGATACGGGCACCTCGTTTCTCGCCGTGCCCTACGATCAGGCGACACTCATCAATGAGTCCATTGGCGGCATACCCGCGGCCTATGGTCAGTACTCTGTGCCCTGCGATCAAGTGCCACATTTGCCCGCATTGAGCTTCATTTTGGGCGGTCGTCGGTTCCAGTTGAAGGGAGAGGATTATGTTTTCCATGACATCTTCGCTGATCGCACCGTTTGCGCTTCGGCCTTCATTGCCGTCGATCTGCCCTCGCCCACTGGACCACTGTGGATACTGGGCGATGTGTTTCTGGGCAAATATTACACAGAGTTCGATATGGGCAATCATCGCATTGGCTTTGCCGATGCCAAGGATTGATATCGTATCACCTTGGTCATTAAACGGCTGTCATCACAGCAAACGTCAGGAATTCCTGTGGCAATGTGGCAATGTGGCATTGCGGGGGCTGTCAAAAATCAAAAACAGTTATTTATTATTTTATTACCTGCTTCAGCAGCAAAGAAACACAGTGAGCCGCTCTCCCGAGTCAGGATACGCTCTGGAGCACAAACTGACGTCAATGTCCGCCAAGTTCTGTGGGCGGAAGCTAATCAAAACACGCTTGCAGGCAACTGATGCCAGCGAGGACTCAAAGAGACACAGGATGGGAACTTAGCTGGGAAGTTGGAAAGGGAACTCTCTGCGCAGCTCGAGCTGTAATTGATTCAAAGGCAAAATTAGAAGAAAAAGTCGCAAACAAAAATAAAGAAAAACAAAAAACACAATGTCCTGGAATCCTTAAACACTTTGTTGGATCTCTTCAAAATGTAATAAATAGCTTTAAGTTTACGACTGACGCGTTGCGTTTGCATTTGCATTTGAATTTAAATTTGAATTGCTACCAACACCGCTAACACCGCTACGACCCCCCCTCCCCAACCCCTTTCGCACCCCTTCCCTTAACTGTTCTACAATTTTTAGGGTTCGGCGAGTTTTTTTTGCAATTTTTGCGGTTTTTACGAGCGTACACAGCAAATTTTAAGTTATACGAGTAAATGCGCAATATACGATGCGCTCGCCTCAGGGTTTTCCAATTGAATGGCTGTGTACAGCCTGTGGTATAGTTGATATTTGCGCATAGGGTAACTTATAGTCTATACGTGCTGTCGGTTTTTCTTTAGCTTTTTCTGCACACACTTTCCATTGACCTTTCGCCTTCGTTTGCTTTCTTGCGGCTTACAAGACCTTTTATTGATACTCAACTTGACTCGGCAACTTCTTTTTGCCTTTTTATAGCCACATACCCGCCGCCTACGTTCCCTATAACTATACATTCCTTTGGCCTGTTTGTGGCTTTAAAAATTGTTAACTTTGATTGCTGTTTGCTTAACCTTTTCCTTCAGTGGCTTTTCATAATTTTCGCACACAACAAAAGGCCTGAAAATGTTGGCCTGCATTCGTTAGGCCATAATGAGTGGCTAAAACGGAAAGCCTCAGCTTAACGATGACTTTCACTTGCTATGCAAACGTAATCTGCCTGTCAATTTCTCATTTCAAGTCCTCAAGTCCCTTAGTCCACAAAAGCTACCTAGCATAAAATCCATTTGGCAAAATACTGGCTTTTACCCCGATGCCTGTTTTGCCTGTTAAATGCTAAGCCGTTTTGCAGCAACGGCAAACAACATTAAGCCCACTTTGCCGAGTGCAATACAACAACTGGCGTGAATCGTGGGTCGAGTGATAAATTTGCTGTGTTTTGTGTGACAGTTGCAGCACTTGCGCCAAAATCTGTCGCCTGGCAATCAACAGGAGTAGGGGAAGGAAGTAGCTGCTGCGGGGGGGTAAGAGGCGGGGCAGCAGTTGAGAAAAATAAAACAGCCTTTGACAGTTCCCAAAGTGCTTTATCGCTACAACATCCGTTGAATGAAAAGGGATTGATTTGTCAACTGTAAAAAGTGTAGCATACTTTTGAGCGTTCGATGAAATCACTCGCAATAATTGTTAATAAAAATCACACGAGCCCTTCTGTTTAAAAGCGCACTTGACAAATAATTCAAATGCCAAAATAGACTAAATCGAATCACATGTAAAGCATGTAAGTGTTACACATCAGCGGAAGTGAAGTGGGGGCTGTGCAGCTCTCACAATTGCCATGGCAGCTTTAGTAGTCGCAGAAAGTAATTGGACTGGCAACAGCTTATCAGCCTGTACAGCGTACCCTGCTTATTTGTTAGCCAATAGTAGCTTGGACCATGGCATGAACGCGATAAGCATCACAAAGCCAAATGGCATAGAGAAAGTCGGCAGTTGTAGGCAGCGACAGCGACTGGCGCTGGCAGCATCAGACAGAGAAGCAGCAGCCAGCACTGTAGAATTAAATCATTCGATAAGATTATGCATACATTGTCATTGCCAGCGACATTGTGCTGTTGTCCAGCCCTGTTATACTGTTAGCCTATTATCCTGTTTCCATGCCTGCGTCCTGTCGCCACAATTTCTATGTAAATTTATTTGCTTGCCGTTTTTATTAAAAAATGTTCGTTGCCAGTTTCCCAAAGCCCTTGCTAATGACACTCCAAACTGGGCTAATGAGTCAATAAGGCAATTTGGCAGTAAACCAAAAAAAATGTGGGGATAACAATCGAGCTGATCCAATCCAACTGAAGGGACGAAGGGAGGTTTCGGCCAAGTTATTATGCCACTTAATTACTTAAATATGGCATTTATGGGAATTGATTCAGCTTGGACGGGTTTAAAACCTGACAAACTGCGTCAACCGCAGGCACTTTAGTTTGGCCTGCCGCCTGTTGTTGTTTTGCTCGGCAATTTGACAGGCCCAACAGGACCTGGCAGGACCACACATGACACGGATACAGCTACGGTTAGCAGTACGGTTACGCTTACGGTTATGGTTACCGGTTATGGGTTGACCTTGTCTGTTTACCTTGTCCCTGCTCTAGAGCATGGACACCTGTCTGCATTGCAAATGTCAATTAGTTTTGGGACAATACCAATTAAATTTGTGTGCAGACACACACACACACACACACACACACACACACGCATACTAGGGCAAAGTGCACTTGAACTTTAGAGACTGCTGGCAATTACTTTAAGTGCTTACACTTTAAAGGACATCAACTTGAGCTGATTTCTGCTAAAAATGTACTTTCAGCCGATTGACATAGCATCATTTATCAAAAATCCTTTTGTCTGTGCCAGCATAAACATTAATCTAAGCGCCGTGTAAGTATTCTGTGAGCGAGGGCTGCTCCAACACTTGCAGTCTAATGCAATTCTCTCTTTCAAGTTGCTTTGCCTCATGTGGCAACCCACTTGGGGCACAATATATATGCGTTGGTAGGTAAGGTCTTGTCTTGCCTTCGATGTTTTCGTTTTTAGTCCCAAGAATTCGCTGTCAGTTTTCAAGGACAACCAGCATGCCTCATGTTGCAAGTCGATTGCCAATCAGTTTGCAACAACTTTCAATGGCAGCGCGCGTCATTTTTTAGCAAGAAACGTGACAAAGCTAGCGCTTAATTAGGTGTTAAGTAAGAACCAGTTAAGTAAGCTTGCGGCTGAGCAAAGTGATATTGCGCATACGCCCCATTGCACAAGCCTTCTCGCTGTGTTAGTTAATTATTCGCCGCAATTACTGCAGCCACTCAAATTTTCACATTTTTGGCCAACATATGTGTATGTGTGCGTGTCTCACTGTGTGTGTATGTGTGTGTGGGTCTGTGCTTGGCATTGAGCCTTTGTAAGCTGTCGCAGCAGCTGACGCGGCTCTCGTTGCGCACGTCTGTGATATGCATACTAATTAAGCAGTTTTCACTTGGCTTTAAAATCCGAAAATGAATTTTCACGGACACACACCACCACTACACACCCCCCTCTCCCACCCCCCATAGACACACAGCTTAAAATGGCTTTTCGCAAAATGCTGCATAATGAAGTTAATCAGGCGCGAGATTAGCGTCAAAAAAAAAGAGGTGTTGAATTTGGAATTTGATTGTAAGTACGTCGCAGTTTCAGGTTAATGCCTAACCTGGCAATTGGCAGTTAGTGCGTAGTCTTGCATATTCATTGGCCACTTGAAAGCGGAACTTAATGTGGCTCGAGTGCCTCGCTGTGTCTGCTTTAAACTTGCCCGCCTCAAAATCTGAATAACAAAAAAACATAAAGCAAATTATAGGGCAACAAACTGGTAACTTGATTTTGCTGTAGCGCAACCAAAAACTTGCCAAAAAACATATTTAACACCCTGACAGCTTGTGCATGTGTTGATGTGTGTGTGTATGGGAGGGTGTGTGTGTGTGTGTGTGCTGGTTTGTTTGTGCAGCTGACAGGCAAAAAACTTTTTGGCGCCCCGTTGTCAGAAGCGCAAAGTCATTTTTAGTTGTTTACAACCCCCAACTGCCAACTGCGATTCACGTTAAATGGCTAAAACTGGTATGGGCCATAAAAAATATATAGTTTAACGAACTTATTCAATTGCGTTTTCTAACAGTAGGTGCATACAACAGCTGTGCTTAACTCTAATTGGGTTATGTTAAGAGAACATTGCGGGTTGTTAATATTTGTCTGTAAATTAATTTATTTATTGTTTAAATTTATAATTAAAACAATAAACTATTTCCTATTTTTATGTTAATTGCTTTTTACAGTATTTGCGGCAGGTTAATGCGTAGTGCAGCTGTTTAGTTGTTAACTCAACTGCAGCATTTGTACAAGTTATTTAGAGCATATTAAACAATTTTAAAACTGTCATACATGTCTTCTGTTACTATCTATCTCTTTCCCTCGTCTCTGCGCTCTTTCTCTCTTTAGTTTTAATTTAACTTTTATGTAAACTGTAAACTGTCAGAAGCTGCAGTTCACACACATCTTTACTCTCTCAATTTCTGCCTCTTCTTGCCTGTCTTGCTCCATCTCTCACTCACACTCTCTCCGGCTCTCATTCTTTATCTCACTACTCTTCTTTCCCTTCTCTTCTCTTTTCCACTCTTCTGTTATCTTCCCTCGTTCTTCTCCTCTGCAGCTCTGTTATGCAATTTTAAACTGTCATTAGTTGCATTTTCTATTCTGTTCTTTTACATCTTTCTCTTCTTGCCTTTCTCCCTACCATCTTCTCTCTCTCTCTCTCTCTCTCTCTCTCTCTCTCTCTCACTCTATCTCTCTCCCTTTCCAGCTGCACATCAATAAATTGCCTAACCAGGCATATTGGTTAGGTTAACCGCCAAACATTGATTGCATTTCAGGATGGCACAGTTAAGCGTCAGTTCCTGCAACTGCACAACGATGTAGTGACGGAAGGGGTCAAAGTTTGATTTATGCGATCTGAACTTTTGATAAAGTGTTTGGCATTTGCCGTCGGCATTCGTTTCGTAGTGTTTGTTGCCAGCAGCAGAAGGATGCTGCAGTGTGGATATATCGAGGAATAGCTGCAAGCGCATTGTGGCATTGTGGCATTGTCATTGCTTATTGGCCGTTACTGAACTGCTGGCTAAGAGTACTACATATAAGCAACAAGAACTATGCTCTGACACTGGCAGCTCATAAAAGTTTCTCGTGCATAGACTTGGATGGCATGTCCCTTGTGGTTTTCCTTTTCCTCTTCATTTTTCATTCTTTTTTTTGTTGTGTTTTTTAGCTTGGCTGCTTACATAGAATCATGTTGTGTACACAAACATGAAGTTTGCTCTTTTCATCCTGTGCTGTGATAGCTCTTGTTGTTGTTGTTGTTGCTGCTGCTGTTGCTGATGCTGCTGCTGTTGCTGCTGCTGCTGTTGTTACTGCCACCTGGCCTCAAGTGTGCTTCAGTGAGTCAGCGAAGCTGCCCCTTCACCTTATGCCTCATGTTTGGCCGCCAGGCTTTTGTAAAATTTCCCTTGGAATACAGTGTAACTTTATCAGCATACAGAAGCAGCAGTTGTGGCTCAAGTTATCATCCATTGTGCTTGAACAAAGGTCAATTGATAACAGCAAACAACATAATTAGCTTGTTGATTTATATTAATTCCAGAAGCTCTCTTATCTACTTGCCAAAGTTATGTTTAAAGTTGTCTCTTTAATTTGGCTGCACATATTTGAACTGATTAAACATTTAACAATTTGCATAGTTCACGCTTTCATTCACACACCTTTTGGCTTAATTTCCACAATTTTCCAGTTGCCGCATTGTGCAGCTTATTAAAGACAAATGAAATGGATAACAATGCAAATTTCATTTAAATATATTTATTGTTAACGTGACCTTTTCGTTTTTTCACATTCGCTTTAGCTCATGCATTATGCAAGTAACTTTTTTAAATTTGCAACAATTGCCGGGCAAGTTGCATATTGCAACCATTATGCAACAAGCAATTAAGTCCTTCAATTGCCATTTTCCAGTGATTCAAACAAATCCACAAATAATGACACAAAGTTGCACATTGCTGCCTGTAGACTGTGGACTGTGGACTGTGCATAAAAAATCGTATAAAAATATTGCACATATCGTGGGTAAATCGCGGGCAGGATGAGGGGGCAAGTGGGTGGGTGGATACAGGCAGACTTCGGTGGCAATTTGATGGAACACGGCGCCAGTTTCGACGCCAAATAAAGCGCATGACACGCCCACACATAACGCCCATCAGCGAATTTGACAGAGTTGCATTGGGTTTGGGTTTGGGTTTAAATTGGGGTTATGGTTCAGCTTAGGGTTCAGGTTAGGGTTCGGGTTCGAGGGCTTAAATTCCGGTCCTCGAGCTCTACCGCTGCTCCACTTTGCAATTCCCATGGAACACCCTGCAACTTTTAATTTGTAAAATTTGTAACGAAACTTTCTCTGCTGGCATACCCTGTCAGGCGAGCAGTTGTTGGGTATGCTCAGCTAATGGCAACTCTAGAGAGTTGCACACAATACAACAGTTGTAAAATTGTTGTTTGATGCTGCTTAAAGTAAAGTAGTGTAGTGCCCTGTACGCAGTATCTCTCTAGTCTATCATTGGGAAATACAACACATAAATCATTTGCTGTTGTTTTCCTTTTGCCTTGCAATGTTTACTTTATTGTTGTTTCTCTGTTCAGTGTTCTCTGTCCTCTGTCCTCCTGTTCTCCCGTTCTCCACTTGTTCACTTTCCTTCCTGCCTTAACTCGCTTTGTCCTCTGTCAACTCGAAGTGCAGTCAGAAATGTTAAACACTTTGTGCAACATTTTTGGTGCTAAATATGCGCAGCTATTTAGCATGTTTGTCCCAATCCAAGCGTTTCACAGAGCAGACCACAATGCAAATGAAATGCAGGATAAAAACTTTATTTAAATAAATTTGTGTTTGTGCCCTGAACTTTTGGCAAGCAACAACTGAACCCATTTCACAAGTTGGCAGATAGGCAATCAAATGTGAGTCCCCGAACAGTTTTCCCGCATGCTATTAACATGTCTCACTCAGCAGGCTTTCTTCAAGTTGACCAACAGTTAATAATAAATGTAACAAATGGAGCCAGTTTGACAAGCGACTTCAAAGGGGATGCCAAACTGAATCCCCATTTCAATGTGTTGAAATTGTTTGATGCATAAATCCGTTGAGATTGCTGTCGTTGCCGGGGCTTTAAGTAAACGCACAGCCTACAAGAGCAGACGATGCAACTTTTCATGTAAATTATATGCGAAATTCTAAAATTTAAGCAATTGACATTTTTATAAGACTTCTTTCAGCTTTTAGCTTTCGTCTTACGGCTTTCAACTTTCAGGCACGCGCCCTTCTAACGAGTCGCATTTAGTATCATGTCAGCGACAGCTGAGAGTGCTCAAGTCCTCCAATCCTCAAGTCCCTGAGGCCCCCAGCGCCTTCTCATTCTTCTGAGGCAGCTGTGAAATATTTGTGGCCATCAGCAAAGCGGTTGCCAGACACAAACGAATGCTGTGAGTGACTCACAATTTCCGTTTGGATATTAAAAATGTGCCAAACAATTGCGGGCTAAATTGAAATGTTTGCCAGCTGGCTAAAAACAGAAGCTTACCTAGGCTCGCATGGCGTATACTTTATTTAGGCTTAAGCCATTCTAAATAAGCACAAGTCGGCTGCGGACATAAATCTCTGCGCTCTAAGCTATACCAGACACAAAAATAGCACTCACATTCACATCCTTCGTATCACTTGTATTCGTTTAATGGCCATAACAAATTTATTTCAAATTATGGCCAAAAAGAGCTGGCTGTCGCAAGTAAGTTACGTGTTGAAAGTAAGCATCATTCAAGAATAGAATGTAAACACTTGAAATTGAATTTTAATAACAGGCAAAACAAATCAAATGAAATATTTAATGAGACATTAAGTCATTTCTAATTAGTGTACTTGTGGCAAGCAACACAAACTGGGGCACGCAACGTTTCGCATTTCATATTTTTGAGGCATAGCAGACGCCTTAGATTTGAATACATATTAAATTTTGTTGCGGCCTTCATTTTAAATGCAAATCAGTGAGAAGACAAACGCAGATGCCAATAGCTGTGGGTAATCAATACGAACAGGTTGCCAAGGGGTCGTTCAGCTCGACGTTCAATGTTGCCACGCTTGTGGCAGCTTCTTGACTTCAAGGTTTTAAATTAGCCACCCCAAAGACGGACGTTGCCCGCACAGCCACATGTTTTCATCGCAATCTCAGTTGAAATATTAAATCATCAGCTAAAACCATAATTTAGTTATATATGTAATGTTTTCAGTGCAGAAGTATCAATTACTAACAACTGAAAATAAGAAAAACGGAATACATACAATACATTCACTTAGTCAACATTTTGTATGTGAAGTGAAACTTGAATACGCCTTCAACGCTATGGGGCGTATGCGCAATATTGAGTATACGTATGGCTGCTGCATATTTTCTAATAAAATGCAAAGCTCGTGAGTGTATAAAGGGTTAGCATTACTTCGTTGGCAAGTATACAACATATTGCCAAACTGATAAGGTTGCAGGTTGAAAAAAGTGTGGGAGAAGTGTATTTCTATTGTTTTCAGAGTTGTTTTGCTTGAGAAGGGGTATTTAATATTCTGCTGCTTGAGGGCAACTTGGCTTTGCATTTTTCTTTTTCCTCTTTTGATAAACATACTCGTAATTCGCTGTACACAATGCAGCTGCATGCACAATGGACTGCAGACTGCAAATTGACTTTATGCTGGAAAAGAGCTGCAGGAGTTGGCAGGATAAAGTAAGTTTCATATGCTGCTTATTACATTGTTGCAGTTATTAGTACACTGCCAAGCATAGAAATTGTTTAAGAATGTCTGGGTGTGTGTGTGTGTGTTGTTGTGTGTTGCTGTGCGGGAATGTGTGTGTGAGAGAATGTAGACAAGCTGTATTAATTAACTGCAAAGGCAACAAACAATAGAAACAAATTGCCAAGCACTGCACTGCGTGGGAGAAAGGGAGGAGTAAGTAAAAGAAATGAGGTATGCGCAGCTGTGCTACGGAAAGTGCCAAACGATGTTGCCACTGCCACAGCAGCAGCCGTGGGTTGACAGGCGAGGACGAATAAAAGGACAAATTCAACATATTTCATAATACGCAATGCAAGACATGTGCACAACTTCAGATTGTTTATTAACAATTTTACAATTGTCTCTGTATATCTATGTAATTTGCTCTCAGCTGCACTCAGCCAGCTGCCAGTTGCATGTCTGTATGTTGCAACTGTATGCAATATTCATGCCACACAAGAGCTGCAGCTTAAGTGGCCCTAAGAAGGGACGAAAGAACAAAAGAAAGTATTTCTGCTTTGATGCTTTTAGAAGACAAGGACATTAGAATGGCACTCAGTTTACTTTAGCAATTTGGAAATCTAATCAAATGTCGTTTACTGATTGTTTCGCTTGGTCAACTTGGCCAGGAGACAGCGTGTCAGGGCTTTAATGTTGTGCACAAAATGAAATGCATTTAATAAGTGCAACAACATCGAATACAACGCACACACACCCTATAATTTATGCATGCCTGCCATTCTCTGCATTACTCGACATGCTGACCAGGACGAGGAGCAGGACTTCCAACTGGGTGTGTACGCTTTTCCACTGCCAATGGCAGCAGAAGCTGATCGGACAGTTTGATTTGCATTTGCATTTGGTATTTGGGCCAACAGCTTGACGCTTTAATGGCAACTCGCAGGCAGTCAACTTAAAGTCCTATCAGCCAGGCCAACAGCTAAGCTACTCAGTCTCTGTGTGTGTCTGGGTGTGCATTTAGGCGCCGCAGCATTTCCATTAGTTATCCAAGCATAAGTTGTGATCATTGTTTGAGTCGTCGTATCCAAACATTTATCTTCATTTCGTCGCAGCACAAGAACAAAGGCCGAAAAGTTAGTCAGCTCAACTGAAACAGAAACAGAAGCAGAAGCAGCAGAAACTGAAAGCAAACTGATTATCCTATGTCAGTTTAGTTACATGTATTTAACATATGGTTGCATAATATCCTTGAATCCATATCCTTACCTTTTAACGAAGCCACTTGTTCGCATTGTCGATTTAATAGTTATTCCTTTATACCCTTAAAACTTAACTAAACCTTGCAATAACAATAGCAATAGTGTCAAGTTGATTACCTTTCATATTGCCTGTGTTTGTGTTTAAACAAGCAAACACTTAACAACTCAACTGGCATATGACACTCTCGCTGGGGCAAAAGAGGGCATTCTGTCAGCTCATGTTAAGCCAAGAACAACAACAAATGCCTCTTACTGCCTTTGGGCCCATTTTCCAAATTAACCTGCTATGCTGTTGTTGTTGTTATTCGCCTAGAAGTCGACGCGTTAGTTTAAGCGACTTGCGTGTTTAATAGCCATCTGCCTATGCCACTCCTACTCCCACATCCCATAAGTACGATTATACGACTATGTGTGTGTGTGTTCGCATGTGAAGAGTCCTATCTATTTGGGAGGTATGCCACATGACTGTGTCACGTTCAGAGAGACTTAACATCCGCTGTGACTGGCATGCCAAAAATACAAAACAAAGCGAATGCGAGATATGTTTATATGGCAACATGGCAATGACTTCATTTGGCTTATATGCCAAACACACACACGCACACACGCATGGACATATGATACACAGAAATGTGACTAAAATCAGTTTATTTATTTAGTTCCCTACCTGCAGTTGCGACAATCGTATGCAAATGATATAATATTTGCATTTGATTATAGTGTTAACTTGTATTTGTTATTGCTGTACTTTCAGTTGTCATAAAGCATACAATTAAATTGCGTTTGGAATTGCTGTTGCTCTGATACCCTTGCAGAGGGTATTATTATAGTTTGTCAGGATTTAGTAATGTTTGGTAATTCTAAATTCTTATTTCTTAATGTTTCCATTTACCGAAACTCTATTTTTATAAATCTGGAGTTAATTGCAAGGGTATCTAATCATCGGCGTGATGTAGTTAACTATTTGTGTTTATTTAACATCGCCCGCATATGACATGAACAATACGGCACACGGTGCGTATGCGTGTTGTAATTATTGTTTATTAAACATGCCGGCGGTTGCCATTCTCTCTGATCCAAAGAGTGCGCAGATAGTGGTATTTTTTCTATGGGTTAACCCATTGAGCAACATGAAACTCAATTACGTTACGGTTAAGTCAATTTGGCATTGCTCTGATGGCAAATTAAAGTGCAACCGCAACTGTACCTGCATCAGCATCAGCATCAGCAACATCAACTGCAACTACAACTGCAACTGTAACTGCATTTGATTCCACGAACATTGGACCCTAGCAAACGCATACTCGACATGTGGATAGCTCTATGCTGTCGTTGGCAGCCACAAGGTGGCCATAATGTGCGACCACTAAAGCCAAAGCCAAAGCGATGACAGCAACGACAGCTGTTACGGCTCCTTCTATATCTTCTGCTCTTGTTTCCGCCCTCGCTTCTTTATGCGTGCCCACTGTGGTGATGGTGGTGGTTGTTTGGTACTCACACTTTGTGGTTCTACTTTACAAAATGACATTGCCACTTTCCAGCTAGCTGATAATGATGATGACAGAGCATTTGCCAAATCAATTTAGGCTGCGTGCCCCATAAGCGGGAATGTCAATCGTGGAACTGAAATGAGATTTAAACTTGGAATTAAACAGGAAATAGCATAGACTCCGCACAGCAGGCAAACAGCATTAAATGCAGCCCGTGCTCTGTAGTTAAATCGGGAGGCTGGCAGTTGTTTCTAGTCAATTCTAAATTGGGATTCAATGCAAGATTCGTGCAGGAAGCGTCAGAAGATAACCTAGTTCTAGTATCTTATCTGAGCTTATTTGCTACAGTCTCTAATAGAGGAATATGCAGCATGAATCATCATAATATTATTCAACTTCCATGTAAAATTAATTAAAAAATAATGTAATCTACGTCAAACTTGTGACAAGAATTCCAAGCACTTAACTTTATTAATTTAACTTATTATGTATTATAAATGCCAATAGTTGAGCATGCTGCATCAAATAATAACGTAAAGCTGTAATCGTTCAACGCATTTAAACTGATTTGCGACAGTCGCTTGTGCGGAAATAAGCAATGATTAAATGTGAGTAGAAATAAAATCATACTTTAGTATTAAATCATTTAATAATACTATTTTACATATTATATATTCTGTATTATAATTATAAATATAAATAAATTATAAATATAATATATAAATTATACATTTGTTGGGATTTTGAATAAATCTAAAATATAAATCTACATTAATCTGAAACTGCCAAATAAGTAATTGAACAATGAAATTGCTTGCCAAACATAAAAATCCTAATATAAAAATAGTTCGCTTGCAATATAGCCCAATCTAAATATATTCCTTCTACCAGATTAGACGGTAACTTAAATTTCCAGCACCTCCTATTATTAAAATCCTCTGAAAAAAACGGAATTTTTTAAATCGAAGGGTATAAAAAGTGTTGCATACGTCGCTGCGCCCAGCGATAGTAAAACTAAAGCCGCCAATTTGTTTGCGTTGGGTGTGCAATGTTAATTAAGAGCCTCGCATGCAAAAAGAATAGAAAAAAAAAACTCATGAACGCATTAACCGTGACGTCAGTCAGCTGTGCTGTGAACTGAGCTCAGTTGCTCTGCTCTAAATGTTTGTGCATTTCATTTTGATTACGAGTATTGGCATGCTGCGCTGAGCTCTCCATGTCCCCTGTGCTACCGTGTTGCGTTGTTATTGCCACACAATCTCGCTGCGCAAATATTTGTGTTGTAAAAAAAACACATAAAGCACCACTGCTGACTGAGAGTCATAACTGGGCGTTACTCCTATTGATTTCAGCCAGATTTAAAACACAAAAGCTGCAGTTATTTACGCTTTACTTATGAGATTTTTTTGTGCTAACTGAAACTGTAGCTAGAAACGTAACTGCGGCTGAGCGCTGACTCTTTACGTCCAAATGCGTCTCTTTACCATTTGACCAACCATTTTCATAATAAATTTATAACGAATGTCACGGCCTGTTATAATTAATGTTATCCATTTGTCTGGCCGGACATTAAGGCGGCTATTTAAGCAAGTGAATGCCAATTGAACGCACACACGAAGCGTAGGCTACGATAAAGACGAAGGCGACAACGACGTAAATGTGAAATATGTATTATGTTACCGAATGGTCAGCAGTGTCTCCTCTAGGTTCCCCAAATGCCAAGCTGTACAAATAGTTTGATTTAGTGGCTGCCAAGCGCAGCGAAGAAAAAATAAGAAATTGAGGATAAAAACGCACAGGGAACCATGCACTGACATCTTTGAGTAATAAAGATTGTATGTTGATTAATTATTCTTATGTAATTCCAAAGCAATCTAAGAACCGGCTGTTAATTAACTTTCTCAGCGTATGAAAATATTATATAGATCTTAACTTACAAAGCGGAAACGGTGTATACCTTCGTTTCAAATGAGCCTATTTATAGGATGAGAGGTACATTGACTGTTAAAGTACATTGTGATCGACTGAAGTGTTAAGTTAAAAAGAAAAGACGTGCATTGACAGATTTTACAACAGCAGGAAATGCCCATTAAAAGGACAATTTGCACGCCCGGGTCTTAAAGCTTGTGCACGAACAACTTTGCCTTTTGGCATTTATGACGTGCCGAAATCATATAGCCATAAAATCGCATAATAAATGAGTAGTTAAGGTCCTAAATCTTTACGGGCAATAAATTCTCATACATGGTTTACATTGCAAAAGTTTTGATTCGGTTTTCCGTTTACTGCTCGCAATGCAATTGTACAATGAACATTGCAAAATTCGCTTAAATTACACAATTAGCAACAGTGTTGACGCAGCTTCAATTCATAAATTTCAAGTGCTTTTTATGTGTTGCATTTATTTATAAGAAGAAGAATAATGTTGAACTGCATATTGGACGACATAGTCCAGTCTCGTACATAATATACAATTATATGCAGATGCAGCTTTCATAAATGATTACTCATTTGAGTGGATGTTGAATTGTATGTGATTGTGGGTGTGTGTATATGTGGGATGTGGCTTTAATGTGTAGTCTCAATAATTATCTCGTGCGTATCCAGATCAGGCACCGAAAACTTCATCGGCAAGTATTCGTCCGCATGCAAATGCGGTATTTGATTAACCTCTATCTGGGCGCGTTCATGGTCCTCATGACATTTGGACTCATGTTTCTCATAATCGCCAAATGTTTCAAAAATGGCACGACAGACCATGCACTCAAAGAAACTACTGTAATGACAGGAATAAATGATGAAGCTATGTTAATATAGTGTTAAGATGGAGGAGTGCTTTCTCACTTACGGTTTCTGTTCGGCCTCAAGACGTTCCCTCGCCATTGCTGAAGCTGCTTGTATTGCACCGGGCACATCTACGTCAACGCCTTCCTTGATGTGCGACTGCAGATGCCGTTTAAAGTTGGAGAGCTGTGTGAAGCCCTTTTCGCAATAGTTGCACTGGTAAGGCTTGGCATTAAGATGCCCCAGCTTGTGCTTCTTAAGATTGACCAACTGCGAGAAGTAACGGCCGCATCGCTGGCATCGGAACGGCTTTTCGCCGGTGTGTGTCATTTTGTGGCGCTTCATGTTGCTCTGCTGCGTGAAGGATTTGTTGCAAAAGTTGCATTGATATGGACGCTCGCCACTGTGTACGGCGTAGTGCCTTTGCAGGTTAACGGCCTGTGCAAAGGCCTTGGAGCATAAGTTACAAACAAACGGCCGCACATCATTGTGGACCTTCATATGGCGGTCCAGGTTGCCGCTATTGCAGAAACTCTTGGAGCACAGCTTGCACTCATAGGTAGTTTTGTTGTGGTTGTGCACCTCCTGACGGTGCAGTGTTTGGTCGCGTTTGCTCTTAAACGTCTATTGGTTAGAAGGAATGTTTGTGAGCATGCCATGATTATCTTAAATTGGGTCTGAAGAGTGAAACTTACGCGGTCGCAACGCTTGCAGCTAAACTGATTGACCACCGTCTCATCAAATTCAACCGGGATGCCCGCCATTTTGGGCGCTGCTACAACATCGATCCGGTGCGATTATATATTCTAAAGCATTTGAATTTTAATTAACAGCTTAATGTCCATCGCAAGTGGGTTAAAACTTACATTGAATTGCCTAATTCTCTATGTAATTTTCGCGTCTCTTGGAAAAGTCATATGGTACTAGAGATGTGAGCCAAATATCAATATATCGGTATATCGACACAATGCAATACAAAATAAATCGAATATGCATCGATAGCCTTGCTGTAATTCATCGGCGGCTGGATTTGTTTGGGAGCAACATTATTCTCTCATTTATGTATAAACAATATACTTTTTTTTATCATATATATTACATTTTGTGTATTGATGTATTAATAGTAATAAAGTCTTGTATAAAAGTAGCTCTTTATTTTTTTATTAAAGAAAATTGACTATTCATAAATAATCGAACTATCGTTTCGTTGACTACATCTTCTTCATTAATATGAGAGAAGAAGCATACAATGTTTGCCGCCAAATAAAATTTAAAAATGTACACCAAATTAAATGACACCAGACTTTAAATGGTTTGTACAAAAAGGTAATATTTGTTTACTTTATTATATACATTTTTTATCGTCTTTATTATTGTTTGTGGAAATTAAATCCGGTTAATGTCATATTCGATAGGTTATCGATAGCACGCAATGGCGTAACCTTCACGAAATAATACTCTCGAGAAAAGACTTTGTTGTTAAAAGCGATATATCGTAAACAATTTGCAACCCTGGTTGAAGGCTAATTGGTTATTGTCAGCTACAGCTCCTGGCACACAAATGCAGAGATAACTAAGAATTTGATTTGATTTGTGAGTTAGAGACTTACCAAGTGCAATGGCTACCTATTCCAACAAGCACTGGCTGCTCTCGCACATACGCAACTCGTTCATATCTACGGACGACACGGGCATCTGCGAGACGGTAATGCTGAGTGACGATATGCCCAAGCATTACCTGAGGAAATTTCAGACTGCCACAACTACTACGGATGCCCACAGACGCAGTAGTCAGCATGCACAGGCGGCTCAGCAGCAGCGCAACTCGGTGCCCAAAACAACAGAAACTGCCACACCTACACCTACAGCACGTTCGGTGCCACTGCAACATAACCCGCCTCGAATTGCGGATCCTCCACTGCAAGAAGTGGACTTTGTTTGCTATCCGGGTCTGGATTGGAGCGATGACGAGGATTTGGATATGTCGACACATTCGTTCGATATACAAATGTATCCCGAGGTGGGCGCTCACCGATTTCGTTCCAACACGGCGCAGAAACTGGAAAAACTCGACATTGCGAAGCGTAAAGCGGCGCGGATTAAAACTGTTAACTACAACGAGGAAGTGCAGCCCCCCGATCGCAATGACTTATTTGTGCGGAAGCCAGTTAAGCAACATCCTACAGACAAACCCTCAACTTCAAAAGCAACAGCGATAGCGACCGCCAAGAAATCAGATAAAAGCAGCGAGGATGACCTCTCAGATGAGGGTGTTAAGAGCAAGCTGTCCGAGCAGCTGGCCAAGAGTCCCAAGCAGACACAAAATCGATTCATTCAATATGCGCGCTTTGACGGCACAGCCCAGGTAGGCATGCCCACAAAGCGCATCAATGTGTATGTTAACATGCTGCCTGAGCCGGAACGTAATTACCCGCTAAAAATTTGTGTGCTTTCAACGGCCAAAATAATTGAGGTTATTGGCCTTGTTTGCTACAAAACTACCCTACAGTATCCAGATGCAGTGCAGCTCAAGTCTGTTCAGCACTATGCATTATATATGACGGAGGACAACGATGACATGGCTGATTTTCCACCATTGGACAATCGTGAACCCTGCTCCAAATTTGGCTTTTCCCATCTAACATTGGCTGAGCGTCGGCCGTTAGCGCCGGTTACTCGCATCGACTACCACAATCAGCTGGGAACCAAGTCAATGACTTCAGAGGACGGCAAGGCGGCAATGGCAGATGCTGCAGTGAATGCTCTGAAGAACATAAATCTGAATGGAGATGTGCCTGACGCTGCTGAAGGGGACAGCGGTGACAGTACCATGGACCATGTTAAGGAGTATGAACAGCGTCTGTTGAACCACAACGATATGTTAGAAGCGCCTATGCATCGAGCTTATCGTGTGAGCATTATTGACAAGCGCTTCTTTAAATGTGATGTTACGCTGAGCGTGTCCGGGGAACGCATCGAGATCGATCAGCACAAGAGCGCCAAGTTCTGGACGCATAGGAAACCCGTGTCGACTCCTATTGATCTGGTGGCGCACTGTGAGATTGTGGAGCAACGGCAACTGAAAGCACTGCTACGCATTTGGCTTAAATCGAACTCTTCCAGCAGCATGCCTTCGAGCTGCACATCAGCACCAATAAGCTCCAGCATTACAACGCTCAATATGGGCAGCAGCAGCGCAAGAATGGCCCACTCGCCCGGCAGTCCCGGCCATTATCCGTCGCACAGTTCGCCCTTTGGCTTATTTGGAGGCACGTCCAACATTCGGTTCAAGCACTATGACTTCGATACGGACATCCACACGGCGGAGCATATACGCAACAAACTCAACTGCATTCTAGAGATGCGCTCCAGCGACATACGACGCGAGTTCCTTCACCAGCGCTTGCGCAAACAGGATAAGCAGCAAGCGAAGCGGCAACTCAAATTGTAGTATTTTGTTCCTAAGCTGGCTGCGTCTCGAGCTGCCTGCTGCCTTTGTGCTTAGCGCGCGGTAGCCGTAACTCTCGAGGCGTCTCTCCTTGTCCCGTTGCCGGCCACAAAACGCCCACCCGCCCCGTTGAAGTTGTATTTTAGTTTGCTAACCTAAAGAACGTGTGTTACACATGTTTTTGCTAGCCTATAAGTATTTATTGAAACACTTAAGTAACTAAAACCAATCCGAAGTGCAAAAATAAATAGCATCAAAGTTCACAATTATGTTAAAAGACAAGCGTCGCTATCAGCAACAACTTTATTACTGTAAATTGTGTAATGGCAACAATAACAATAGGCACGAAATGACACTGAATTTCTCGCCTTCGCCTTTAACTGTGCCGGGGTGCACTTGACTACCCATCTGAACTAGCAAGCATGCCAGAGGCATGAAAAGAGAAGCGGTCTTATCACGGATCGCTTTTGACGGCTCTCACCCATACAATGGCATGCACTTGAACGTAGAAACGGCTCTCTTGACGAATAGTTCTGCTGGGTCGTCTCTGACTACTACTCGCTCTCTATCTCTCTCACACACGTACGCTTCTGTACAAGTGATCACTCGTTGAGCTACTTCCGCATTAACAGCTTCAATTGGGGGCGGCTGACTCGCGACTTTGAAGCGTTTTGCTGGCGTTTTGTGCGCGATTAGCGTTTTGTATGTATTTCCGTTTTGTGCGGCTTGTTGACATTGTAATTGTCTGTAATCAATGTGCAATTAATCTAACAGACCCCCAGACGGGGTCGGGCCGTGCTAACGGCTATTTTGCTATTGTTATTGTTATTGCTAATGTACTCATAAGTTTATTTTGTATTTTATTTATAGTTTTGCAATGTCAGCGCAAGCACAACTGGTGAATGGGCGTAATTAGGGGGTGGCTGCTTAAACGCCTTTTAACAGCTGTTCAGCAAAGTGCCGTTAGAAATATAACAGATCTATGTGAATAGAGCAATAAGATATTAATTATAATTTCGTCATGAAACGATTGTTTTCGTTGTTGGTTGTTCTAAGGCCAAGGTCGTTAACGAAACGAAAAACAATTGCAAATTCACTAACAACAATTGACATTTGAGGTCAGCAGAGCTAATGATGGCGGCGATGATTATGATGATGATGATGATGATAATGATGATCATGTAGATGATGATGCTGCTGTCTGGCATGACTATATAAAGTCAAAACCAAACAGAAAAATCCAATGAATCACATTGATTAATATCGAACGAAATTGGAAATTGTTATATATTTTCACAAACTCAATGCCAGATATTTTTACGGGCTCTATTATACTCCATAACGCTGCCTTTAATTGTTACATCGACACTATCCGTTGAATTGGGTTTAAAGAATACTATAATTACTGTAAAATGCGTTTCGGGCAGAAATGCCGGAAAACCTCCCAAAACGCTGATGTTGTGAAAGTAAAGTGGACCCTGTAAGATAATAATTGGCATAACGCGTATTCTTACTCATAATATATAGATATACCTGGTTTACGGGACATTGCTTTGCTAGGTTGCTGTCCCTGATCATATTCTGGTAAACGTACAGGGCCAATTTATTCGATAAGACTCCTTCCCGCAGGAACTGGCAAGCATCAAATGTAGATTCGAAAAGCACCATTTCAGTGTTTTGAATAGGACGTGGCACCAGCACTTTGTACCTGCACCATATCTGTGTCACGGACTCCAACACCTGGATGCTGGCGGATATCTTTTCCATATCCTCAGGTCCTATGCGGCAGCTGACGTTGCTAAATAAAGCCCAATGGCAGTTGCACTCAAAGCTATCCCAATGCATCCTGTAACGGGGTCGCTGAGTTGCAACAGGTTGATAAGTGAGGCACACAGAAGCGTTTCAACTGGACTTACTCGTGCAGCACTTAAAACTGACAACAGAAGGCAACCGAGAAGGATTATGCGATAGATTACAGTCATGTCCAGCTGAGAACTGAGGGTAATTTCATAATTTTCAATCAAATATACCTCTAGTTATAAATACATTAACCGCATGTGGACATTAGTTACACTTAAATAAATATGATGATCAATAGATCAACACAGAGATAAGTTGCCGAAAAATAATAATATATGTAATATATATAAATCTTGCTCCATTTTGTCAAAGTCTTTTTAAACTATTTTCGTAAATGATAAATGAGAACTTTATCTGACATATTTATGGCTGGTTCAGGCTCTTGATAAATGCTTATCGCACATAGCCTTGACGGCTATAACTCCAACTTCAGCAGCCGTCGAGAGTGCCCGACTGCAAAGTACTCTGCAACCAAAATTTTAGTTACTCGACTGCCAAATGTTATAACCTTGTCGAAGCTGAACTGTTTGCCATGCTTGATACTGAAAATCTCAAGCGTATATACCCATTAAGCATACAGTGTGCGGGGTATAAAGCTACAATTTGAATATCACATGCAATTTGTCAAATTGTGGCACAAGCTCAATGATATTATTTTTTTTATTATTATTTTTTGTACAATATATTCTTGATCTCTGCATTTGTTCATTGTAAGTTGAATTTATTATCGGCAAGTGCAATGCAAACGACGACAAATTACCTTCAATATTGCATTTGTTGCATATATTGTATATATTGTATATTGTATTTTTATTTGTTTGTTGTTAATGAACTAAATTTGCGTTCGCTTTTGTAGAACATTTTGAATTTCACTTGGGCGAACCACTTGTAAGTAGTGCTGCTAGTATTATCAGCTAATTTACTTAAGAGCAAACCAACACACTCACACACACACACACAGTGATAGACTTCAGTTATTGTGTAGGCCACAAGGATGTAAGTTGCGAGTTGCAGTTGGCAGCAGACGAGACATTGTCGCATAAAGCTAATTGAAAGTCAATAAATGCTATATAAATTAATTAAAAATACACACAATGGCAACCTTGACATTGAAAATGAATGACAGACAATAACAACAATAATAATCAGCAACAACAACAACAACAGCAACGACAACAACAACAGCTATGAAAAGTTCACGTATGAAAGTTGCCAGTGTTTTGGATGCGGGTTGCCGAGGGGGGAATTGGCGACAAACTTGGCACGCATTGTGAGCGGATTTTCACTGCAACCGCAGCAGCAGCAGCAACAACAACCAGAATAACAGCAACAACAGCAACAACAGCAAACAACACCAACAATAACAACATCAGCCATGTTTTGCATTGTAAAAAGTGAGAGGCTTGTTGTCAATTGATCAATTGCATAAAATAATAGGCCTAGGTGCATAATTTAATGTTGCGATTTTTGAAGGCCACGCGAGGTTCTATATTGCATATGCAGATTAATCACGATGCAGACAACAGCCACAATAACAATAACAACTAGCCACCAGTTGCATGACACATGCAACTGGACAATAGAAATCTGTTGTTGATGCCACAATTAGAAGTTGCCCCAAAACTATGAACTTTACATTGCGATTTGAAACTCCAGCTTGTTTAGTTTAGTCATTTGTTCATGCTTCTATTTGTTTAACTAACTTTGAAGTTGTCCTCATTTAATTATTGTTTTTTTTTTCTATTGAAGTCTGACAAACATTTCCAGCAATTTCCGTTGTGTTTTCGTCAGAATTCTCGCGTGCAATCGGAATTTTAATAACTTAATTGCTTCGTGCATAAACAATTGTGCATTGTGTATAGAGTCATAATTTGAAGCATGTTTTAATAAGAATATAATTGAATTTAATAAAAAATAATCAAATAGTTTTTAACTGTATTTAAAGCTAATGAATTAAAAGCTTAAACAATTAAGCAATTAGCATAAATTTACATCATTTAATAACTTGATTTACAGCTTATTTATTTACTTGCATTATTTATTTACCAAAAACTGAGCTGAGGTAAGAGAAATAATTGATAATTGGGCAGCACTTACACTTACTTTGTTGGATTAATGGCAGCACTGGCTGACATGTTCCGTTTCGTTTGTTACGATTACGCAATGTGGTAACACTTTTATTTGAAATTGCGAGCCCATAAACGCTTACAGCTTGAAGTGCTTGAAATATGCTTTACATTATTGCCATGTCTTTCATTATGGCCATAACATTTTGCACATACCGAGACCAACCCACACAGCCCCGGCCTCTTGGCACTGTCAGTGCGTTCAGCACGCACCAAAGTGTGGCCAGTCTCAAGTCACAGTCTCAGTTACAGTCTCAGTTGGTTTCGGAGTCAGTCAGTCTCTCTCTGAGCCATTCACAAAACGTTTGCGGGCCCAAAATGTGATTTTAATTGCACAACAATTTTTCTGTTGGCCGGGCCCAGTTCTACATAGGCCTAAAGCGTGTTTTATGGGGCTGTTCTCGCGGTACCGCCGCCTGACATATGTAACCCAATTCTGTCGATGTCGAACAGACATTAAGAGAGAGAGAGAGAGAGAGAGGAGCAAGAGAAGAGAGAGAAAGAGAGCGTGTTTGCAGGCGTTGCACTTGCAATTTTTCAACATAATTGAACGACGAACTTTTAATTAAAAGCATGCGTTAAAAATAAATAAAATATGAACACAAAAAATAAAAAATATGTAACGCCAATTGTGGAGGTCAACTGCAGTCAGCAAACCCAACGAAGGAGAGAGGGAGAGGGAGGGAGGTAGAGACGAAGACAGAGCCAGACAACCTGTTCCACAGCCAGAGGCAGCGGCTTCCTGTCCAGTCCGCGCTTTCTGATTACAATACAATAAATTGTGCGCTCTGGGTCTGTCAAGGTTGCAACTTGCAACGAGGCGATGCGATGCGTTGCGATGCGACGCCAACGTTGTCTGCGCTTCATTAATGAAGTGCCGAAACTTGGGCTCGTTTGCCGCCGCTGCATCAAGAGGCACTTGCAACCAAATGAAACTGAAATGAAAACCGGCAACCGGTTCAAGTGGATGCCACCACCAGCAGCTTAGTCGCTGCTTAATGCAGGTGGTGATTGCAACTTGTGTCCGCAGACAAAAGCCGCTCATATCCAAGGTTACAACGCCCTTGGCTGTAACCAAGCCGGCAATCTCAACCTGTTTGCCAGCTTACCAGTTGCATCAGGCAAAAGGTTCTGGATTATGCAACATTCACTCTCTTCCCCCGCTGTTCTCATGACCCAGTTTTGTCAGCTTGGGCAACGCAACTTGCCACCAACAACTGACCACTTGCAACGCCTGTCGATTTAATCATAATAAATCTGATTAAGCCTAAAGAATCGCTTAATGTTTGACTTTAAATCAAACTGTTGCTAAAGGTATTTGAGCAACGTTTAAGCCATTGCCAGTTATTGGCTAGAATAGCCACAACAACAACGACAGCTGCCACATGCTCTATAACTTTGCTTCCACGTTGCCAGGCATTTAACATTGAACTTGAGGTGAGCAGCGTCATTTCTTTTATGTTATTTATTTATTTATATTATTATTTATATTATATTGTTTTGGCTGCTGTCATGATTGCATTAGCCAGTTACTGTTGCTGCTTTTATTGCTGTTGTTATTGGGTCTAAGCATTGTCTCATGTTGTCTACTGTCATGCAATCTAATGAGCCGCTGCTGATTCATACATTTTGAATACTACGGCTAGAGACATACATATTATATGATATAATAATATGTTATGTATTTAAAATGGGTATTTCGAATATTTTGTAAATGCATTTATAAACAGTTTAATTGATATTCAATTGAAGCTTAAAGTTTTTTGTATTTATTAACTGCATTTAAATTAGTTTTAAAATATCCACACCTTTTATATGGCTCTATAAAATGATCAAATAATAAATAGAATAATTGAAAATGTTAATATTTATACACATTTTATATGATTCCATAAAATCATTAAATAGTAAATAGAAGAATACTAAATAATAATAAATATATTGCTAAAGGAACTGCCACTTTAAAATATCCAAACTTCTTATATGGCTTTATAAAATTATCAAATAATAAATAGAATAATTAAAAATTTTAATAAATATAATAAATATATTGCTAAAGAGACTCCCGCTTTAAAATATTCACACATTTTATATTAATCCATAAAATCATCAAATAATAAATTAAATAAAAATAAATAGTAATAAATATAATTAATATATTGCTAAAGGGACTCCCACTTTCCTATATGTCTTCTGAGAATATATTTATTATCACTAATTACACTGTTCCCGTACTTTTTTTAACAAACCAAAATGTGCTGCTTATAAAAACTTGTTAATCGTTCCTCTTGCTGCTGTGTCAGCTGCACATTAAACTCATCTGAGGCGCCTCGGTGAAGGTTCGTCGTCCTCTGCAAATTACATTCCATTTCTGCTTCGAAGTTTTGTTTCTGAGTTTTACTTTCAAAATGTTTAAAAATTCATTAAAGTTCTCGTTACTCGTTGTGGAATTTCCCAAAAACACAACAACAATATTAATAATATATATATACTTAAATAAACTGTTAAACAGCTTCAGCTGGCAGTTACTGCAATTCGTTTGATTTCATTCGCATTGATTCGATTGATTTGATTTGATTTGATTTGATTCGCATTAAGAGTTTGCGTAGGCTTAAGTGATCGATTCCCAAGCAAAATTTTGGAGCACAGCGCGTGCAAAATGTCAACAGAAGGACAAGTGACAAACAACAAATTAGAGTGTAAAGCAGCAACAACAATAACAACAGCAACAATAACAACAAACACTACAAATACAACAAGCAATAAGTAATAATAATTATAATGCTCAGGCACTGATCATAAGCAGATCGACATCGCCTGAATGACCCTGGGCGCATTTAGCTTCAGCTACAAAGAGTGTAGGCATAGCAACAATAACAACAACAACAACAATAACAACAACAACTACAACAACAACTACGTACTGCAAATGTATGTGCAAAAAGTAAATAAACGTTAAATAAAAGCAAATAAGTGCGTGAACAACACAAACATGGACAACAATGCAGCAACCGCTTGTACTTAAAGCCAAAGTGGCTTTTAGACCCAATTGACGTTATGGCTCCACAGACTAGGCCAGAAATATGGCTTAAAGTAGCTTTGACCTACCTCAAACAAAATAAAAGCAAGCAAAAGAAAAAGAAATAGAAAAAAAAAAGCAACAAATAATTTGGCAACTTCCTAGTCGAAATTGGAGATTAATCTGTCTATGTACAATTTGATTGACACGCCCTTTTTTTTATATATTTTGGAGGCTGCCTCAGCGACAAGCAACAAATTACAAAAAAAAAATCCATAATTTATATTTCTATCTTTTCTTCATTTTTTATTTATTATTAAATAAATCATTTGTTTTGTTTTCTACCCAAAAAATACTTGAATTGCTTTTTGTTTTGTAGTTTGTGGTTTGTTTTGTTGTTGCATGTTAGTGTGTCTTTTACCACAAGGTTAGTTTAACCATTGTTGTTGTTGTTGGTTTGTTTTTTTCCAATGTTTTGGCAATTAAAAAAAAAAAAATCATAACTTACTTGTTGGCAAATCAAATTGTATGACTACTCGAAATCAAATGCCTGTCGTCAATTGCCAATTAATGGCCAGTTGACCTTATCGCACAGCAGCCGAAATGACATTAAGTATACGCCCCGTTCGACCACTTGAGCTAAAAGTTCTGTCTGCGCCATCTAATTGGATTGCAAAACTCTGTAATAGTACTCAAGTTGCAGATTGTAGCAATCAATTATCAGTAGCAGGTGAAATATACAATAACCATAACAATGACAATAACTGGCAACTGATGCAACGCAGCAACAACGTTTCATCGTTGCCACTAAAAGGATTACAATGCAATCGTTGCACATATTTACATATTGCACATTTGCCACACAATATAATAATGCGGCGCCTCAATGTAACTGCACTTGAGCTTGAACTTGGCATTTGCCACACGTTACACACGTTGAAAGAAGAGGCAACAATGAGGCTTGTTGAGTAATGCAACTTGCGATTCGTTTCGGATTTCTTGCAGCGACTGACGTGACCCGCAATAACTTAATGGCATCGTTAAAATGCTTAACTACCAGTTGGTTTGAGAAACAATTGAATTGGTTTAGTGCGCAACAAAATAACAATAAATATATAGAAATTGTAAAATTGTGATATTGTGAAATACATTATAATAATTTAATATTAAATGAATGTTAATTTATTCAATTGAAATGTAATATTTCTATATTTAACACATTTAAATAATAGAAAGCTTCCGCTCCAGAAACGGAACTGTCGGCCACAACACGTAGATACTCCATTAGCGCCTATGCTCATTGACTTAACCCTCAACGAAATTGTCATTTGTTGTGTTGCTTCCTGCTTCCCCATAGATAAAATTTAGCATGCTGGATTGCAATTTGTTTGACAAGGTTGCCATCGACGTTGCACAGCAACAAATTGCAAATTGCAACAATTGTAAAGGGGCAACAACTACAAACACTTTAAAAGCACTTTCCAAATTTTCACACACACAGATACAGACACACACACACACACACACAAGACGCTGAGACGTTGAGGCGACACGGCATACGTTGCGTATGAGCAATGTGAGCAATTTGCAATCATTCGCTGCTTGCTCAATGCAAACGAGCTGCAACATTCAAAAACTGCAAAACAGCATAAAGAAAGAAATAAAAACAAAAGCAAAAAAAAATCAAATGAAATAAACAGAAAATAAATTTTGCAAATAAATAAATCGGAAGCACCTCGCAGTGTGCGTATCTGTATCTGCATCTGTATTTGTATCTGCATCTGTAGTTGTAGTTGTAGCTGTAGCTGTAGCTGTATCTTGCCAGAACAATTTATAAGATATAAAATGCAAAAGCAACAGCAACAATAACTACAAACACAACAAACAGCAACAACGCTGGCTGACAAATGCATTGAACGAATGTTGTTGCTGTTGTTGTTGTTGTTGTTGTTATTGTTGTTACTGTTGCCAACGCAACAAGTTTCGTGTGCTGTTGTTGCTGTTGCTCTGTTGCCAATAAGTTGTCGCCGCTGGCGTCGCAGTCAGCGCAGCTGTCTCTCAGTGTTGTTGCTGTTAATGTTATTGTTGTTATCGGCTGTTTCGTGCGTACTTGGACCGCTCAATAACGTTCAACGCTGCTGCTGCTGTCGCTGCTTGTGTTGCTGGCGTCGCTGCCGCCGGCAGTCGCTGTAAAAATGAAAAATAAAATAAAATGAAAAAATAAAAATTAAACGAAAGCAGAGGGTATTTAACCGACCTCAAATCAATTTGCAATTTCAGTCTATCTCCGCGTTGCAGCGTTGCATGAACTCGTGAACAAAACGGACCAATTGAAAACGGCAACAACCACAACAACAACAACAACAACAACAGTAACAACAATAACAATAATAATAATAACGGCTAACAACTGAACAACGGCTTACAAGACAACGGAAATAGTTAAGAAACTTGCACGGGCAACAACTGAATAAACGGAATAACAACAAAACATTTAAACATTTAAACATTTGCACATTTAAACAAAATAAAAAATTCCCAAATGCAAACGCAGTCGAAATTGTAAATTTAAAATTTGTTGTATTTATCAACACAACAATTGTTGCGGTGTCGTTTCTTTTTAACGACTATCAAATGGTGTCGGTGTCAAGCGCGACCTAGAAAACAAAATAAATAAAATAAATAAAAACACCAACTGAAACTGAAACTGAAACCGATATCGAAATTGAAATTGAAATTGAAATTAAAACACCCTCCCCTGGTCCCAATAAAATAGGTATATATATATATATATATATTATATATACAGAATTCGAGGCACGTTCAGAATTACGCAAAAACAACTCAAGAGACAACGTGCAACAACAACAACAACAACAACAACCGCAACTACAACAACGAACAACAACAAGCCACAAACAGCTGACGTTCAATGAACGCCCAAAGCAAAGCGTAAATGCAGACAGTGAGTGCCAAATGTAAGTGCACAGACAGCAGCAGCAGCTGGAGCTGAACTTGAAAGTGAAAGTAAAATTCGCCAGACGCATTCAAAAGCCACAAATCATCACGAGACGACTCCAAACGGATTAAGATTATTCACACGTAGATACTTTTCTTACAGACACTTCATAGTTACAGATACATTTGAATTTGAATTAGAATTTGATTTTGATTTGGGCAAAGCAAGTCAAGCTTTTGCTGGAGTGCCAAGTGCCAAGTGCTCAGAGCATCAGCCAACAGCCAACAGCCAACAGCCAACAGCCAACAGCCAATAGTCATCAGGCAAAATGTGCGATCAACATGAATCGGAGGCCGCATCCTCCTCCACCTCCTCCTATGAGGTGAAGGCGCCACAAGGTCACACCTTTGTGGTTTCCCCCGTGGCGGCAATGGCAGCCGAAGCCACGCCCATACTGACAGCTGTGCCCGTGATGAAGCCAGTGACGCCAACGTTGACTCAGTTGGAGGAACAACCAGAGCCGGAGCCGGAACCGGAGGAGCAGCCTTGCTGCAGCTCTCAGGCTGTGGTGCCGCTGTCGTCGTCGCTGCCCTCAAAGCTGCTGCGACTGCATGCCAAACGCTCGGCACAGGCGCTGCTCCACCAATTGGAATCACTGGACTCACAGTTCGGTTCTGGTTCTGAGGATGCGCCATCTAGTCCCAGTGCTCCACCTCTGACGCCGCCACCTATCGATGATAAGCTCTTGGATGTGGGCATGGGTTCGTCCATAGGCGATTCGGAGGAGTCCGAGGAGGATGACGAGCTCAAGCCGCTGGCCGTGGACAATCATATCATGCACGAACCGGAGCAGGGCGAGAGACAGGTATCGCCACCAGCGGTGCCACTCAGTGAGGCCAATCTGGAGAAGTTCCGCAAGCATCAGATGGACAACATCTATCTGCATCCCAACTTCAATTTGGATGCCTCGCCGCCACCTGCTGTGGCTCCAGCCAACTCACCTGTGATGGAAACTCGACGTGCTCATCGTTCATTCCTCAGCTTGAAGAAACCCGCTGAGGAGGAACCAAAGATTGAGCTGTCGCAGCTGCAGGCCGAACAACCACAGTCGGAGCTGGCGAACGAGATTGATACGCTGAATCCTTCGATGGTGCCCAGTGATGAGTTGGCCACGGAAATCACCGATGCCGTTGAGTTTTATTTCTCCAACGAGAGCATACTCAAGGATGCCTTCCTGCTGAAGCATGTGCGTCGCAACAAGGAGGGATTCGTCAGCCTCAAGCTGGTGTCCAGCTTCAAGCGTGTGCGGCAACTGACCCGCGAGTGGAAGGTTGTGGGGGATGCAGTGCGCCGCAAGTCGCACAAGATTGAGCTGAATGAGCAGGGCACCAAAGTGCGACGTATTGAGTCGTTGCCCAGTTTCGATGAGACAATGCCCTCGCGGACCATTGTCGCCTGTGATCTGCCGCTGGACAAGCTCAGCATTGAGAAGGTCTCGGATCTGTTCTCCAAGTGTGGCGAGATCGCCTTGATACGCATACTCAAACCGGGCATGGCCATACCCGTGGATGTGCGCCAGTTCATGAACAAGTATCCGGAGTTGCAGCAGAAGGAGTGTGCCCTGGTTGAGTACCTGGAGTCGTCGTCGGCACGCGAGGCACGTCATCTGGCTGGACCCTTTCAGGTGTACGAGATGGTGGCGCCCAAGAAGAAGACGGGCAAGAAGGCAGCAGTCATCCAGTTGGCTGCACCCGTTGCCCGCATGGTGGAGAACTATCGCTACTACAATGAGGCCAACTGTGAGCGCACACGTGGTGGCAGCTTCTCCGGAATGCCCAGCCACGAGCCGATGCATGATCTACGCTTTAAGCTGAAGCGCAACAACTCCGACTTCCAGCCAAGTTACTACCAGCAACAACAACAACAGCAGCAGCATCACCAGGCAACGTCCTATCATGGTCATGGACATGGCTATCAACACTATCAGCCACGTGGCAGCATTGGAATGGAGCAGCCGCCACAGTCTCCGGGTTTTTTCGGTTATGCGCCGAGACGTTACAGCAATACGTCAACAATCTCGGCCAACACGGCAGCTGTCTTGGGCGATCCCTTGCCATCGCCTTCGGCTGTCGTCGCACCCAACAACAATCCAGTTAATCCCGTGGCAGCTGCTCCGCTTAGCAGCTTGCAGCGTCGCCTCTCCAACTGCTCGGAGCAGAACTATGGACCCGAGTCGATGTCACGTCGTGCCAGCAACTGCTCCGAGACGGGCGCTCCTCAGCGTCGTGATTCCAATTGCTCAGAGAGCTGTCCTTGCTCCAGACGCGTCTCTGACTTCGGACAGTCGGATGCATATCGCAAGACGTCTGTCTGCTCCAATGGCAGCTGCTCGGGCAATGGGGAACGGCGTTTCTCCAATGGCTCCATGCAGTTCGAGAGAAGCTTCTCCAATGCCAGTGATGGCAACGGAGGCTTCTATCGCCGTCCCTCCAATGACTTCAATGTGGAGCGCGAGCGTGAGCGTGAGCGTGAGCCGGATCAGTTGGTGGGTGGTGGCGGTGGTGGCTATCAGGTGTGGCCACGTCGCTACTCCAACAACTTCCAGCAGCTGAGCAGCAAGCTGGCCGCCTATGACAATGCCCAGTACATTGGCGGACGTCGCATCTCCACGGATTCTGGCTACGATCGCCGCTACTCCTTTGGCTCCGAGTTCGAAGGATCGCCGCGCTCTCGCACTGGCAGCTTCCTCAGCAACTATAAGCATGGTCCTGGCAGCGACTACGATGGACAGCCACGTTCACGCACTGGCAGCTTCCTGGATGGCTCACCACGCTCCCGATCCGGCTCGTTTGCCCAGCGTGCGGCCGAGAGTCTGGTGCGCACTCCAATGGGTCCGGATGGCAGCAAGGGATTCGGCCAGCGTGCCCGTAAGTTTGGCCAGACCGTATCCCCCGTCAACTAGGGAATGGAATGGATACAATTCAAATTGTTAACTAATTTTAGTGGGTAACTGTTGTTTTATTGTGAAATTATTTAATGGCTGTACACTGTGATGCTGTCCAACTGTCCAAGAACCAGAACCAGAACCACAACCACAACCACGCCTATGCCCACGCCCCCTTTAGTTTAAGATACTTACAATGAAAAGTAACGAATTTCTAGCTCTTAAGTTGATCTAAATGAACTTGACAAAAGGGAATGTGGCATTTCTCTTGTACTTGCCCCACTGTGCACTGCCAGTTTATAGCCTAAGTTAACATGAAATTATGCAACTCTTTTGGCAACATCTCAACTCAAAAGATATTAAGTTTAGCGTCTCTATATTGTTATCTAATAATCGATATAAATCAATTCATATTTTATGTCATAAGAAAGGCGTCACAATCGTTAAATGTTTTTTGTTGGAGAAAGTTTAAGGACATTTTTAATATATTATGCCATAGCTGAAAGTGGCCATAATTAAGCGTAATTAAAGTTATGCATACAGAAATTAATTCAACATAATTAGACTCTCAGGTTTATAGTTTAAACATATATATTTTGTCTTTTGAAAAGCAACAGAAATGCCACATTCTCTTTCACAATCCAAATCCAAATCGAAATCGAAATCCAATTTCTTTTATGTTTGTTTTCATTAATTTTCTGTTTAATTTTTGATGCAATTTGTTAAAGCTTAAATCACTTTGGCTAAGTATAGTTTAGTAATTAGTTAGTTAAGAAACTTGGTTGTCCTTTTGAGGAAACAGCAAACGGTTTACTACAGGAGAGAATAAAAATATTTTTCATTTTTAGCTTTTAATTTTTCATTTTGTGCAAAGCATAAATTATAATTTATGTGTTAACAATCAAATTATATACTATATACTATACACTTATTAGCTAACTGTAAAACACATCATTATTATTATATAAACAGATATATATAAAATTGTATAACTTTTGAAAAATGTATGTGAATATAATTAAACAATTTATTTTTTTCCAAAAAAAAAAAAAAAGATGAACTTGAAAAGAGGCTGCAAAGAGGCAAGCACAAGGCTGTTCCTAACTTGAATTTCAAATTTGTCAAATTGTGCCAACTCATGGTCCATGTGAAAGATTGCGCAATAGTCTTCACTCCTCCCGCTCCAACACTCTGCCCCTCTCCCCGCATTCAGCTACAAATTGAAAGCAAAATTCGCAGCTCAAGCGGCGGCACTCGAGAACTGTTCGAGGCGAAGGTAACTAGGCCAACAAATACAATAGATACAGTTGGAATTGCAGATACATAGACAGATATATGTACAAACACATATATAAATATCCCCATGTGAAAGCAACAATTCAAATGCGAATTTGAATTCGATTATCGATTCGCAAATGCGCATTTATGAGTTTAATAATAATTTGTGAATTGACACACGATCAATGCAAAATGTTGACGCGTGACGCATGCGATGCCAACTTCCAGTCCAGGTCCCAAACCGAGTCAGACTCTCTCGTAATTGTTCATAAAGCGGCCGTTAGCATTGTTGGTATTTACTTGCAGTTGTTGTTGTTGTTACCATTGTTGTTATTGCTGTTGTTGCTTTAAGCTGCAGCTGAAGTACTTATACTGCGCTGCTCGTATCTTAATCGTTGCCCGTGCGTGTGCGATTTTTTTGCGGTTCCAAGGTATTTGCGTGTTTCATTTTTTCTTTGCTTTATTAAAATATTTCAATATTTTTGTTGCTTCGTACACGCATTGCGCCGCCCACTCCAATAAAGCCACATAACGTTGGACCCCCAAAAACAACAAAAGCAAAAATTAAGAAACAAAAAATGAAAACCCGTTTTATGGCTGAACTAATTGTCGCACATTTCTCAGCGCGTGGGTAAAGGAGCTCTCAGCTCTCAGCTCGCAGCTCTCCGCTCTCTGCTCTTGGCTCCCGGGTCTAACTTTTTGCTTTTGGTAATTTACTGTAAGTGTATCTATGCATAAGCTGAACTGGCCAACTGGGAAGCTGTGCGTGCTGCTTGCATAACCGTAATATGCCTTTATCTACAGGCCACATGCAATTTGGAGAAGGCTGTGCTTGAATGCTGGATGCTAACACGAGTGCAGGCAGCGATTTATGAGCTAATTGATGATCTGAGATATATAACTTCCGGCTAAAGTATGAGTACTGCACATTTAAGTATAGTTACTAAAATTAGCCGTTCAGCGCAATTAATGCTAATTACGAGGAACCCAAAAGCAGTTGCAAGTCGAAAATGAAAGCAAACTCGATAAACTGAAAGCTGAATGAGCAACCGGTTCACGTGCTGCCCAGAACAAGATCACAACGTATCAGTGCTGTTGGCTGTTGTCTGTTGGCCGGGTTCATGCCCAAATGCATTGAGTCAGGGCATTTGGGGCCTTATTTATAAGCATTTTAAATTACATGGGGCTAACACATAAATTTCTGAAGTCTTCTCAGCTGTCGATGACATAACTCGATCTGGGATCCATGACTGTGATCGCTGTGCATTGAACTGTGTGCGGCGGCACCAAATTGAGAATTGAGACGTTTAGCTGCCTCCGCTTGCCACTTGTGGCAAAATCTTAAAATCTTGGCGCTGACCTTGACATGCGCAGCGCTTTTGGCACACTACGTTATCCTTGACGCAGCTAAAAATGTCTCAAAGTGGCGAACGTCGAGCGTCGAGCGTCGAACGACGAACGACAAACGACAAACGACGAGCGAAGCGCGCGCAAATTCAATGAAACTCGACGTCGCTTTTGATGTTGCGTAGAACGTGCCGTGTGGCAAGTGTTGCAAGTGCTACCTTGACCGTCATTCAACAAGTCTATGCTACGAGTATAAAGGCCTTTCGGCAAAAAGCTCAGTCAGAGCGACAGGCAATGAGAAATTTGTCTGCGTCTACTACATGGCGTATGCGCAATATTCACTTCCGGCACTTCACCAAAAAGGTTGCGCCTTTTGTTTAGCCTGTCATGTGCGAGGGTTTTCATTTATCATCAAGTACAACAGTTAAGAACACTTTACATCAACAATACAACAAGACAATAACAACTAAAGTGCGTAAGAAATTTCCGCCCAACATTAACATGCACATTCAGTCGTTGTTGTTTAATCAAAATGTTCAATTCGGAGGCTAAAATGTCTGTACATATCTACATAATATACACATATAGTATATCTAGCCATACGTATATCTCTCAATTGCATAAACAATTTTAGTCAGATTGACCTTAGCACGTTCTTTTATTGCCAACAAAAATAAATTAAGAATTATCGTACTTACATACGTTTAATCAATCAACATTGTTGTCACTCAATTAGCATATTTAACAAATTTTCCAATTTTATTAAGCGATTTTAAAATAATAATATTTTAAATCAGCAAATATTTAACAATTTAAATATATAGAGTGGAAGTTACGTCCAACATGCAGTTGTGTATACTATTAGCTGTTAAGTTGATTTGTGAAATATGCATTATAATTAAGTAAGTTTTGAGTTAATCATTAAAAACAAGCGGATCAGTCGAGGCGCATGCGACAGTATAGTACCTTGCATCAATATTTACAACGGAAAGAGGCTAAGGCTACAGTCGACCGCAGTCGACAGTGGGAGACTCTGTACTTTTCGTGAGGACCGTGGCGTGGGCGTGGCAAAAATTAAAAAGACCTCTTGCTTGCAAATCCTACGTCATCTAAGTTGAGCTACTGATTTATAACGTTCAGGGGCAGAAATCTCAATACTTATGCAGCACGTATTTTTAGCATTTCACAGATATGTACATAATTCGATTTTCGAACTAAATTCTTCTCTTTCAATTTCTTAAAGATTTTGCTACTTTCTGACAAATTATGCAGAGTTTATAATATATATTTAAATAAAATAACAATAATTAATTAATAATTGAAAAATAAAACTTAATTTTGTAATTGTCGGCAGCGAGATTTGAACCCGCTTACTCGTAGCGAGTCTTGTCGTTGTTGTTTGTTGGTCATTCATTCCTTAAAATCTCCGTTGTTTAATCTGCCAAGTGTGGCAAGTCTGTAGCTCTTACAATACGTTTTTTTTTTATTTGCGGGGGCGGAAGGGGGGCGTGGCAAAAATCTAAAACAAACTCGATCTGCCTGCACACTATAAGAGTGTTGTCACCAAATTTGGTAACTCTAGCTCTTATAGTCTCTGAGATCTAGGTGTTCATACGGACTGACAGACGGACAGACGGACATGGCTATATCGTCTCAGCTGTTGATGCTGATCAAGAATATATATACTTTATAGGGTCGGAGATGACTCCTTCTGCCTGTTACGCACAAAATGCTTTCGTCAAACTTAGAAGACTATGTACTTTTTTAAAGTACAGAGTCTAAAAACTTTGCCCTACTACCTTTTAGGCAGCTTAATCTAATCTGAAATCGGGTAGTATATGTGTTGTGTTTTAATTGTAACACTAGGTAACTGAAATATTTGCAGCTTTACTTTACGAATGGATTGGGATGCATGAAGGTGTTAATCTCAGCAACTAGAAGAGCTAGAGACACCAATTTTGGCATCAAGGTTCTTGTATATCCTCTCAGGCTTGTGTGTATACCCCCAACCCCGCAAATTGCACATAGAAACAAAACTTATAACGCCCACATCTCTCAACGTAGTCCCTTCTAAATTAGCGGGTATATGGAGAACACCATATAGCAGCAATGCTGAAAGTTTCTTTTTTTTATGTTTTGTTAGAGGAAATGATTACAGATTAGTGCCCTGCTTCCTTTAAGGCAACTTAATTTAATCGAAAAATAATATAATATAATTTGTTGGGCATTTGTTTCTGGTAAAATTTAAAAATGCGATTTAAAACGTAAAAAAAATATTATAGACGGCGGCTTGTTTTTGAAAAAAAACGGCAAAATAAAATAATAAAAAAAACAAAATATAACAGTTTTTGGTTTATGAATTCGCCGCAAAGTATTAAATTTAAAATATCTTATCAAATTATTCATGTTTCGCGTGCGCGCAAAAGTATGCTACACATTTATTTGCAAAGTTTGCGGCGCGCGCTTTTCAAATTCGTATTTTTTTTTTTTATTTCGCGTTTTTTTCAAAAACCAGCGGCCGCCTAGAACATTTTTTTGTACCGTTCGAATCACCTCTTCCAACCGATCAAAATGCACTAAGAAACTCTGAATTTTTGAAAAGGGGCGGGGCAAAAAATCGAGCAACGGAAGTTTTTTTTCAGTTTTATTTTTCTGATTTCTTTCTTATTTATGGACCGATCTTAATGAAACTTTCAGCAATGCTTCCATGTGGTGCTCTCCATGCACCTGCCAAGTTTGAAGTGTCTGCGTTGGGTGGAGTGGGCGGTACAAGTTTTGTCTTCAGGCGCGATTTGCGGGGCAGGGGAGTGAGGTATCGCAAATCTAACATACACTCAATCTGGGGGGGTTTTTCAGGGAGCTTCATGCCAAATTTGGTGTCTCTAACTCTTCTAGTTGCCGAGAGGGACGCTTTCACACGGACTTACTTTTTCAAACTGTTTAGAACTTACCGTATTTGTTGTTGATGTTGTTATTGTTACTGCAACAAACTTATGTGCATACTATATATATTATATTACATTGTGATTAGCATTGCCTGCAGCAATAAATAAGTAGATTTCGATCTGAAATTCACACCACATTAACAATAACAGACTGCTGCCTTGTTTATTTATTATTTGCAAGGCACTGTAATGAGTTTGGCAACAGATTTGTTTTGAAATATAATATTAATATAGATAAATCACGATGATCAAAGCTTATCAGCATCTTTAATATGATAATTAATAATATTTTAACTATTAGCATGCTTTTTATACCCTGTGCCCATTAAAAATGGACAAAAAAGGGTATAATAATTTTGTGCAAATGTATGTAACAGGCAGAAGGAGGCATCTCCGACCCTATAAAGTATATATATTCTTAATCAGTATCAATAGCCGAGTCGATTGAGCCATGTCCGTCTGTCTGTCCGTCCGTCCGTCTGTAAGAGCTAAAGACACCAAATTTGGCATCAAGGTTCCTGTATACCATACGCAGATCAAGTTTATTTTAAATTTTGGATACCTCAACCCTTCCCCCGCAATTTGAAAAAAACTAATAATAGCCACATTTTTCAACGTAGACACTTCTAACTTAACAGGTGCGTTAAAAATGATATAAAGAAGAAATGCTGAAAGTTTCATCAAGATCGGTTTGTAAATAAAACAGATAATCAGCAATAAAAGTTATTTTTCCATTGAATCGTAGAGCAGCAGGCAGCACATCTGTGAGAGTGAGATAGCGAACTACTGCGACACAAGCATAAGTAAATTAAGTGTCGTAACACTCAGCTTTTGATTGAATATGATATATGACAAACATATGTGAAAGCTTGCTGATATAAGCAAGAAATCAGCAGAAATCATATGCTAAATGAGAGTTTCAAAAGAGTATTCTTCAATAAACACCTGCTACGTTCTTATTATAATCAAATACTTAATTTATAAAACTTCACAGGGTTTTATAATGTCGCGCGCGCTCGACTGATCCGCTTGTTTTGCCTATGCGGTTGTTATCTTGATTACAATTTAATATTCTTTTCAAAATGTATAACTTTTCCACTTGCAAATTATTTGCAATACAACAGAGTTAGTTAAATCATTGCTAGTAGAGTTTAAGATATTCATTGGGACAGTAAACTGATAATACATTCTAAATGAAGTATAGCTACTTTGTCCGTACCTCCAATCCTTATGATTAATTATTACCCAATTATAAATCAGATTCTAGAGCCCTTTGTATGTGATAAATTAAAACAATTGAAGTTCTTTCATACATTGATTAATCTTACTAAGCAGCCTATCTATGATCCTTGTTGGCTACTCTACATTCCTGGGCTGGCAGGATGCGACTGTCGCGACTCTCTGACGACAATTTGGAATGCAAATGCCTCATTTCTGCCACAACTCCTGGCCCCGATCCCTAGACGGAGTCACCTACACATGCCACACTAGACATTTTTATTTTCTAGCTGGCGCCTGGAGGCGTTTGCTAATTGTGCCTAAACGGCGACAATGGGCGCCAACAACAGCAACAACAAGAACAGCAAAGGCAACAGTAATAAAACAGGAAATAGCTTCATGGGAATGAGGAAATCTCGGTTGGATAAAGGGAAGGCAGCGTTCGCTTTGTAGTTGATGCCACATGCAGTTAGTTGCCACATCGTAGCTAATAATAAAAGCTAATTAAGCATAACACTGACAACACCTGTAAGTTATCTATAAATGGGAAATGTGCCCCCTGAACACAACACTTTCAACAATAAATTGCCACTAAATGTCACTAATAAGTGTCTACTCCGAGTGACTTAACTGCAGCGTTAGACAGAGAGGCAAGTGAAACCTGAAAGAGATAGCGCGAGTTTTTCCAGGCAGTTCTAATTAATTTATGATTTTCCTCACCGCATTAATCTCACTCAAATGCTGGCGGCATCATTGGCGGAGCATGTGGGGCGCCTAAATGCAGCACGCTCCCAAATGAGTTGTAGTTGTAGTTGCTGCTGCTGTTGTTGTTGTTGTTGCTGATGCTGTTGCTGTTGCCTAAAAAAATGTCATGCAGATGTGGCATGGGGCAACATGTTATTGTTGTAGTTGCTGTTGTTGCTGCGGTCTTAGTTCAGCTCATGTTTGCTTAAACATTTGTCATAATTTTCAAAAGCGACATCAAATAATGTCTCTGCTGGCTTACACTGAGCTACATGGATTTAGTTAGAGATTTGGGGCAAGCGTGTGGCGTCTACGCAACGTATAGCACACAACATGCAACAAGCAACAAGTGCAATGGCTACAGTCGACAGGGAGCTGTCTGGTTAAGTGGCATTTGCCAAAACACTTTCTTGGAAATTAATTAAAACATATGCTCATCACTTCAGGCCATAAATCAGCCCTCTGCGACAATTATCAGTTTCAATTTGTGCGTAAAACTGTTTGATATCACAGCAGCAAAAGCAACAACAATAATAATAACAACAACCAACCAGCCAGAGCAACATCCCAGGCCAATTAGCAGCAGGCAATACTAGATATGGCCCCAGACTGTGGCAGCAACATCGGTTGGGATTGCCCTAACCCTTGGTTAGCGAGCAATTTGCCGCCACTTGAGAGGCAGGAAAAAGGGGAAAACCAGAGGGGGGTACTGAGTAGGGAGGTGGCATTGGTTGCAGCTCATTAAAATGCCGCCGCAATTGTAGCAAAAGTCAAAGAAATTAAGCCAAATGCTGCTCAATGTTGAAATCTTCATCGATGCGTTGAGGTGGCAACAGCAACAGGGACATCAACTCAGCTCAACTCAACTTGAATGGAGTCAAGACGAGTCGACTTTTCCACGGAGGGGCGTGCAGACATTTTACCCTGCCAGCTTCAGCCCACCTTCCTCCCTCCCTAGGCTCGCTCCAGTTGTGTGTTGTCAACTGTCGTCCACTGAGTAATTACACTAAATTAATTGCCCTGGCGCTGTCAGTTGTGCATTGTCTGCTAATTTTTTACAATTGCACTGCATGCTACGTGCTACGAGCTACTTGCTATGTGCTACATGCTACATGCAACGTGCAACGTGCAACTTTAATTGCTGCCATCAGCACGTGATTACCCAAATTGATTGTTGGCTGCCTCATTTTGTGGTGGGCTTTGATTTAGTTTTCTGCCTATAAAAAGACAACCACAAAACACACATGGAAATCGGATGCCCTCTCTCACTCCCATCGAGAGAAGCTGCTGCTCCAGCTGGCCATAAAAAACCGTTGATTTAAAGTGCATGTTTTGTAAATATCTAATTTGATAATTGGTTGTAATTTATGAGTTTGGTTCGCTTGTACAAACCATACATAAATGACGCCTTTTATGCGTTTCTCAGAACTCCCCACAAACTCATTAACTTAATACTCATACTCATACTCATACTCTGCTCTCTCTCTCTCTCTCTTTTTGGTTTGTCTTTTAATTATTATTTATATCTGTCAGCTTATGAGGCAAGCAGATATACAAAAAGAATAAGAATATGGCACAGCCGATGTCTTGAGGGAGTTTTCATGAATGAAATTAAATGCAGACGCTGCTGCTGCTTAATGAGGAAGCTGTTCAACTCGAATGAGGTAAGTTTACAGCAGCAAAGGATGCGGATATCTGAGAAGGAGGAAATGTAGTAAAAAGCATTTTATTATATGCAAGTTATTTAATAACTTCAACAAAACTACGCAGATTTATATATAGAAGTTTGGTTCGATAAATGCATTTCAATTTCTTTCAATAATTCTTTAATTTAATTATTTTCAAGAGGCTTTAACTCTCATAAATTCATTATCGAAGAAAGACCTTAAAAATAACTGAAGAAATATTGCATTTATCGAAAACCACTTTCAAAAGATCTAAATTATTCATAACTTAACTTAATTCATATAGAATTTCACATCTTAATATATCTATATATACACTTGTCCCAATTGCACTTCTGAGAACTCTATTAAAAGTCACGCCACATTTGATATTTCATTGACACCCCAAGCGGAGATTGAACGGAAATTCCATTGGCCTGGTTATCTCGTGTTGCAGCGCTATTAGTTTGCTTAACACAAATTAGCGTCACACGAAAACAAACAGCCCAACAAATTAATCATGCTAAAATTTCGAAAAGAGTTCAATGCACGCCCAGCAAACAGGCAGCGACACTGTGAAGGGATCTGTTTCACCTTTGACGTAATCGGAAACCCAAATAACACTGAGCACTGGCGTGGGAGTGTCTACGCCTGTGGATGTAGCTGAGTGACTGAGCAGCCTTGTCTGTGTCTGTGTCTGTGCCTGGGGCAGATGTTTGGGAACGTTGCGGTTCCAACTAGACACCGACACCCGCTAACTTGAATGCATCATTAGTCGACATAAAAAAGGGACCAAAAAACTGCGAGTACTACACGCGACTTCGACGTCCACTCCGACTGTGACTCCGGACTCTAGAGTCTCAGATGAAGATGAAGATGGAGATGCTGATGAAGATGAAGACGGAGTCCAACAGCGACTCGGGGTTGTGATTTATGTTGCGTGCGCCTGACAAACACTTGAGAAGTGATGATTTATAATGAAGACGCATGCATTCGTATTAATTAAATTCTGACACGGTTGCGCTCCATTTAACGTTAAATGGCACTGAAGGAGGACGACCGCAAACTCTGTGGGTTTACCAGACTCCGGCTCCGTTTCCATCGCGGCTTCAATAGGGTTCGGTTTCTGGCCAAATTGGTAATTGATTTGGAATGCCAGTGCCAAGTTATCATGCCGTAATCTGGCAGCGGAATTTAAAATATGGCAAGCAATAGTCGAATATTCATTAAGCGCAATTATGAAAATTAAGTTGTCATTTTGATTTGAATGTCGCGGCATGCGGCATGTGGCATGCGGCTCATAAGCATACGAGTATACTCATTAAATTAAATCAAACTGACAGCCTCGCCTGGCTAAATAGATGGGCCAGCGCCTGTGCCCAAGCCCCCCTGTCCCCTGCCCCTACCCGTACCCCTATCACCCTGCCCTTTCTATTTCTCCACCCCGCTCCCTGTGGCTGCGCGTCTGCCCCTCTGCTAGCCGTCAACTGCCTCGCGCTTCCATAGTTTAGCAGCAGCGCCGACGACTAATTAACGTGCTTTCACATATTTTGCTCAAATTGTGCATAAATAATGAAGACATTAAGGCGGCCAGCACCGACACCCTGTATGCCATGTGGAGTTGGCTAACAGCCAATTGAAAGCTATATATCCTCGGCAATACTAAGTTATCTCTCTCTCTCACTCACTCTCTACATATCTCCCTCTCTCTATCTCTCTGTCTCGCTGATGAGTGCCATCCCTTTCGACTGAATTATGTGTTAATAATTTGGAATTAATGAACGTTTTACATGTTCTACGACGTCTACGAATTCAGCCATAGAAAATATCTCTGGGTTTTCATTACACGTAAAGTGTGGCTGCCAAATGGCAGGTAATAAAATCAGACAGAATGAAATATAACTATGCAGAATAACCATATAAGAAATTAGAAATAGAATTATAATGAATAAATAAATATATACATATAACTAATATGAATATATTATAATATATATTTAAGAAAATGTATAGCGCTTTCACTTATAAAGTTTTCTACTTTAAAAATCTATAGAAAATATTATAAAAATTATATTTAAAATATCTGACAAATAAAGAATTATATTACGTATGTTATTAACAAATTTGGGTATTTATTAATATTAACAGAAGCTAAAAAGTGAGTTATTAAATTATATTAAGCATATTTATTTGCTCAAATATAATTCAAACTTTTTTCCATTAATTTCATATTATTAATTCAGACTAAATTAATATAATTAATTAGTCTGAATATTAACATATTAATTTAGACTAAACAGCAAAATATTAAGTGAATATCAACTATTTATACATGAGTTATCTATGCTCTTTTAATACAACGTGATAAAGTCCTTTCCCTTCTCTCCTAAGACTAATAATATATTTGCCTTAGACATATTCAATCTACATTAAATTCCATAATTCCCAATATATTCTGAGTATACTGAGTACATTCATCTTTTGACTTTACTTATGAATATGTAAACATTTGGAGCACAGCCCCAATACACCCCCAGATGATATATTACCAATTATATGTGCGGCTTGCCGAATGAAATATGATTGCAAACTTATTATTAAATATATTTAGCAAAGAGCCATCGAAATATTAAATAGCGCTACTTGTAAACAATTAGCAAAAAATTATGACTTTTAATCATAGCGATCATAGCGATGCCAAAGAACAACAAATATATACCATACCATACCGTACTGTATACCATCGCACACCCAACAAATCCGTAGTCCCGCCCAGCGAAGACGGAGAGGCTGCGACACTTTCACACATGTTTTAAAAATAAACAGATGTGTGATATTGGGAAAGAGGCATCTTCATGTGGCTGCCCAGACATCATTTCTTTCCAATGCACGGCCTGAGTTCTTAACGTTAGAGAGAGTCCGCTATGTGATCAGGCCACGCCCACACACAAGATTTCAGAACAGAGTTCTTCAATATGCAGGATCTTCTGCTGTTTATTCCAATTCAAATTAGTTTTTCGAAAACAACCGTCGCGCATTGTTGTGTTGGGTTCCGGCTTCAATCCCATACGATTTAATATATTCGTTTCAAAGTGAATGAATATGAATACTCAATCTGTGGTGCGTCGTCATCCGCACAGTTTCTCAATCGAACAGATTCTGGCCAAACCTGAGTCAAAAAGTCCCAGCAATTTTGCCGAACAAGCATCCAGTTTTCAACTGATCAATGATAATCACACGCAGTTGGTCCACAACGAAAGTGGGCGTGGCAGCTGTGATGATTCGCGCGTTTCCAGTCCGGCAACATCCAGTTGCCTGGAGGATGGCCTAGAGGATGGCAAAAGTGATACAGAACAGGCGTCGGATGATGGAAGTGGTGAGTAGCTAAAGTAGGCACAAGGGGGGTAGACTTTAAGGGGAGGTATATATAGCAATAACCAACGATTTGTCTGTGTATAATAGAAGTATACAATGGAGAAGGTGTTTCCCAAGTTAACTTATCAAAAAACTAAACTACTTTCTTAGCATAATCCAGCACAATCAATTAATTAATAATCAAGGTTTCCCAGCCTCTATGGCTGACAGAAGAGCTTAAAGATTACTGATATGAGGCTTACAGATGGTTTATTTAAATATTTTATTAGGAAACCTCTATTGTAAAATATATAAATAATGCTAAGAAAGGAAGATCTTTAGTTTCTTTATCTTTTATCTCTTATATCATTAACTTCAATGCTTTCTTAGAACTGAGAAAGAATTAACAAATAGAGAAGGAGATGATAACTTCTGTAATATATAACTAACTAAATCAAATCAGATAGAAATCGTTTGTGAAAGTATTAGTTAGCAAACAGTAGCAACAGGCCGTCGGATAAACATATAATTCAATGAGCTTATATTTACTAATAGCTGAGCAATAAGTTAAATTAAAATGTGAAATATTGATACGTTTTTTAAATGTATCTAATGATCGATGGGTACAGACTATTTATCACAATATTTGTGAAAGGTGGATAAAAAACAAAGAACATTCACTAATATGCAATGGATGAGTGATCTCGTCTGTCATTTGCTGCGATCCACAAACAAATAATCAGAAATTAGCTCGAGGGGCGTCAGGAAATGCGTCGTTTGCTAATGATGCAAATGTCAAAGTGGGAAAGGAAAGTAGCAACAGGCAATGGGAGATGGGAGATGCGAGATGGGAAGCTTATCTCATCTCATTTCTGGGATTGGGAAAATTTATATGACAATTTGTTTTCGGTCAGCAGGGGGAAATGTGGTGCCAAATGGCCAATTAGATGCATTGACCACATCAAGATGAAATGATGTCAATTAAAATCGAGCGCATAAAATGGCCAAGTGTCGGCAGTCAGCAGTCAGCAGTCGGTGTGTTAGAGTATGCTCGATACAGGGTGTCACATTAGTGGTTTTTGTGGTTCGACCTCTGCCAATTAGATCGCCAATTGGCAAATTCAAATTAGTTGCAAATTGTTTGGCACAGCTCGTGACAATGGAAGCAGTCGGTAGCAATTGATGTCTAAATTTGATTCACATACCAATTCGGATTCCTTTCCCTTCCTTTACTGCATTGCAGCGCACGACGATCGCAAGAAGCGGCCACGCACCGCCTTCTCGGCTGCCCAGATCAAGGCGCTAGAAACGGAATTCGAACGTGGCAAATATTTGTCAGTGGCCAAGCGCACAGCTTTGGCCAAGCAGCTGCAGTTAACCGAGACACAGGTAGGAATACACATTGAAAGAGAACTCCAAACGAACTTCAATCACATTGCTGTTTTAGATAAAGATCTGGTTCCAGAATCGACGCACCAAGTGGAAACGCAAGTACACTTCGGATGTGGAGACGCTCGCCTCGCATTATTATTCCCAGCTAGGCATGGGTGGCCTGGCACGTCCCATGGTCGTTGGGGATCGTCTCTGGTTGTTTAGCCAAACACCTGCTGGTCCCACTCCCATACAATCCATCATGCTGAATGGCGGTGGCGCTGCACCACCCATGCGTCCGTATGGACCACCGCCAAGTGCTGCCCTGCACGGTGCCAGTGTCATTGAGAGCGCCAGGAATGCAATATTGGCACGCGGACAACCGCTTAACTTTGCGCTACCTTTTGGACTGGCCAAGTCAGCAGTGCCAGCAACGCCGCCTGGAGCAGCGACAGCCACAACGCCAGCTGGTTATGTGCCCCGCTGCAAGCCCTACACAGGCAGCTTTGTGGACTACGCACCGCCACATCCACATAACGAGGCATATCTGCAGCTAAAATACGCGACGCTGCCACCGGAAACGGATGCTGCCACCAGCAATGGTCTGGCCGAGTTAGAACGCGTCTTTGGAGATGCCAATGCCAACTTTCTGCTACAGAAAGGAGTTCCAACAATCAGCAGCAACACATCCTGTGGTGGCTATGGTCACGAAGGTTTACAGCAGGCGCAACGTAGTCGAAGGGCCACACAATCCGAGTCCGAGTGCAGTGACATTGACTGTGAGCAGCTGGACGAGGATGAGGATGCTGTGGAATAGCATTAAGAGATGCTATCTATAGACGGAATGAATGGAATAGTTAGATAGTAGTTAAAGATAACTTTAAAGTTTATGTTCATAATGCACACACAAAAAATATGCTCATATAAATACATGGTCATACAGGTGTAATGTGTATGTTGTCTATAGGTTAGTAGCTATCACTATATGTCAGTGGCACTGAGTCTAGGATCTGGATCTGGATCGGGATCGGGATCGGGATCTGGATCATGGTTTGGGTTTGACTGGTCAAGTTTGTCTGTCCTCCAAAATTGCTTACAGTTATAACTATTGCTATACATTATTATATGTTATATGTTATAGTATGTTACATATTGTGGGTCGGTTATTGGCTCTCTCTCTCTCTCAAAATACAAGTTACAAATTATGAATTATGAATTACAAATTACAATTAGATAAATCAAAATCACAAAGACTTATTTTTAATGTTCGAGCTCGTTCTGGAGTTAACTTAAATGCTAAATGCCAACAACTAATTGTCCCTTTGTACAGTTAAGTAAATTAACGAGATTCGCTATTATTAACAGAAACGTTCGTTGCAACAAAGCCAGCAAACAACTGTGTCTATTTACACACATTCTCTAATACTTTCAACTTATTTCTAGTTGATTCTATTGCTTTTTGCGGGGCGTTTCTGGTATTGGCTGACAAATAAGTAACAATTGAAGCTGCCTCGTTCCACAATTACAATTATAAACTAAACATTTCAAGTCTCTTTAGTTATGTTTCTTACAATGGAGTAACACTGGATGCGGAAACGGAAATAGAAATGGAAACACATTTATATATATTACAGTTAATTGTAAACTACGGAATAAACAATGTAAAGTTCTAGTCCTATTTTCCTATTTTTTGGTATTGCAAACAGTTTTAAAACCAATTGTTTTTGATTAGTTTCGCGATGCATTGAGCTGAGCTTAAAGTCTAATAGCAGTTAGTTTGGTGCTGTTAGCTCCATGATAGATCGTAGCCCTTCCAATTGGCATTCGGGGCCAAGTGCACGCGACGTTTGTTATAGTAGAACGAGACGATGCCATGGTATGCGGTGCGTGGCACGCCACTCTAGTAAAATAGATCAATATAAAAGCAAATGTCGTGCTGGCAAATCTCACTGATACACACCTTGAAATCATCCATCAATCCAAGCATTCTGGTTATACGCTTGTACTGATCACGATTGTTGTATTGTATGCGCACTGGACCATCCAGGGCAATGAGATTCCGACGCAGTTCATCAAATGTCACCAGTGGAAGCACGTAGACTTGCTTCAAAAACTCTTTATCGTAATTGTCCTATATACGTCAATAGATAGAGTAAATTAGACATTAATAAACCAACACGACGAAACACGCAAAGCTCTTTATACCTTTAATAAATAACTCATATTGATTTTACTGAACTGTACAAAGTCCTCGCTGAGTTTAATGTGTTTCAGATACTTATCGAAAAATAATCCACTGCAAAACAACAAAGAAGTCATATTAAAGCATGTTACACAGCAATTGCCTGCTCGTTTATTTTCTTACTTGGACACACCAATCTTGCCAAAGGTGCGGGTACGTGAGATTTCAGGTCTAATGCATACGCGATCCTTGCGCTGTTCCGGATGCCGTATCCAATCATCCCAGAACCTGCCATGCAAATACATATTGATGAAAATCAAAACTACGTTTTCAATATTTGTAACTTACGATTTGGGCCACTTGACGGACAGCTCCTGCCACAGCTCCTTGGTGAGCATCCAGCCCAGACCAGGAAAGAAATCGGTGCGATAGAGCAGGTCCGGCCTCGCTATGTCCACCACATTTGCTTTGCCATTGTCATTCCAAGCCGAAACGCACCACAGACTGGGATCCTGCTTAAGTAGCTTGTGTGTGGCCCGAAAATACTCAAAGAAATCGGGCGCCACATTCAAATCGTCTTCAACAATGACCACAAATTCGAATCCAATCTGAAACGTGGTGTTCAGTGCCCAGCCATAGTGGCGCGATATCTTATAGTAGCCCTTGAACTTCTTCTCCTTGGGTAGCACAACAATATCGCTCAGATCGGGCTGCTCAATGAGCGTTAGCTGCTTGCCAAACGATTGAATAGCCTCCTTGGTAAGCACATCACCGCAATCCTGTCAGAAAGTAACAAGATATGAGGAATGCTGTTAAAGTACCTGAATCATTGAATACAAACCTGAGACACAATGATGGGAAACTGCTCGACGCTGGGGCGATACTGCACCAGATTGTCCAGACACTTGACCACTGAGACTCGATTGCAGGCAAACACAAGAATGGGAATGACAGGCTCCCCATTCGCCAGATGTGTTTGGGTTGGTATCTGTGCTGGTGTTGACTTTTGCATTGTTTCGGGCGTTCCCCTGGAAACAGATTCTACTGCTGGTATCTCATTTGAGATCTCCGCTGCCACGATGCTTATTCTGGGCGTTGTTGTTTGCTGTTCGGTTATGTATTTGAATTTTATGAATTCAATGAGATTGCGTGTTAGTTTCAAGCTTTTAGATTGCTCAACTAACGCTTCCGGCACCAGACGTTTCATCTGCAACTGCTGCTTCCTGTCAAGTTGAGCACTGCTAGTGCGCAACAGCACGTAATATGTAATAAATGTCCACATTATAAAGAAGCTTATCACCATCACCTGAACCTTACGCGAACGCATTTTGCTATAGGTGTTTGTAGCTGTGGCTGTAACGGTGGGTGGCGTAGGGGGGCGGCGTTAATGTACACGTTTCTCACTCTATCTCTTTCCGGACGAGTTCACTTCCTCTACTGTGACATCTGTTCGACGTGGCGGGCGCGTCGCCCGTGTGTCAATGCAAATTTGCTGTAAGTTGTAATGCGCCAGGTGCGCTCATATAATAATACAAGCGTTTTTCTTCGGTGGGTGTGGAAGCTTTGGTTTTGTGTTTGTTTCCGATTTCGTTGTTGCTGTTGTTGTTGTATTTGTTGTCGACAATGCGTTGGGCACCACCAGCAGCCCTTGCAGCGGCTCACTTTTGCAAACTTAATGTTGCTGTCGCACCACATTAGCATTGGCTGCGGGCAGTGTGAAAATAGAGGGCGCTAGTGCTGCTGCTGTTGCTGCTGATGGTTGCTTGCTACATTTATCAATGTATCGCGTGTTACGCACCAGCGAGTGACTTAAATTCTATTGGCGTTGATGTGGAAAGCGATACGCCAGCTTGGCAAATAATAATAACGCGTTATTCCAAACCGAAAACGCACACGTCGTTCGTTCCACCTAATTGCAACACGGTGTTTGTTTGTGTGAATTGTTTGTGGTATTTTGAAATAGTTCAAAGACTGGTCTCACACAGAATTAGTCAGCTGTCGACTTTGTGGCGGTTTTCAACACTGAATCTGCTCTTTTACTCAAAATGGCACTCTCTCGTATTTTGCTACATTAACACAGCTGGTCTCACATGAATAGCCTGCTGAGTAGTTTTGAGTTGTACAGCACTGGAAATTACGAGCCAAATTCAATCGTCATTTTCATAAAAAGTAAACTCAATTGGATTGTTTAATTGTATTAATTCATTTAGTTTTAGTCATTAATTAAATTAACTTAACAGTTAAACTTAGAAGACTAGTAGGTGCTTATGTGTTAGACCAATTTATCGAAATGTTTATAAGAATCACTGTGTTTGTTGTTGCTGCTGTTTGTGTTTTTTGTTTCTTGATTTTCCCTAAGGCTGGCATTTATCGGAAGCTATAGTTGAGAACATCTCTCATTAAAATTAAATGTAATTACGTTTTATAAATGGCAGTTACATAAGTATATATTAGTAGTAGGTAGTATATATATTGTTTTTTCTTTTTATTGCCATACACACTGCACACACGCAACGCCAACCTGATTAACATCCTGCCTGCCTGTTCACCAGTCCGCCTTCCGTTCAAGATTTACAATCGCTATTCCTTCGACTATTTACATAAGACGCCAACACAGCGCACAGATCAACGCCCATAGGCTAAAGATGACTTGGTTGGCTGCACCCGAGCTAAGTTTTCCCAGCTCTCGCTCATCGACCACAAAAGCTGGCACGGCACTGCTGGCGGGCATCTGTTCCATGCTGCGGCTCAGCTCCGCAAAGTTGCCACGACTATTGCGCGCCAGGCGCTGATTGGCCAGCTTCAGTTCGCGCAGTTTCTCCTCCAGCTGCAGCACCTCGTCTGGTAAATATAAATTAATTAGTTGGCATATAAAAAAAGAACTAAATGAAAACTCACTCTTGTTGACGCCCTCGATGTCGTTGACTTGCAGGAACATGGCCAGCGATATTTCATAGACCTTATTCGCGGCGCTAATCTCACGTTTGCGCCTGCCGAAGCCCACCTGGTTGTTGGAGCACTGTGTGCCAAGGCATTTGTCTAGGCATACGTTGACCGTGGCTCGGAATTGCACATAGGAGGAGTCGGGAAACTTGAAGGCTTTGAACTTGGCGCTCAGAATGTCCCCCTCGATGGTATTAAAGTTCTCAAACAGATACGGATCCACAGTGCAGCTGAATGGAGTACGAAATTATGAAAGATTAACACTGAAACAGCTGAACTAATAACCGTGACTAACGTACCCCTTGAAGATGAGAGTCTCAGAGGAGGTGTGTGTGTCGGTAACATCCAAATAATTGACACCCAGACCATAAACTGGCGCCGAGTCCTCGTCAAGGTTGATTTCCATGGTCAGCGGAGTGCCCTGCGTAAAAGAGTTGAACATTAAATGTATAACGATAAAGGTATATACATATATAGGCATGTCACCTACCGACTTGACGGTTAAATCTCTGGTGAACTTCTGGCCATCCTGGCTAACGCCAATCGATAGACGCGGCTCCGGAGCCCGTTTTGTCAATGAGGTAGTAATCTCAAGATCGCTGTAAGGCACAGTTTGACAGTTTGAAAGATAGATGGAATGACAGCATGCCAGAGTGAGAAACAGAAAGAAAAGTCAGTTGAAATGTGCTGATCGTAATGACTAAACGCCCATTAAACACCGAACTGGGGGTATACAAGGTAATTGAAGGACCTGGCGGGCCGTAAATCAACAGCGCACTCAAAAACAAACATTGTATACTCTACATATATCATTAAGTACATCTGTCCGAGTCTGGTCGGCGCAACGTCACGCCCAGCAATTAAATTGACTGTGGGGGCATCGATTTGACGGCTAATTACCGGCTGGTAATGGCAGTCCGACAACAGGACAATCGGACAATGGACAGATATTCTTTTGATTTATGACCACATAGGGCTGTGCTGTGGCTGTGGCTCTAAGCTGGGACTCCACCCTGTCTACCTGCCTGCTGGTTGGTTTGGGGACTGCGGCAAAGCATTTAATATGCCATAAAGTTTGCATAGATTGCGCATAAAAATATGCATAGATGCAATTTGAGGACGTTGCATTTTGATGGGGCAATTAAAAGATGCGAGAGCTGGCCAAAAACTTACTCTGGTTCCTGAAAGCCCGCTGGCAACACATCGCGTCTGACCACGCCATGATGCTGAGACTGTTGCAACTGTTCTTGCTGCTGTGGCTGTTGCTGTTGCTCTTGGAGCACAACGCGCGTCTGCTCCCGTTCAGCGTTGGTGCCATTCATCATGACATTATAAACTGGACCGCTTGTGGTAATACATTTGACGCTGACAATCTCCTTGCTGCTGGCCGATTCAATGATGATTTTATGGTAATACACCTTTTTGCCCTGCGGTGAGAAAATCAGCATGCACAAGGCAGCAGCAGTAGCAGAAGTAGAAGTAGAAGTAAAAGGGAGTTAACTACGAATGCAACTTTAAGCACTGGAAGCACTGGGAGGGAGGTCACCTACCGTTAGTTGGTTGACCATGCGCGTCACGCCGCACTCGTAAAAATCGCTGAGCGATAGACGAAAGACCGCGAGGGCGCCATTGATTTCGGGCTGACAGCGCACATCCGGATAGCCCTTGAGACCCTCCAAGTAGATCTGTGGACGCTCAACATCGCTGCTGCTGCTGCTGCTGCTGCTGTTCGAATTGGAATTGGAACTCACGTCCGACGGCAATCCAATGTCCACGCGCATCTGATCCTCAGAGCAGTGTACTTTGTGTGCGCCTGTAACAACAACAAAGTAGAAATTGCAAAATGGAAATTAAATGGAAATTGCTGCCGTGTCTTCCACTGAAAGTGGGCTAGCATGTCGTCGCCATGGTGTAAACTGGCCAAACGAAACTAAATGCGCAGCCAGGAACGCCTTCAATGTCCAGCGTGGACATTGACGAGCTCAAGAGCCGCAGACTGAGACTGCGACACAGACTCAGGCATAGACATAGGCTCCACCGTTGAGCTAAAACAATTGCCGCATAATTACTATGGAAGTGGAACGCGTTCGTTGCCTAAGTCTTTCGATTTTATTGCCTTGCTTAATAAAGCTGCAGGGCTGCTTTTAATACCCTGTAAAATGTGCATGGCCAACGGCTCAATTGCTGCAATGCCCACTTCATTGCCCAGCTGCAATTCTCACTTTAACTTTGCCTCTTACCAGATCTGTATTGCAGGACGTCTCATAGTCGCCATTACTGAACTTATGTGAACTTGCCACAAGCTCCGCGGGTCTGAGCAGGAATACAAAAAAAAAAAAAGCAAAAACCTGGCATTAGCCCAGAGAGTCAGTTAAGAGTCCATCCCATTGCCGGTCGGTCGGTTAGTTCGTCAGACTGCGAGACATACTCACACAGTGCTTTGGTTTAGTTTGGCCAAGTGCTTGGCATAATTCCAAAGCTGAGCGACTGGACTGGCCATCTCACAGAGTAGCAATCAAAATCTTATTATGGCCGAACATGTGTAGGCCGTTGCGAGAGAGTGTGCAAAATGATCGGCTTAAATGTTCGGGCTCGCCATTAGCCCGGCTATCGGGGTAGCATTACAGGCTGATCAGCACCGCATTGCAAAATAATTTGAATAATTTACTCTAAGTACTTAATCTCGTTCTAATGGAACCCAACAGTCCATACATTTACACAAATTTCAACAGAAATGCCGCCAATTAAATGTGCGATGTACAAACGCAGAAAAAAACACAAAGCAACAAAAGCAAACAATAAAAAAGTACAAAAAGAACATAAAGAACAACAAAATAAGCCGAAAAAGCAACCACAAAATTCTTCGTAATTACGGCAGAGGCAAGGGTAGCAACAGAAAAAGAGAGAGTGCGGCAGAAGAGAGTGAGAGAGAGAGAGGGAAAGAAGAGAGAGAGAGCAGCTCGAATGATAAAGAAATACGTGCAATAATTACTTTAAATGATTATTTAATTGCAGAGCACTTGAAATAAGTTTCTATGATATTTATTAACTAGAATATTTACGTATTGTCAACTTCGTAGTTTTCCAGAGACTTTCTTCTAAGGAAACTCAGCAGCATGTTTTCATTTGGAAAACCATAGAAATCTAATTATATGTCAGAGTTTATTTCTATTATTATTATTCAGCGCTAAGCTCTTAAGTGCAGCATTTATAGATCGTTAAACTTTGACAGGCTTTCTGTTCTCAGTTCTCATACAATTGCATTGCAATTTTATATTTTTAGAATTTTAATTATCATAGTAAAATCGTAATTGGTTTTCATTTATCATTCCTTTTTTTTTTTTAATTAGTTGTTCGAATGTTTTATGATGTTATTAAAAGATGTAAATTTGTTTTCCTATAAATGCAGTGAAAAAAGCGTGTAGAGAGCAGTGAGAAGTGGACATTGCTTAATAAAACCTAATTGAGTATTATATTAATAAAGTAATTAGAAATTTCTCTGCTAAAATTGAAGCGGCTGCGCAGCTTTGATCTGAACCGCCACCAAATGTTGTGGCAACCCACGCTGGCAATCGCAATTCAAGCCAGAGACGCTGCTAAGCTCGATACTCGCAATCAAAAAGAAAGAAGCGCTTAAATTTGGTTTTAATTAGCTGGCCGAGAGAGTGAAACTCGCAGACAATGAGAACGGCAACAGCAGCAACAACAACAGCAACAACGCCAACAACAATAAAACGAGGAAATAGAAATTGCAAGGCAATTAAAAAGGCAACATCTACAACTGTTACCACTTGTAATTCAAGTAGCACTGCCAAGGTGGGTGCAAGGTGATGCAGGCGGCGCCAACAACACTCAAGGGGCGTGGCCAGCTCAACTAAGTACTTCCGCCCAGACGACCAGCTAAACAAATACGAGTAAATGCATCAAAGATACGGAATAAGTGCCCGATGACGTTCCAAATTACGCGCAGACACGAACTAGAAAATGGAACTGAAGCTGTTGAGGATTTCAAGTGCTTAGAACAGAGAAGTCGTCACGCCCACGTGCAGTGTGTTCAGTCAGTGTTGGCCAGTTAATTGAGCCATGGTAGTTGTAGCAACACCAAAGACATTGGCTGCAGTTGTTCAGGAAATGTTGGCTGTCTTCTATTCTTCTTCTCCTGCAACTTCTCAGTCTACCTCTTCTCGTGACAATAATTGAATCTTAAGCATTCATTTGGCCCTTGCCGCTTGTCTATGTTGTCTATGGCTGCTAGCCACGCAAGTTTGTCGCCTCAGTCTTTTGATTTCTGCAGAGACGCAGACGCCGATGCTGTGGCAATTTCAGCCATCAACAACAACAGCAACAACTTTAATTGCAAGAGAAGCATTTTTATTGAATTTTTACAACTCTATGGCTGAGTGGAGAGAGTCAAAGAATCGCATTATAGACGGACTATATCAATGCCGCTGATTACAATTTATTTGACACCATTTTTATGACTTGGCTTCGGCTTTGACTTTAACTTTAGCTTCGTCTTGTGCTCGTGGGAATCTTGGGTGGAATCAGGGGATGAAGGGGAACCTTAAACCATTTCAGCGTTTGTTACGAGCATCTATCTGGAAAATACTTAACCCACATCTCGTGTGCTATGAGCACATGACCACAGCATAAAAGGTTGTTCTTTTTGGCGCTTGTTAAATGTATGTGCAACAACGGCCAATTTGTGGCAGCCACAACAAAGCGGGCAACTGGCAGCGGGCAATGGGCAACAGATCATCAAATGCTGCTTGACTGGGCAGACTTCTTGGAATCGAAATCAGAAAAGGTGCCATTAGCATTTAACCTGCAACATGACAAATCAAGAAAACGTGCAGCATGCATGAACATGCTCAGCTGTAAGTACACACACACACACACATACACACGTAGTCACATTTGCTGCTACAACTGCTACAAAGCATAAATTTCCATTAACAATAAATTTAAAAGAAATTACATTAAAATGAAAATGACCCGGAGCGAAATTCTCAAGAAAAGCACAAACACAAGCGAGGGGAGTGGGCTGAGGAGCAGCAAGAAGGGAGCAGAGATACTAGATGCTGCTGAAACAGCATCATCATCAGCACCATCATCAGCCCTGGCCACCGATTCACTCACTGACTCACTGCATGTGCCTCTGCCTCTGTTTCTGTTTCTATCGCTGACTGTGTCACTGCCTCATGCCTCTTACCTCTTACCTCTTGCCTCGTGCCCCCGACCTGCTGCTGCCCCCCCTTGGGCAGTCTGCAACTGCGACTGCGACTCTGTCTCCTGACTTCCTATCAACATCAAGAGCCACGACATTTGGCGCTGCACATTTTCCAACAATTTGGCAACAAATGCGCGCACACAATCAAATAAATGCACAAATCAATAAGACCACAACAACAACAATAGCAACAACAACAAGTTGGTGGCTGCTCGACTAAAAGATACCTCAGGAAATAAACTTAGCTTCATTAAATTAAGACAATCCAAGTAAAAGCAGAAGTGAGAAACGCTTGGGAGTATAGAACTTACAGACTGTCAAAGAAACAGAGAATGGTCGACTAGTAGATACCTTAATAAAGGAGTTTAACTTTAATTGAGTTGTACTGAGGTAACAGCAGAAATAAACAATGATTGAGAGAGAATATGTGCATTGAATTTAAATTGTATAATAGATAGAAATGAGAGATTGCTCGACAGAAAGATACCTCAGAAGATTAAGTTAACTTCCACTGACTTCCTTGGAATATAAATGAATTAAACGGAGAAGTAAACAATGTTTCAAGTCTGTAATAGAAATACATTAACAACAAATGTGAGAGTAGACGACTAGCAGATACCTTAAAACTTTATTGAGAACGAAGAAACATTTAAGAGAATATTAATTAGAGTCTGTAATAGAAATAGCTCAACAACAATTATGGGTCTGCTCGACTAGCAGATACCTTGAGAAATAAAACAAACTAAGCAGCGATTTAGAGAGAGAGAGAGAGAGAGACTATAAGGGCAATGCCCCACAACAGTCATTGATAATATTACAGGGTATATGAACAACAAAGTGCCAAATGACTTCGAAAGCCAACAAATTCAAATCATTGCCATGCAAATGGCAACGTTTTGCAGTCATCGCCAGCCAAGAAGGCAGTCGTGAAAGGTGGCAAGACATCATCCACCATCTCTCAGCACCTAATGCCTGTCGCAGCGGCGAGCAGAACAGCCAAGAGAACCACCAGCACCACAACCACTGTCATTGCCACCGCCACCGCTATCGCCACCGCACCTCGTTGTCAGACAATTTTGTAGCCAACAATTGTTTCATGGCCAAAACCCCAACGCGTTGTGTGGCGACGTTCTGGACATGAACATTGTGACTGTGTTGTTGTTGTTGCTGTTGTTGTTGTCGTTGTGATTGTGTGCATTGCAAGTGCAATCGCAATTGGCAATTGGCAATTGGCAAATGCTGGCAAAGATTATGCAATTGTCTGACTCAACGTCTCCTGTCCAACTGCAGTCACGTTTGCTTGCTGCCAAAGGAGCTGCAGGTCTTTTGGCATTTTGGCCAAAGTGTTATACTCGTATGCCTGGCGGCTGCTAGAGAAAACTAAATTGAATGCGCAACGAACGGTAAACATGTATGAAAGCAGTTCTAACCCCCCATCCGCTCCTCAGCGCTTTTGCCTCCCCCCCACAAAAGTTGGAGCGATTTGTTCAAAATGCATTAGCATTAACCCATGAGTGACTCTCACAGTTATGACATGGATGTGGTTAAAAGTTGGGGAATCAGAAATAGAATCAGAGTTGCAGTCAGTCTTAAAGTTGGAGTTGAAGTGCAGCTGCTGCCGCTGTTGCTGCTGCTGCTGCTGCTGATAGCGTTTTGTTATCGCATTTTGCAACAAATTGCTGGCAACAAAAGCAACAATCTTGACACACACGACGCACGATTATCATCAATCTTGGCCAGGCAGCAGGCATAGGCAGCAGGCACAGGAAATACTGGTAATTTACTTTCCCCATCCTCCTCCCCCCTTCCCATTTATAGCTGCTGCAGTTGCAGTCACATCAGCTGCCAACTGTTGCCTGTCTGTTGACTGGTTAGCGGGGTCTCTGTCTCTGTCTCAGTCTCAGTCTCGAACTCAAACTCAAACTTGGTCTGAGTCTGGGCCCCCGTCTCATTGACGCACAAATGACCAATTACACTTAACGGCCGTGCATAAAAAATAAATTAGAAAACGTCGCTTTGGGCAGGAGGTCAGCGCCATTGCCCCCAAGTCCCAAGTCCCGAGACTCTCGGACTTCCAGTCTCTCATTTGCCAATTCCCTGTCAAGTGGGTGTTGTCCACACATTGTGCCGCCCAGTTATTGCTTTTTGTTTTTTCCTACTTGCTTCTCTTTTTGTTATCTTTGCATATGTTAAGCAGTGTCAATGTGTCAATGTTGCCGCGTAAATTCATCAAAGTGGGCGAGTCAATAAAGAAACTTGTTTAGCTGCCATTTGCACAGCAATTGCAGCTGAAAGACGACTGCAAAAAATTATTGAACAGATGGACAGAGGGACAGGGAGGCAGCGAGGCAGCGAGGCAGGGCGATAGAGGGGCAGTAGGAACGACAGTTGAGCCTCAAATTGCAGACGTCAGGCAGCGTCGTTTTATGGCCCCGACTTGCAATGTGGTCACAAATGTGATAATTGTTAAGTGCTTAGTTGCCAGCAGTTGGCCTCGAGGCCTTGGGGCCAAGTCCAACTAGAAAACCTGACTGCCTACTGTGCCATTGTCATCACTGTGAGCGCATCACTGGCCTTAACAGTCGTATGTAACAGCAACAGTGACAATAAAACGTAACACGTAACAGCCAAATTAACATCGACAATGAACAGAAAAGACTTTACTCGCTGTTAAAGTTTTAGGATCATTAACAGCCAACTAACTTTTGTTCAATCATAAAAGAGTCGAAAAAAATATATTATTTTAACAGCAGCAGCTATTTTATGTTCATTAGTAGCAGTAACAGCAACAGGCACTTTAACAGCAAAGGAGACCATAAGACATTACTCTCGCAGTTAAAATCTTTGGTTCATTTACAGCGGCAATTAAAAACTACGTAACAGGCATTTAACAGCAACAGAAGTTATAAAGACTGGATAAAGGATTAACTATATTAACACAAACAGCAACAATCTGAGTAACGACATTAGTAGCAGTTACAGCAATGTTTAAGCCAAAGATTTAATTTTTCTTAACTAATTAATATAAATAAATGTATATAATATTTATAATATCTACAATTAATTTTAATATATTATATATATAATATAATATGTATATATTATAAATAATTAAATTTTATAATAAAATATTAATTTGTTCATTATTATAATACGCATCTAAGTCACAGTAACTGCCTCTGCTAAAGGAGCTGCTATTCAGAATAACATTGCCTACAACAGTCACAGTAGCATTAGCAGTGGCCGTAACAGAGGCAGTAACTTAACAGTCACAGTAAAAGCATAAATAACAGTCACAACAATCGTTGCAATAATGTCAACAGTCGCCGTGAAAATATTAGTCAAGCTGTTGTTAAATAGAAAATAAAACAGAAATCTGATTGGAAATTAACGAAATGTATTTAAGATGACAAATTAGGCAAAAGTCTGAGAGTTTCGTTTACAATGTAGAGGAGATATTGTATAGAAGCTTGCCTGTAAAAGCAACTCTTACCAGTTGGTCAAGACTTGGTCAACTCATAGATCAGCAGGCCTGGGTAAACACGCACAGTGTCCGTTAGTTGTATGCGTATCTCTCACACTTCAACTCACTATATCTTCTTTATCTCTCTTCCCTCTCTCTCTCTCTCTGTTCATATAGCTGCATATAACTATCTCTTTCAAGCGCTCAGTCTTCTGTCTGTTTCTTGTTCTCATCAACATCAACATCTGGTTTTTTTTAGTTTGCTAATTGTTTCAAATGACGCAATTGCGAATGGCCATTTATAGATTTTGTTAACTGATTGCAGCAGACATTAAAGCCGATTCAGTTGTGGCCAGTTCATCAAGCCGGAAACTGTGCTACGCCTGATGCACACACATACACATACACACTCATACTTTCAAGCCAAATTGAATAACATTTGCTACAAATAATCAAAAACACGCCGAAAGTCAAAACTCAAGCGCAGTTGGAGGCAAACTCCTGGCAAATGCCGACACGGCCGCTTAAATTAGACGCATGATTAATTGCCCAAGACGATGAGAACGCAATAGTGCTGTTGGCCAGGTCGAAGCCGACTGACTTGGGCTGGAACATGAGATGCAAAAGATGCTGTTCATCTGTTGGGGAACGGTAAATGTGTGCACCAACTTCGAACTTCCCACTTGGCGTGAACATTATGCGCAGCTGGCTAATTAAATTACACAACAGTTTAGACATGAGCGCACAAAAAAGCCAAAACGCTAAGCCAAAACAACTGTAAACCGGCCAGCAAGTTGGCCAACAACAACAGCAACAACAACATCAGTGGCAACTGCTGCTTGGACTTAGTTGCGATCTTGGACTTGAACTTGGTTTTGCTCGAGCGGCATCAACAGCTGTAAAATATTGTTGCATGCCACGGCAAATGTTGCATGATGACTTGACTTGACTGGGCACACTGCTGGCACTCACTGTATGCATATGAGTGCATAAGATGAGTGTACTCAGACGAGCAATTGGCTGCCAAACATTCACTCGGCATTTGGTGTAACCACCCACACACCCTATAATTTAGCCACTTATTCACTCAGGCACTCACACACACACTCACACACACACACTCACTCATTCGTTCATTCATTCGTTGATTCATTCAGTCTGTCAAACATTCTTCAGGTTGGCGCTACGCGGTGGCATTTGCTAAATTGTCAGTTTCCGCTGTAGCGCAGCTTGTGTGTAAAACCAAATTGTTGAGGGAACTCAGTTATGCGAGTTAATACCTCCCCCTTTCCCCCTTTCACCTTCCACATCCTCCCTTTATCTCAAGCCACTCAGAACCAAACGTGGGGGCCTCCAGACACATTCAATTTACCGCTAAAAGCCTCAACGAAAGCGAGTTGCAGGCAGCTGTTGCATTGTTATTGTGCTTGCCCCTCATCTACTTCTTCTTCTTCTTCTTCTTCTAGTTCTTCTTCTTTTCCTTTTCCTTCGTGTTGTTTGCTTATAAAGTAATTTGCGAAAAATGCGTTTACAGTTTTGGGTGGCTATTAGCAGCTGCCTGCTAACTGTAACTGGCCTATGAGTCTGAGAGTCTGTGAGTCTCTAAGTCTCTGAGTCTAGCGAGCCTCGCACAACAACGAACACACGTAATGTCTAAATACCTCAACCATAATCATAAAAATTAATTCAATTTGCAACGTGCAACTAAATGCTGCAAGCACTTAACAGATCTTATTAGCCATTCAACTTGTGTTTGCCTCTTTCTCAACTGTTTCAGCTGCCAATTCTAATTACCAGCTCTTGTTCTAATGCCCTACCAATTGGCAATACAGTTAAATTATGCAGTTGAACTCAGTTGTATATCCTGTAATCAGCAAATGACTGCAAAGTGTATTACTACTTTTATTACAGACAGCTTAAATTATGCGTAATAAACTGAAACATGATAATTAGTTAATTGTTCATTATATATATTTTTAATTTCGTTTTCGTTTGAAATCTGCTTAAGGTTTATTATGAAATTCGTAGAACGCAAAGTTGCTTAAATTATTATCAAATTATGCTTCGACAATCAGCAAAATTATGCTTAAAATATGCAAATCTCTTTGACAGAAAACGCTTTCCATTGCGACAAATTTCCAACGAAAAGGGAAATATGAAAAGTTCTATAGAATGCGTAAATTTAGGTTATATAAAAGCAACGTTTAAAGTGTGCTTTAATTCTGTTTACAGGGTAGCTATGCAGCCAAGCATGCTTGGGAAGAGCTCTACATATTATAATGTTTACTTTAAACTTCCCTATATAGCTGTTTAGGCGGTATCTACATCAAAAGATCTTCTGAGCCATTTACAGGGTATCCCATGTGCTGCAGTTGCTTGAAAACTTGTTATTATTGGCTATTACTGTTGACAGTTGGCCTGGCCGTGGCATTACCATTTCGGTGTGAAAGTGTTGGCTGCGTCGCGTTGCTTTTACCATATTTGCAATTAAATACATCAACTCTGGCCGGCAACAGTTGCTGCAGGCACCGGCAACGGTTGCTGCTGTTCCTGACAACAGTTGTGGTTGTTGCTGCTGCTGTTTAGAAGCCTCGTCTTGCAATTTAAACACGCCGTATAATTGCTTTTCTCTTAATGTAATGGCAGCCAGTGTTGCCTTTTTACGCTTAATTGGCAATAAAGTTGTAGTCTGTGGTTAATATGGCCTCTGCCTAAGAAGCCACAGAGAGAGAGGGAGTGAGAGAGACAGAAAGAGAGAGAGAGAGATTGAAAGAGAGCGAGATAGAGAGAGCATTAAACACTGAGAGACTGACATTTTCAACCTCAACGCGCTTTTCCGAACTTGTCGCTAATCATTTATCAAAAGATCGACAACAACAGTTTCTATGCTGACACATTTTCACTCCAACAGAAAGAGAGAAGAGAGATGAAGAGAATGAAGAGAATGAGGGGGAAGGGGCATAAGCGATGACACACAAAATACCAATACTTTGGGTCTTGGCTATTGGCCATGTAATGCGATATGGCCAAGACGCAGTTTCGACCATTAATCAAACGCCGTTTTGAGCGTGTCCAAATGTGATGGAGGTGAGGGTTCTTCTCAATGTCTTGGGCAGTAAACCTTTGAACCTGTGACCCAATTGCTAATTACGAGCACGCAAGCGGGTAGACAGGAGGGAGGTAGGGAGGATAGGAGGTAGGCGTGGCACAGCACTCTCACAGCATGGGCTAAATCAAGGGAGAGCAGCAGCAGCAGCAACAACAGCAGGAGGAGGAGAAGAAGTTCGCTGTGGTTTTCGCTAATAAACTGAAGCGCCGTGGCTAAAGTGCATGCCACAAATATGTTGTGGTGTTGTGGTGCTGTGGTGCTGCAGACACTTGAAGTGCGAGTGTGGTGCACATGTATAAATGGGACAGGAAATCCACAGCAAAGCCACTGACCAAGTGACCGGCCAGTCGAACGGGCAAAATTTATTGCATACGTGTTTGCAACTTCTTTTGTTGTTGTTACTATTGTTGTTGTTGTTGTTGTGTTGCAAGAGTCAGCTATATTTTATTTTGGTCATTGGCGATTTGCGTTGAATTAGCTGCCGCAGCGCCAAATGCCAAAAATGGTCTGTGGGCGGTTTTCTTTTTCGTCTGGGGACGAGGCGGAGATGTTGCAGCTGCAACAAATGCCCAAATGTGGCAACAGTCTGTGGCCTGAAGGCAGCCAAGCCAGCCATCCTGGCCAAGACTCTGGCCCCACACCTGCAATTGACATTATTATTTGGCCATGTACCTTGCGTGAGGATCCAACCAGCAACCTGGAACTTGCAACCTGGATGTTGCAACCTGGAGCCTGGAGCCTGGAGTGAGTGCTGAATGCTGAATGCGCTGAGTGCGACAAGAGCATCATGATTTATAATTGTTCAACTGGGTCTCTGGGTAGAAATTCCATTCCACGCATCTTGATAGTGCGTAGTTTATGGCCCGGGACTCGGGTCAACGGATGGCCATCGCTTGTACAACAAACTTGTTGAAACAGCATTTGTCTCGCGTTTGTTTTTCTCTTGCCTCATGCCTCATGTTGCCACTTGCCACTTGCCAGTTGGCAGTTGCCTCTTTCGCGTTTGCCATGTTCTTTATCTGTTTTGGACGTTTTACGCTGAACGCTTCGCTTAACCATCTGCTGGCCACGTTAATAACCGTTTTGGACATGCCAAGCGGCATTGTTAACAGCATTTCTTTTGGTGCGCTGCGCTTTTAATTGTCGACTGGGCGACATTTTAATTGAAATTCTACTGAAAATTGCATTGCAAGCTAATAACACTAGACAACATGAGATGAGAAACTCTATTTAACTATTTATAAGATCAGTAGATCATTTACTCACGGGAATGAACTTCTGTCTGAGCTATATTGATCCCAAAGAAACAAGTGATATATAACAGGGGAGGGGTATTATAATCTTCAGTCTGACAAGTTACTAAAAGCATTTCTGGGATTGGTCTGAAGAGTGCTTCAATTAGGGCTTTTCAAGTGTAGAATATGAAAGAGTTTGAGTTGCAAATATGTAGCAAACATTCTATATAAATAATTTATTTATTTGTGATTTATTTAAGTAATCTTTTTACTTTTTGTATTACTTTATAAGTGAATTACAATTTATTTTATTTGCTATTTAAATTTAAATTATATATTTTTTGCAAACTTATTAAATATATCAATTATCTCGCTCTGCCGTGTATTTTTACTGTGTGCGTAAACTTTGTTAACTTATTTCAAGCTTAACTCATTGCAAATATTGCATTAATATGTTGATAAAATATAAACAATATATAGAATATATAGAATATATATAGAATATATAGAATATATAGAATATATAGAATATATAGAATATTTAAAATATATAGAATATATAAAATATATAGAATATATAGAATGTATAGAATATATAGAATATATAGAATATATAGAATATATAGAATATATAGAATATATAGAATATATAGAATATATAGAATATATAGAATATATAGAATATATAGAATATATAGAATATATAGAATATATAGAATATATAGAATATATAGAATATATAGAATATATAGAATATATAGAATATATAGAATATATAGAATATATAGAATATATAGAATATATAGAATATATAGAATATATAGAATATATAAAATATATAGAATATATAGAATATATAGAATATATAGAATATATAGAATATATAGAATATATAGAATGTATAGAATATATAGAATATATAGAATATATAGAATATATAGAATATATAGAATATATAGAATATATAGAATATATAGAATATATAAAATATATAGAATATATAGAATATATAGAATATATAGAATATATAGAATATATAGAATATATAGAATATATAGAATGTATAGAATATATAGAATATATAGAATATATAGAATATATAGAATATATAGAATATATAGAATATATAGAATATATAGAATATATAGAATATATAGAATATATAGAATATATAGAATATATAGAATATATAGAATATATAGAATATATAGAATATATAGAATATATAGAATATATAGAATATATAGAATATATAGAATATATAGAATATATAAAATATATAGAATATATAGAATGTATAGAATATATAGAATATATAGAATATATAGAATATATAGAATATATAGAATATATAAAATATATAGAATATATAGAATATATAAAATATATAGAATATATAAAATATATAGAATATATAGAATATATAGAATATATAAAATATATAGAATATATAAAATATATAGAATATATAGAATATATAGAATATATAGAATATATAGAATATATAGAATATATAAAATATATAGAATATATAGAATATATAGAATATATAGAATATATAGAATGTATAGAATATATAGAATATATAGAATATATAGAATATATAGAATATATAGAATATATAGAATATATAGAATGTATAGAATATATAGAATATATAGAATATATAGAATATATAGAATATATAGAATATATAGAATATATAGAATATATAAAATATATAGAATATATAGAATATATAGAATATATAAAATATATAGAATATATAGAATATATAGAATATATAGAATATATAGAATATATAGAATATATAGAATATATAGAATGTATAGAATATATAGAATATATAGAATATATAGAATATATAGAATATATAGAATATATAGAATATATAAAATATATAGAATATATAGAATATATAGAATATATAGAATGTATAGAATATATAGAATATATAGAATATATAGAATATATAGAATATATAGAATATATAGAATATATAGAATATATAGAATATATAGAATATATAGAATATATAGAATATATAGAATATATAGAATATATAGAATATATAGAATATATAGAATATATAGAATATATAGAATATATAGAATATATAGAATATATAGAATATATAGAATATATAGAATATATAGAATATATAGAATATATAGAATATATAGAATATATAGAATATATAAAATATATAGAATATATAGAATATATAGAATATATAGAATATATAAAATATATAGAATATATAGACTATATAGAATATATAGAATGTATAGAATATATAGAATATATAGAATATATAGAATATATAAAATATATAGAATATATAGAATATATAAAATATATAGAATATATAAAATATATAGAATATATAGAATATATAAAATATATAGAATATATAAAATATATAGAATATATAGAATATATAGAATATATAGAATATATAGAATATATAAAATATATAGAATATATAGAATATATAGAATATATAGAATGTATAGAATATATAGAATATATAGAATATATAGAATATATAGAATATATAGAATGTATAGAATATATAGAATATATAGAATATATAGAATATATAGAATATATAGAATATATAGAATATATAAAATATATAGAATATATAGAATATATAGAATATATAAAATATATAGAATATATAAAATATATAGAATATATAGAATATATAGAATATATAGAATATATAAAATATATAGAATATATAGAATATATAGAATATATAGAATGTATAGAATATATAGAATATATAGAATATATAGAATATATAGAATATATAGAATATATAGAATATATAGAATATATAAAATATATAGAATATATAAAATATATAGAATATATAGAATATATATAGAATATATAGAATATATAGAATATATAGAATATATAGAATATATAGAATATATAGAATGTATAGAATGTATAGAATATATAGAATATATAGAATATATAGAATATATAGAATATATAGAATATATAAAATATATAGAATATATAAAATATATAGAATATATATAATATAAAGAATATATATAATATATATAATATATGTAATATATATAATATATGGAATATATAGAATATATAAAATATATAGAATATATATAATATAAAGAATATATATAATATATATAATATATGTAATATATATAATATATAGAATATATAGAATATATATAATATATGGAATATATAGAATATATAAAATATATAGAATATATAGAATATATAGAATATATATAGAATATATAGAATACATAGAATATATAATAATATATTGAATATATAAAATATATAGAATATATAAAATATATAGAATATATAGAATATATAGAATGTATAGAATATATAGAATATATATAATATATGGAATATATAGAATATATAGAATATATAGAATATATAAAATATATAGAATATATAGAATATATAGAATATATAAATTATATAGAATATATAGAATATATATAGAATATATGGAATATATAGAATATATAGAATATATAGAATGTATAGAATATATAGAATATATATAATATATGGAATATATAGAATATATAGAATATATAGAATATATAAAATATATAGAATATATAGAATATATAGAATATATAAAATATATAGAATATATAGAATATATAGAATATATATAGAATATATGGAATATATAGAATATATAAAATATATAGAATATATAGTATATATATAATATAGAGAATATATAGAATATATAGAATACATAGAATATATAGAATATGTATAGAATATTTATATTTTACTTCAGTTCATATTAAGTTAATTTAAAAATTGGTTTTCTTAAATGTATATATATTTTTAAGTATATATAATTTTTATTTTATATAATTATATATATATTATTATTTTATATATTCATAAACTTTCTTCATTGATTTTGTTATCTGTTTAAAATAAGTTTTGTCATTAATTCTGCTGCTTTTGTTGTTTAAAATTAATAGAAAATATTATAAAACAAAAATATATACAATGTATTAATTAATCTGTTTAATAAGTTGACAACCTGCATTTATATTATTTTGATAAATTCTTTAGTTATCTTATGCCGTACTTCAATAGAAGATGCGACTTTTCTTTAGGTTGCTTTTATGGATTTTTAATTAATATAAAATATTACAAATAATAAATCAAGTAAATAAATAAGTTAAGACAATAAAATAACAATCTAAATTAGTCTTTCTTTAATTTAGTTTGTATTAGTTGCTAGCTAAATATTCTGTAAGTTTCAAATCCTACAGTTTGACAAACTATGTAGTACAGTGTAAATGTGCAGCTTAAATAAACCACAGAACACATTACGCGTAATTCCCACACAAACTCAATTGAAACTCAATTTTAACCAATGCAGATCAAACACAACCAAACTAATCCCATCCCATCCCATCCCATCCCAACCCAACCCATTTCAACTTCCAACCATCTAATTCTATTCAGTCCAGTTGAGTTCCCTTAGCCATAGCCTCCCTCCCTTGGCATCCCCCTTTCACTCACAATCTGAGCTGGTAAAGTAAAGAAAAGCGAAACCATTTGGACTGGAAATTATTTGCTTCCTGGATCTCTGGGATCTGGAAACTGAAATCGGTTGGGCAAAAAGCAAATTGCAGTTCGCTTGATTTGACCGCCGGCCATGTGGTTGGTGCTGCTGCTGGTACTGGAGCTGGTGGTGGTGGTGGTGGTGGTGGTGGTGCTGGTATTGGCCACCTTTGTTGTTGGCTCTCTCAGTTGGTCTGTTGTTTGTAGTTGTTGTTTAATTTGGCCTGGCATTCCGTTTGGATATGCATCTTGGGCATTTCTTTTCAATTACCGGCGGGAGCTACTCTTTTTTGTTGCTGTTGTTGTTGTTATTGTTGTTGCGGTTTTAAGTTACCCCTTTTCCACTGGCCATGTAATTTGGCCATCAAACGCATGCATGTCTGATAAGCAGCCGGCGGGGCACATACTCCACAGTTAGAAGTGTTCCCCCTTTTAGAGTTGGCCACGTGTCGTGACACGACTTGCCACGATATATGCAGCTATAACGATATGTTATCCCTTGTTAATAAAGTATATTAACTTCTGCATATCAAAAGACTTAGGACACAAACTCGCTGGCAAGCTGACAATCATTTTTCAAGCATTTTCATTGGTTTGCTCTGGTTCAATTCGCGATTTTACAGTTGTGCCATAAAGTATGCGCACTGCGTCATTCAATAAATTAATTAAATCAGTTTTTTCTCACTGATTTTATCGCATTCATTAAGTGCCAGACCAACTAACTAACTGGAGCGATAAGATTTATATACATATGTATGTGTGTAATTATAGCTTTAACTGTGTGATGATGTGCTGAAAAGCAAATGATGCTCTGTTTGGCTTTAATTAAAGAGACCACAGCCCGACAAACAAAAATTATAGACATGAAGCAAACCATACGACATTAAGTGTTTATTTGTGTGTTATATAGCTGCCCCTTTCCATTCCCCTTTCCCTTTCCCTTTGTCATAACCATTTGCCTGTTATTATTGTCATTAAATGTGCTTACAACAATAATGAGCACAGTTTTATAGCCACATCCGCAGGGCTGTTGAAAATATAAGTTTTATGTGTACATTCTAGATTCTACATTGAAATGGACTTGAGCCTGAAGTTGGAGTTGGAGTTGTGCTGAAGTTGTAGCTGGAGCTGGACTTGGAATTAGAACTGAAGTCTCTAGCTACAGATCGACACTAGCATCAACTCGAGTCTGAGTATCTGTCGACGCTGGAGTTTCACTCTTTTCAATACGTATTTTAGCTTTCTTTTTTATTATGTATTTCTATCTAATGATCATTCTGCAGTTTTCCCATTCCAACCACTTTATGCCTCTTATCTCTAGAGCTATCGATTTACACTTTAGAGTTGACTGTTGATTGCAGCTTACAGGGTATAGCCAAGTCGTTGTCATAAGCTAACAGGTTGCCACTTGTTAAATTTAGCTTGCTCTTTTTTATTGCAGTGTCATTGACTTTGAACGCTGACAATGTGCGTGCGTAAATTGCGACTGGGCTGATGACGACTACCAAGCAACAACAGCAACAACAGCAACAACAACAACCACAGCAATAACATGCAGAACAACTCAAACGTGGCACAGTCACATTATTCGCATTTGTGGGTTTGGGCGTTGTTAATTGTAAATAAACTTGAGCTTCTGCTGCTTCAGCGGCTTCAGCTGCTGCTCTGCATATCAAAGACGATCAGCGTGCCACGCGGTCACTGACACAGGCAACAACAACAACACCCACAGTTATTGTACAGCCAATGCGAAATTAATTCTAATGAATTCTTAATATTTTGTTCACTTCGCTTACATAATCTGGGTTTGGGCATTGGATTTGCAAGTTTGTTGCCTAAGTCTTTTGTTTGAGCAGCAGATGCTTTGCTAGCATAGTGAGAGGCATATGATAAAGGGGCAGGGGCAGGGGCAGGGGCAGTGGCAGCATTGTGTATTGTGTTGAATGGCTGGCAATCAATGCAACACACACGTAACCCCAAGAGCCTCTCAGCGCGATGCCATCATCAATCTCAAACTGAATTTGGCATGCGTTCCATCAATGCCCACACGGCTGTTGACTTCAGCTTACAGCAAGAGCAGCAACAATAAACATAACAAATACAACAACAACAACAACAATTGAGAACAAGAACAGCAACAACATAAAGAGATCGTTCATAGCAGCCGACAACAAAGTAGACAACAAATAAATATGATTAATTTGCCACATGCAGTTAGACGTGCAATTTATCATGTAGACGGCATATGCAGGCTCTCCCCTTTCCCATTTCCCCACTCTCCCTCTCTGTTACTCTCTCTCTCTCTCTCTCTCACTCTGTCGCACCTCCTCACTGTCTGTGTTTATTCTCGACTTGTGTATCTTCATCTCCCGTTGCGGGTCAGTGCGTCTAATAGATTAAATAAATTTCGCATAAATTATGCAATTGTGGCGAGCAATATTTTAGCCAACTGCCGCTGCGGGCGCCCAAGGCGTACGCACTCCATTGCCCCTCCATTGCCACACACTTCTCCTTTCTTCTTTATTTCTGCCTTATTAATTTCCATGGAGCGCTGATCCTGTTCTGGCACCGCTGCGCCGTTATTTGCCTGGCGTCGGCAGCGTTTCAAACGTTTCTACGCACTGTTTGGTAATTAAAAACCCAACGAGCCGTTTGGCCACTTGGCCACTTCGACACATGTCATCGACAGTGAGCTGTCGAGCTGGAGGGGTGGACGTGGACTGGGCCTAACGGTATGCGGCAGCTTTGCTTTCTTGGCAGCTTTCCAATGCGCGTAGGTTGCACACACAGGATTAGCTTCAGGTTTTCTTTTTGCCTCGCATAAAATTTACATAATATTTGCTCCAGATTCCACAGACAAACACACACAAACACACACACCTGCAACACCTGTCGCCTAGCATTGCTTTCACACGCAAAAAAACCAAAAACCGTTCAAGTTTATGGATATCGTCAGCGCTTATCGAACCGCGTGCCTCATAAATATTCTTAAAGTGCCCTTGGCTTGAAGTCTGTTGACAATTTGTACTCCAATTTCCAAGGCATCAAATGAAATGATTCTCGAGCGGAATACGGAATACAAACACAGTTACAAATGGTGCGAACATCCAATAATTTAGCTCAATCAATTCCATCATTTTGCTGCCTCTTTGCTGTGCCATTCGGTGTAGAACAGTGGAACTTCTTTTAAATAAACTTACAAACAAAGAAACTATAGCATAGAAACAGCACAAAGCACAGTTGAACTTTGCTATAAAGAACTTTAATAGGTTAACTATAGTATATGTACTTGCTAAAGGTATCACAAGATACAAAGACATCAACGAGCAGTTGAACTGCCTTAAACTGAACTAAATAATTGTATAGAAAATCTATTTTAAGCTTAAATTCAACAAAAGCCTATAATGAACATCAAGGCAAGAGTAGATAAGTTCCACAGTAAATTAATGAAATGTATAAATACAGTCAAACATCCCTATTACCATAATGAATAAGACGTTTATAGTTAAACTGGAACCAACAAAGAAAAATTAATTTTTATAAATTAAAATATAAATTAAAAATTAATAAAAAAAAAAACTTGTGCAATTGATATAATATAATAATATAATATTATTTATATACAATAATATATTAATATTTGATAAAGAGAGATTATGAATCTCTGGTATTTCTTTAAAATATATAATATATTTTGTTATATAATATACAATTAATTAATATAATATTTAATTATATAATATATTACTTAAATGATAATATAACACAAATTTACAGACAAAGTTTTTGCTAGGAAAGTGTAAAAAGGAAAAGTGTTGTTACGTTTCAATACAACAAGATAAGTTGATTAAAACGCAGATGATTAAGTCAAAATTGTACTGTATTTAAATTCGAAGCAACAATGAAAGCAAATTCCCAGGCAGGTCTACAGGTAATACCATGTCTAGGCAATGCGAACCATGGCAAATTTGAATGCTGTTATATCATGTTGAATTCCTTACGCAGTTTGGAGTTGTTGGGATTAAATAGCTTGTAGCACAACTAAACCACTTTTCTGTTATACTTACAACATATATATATATATATATATATATAAGTATTTCCCTGTTGCAAGTTGCAGTTGCAGTTGTTGTTGTTGTTGTTGTTGCTGCTTTTGGTGTAGCCTAATACAATTAGTCTTGTGTAATACGCATGGCTTTTGGTTTACTATTTTGTGCTGGCAGCCTTGTTGCTCTGGAGGAGTGCCAAACCCGTTAAGCGCTGCCAGTGTGGCGTTATACAGTTAGGAGCTAGTAAGTTGGTAAGTTGGTCTCTTGGCCAGGTCCAATGCAGCTACGCAATTCGCGACACACACACAGACACACACACACCTACCAATTGAAATGCCTTGGGAGCGCGAATTGATTGTGCGACCAACCATGTGGTGCGAGTGGTGTGAGTGGTGCTGTTGGTGTTGCTGGGGCAGCAAACTTTAAAGCCTTTTAGGCTTTCCGCGTGCCATGCACTATGTCAGATTTTGTGTGTCGGCCCGTTGCCAAAATGGTCAGCAAACAACGGTAAAACGCTGGTCAAAAATACAATAATTTATTACACTCATAGTTTGGCTAATTAAAGACAACACTTGAGTGAGTTGTTCCTGTCCCAGCAATTCACAATTTTTACAGTCTCCACTCGATATTCATCCAATCGGATTGTAATTCAATAAAATGCCGGCACAAAGATGCGCTGCACTTGTTGACAAATGGATGGGCAGGGGCAGGCAAGGGCAGGCAGAAGCAAGGGTTCGGCCCGGGGGCAGTCAATGCTCAGACAGAGGCCCTTAAAGCGAGCCGACGCCTTTCGATTTGCTCGTTTTCTTATCGCTGCCTTTTAATCTGCCAAATGCCGCGCAGACGCTGCACAGCGAGTTTCAGGAGTCTGCCCAGTTTTTCCAGCTAACTCTCACAGCGGGCACTTAAAGCTGGCAACGAGTTGAGTGGGGTGAGTAGCAGGGGATTGGGGACGGAAACGGGGAACGGGGAATGGGGATGCCACAACACATTGTCTTACAAACCCCACAGGCGACCTTAACCCCTTGACATTTCCTAAAGAAAACTCTTTCATAGAGTGGAAAGGTTAACCCCCTGTTAACTTAACATCACAAATAGCTAACAGCAACCTTACATTATGTTAAGTAACATTTAAAATAGATTATCTTTCATTTTATATCATGCAAACTAATTAAAGAAGATTAATAAATTAAATAAAATTAAGAGAAACAATAAAAATATAATAATAGATATTTTATAATTAACATTTAAGAAATATAGATTTATATATACTTAAATAAATAATAATAATAATAATAAAAATTTAAATTTATAAATTTAAATAAATAAATGAAATATAACTAATTTAAGAAAATTAATAAATAAATAAATAAAATAATATATAATAAATAAATAATAAATTAAATATAATAAATAAAAGTCTTACGAATAATAAATTAGAAAAAGCAACTTTGTAAATAAGTTTAATAAACATTACTTTGTAATCATAATAACAATCAAAAGTCTTGATGCAGAACATAAATTCTCGAATTCAATAAGAAATGTCGGTGCGGTGTGGGTCAAGAGAGTATATCATGGAAATGGCAACAATGGGTTAAGAGTTCAGAGGGGAGGCTGGACAACATGAGGCCAACAGAATAGAACAGACACGAGTCGGAGTCGGAGTCGAGTCTGCAGTTGCAACCAATCGCAGCTCGATTTTATTAGCTTAGCAAAAGGCTTTGATTGTTGTTGTTGTTGTTGTTGTTGTTGTTGTTGTTGTTGTTCCGGCTGCTGCGCTTGTCTAGACGGGCAATTTTTCACACACACACGGGCACACACACACACACACACACACATGATCTGGACTTGCTCTAAAATTGGCATTTTTCACACACATAAGGCAAAAATGTAAAGCGTACTCCAAGTCCAAGTTGGAGTCAGAGGCAGGGGCAGTGAAGCACTGAGCGGGGGAGAGAGGCAGGAGGGCAGAGGCTGTAGCTGGGGCAGGGGCAGCTGCCGAGACAGAGTCAAGCGGTTTATTTGCCTTGTGTGGCATCAGCTTCATCATCATCCTGCGTTCGCCTGTCTGTGGCTTTCGGCCAGAAACTGGCCTCGACTTCGACTTCGACATCGACTTCGAGTTGGACTTGGACGTGGACGTGGACTTGGACTTGGAATTGGAAGTTAGGAGCTTGAAGTTGGGAGTTTGGAGTTGGCCAGCCCGTTGGCATAATGTGGACGAGACCGGACAACGCTTGGCGCGCAATTTCTTTATTATTACGAGCATTTCGTTTCGTTGTCCTTTTAGGCATTGCCTTGCAAGCATGCAACTGTGGCAACTGTGGCAACTGTCGCTTGTCAAAGCGAGCACACTGATCATTATTGTTGTTGCTGTTGCTGTTGTTGTTGTTGTTGCTCTTTGTAGTTAGTTTATGTTGTGCCTGCTCGCCCCTCACACAATGCGATTGTCAATGTTTTGTCTTAATGCGACACACACAGCCGCATAATGCTCATCGTTGCTGTTGTTATTGTTGTTGTGGTTGTCGTTGTTGTTGTTGTTGCATGTTATTTAAATGGACGCTGTTTGGCTGAAAGATTTACAACTGAGCCTCGGCATCGATATATTATGCCATGGCAAGTTCGTTGTCTAAGTCATTCGTTTGTTGTTGATTCGTTCTGGCCATAAATTAAATGATGCATGCACACACACACACACACACACACACACACAGAACACATACAGACACACACATACACACAAGGTCGTCGTCGCGTGTGCTGCGCAGCCAACAATTAAACGAGTTAATCACAGTTCGATGATTTGTCAGTTTCCTTTCGCCTTGAAGGCGTGCGAAGAGTGTAGGAGCAAAGTGGCTAAGGGGCAGAGGGGCAGACGGGCTGAGGGGCTTCTGCGCACTCAGCTGTGAAGTTCATAAGCAAGAAGCTGCAACTCAATGAGATCATCATGCCAAGCTTTAAGTCACATTCAAATCACATCACAATTGTATAACTTTGCCCAACTCGGTTCTCAGTGAATTGAGGCTAAGACAAAGGTTGATTTTAGACTAACTTTTACTTTTCTAGTTTGCCCAATGCAGACACACAAAAAAGAAATAAAAGGAAAAAAGGTTTCGCTTTGAATTTGTGCAGACACGCCCCACGCTGTGGCAGCCCCGTAATTTGGCTTTCAGCTTTCAGCTTTTGCTGCTGTTGTTGCTTTGTGTTTGCCCCGCCAGCAAATGAAGTTGCTCTTGAGACATTCGCTCAGTTCTCTAGAGTCTCGCTGTCTCCCTCGCTCATTCGTTCTCTCCTACTCTACAGCTAAATTATCACCGTCTGCGACTTACACAAAGCGCCATACATCATGACAGACAAATACTTGTATAAATATACTATATGTATAAACATACATATATATATATATATATATATATATATATATATATATATACATATATAATTTATCTGTCCGTATCTGTTTCTGTTTCTGTTACCACTGCATTTTGTTTTAGCCAACTCAATTGGGACCTGTTCGCCTACACGTCGAGTGTCGCCAGTTTTTATCGCTTCATTTTTGCGCAATTTTGCACTTGAGTATCGCGTTTATAAATAAAGCTGCTTGGCTTTTGGTAGCTTTTCTTATATGGTCAGGCAGCAGGTACTCACAGCACTCACAACACTCACAACACTCATACAAACACTCACAAAGGCCAATGTCATGCGCTTATTGGCCGCGTGCTCTTCTCTGCTTACATTTAGTTCTTCATTTTGTTGTTGTTTTTATTTTTATTTATGTTTTTCTTTCATTTCTGTAAGCTCTTCTCACTGTTGTTACAATAACTAAAGGTAGTAAGCAAACTCTTGTCTTGGCTGAGCGCATGATTGCCTTTTAATAAGCACCACAACAACACCACAACACCACCGCACTATGATGATGTATCGCATCATATGTGGGCATAAATTTCCCATTTTATTTTTTGTGCTTTGATATTATCTTGTGCCATGGACAACGTTCTCAATATTATGCCCTACACTTGGCTATGGTTATGGTTATTCAAACTTTAGCAAAAGATACTGTTGACACTTCTTTCAAGCCAGCATTATTTATAACTGCAGATGTTATGTCTATCTTATGTCTATATCTACATTTATCAAAGATCTCTTGCTGAACAATTTAATTTATATCTATAAATATATATTACTTTATTATGCAAATACTATTTCAATTTATTGTTCTTTAATTATTTTATATTATTTTATTACATTACATTTAAATTTTATTTAATTTCATTTATTCATTAATCTTTCATATTTAAGTTTGTTTTATTATTATAATACTTAGCGTATCATCAGCATTAGTCTGAGCATTAAGGGTATTCCCGTATCGCAGCTAGCTTTAATTTATTTAGTTACTGTTTTTGCTCTTTCGTTTTTCAGCGTGTCATGTTGCCATCCTGTGTTGTTGTGGCTTGTGTAGGTGTTTTTCTTTTTTCTGTCGTTGTTGTTGTTGTTGTTTTTGTTGTTGTTGTTGTTGTTGTTATCTTCGTGTGTCGTTCTTTTGTTTTTGCCGCATTTGTACGTTGCCTCTTTTCTCTGTATGGCAACTTGCAGCGCTCTCCTCAACTTAATGACTAATGTGTAAGACTTTGTTCCTGAATATGCATGAGTTTATGAATGTTGTAGCTGTTGATGGTGGGTGGGTTGGTATGTAGAAATGTCATCTTATATGGACAGGCAGTGAGTGAATCATGGCAGGGCCCACACTTGAGAAACGAGCAACTTTATTAGTCAAGTTCGTTGCTTAGAGTCATTTGATCGATTTAAACATTTTACGGTCAGCAAGAAGTTGCCCTAGCAAACCGTTAAATGCTCTCGCTCTCGCTCTCTGTCACACACAAACGAACACACACATACGACAGGGGTGGGTGAGAAGGACGCCCCCGCGCTTATTGAAGATCGTTAGCTTCAAATATCCATACAACGAGCGCACTTCAAGCGAAAACGAGGTCAGTTTTGCGGCGAAAAAGCCATTTTCGTATTTCATTGCCCACAAAAATGACATCATGAGAGACGCAGCTTATCTGTGCTTATGTGTTTGTCAGCGTATGTGTGCGTGTGTGTGTGTGTGTGTGTATGTGTGAGAGTTGAAGCTTAATTGCAGTTGTGTGTGAATGAGTGTGCAAAGCTTTTTGCATTAAGCCCATCAAATAAAATAAAACTCATAACACTTCAAATCGAATAGCATTTTTATGTGTTGTTGGAATTGAAAATAAACTTTATAACTTACCTTTTGCCTGTGCGAATCCGCAAAATACGATTAATGCCAGGCAAGTGGCATGCCACAGTCGTTGCGCTTTAAACATTTTCGCCGATACTAAAATTTGTATCTAATTAATCAAAACGGAAAGACAAACGGCATTATTAATATTATATTGCACAGAAAACAGAAACAACGGCACATGCTCCACGATAGCCAACACATGTGTGCGTGTGCGTGTTCGTGTGTGTGTGTGTGTGTGCACATGTATGTAGATATTTATTTCTTTTGTATTCTTTTCAGTTTCACACACACACACACACAGGCACACACACTGAAATATTATGAAACAAAGCCCGAGTGCTAAAGAGAATGCCAGTCAAGTAGCGGCTGAGGCTGGTCAACAAATCGACGGCAAATAAAAACAAAACACAAACACACACCACACAGCACACACTAATACACCGCAACCAGACGTTTTTTCTTGTCTTCTTTATTTTAGTTCGCTTACTTTACGCTGAACACGACGAAAACACGTCCAAGCCGCGCGCTAGTCGCAGGGTAACTGAATACTGGCACCAAGCCGAGCATCAGTCTGAGCCAACGTCAGCGCCATCGCCTGCGCTTGCGCGTGACGTTTGTTGTTTTTGTTCGCTTCGTTGAGCCAATGTGGCCACTGTGCTTGGCTGGCTCAAGTTTCTAAGACACTGCGCGGGGCACTCCATAACTTTCAACAAGGGAAAACACCTACACTTTATTTTTAGATATATAATACATATATAATAGCCATATTATAAAAGTTTATTTTACTCTTCACTAATTAACAGTTGCTTAATGAACAGCACTCACTGTCTCGCTCTCTCTCACCATCACTTAAATGCCTCAAGAGATTAGATGACAGTAAACGCTTAAATGTTATTTTAAGGCTATGTAATGAACAGCATGCTTCCCATACGATTATTGAGAGTGAGAATGAGAGCACGCGGCAGCCATACTAAAAGGACCACTCTCTGAAGCTAATCTATCATGTCACTCTCTCGCTTTGCAGTGATTAAGTGAGAGAAAAAGCTGCGCGAACGGCAGCCATGATTAAAGGATCGCTCTCACAAGCTCTGATAGTATGAGAGATTAACATCAGCCGGTTGCAATTGACTAAAATGAGAAATTGTGGGAGCGCAAAGTTTGTACAAGCAATTACATAACCTAGACGTTTGTTATTGTTGTAGTTACTGTCGTTGTCATTGTTGTTGCTGCTGTTGTCAAAGCAAACATTTAATTATTGTCGCTATTAACAGTTTCGAGCAAAAGTTCTCAGACAACTGAACTAATCTAACAATGCATCAAGTAATTCCAAATTGTGTCTGTCAAAAGGGAGTTCACTGTACGGACCAACTTCCTCTTTCTGGTGTGGTTTAAGCCACCTTCAACTTCAAGCAGGCAGAACCGTTCTTCTTGTGGTCATTTGGGCGCAAGTCAAAGGCATAACCATATGTGGTGCTTCGACCGGGCCCACAATCATTATGCCATGTTATGTGCACTCAATTTCACACTTGTTGGCTGCGCGTGCTCTTGGCCAAATGCACTTTTCGCTGCTGTTCTCATTTCTATCGCTGGGGCCATTTGCCGCCCAATGAGAAAGACTTCTTGTTAGTTTTCCAAGCCACTGGCCAGTAAAGCTGCCGGATCCGCCTCTTCCAAAAGCTCGCGCCTATCATTAGACAAGCTGGACAGTGTTGCAACAAAGAGAATATAGGGTGGGGGGTGGGGTACGGTTGGGGGTAATGACAACGGTAAATGACGTGCAAATAGATGCAGTCAACGAAGCGCGCTAATTAAATTTGCTTTTTAATTTTAGAGAACACTAAGCAAGTCATAACTCTGTTTACAATTTGTCTGCAATAATATTTAATTAACATAAAATATGATATGTAAAACAAATATATAACAAAGCTTTGAAACTATTATCCTATCCTAATAAATTCATATAAATAAACAATTGACAATTAAATCGTAAAATTTCCGTTTATTTCTTATATAAATTTTATCCCTTTTTATCATTTGAAAATAGCGCGTAATTAGTAGTAGTTAACAGGCATCTTAACATGTTAAGCTTACAGAGCGCAGACAAAAGTGGTTGATGTCTATGCTAGACTCACGATGGTAGCAAAATTTACAGCAGATGGCGCCAGTCGCAAGTAGCCGTTAAATCAAAAACTTAACCAAACCGTTTTGTCGCTTTGGAATAAGAAAGCCAAGTCTAAATAGGAAAAAAAAATTAAAAGCAGCTTTTAAATATATTACAATATTTACAGAAATTAAGCGAGCTTTTTCATAGGTTACAGGTTTAAAAATTACATTGAAGATTTTATTGATATTTTATCGATGTGTATCTAATTTTTGTATACAACAAACACAAAATTTAATACATAGGCAGGCAAATATGTGTTAATGCACACATATATACATACAAACTTAAGAAGAAAAATATTAAAGCACAATCATTGTTAACGAAAGAGAATTGAAAGAAGAATTAGAAAAAGTTCGACGGCACAAAGCCAACGTTCAATTCCCAGAAAAGAGATTTTGCGCGCCGCAATGTGTTTGTCTCGCTCGCACTCGACGCTTTTGTTGCCGCTTGACATTTGATGGTCGTCCTAACGGAACTTTCAGTTTTCATACGAATTATACATACACAAAATAGATTTATGTTTTAATATTTGCTGAATTATGCTTGACAATTATAGGCCGGGAGATGTGCAATATGATTTAAATTCAATTTCAACATATTGTCACGAATCACGACCTAAAAATGTCCACATAGTTTGTATTAACCGATTTCTTGAACGCACGGATCACTTTTAGGCCGGGAGATGTGCAATATGATTTGCAAATTAATATCAATTTACATATTGTCACAAGTCCCGTCCTAAAAATGGCTATGCAACCTAATCTCCAATTTATTTATTTCACATTCAAAAATTGTTTTAACGTTTTATTATTCGCTTCAATTTTTAGGCCGGGAACAGTGCAATATGTTTTTGGAAAACTTACACATATTTAACACTGGACACGGCCTGGAAATTACAGCTGTTGGTTAAATATTCCATTTAAACACTCTGCCATAAATAGATCTCAATTTGTCCGGCCGTGAAAAGTGCAATTCCTGTACAAATAAAAATAAAGAATTTGCGCTCTGCACAGCCGAATAACTAGGGATTCTTAGAAAATATTCTTTGCACTGCTAGGATAAATCGGGTAAAATATAATCACAGTTAAAAAAAAAAACTCTCGAGTAGTAATTATTTTCAATTTAGAATTAACCCTCACAAATCAAGAACTTATCTATGACTGAAATAAAAAACTAATTGACTACACTCGGGACGATCGTCAAAAAATGATTCTTTCTTAACAGAGCCTGACTGACGGCGGATTTTGAACATATTCTGTTATCCTACTGTAATGTTATTTAAGGGCCGTAATAATAATCGATAGTCGATTATTTCATTATTTATTTATGATTTGAAAAGGTAGTTTTATTTAAAAATTATCTATACATATATCCAACAGATACCTGATATATTTATTAATATCATTTATTTTCTATTAATGTTTTTTGTATCTCCAATAGTTTCGGACTTATTTCCTTATAGTAACTCGACTGCTGTTCCATCAAGGCGTAAAGCTTAACTCGATCGTTCTGAATATTCTGTATGCGCTCACGGTTTTCTTTGCTCTTCGCCATGGCAGCCTAGAATAAAAGTGTGGCACTAAGACCCTAGAAAATCAATAATGCTCTATGCACACACACCTGTAAAGCTTTTTCCTGTGAATTTAATTGCTTTTGAATAAAACGAATGCTGGAATCCATAAGACGCATGCGCACCGGTCGAGTGCGCTCCTCTGGCGTCATTTTGTGAACGTTCCTGCAATGATAAATGGTTAAAAATACTATAGTTTCTATTTATACACTGCAACCTACCAGTTGGTGCCCTTAAAGGGCTCAAATCTTTCCTTTAGCACCTCCAGGGTTATCAACTTTTTGGCCACATCGTTGGCAACAAAGAAACTATCGTTTATCTGAGGCAACAGCTTACTCATTCTTGAGCGCATACGTTCTATTAAAGTATCCTTGTTCATAATAGTATTCTCATGTTCCAATAAAATTGCTGCAAATGGTTCTAAGCATGCGGGACTAATAAAGTAAATAAGACATTAATATGCGCACGAGAATTAATATAAAGAAACAACTTGCCTCATATCTGCAAAGATTTCCATAAGTGCTTTATCATACTCCGCCTGCACTTTTGCTGCTATTGGTTTGTGCCTATTGTAGGACTCTGCAATATCCGATTCTGATAAAGTTTTTTTTGTCGGTTGCGACATTGTTACAAACAAAATTGCAATAAATAACAAAATTGACGCGGCTTCGGCTTGGGCAACCAGTGTGACCGGAATTACAGCTGCTTTCTACGGTTGCAATCGATGGCTATCAACAGACCACCACAACATCACCTCAATTAGTCGATTTCTGTAACTTATCGGCCGGATATTTATTTATTATTATTATTATTCACAAAGTTGATTAAAAAACCGCAAAAATGGGTAAACGGCAACATCAAAAGGATAAAATGTAAGATAAAAACCAACCGTATAAAGCCCTTTTCTAATTGCGGTCTTTATTTTTAGGTACTTAACGTACACCGAATGGAGCGAGTTCTACGGTGGCAAAAAAGTGGAATCCTTGGAAAATGAGCACATAAAATTTAAACGGTTGCCATTTGGAAATTGCTGCATAACCATGGCCCCATTTGAGATGCCGTACAGTGATCTCAACGGCAACGTCTTTGAGTATGAGGCGATACTTACCTTTCTTAAAAAGTTCAAAGTGAATCCCATTACTGGCCAGAAAATGGATTCAAAATCCTTAATAAAGCTTCACTTTCACAAGAATGCCAATGATGAGTATCATTGCCCAGCTCTGTTCAAACCATTCAGCAAAAACTCACACATTGTAGCTGTGGGCACCACGGGCAATGTTTACTGCTGGGAGGCTATCGAGCAGCTGAACATCAAGACTAAGAACTGGAAGGATTTAATAGACGACACGCCATTCGTACGGAAGGACATAATTACGATACAAGATCCACAACATTTGGAAAAGTACGATATATCCAAGTTCTATTACATACGTAAGAATCTACGCGTTTTAACAAAGGAAGAACAACTGGAGCGAAAAGATCCCTTGGGTCGAATCAAGACAATGAATCTGGAAACAAAAGAAACACTGGCACAACTTCAGAAAGACTATCAACCAGCAGAGGAGACACCATCTGGCTCTAAGCGCACAGCAGACAAATTTAACGCCGCTCATTATTCAACAGGAGCAGTGTCTGCCAGCTTTACATCCACTGCCATGATGCCCGTATCTCAGATCGAGGCAGCCATTATAGACGACGATATTGTCAAGTACGAGAGGGTCAATAAGAAAGGTTACGTGCGCCTGAACACAAACTTTGGACCGCTCAACCTGGAGCTTTACTGTGAGCAGACACCACGCGCATGCGATAATTTTATAAAACATTGCGCTGATGGTTATTATAATGGCGTATTGTTTCACCGTTCCATAAGGAACTTCATTGTAAGTAGTAGTGTGTATTGTACTGGGAGCAGCGACAAACTTGTATATTCCTTTATAGATACAAGGAGGTGATCCTACAGGCACCGGAGCCGGTGGTAAATCGATTTGGGGAAAGTCGTTTGAGGATGAATTTAAGCCAAATCTGTCGCACACTGGACGTGGCATACTTTCCATGGCCAATGCAGGACCCAATACTAATGGCTCCCAATTGTATGTATTCTTTGCACCTCTGAAAATCAGCTGTTAGTAATTTAAATGCTCTAAACAGTTTCATCACCTATCGATCGTGCAAACAACTCGACGGCAAACACACGATCTTTGGTAAACTAGTTGGAGGCCTTGAGACGCTGCAGAAGATGGAAAACATTGAGGTGGACAACAAAGACAGGCCAATTGAGGATATCGTTATAGAGACCGCTCAGGTGTATGTTAACCCATTCGAAGAAGCCGCCGAACAGTTGGCCAAAGAGCGCGCTGATGAAGCCGCAAGTAAACAGGTTGCCGCCACAAAACTTGAGCAGCAAAAGCGTTTAAACGAGCCCCTTAAGGTGTACCGCGATGGCGTCGGCAAATACCTGAAGCCGACTGCGTCCAAAAAGCCTGAGGCCCAGTTCCAATTATCCACAGCAAATCCCGCGAAAAAAAAAAAACTGCTAGTGGTTTTGGCGATTTCTCCAGCTGGTAGCTGTACCTCAATAAACAAATGCTTTTACTATATTTATAACTTCATTCTTTACTTTTTTCTTCATCCTCATCTGCACGTTCCCGACTTTGCCAGTTCTTCTTCATCTCCTGCAATTTGCCTTGACGCCGTTTTCGCTCTGTGGATTTTTTCTGATCGAGCACCTTCATCTGTGCCGCGATCGACAGATCTCCGTTTAGATGAACATCAAGTTTATCCAACAGTATTTTACGTGCTTCAATGCGATTTTTTGAGGCCAAACGATGCAAATGACACTTCACAGTTATGCCAGTAGGCAAATGACGCAGGAACACACAGTTATTGGTTTTGTTAACGGCTTGCCCACCCGGTCCGCTGCCTCGCATTAATGTTTCCTCGATATCAGATTCCTGGAGCGTTGGAAAACGTGAATAATCCAAATGAACAGTGGACGCCAGCCGGCAAAGGTTGCTGGAGAGCGGGCCAGCCAATGATCGCAGCGTTAGCATTACTACAGTATGCGTCCCTTTTTGAGCAACGTCTCACCGCGCTGTAGATATATTAGTTAATGAATAATTTGTGATATAATAACAGTGAGACGTACCTTGAAATTGAACTCAATCTCTAGTGGGTTTGTTAGCTCACGATTCTCACGGAACTCGTGCCGCACTCGACCCAGAAAGTAATTCTTATCCGTGAGTGTCAAATGGTTGCCGTATTTAATAAGATGCTTATAAAGACGAAGAACCTGCTGCCGGGATGGTTGCAACATTTTATTTATCAAGTTAATAATAACTTGTTGTTGTCAACGCATATGGAAAGTAACAATGCTGCCAGACGATAAAAACAGTATAGCCCCATCAGAATATTTCGCTCTTAAATGAAATCAGCTGTTGCAAAAACACACACACATGTCAGAAACAGTGTTGCTCTATAAGCTGATGCGACTTTCTATACAAGCAGCTGTAGACAAATCACACACGCACACATAAACTATATATTTACTTAAATACATATAATTATAAAATAATTGTATATACACTCAATATTTAAAGAAGGGCATGATTTATTAAAAATGAAATGATATACATAATATTTATATAATCTACTGGCTTATACTTTCCGATAACAAATATTTAAACTTATCGCTAGATTACAATGATAATTTAAAGCATATGTCATTGTGACTAAATGTTTATTTACAAAATCACACTATCAACCCAACCTGTGATATCAATGCCGTCGTCGATTTGAACATTGTGTAAGCGACTTAGCTCAAACAATTCCATCATTTGGTGTGCAAGTTCACGGTCAACTATTTCGCCGCCCAGTGTCATGGTTCTCTCTATGGTCTCCTCCTCTGTTATTATGTTATTAAGCATTTCTTCCACCGTTAAGTTAGGAGGATCCACCAGAAACATAAGGAAGGACGCTGAAATGCTAAGCGAGTATGGCAAAAATCGTATATACTCCTTTAAGAAGTTGTCTCGGCTACAGAAAAGAGAAACGAAAAACATTAATCTATGGTCAAATCATCAATTTAAATTTGATTCATTACTTTAGGAACTCGGGAAGTGGCTGCTGCGAGTGCTCCGAGAATCTTTTAAAGAGCGCATTGCAGTAGTCATCAAAGAGGCTGTCAAAATGCTTATATCGCACATCTGCAAGGACGGAAACAGCCAGGAATACGGATAGATCGATCATGGGCGAGGATAAACGCATTGTCTGATAGTCAAACATCATGATATCCAAGGGATTCCCACTGCTGTCCGTGTCGTACTTATAAGCCACATTATTCCTCAAATAGTCGCCATGGCAGAGAGTGGAGAGGGGCTCTCGGGGTGCTACCCGCTGGCGTCCAAAGCCAATATAGCTGTAGGTCAGCTGCTGAAACTTTTTGATGAAATCCTTGTCCACTTCTGGATGATATTGACTTGTTGCCAAGCCAACTCGCTTCAGAGAAACTTGCGCTGTTAATGCCCAATCTGCACTAATCGTATCCGTGGCATAACGCGATTCCCTAAACTGACTCGTTAGTTCTTCAAAGCGCTCCTTCTGATCGAGCTTCAAGGCATATCCAAATCCATGAAATTCGCCCAAATACTTAACTGCAAATGGAATTATACTGAACGGAAGACTGTATAAAGAAGAGATCAACTACTCACCTGCAATGCGCGCATGCTCTAGACTCAATCCATATCTTTGCTTAGTCACACTCCAGCCATCTGCTCCGAAGTCCCCCAGAATGAGCACAGCAGAAGTGGGATTATTCTCGCTGTAGTAATATTTGGGAGCCGAGAAGAGGCTACTGCTCAGCTTTTGCATTATTGGCAAGATCTCAGTGTAGAAACTAATCTCATTATAGAAGAGACCTTTAAACTGGGCCTCTTCATAAGCTTCTTTAGGTATCTGCGGCGTTTTCTATAATATATTATAGTGAATTACTGCTTAGCATATTAATTATATCAATACTATGTAACTACATTCATTTATAACTAGTTGTAGATTTTACAACAAACCTTTACAACGCATTTCCTCATTTGTTGCACACCAGCGTATTCAAAATTGATTGTAGCTCTGTAGCATTGTGTCAGCATGAAAGCCTCTTCGACGCCAATTAAACTGATTGAAATGTTCCCCACTTTAAATGTGTTTAGCTGTGTTTCACAGTAGTCATCCACTAATCTTCCATTCTTTAGAATCTCTGGCAAAACAATTGTTGTCAACCATTGAATTTCATCATCAACGTTCAGCGACATTTTCCGATCGTATTTAAACAGAACTGTTCCGATTCCCGAATAGAACTCAACTGTTCGTCTCTCGAGTCTACGCTCTACGTTTTGAACGGTAATTGTCTATATACCCCGAGCGTAATTACATATTCACATAAATATTATATTAGTGTTTGATAAGTTTTGATGTATGAGCAGTTAACCACAAATTGTTTCTCTTCGTCTCTCTATTGTATTCGGCAAACGTGTTCTGCACTATTGATAATACATCGACTGAATTAAGAGTGTTAATGTGTACAGATGTGGACATAAATATAGAAATATATACATCATTTATATTCTATTTATTGAAATAAATGCTTATCTACGGCATATTGTATGTATTTGAATTTCAAATAATCTCGATAACATATTTAATTGAAATTAAAGAAAACTATTGAATATGGAAAGTTCATTCAATAAAGAATATATAATAATAATAATGAATCGAATTCATTCAAATGTTTGAACTCCCATTCATCCACTCAGCGGTATCAATGTCTTCATCGATCTCCACTTTATGCAATCGACTCAGTTCAAACATTTCCTTAAATTGATGTGCAAGTTCACGATCAACAATATCTCCGCCTTGTTTTGTAGCTTTCTCTATAATTTCCTGCTCAGTTCTTTTCTTGTTAAAGTTTTCTTCTGAAGAAATTACAGGTGGATCAACTAGTTCCATTAGAAAGTAACATGTAATGAACACAGCATATGGTATAAATCGAATGTACTCCTTTAGCAAATTCTCCCGACTGCAAGAAAACAAGAATTAGTCATATTAAATATAGAAATTAAATAGAAAATTACTTCAAAAAGTCCGGAAGTGGTTGATTTGAATGTTTCCTATAGCTGTCGAAGAGCGCATTGCAGTAATCGTCGAATAGGCTGTCGAAATTCTTATGTCGCACCTCTGCCAGGAGGGAGAGGGCCAGGAATACGGATAGATCGATCATGGGCGAGGATAAACGCATTGTTTGATAGTCAAACATCATGATATCCAAGGGATTCCCACTGCTGTCCGTGTCGTACTTATAGGCCACATTATTCCTCAAATAGTCGCCATGGCAGAGAGTGGAGAGGGGTTCTCGGGGCGCTACCCGCTGACGTCCATAGCCAATATAGCTGTAGGTCAGCTGCTGAAACTTCTCGATGAAATCCTTGTCCACTTGGGGTTGATAAGTAGCGACTGCGTTTGCTGCTCGCTTGACTGTGATTCTCTGCTTTAATTCCCACTCTGGATTCAAGGATGGCTTATCATAGCGTGCCTCCCTCAGCTTGCTTGTTATGTTTTCAAAGAGTTCCTTCTGATTGTGCTTCATAGCATAACCAAAGCCATGGAAACTGCCCAGATACTTGACTGAATGGGGATTATATTTAAATAGAGAATTGATAAAGATTGGATGAACTATTCACCTGCAATGCGTGCATGCTCTAGACTCAATCCATACCTCTGCTTAGTCACACTCCAGCCATCAGCAGCAAAGTCCCCCAGAATGAGAACAGCAGACGTGGGATTGATCTCGCTGTAATAATACTTGGGAACAGCAAAGTTGCCATTGCTGAGTTTTTGGATTAATGGCAAGATCTCAGTGTAAAAGCGAATTTCGTTGCTGAAGAGATCATCAAATTGCAGGGATTTGTATAAATCCTGGGTTATCTTAGGCGTTCGCTGTGGAGTTCAAGTGATATGGTCACGTTATCTATGAGATGCCTATACTCGTATATATACTTTACTGTCATGATTAAGAGATAGCATTATCATTATTATCTCACGTAAATGATAACTCGATTATGCAAACATTGTGAAATAACTGCAAGAATATGTTTGAATAGTTAAGATCTATTCTAAGCTTACCTTAACAATCAATTTCCTCTGCAGCTGTTCATTGTCGTATTCAAAGTTGATTGTCGCTCTATAGCATAGGGTTAGCATATAGGCCTCTTCGGGACCGATTATGCTGATCTCAATGCTCCCCACTTTAAATGTATCCACCAGAGAATCCTTAAAGTTGTCCACGAGGCGTCCGTTTCGAAGGATATCCGGCAGGATAACTGTGTTAAGCCATTGGACTTCATTCTTGAATACCAGCGACATTTTGCCAAAGATCTGAACCGAACCGAACCGAGTTGATGTCTACTCTGAACTGAGACTTATCTCAAGAGATAACTGTGTTATATATCGCTACGGAATGGTTAAGATACATTTTAACCCACTGGGGACACTCATAGTTTATAGAAAATTATGTGAAACTTAAATTGTTTAGCTATAAAATTCAAAATCGTCAAAATCATTTAAATTGTTAAATTCTTGGTAGGAAAGTCAACAACTCGCTATGGTGGAATATTGGCAACAGCGTTCGTTAACTGGTTTGTGTAATTATCCCATTTTCGAGGATAAATCTTTTGGTCCTGCCCAACAGCTGCGTCGGACACTCAAATTATCGGCTTTGAAGCAATTGAGTAATACTAATCTTCCTAACTTGGGCGGTAATTGGAATATTCCACAGCGCAATGGAAAATCAAAGAAAAGGCAAGGAAAAGCCAAAACGAAAGACAAACAACAGAAAGAACAACAGAAACAACACTCCGGAAAATGTTTGCAAGCCAAAGACGGAGACAAGGATTCGCCGCAGATGATAGAGTTTTTCAAAGAAATCCAGAAGCGAGATCTCAAAAAATACTATGTGAAAAGACTTGCCACAGAGCGATGTAACACTTACAACAAGTGTCCCACCTCTGTGTGGATAAAGCCACCACCACTTTGTGAGGGCACAAGTCAGCATGTCTAAGCACAGCATTTGATGGATTTCTTAACGATTCTCTGACATGTCCATGGTGGTCTGCAGGAGAGGCACACCTTGGACATGTTGATGAATATGTACAGATGAATCCTGTGCTGCTTTGATCAACACGATTGGGAAATTCTCAACAGCATGTTCAGCTTGTGCTGGGCTGTCAGTTCAGTAGGAATTTAGATTCAGTGTTGTTACATCTTTCACTCGAAATTCTCCTAGTTCGCCCGCAAGATGTATTCGGAGCCACAGCAAGGCACGCGTAGCACACAGACCTTACCACAACCTGCTCCAGCTCCGCCAATATGTGTGCCACTGCTGATGGTCGATGAGGATGGCAAGAAGCGTTATTGCTATCATGGCGGCAAGTGTCGTTGCGAGACCTGTGCGCTGATACGTCAGAAACAGCTGGACGAATTGGATAGAAATTTGGACGCGTTCGTGCCGAACAGTCGCCTCAAACTGGAGCCGGCCATTCGGCAGGCCAAGCACAAGCAATACAAATTGGAGGCGACACGTACATCTCCGCAAATGGCCAAGATGCTGTTAGATGATCATATGCGTCTCATCAAGGATTATCCCATCTATTACCTGCCCGATAAATATTATGTGAAAGATGCTTGGAAGGTGGTGGGACCCCAGGATGTGGGCACCCAAACGGAGATACCCATTGGCAACTTTGGCATCGATGGCTGTCCGTGTCCGGACAAGAAAGTTTGCTGGGATATCTAAGAATGGGGAACAATTGTTTTTGAATTGTATAATATAGTGATAACTAGGGGAATAAAGAGTAAAGATGATAAGCAAAAGAACAGCAAGTGCTTTAGGTTCATTTAAGAGAGCAAATGTTTCCTTTAGAAATGCAGTTGAAAATTAAATCATTTTATAATATATTTAATAATAATAATTAATTAATAATATAGTAATATATATTATGATTATTAATATTGTATTATTTAACAAGTATTTTTACATTGTATATGTAATATTTTATATTTTATAATAAATTTATATTATATTATATTTTATTGACTAATAATTTGTAATTTAAATTCAAATAATAAGTTAATTCTTGTAATGTTCAGGAAACATCCGCTTAAATAATAACTTCACAATATATTTTATATTTTATATATTATTTAGTTTAAAATTAAGTGTAATTAAAATTTATTTATTTTATATTTAAATGATTTAGGTTAAAATGGAATTAAATGACAAGAAATATAACACAAATTAAGGAAATCTGTAACATAAAACAGAATAGCTTTAAATTTACGTACCTATTTTGTTATGATTTATTATAATTCCTAAGTTAAATTACAATATTTTTTAGTTATTATTTAGTTATTAAAATCTATTAAGTCTTTTATTTATTTTTAAATTCATAAGCTAAATTCTTACAATATTTGCCAATTATTCAAATATTATTAAATTAAATAAACATATTTTCTAATTTTATATTTAATATTTTGTGTGGACTGTATCAATAAATATAAAAATAATTATTTGTAAATATTGCCAGTTGGAATGTTGTCATTTCCGAGTAATACAGTTCGATACAAAATTTTCCAATTTTCCGCAAATGAAAATAATGTTGAGATGCTTGAAAGAGTCGCGAATGCTGGGCAAATTAATCCGAGTCCAATGGAGACGCGCCATTTCCCAAGACACGGGCAATGTGACCGGTTTCAGTGCGTTCATGGAGAAGGGGGATCTGCGTACGAGTTCTGTGAATGTTCTACCCCAAACTAAATATGGTGGCATCACCCATGCAACTCTCTTGACCGGCGAGACAATCATTGGCCAAATGGGTGCCAAATATGTTGAGTCTCTGTTGAGCAGCGCTCGTGTTCCCGTCGAGGTGCAGAAGATCACTGTTGACATGGGCGAGGAGTACTTCAACTCTGTACTCCGTAATCGGGCTGCTGTACACGTGGACATTGTTCACGATTCGGAACATAAACAGAAATCACTTAAGATTTGCAACGATCTTGATCTGCATGTATTTATGACGAACTTGCGCAGTTTTCCCGGCTTCAAATGCCTTTTTCCTGGCGTGAATATACTGCTCATAGCCCAGAACAATATGGGCAACTACGCGGAGCTGGAGTATTCACCAGTTAAGGGTGTCGTCGAGGGTCTGCATGTGGTAACCAGCGAGAACATTAGGCGTTTTCTTACCTATGCCTTCAAAGTTGTCATGGCAAGGAAACGGAAAAAGGTCACCCTTGTCCACAAGTCATCCGAGTGGCCAAAGACCGAGGGAGTCTTGCTTGACATTGCCTCCGAAATGCAGAAATGCTCATTTCCCGATATTGAAGTGGAGCCAATGGAGCTGGATAAGTGCGTTAGTCGGCTCATACTGAATCCCCAAAGCTTTGATGTGCTCGTCACAAGCGATCTCTATGGCACCTTCATGGCCACAATTTGTAGCTCAATTTGTGGCGGTGCCAATCTCTTTTCGGCCATTGAGATTGGCGATCACCATGCGGTGTTCAAGCCCCTGCAAACGAAACTATCCCTGACCAACTACAAAGTACTCAGTCCCTATGGCATTGTGTCGACCTGTGTGGATCTGATGTACCATCTGGGGCACAGAGTGTGCGCCAAGGCACTGTGGAAAGAGATGCTGCGCACCATGGAGGAGGGCATCAAGACTGGCGACTTTCAGGGCTCCGATCGTGGCGAATATATCATTTGCAACATTATGAACAAGCTGCGTTGCAACATGTTCAGCCAAGATCTAAATCAAGAAGATTAGGTTCGTGGAAATAACATGTTATTGAAATTTAAATTTCTTTTTCGATTTGGATACATTAAAATTAACAAAATATTTTTGTACAAATATTTTCAATGATTAAACTCAAATTGTTAGAAATTGCGTCTCAAGTTCGAGCTCTTGCGCTGAGATTGAAAAGAATGAAATATATAGATATATATAATTAATATATAAATTTTATATGGCATCGTATCGTATATATCCTGGGATCACCACACCTGCTCTTCCTCAGTGCGTAGATTGCTCTCGCTCGTTAGCATTTTCCAGTCGTCGGTGAAGGACACCTGTTCTACGATCCGCTTGAAGGACACACGCTTTGTATTCTTGAAGTTCGCTCCAGTTTTGTCGCTCTTCTTCTTCTTGGTATTGGCATACTTCATGTAGTCGTAGATCGGCTCTTTCATATCGATCTCCGACGGTGGCGGTGTCAGGGCTTTTTTCAATTTCTTTGCACCATTTAGTTCCGAAATAATTGGCTTCTCAAACATTTTTTCTACCACATCCATTCTGCCGGGAATTTAGGAAAACAAATTTTAAATACAATCTATCAACTTGCTAAAAGATAGATAAACTACACAAAGCCATATGGATTTCATTTAAATGGTGACACTAAAGTAAACAATACAATACAATAATATTGGGAAAACTAGAATAGTATTATAATATTAGGAATATTAATTAAGTTATGGCTATTGAGTATGAGTATGTACATAAGTATATATTAAATAAAATAAATAAAGGCATGAAGCTAGTATATAAACTAATTCAAATCGAACTTCATTTCTGCTTCTATAAATTATTTTTATGTATATTATAACAAGAAAGAAATCCACAGTTATGTATACAATTTCAATTGATCTTTCCTAGGACAAGATCTTGCCAAGAAAACATCAAGTTGTTAGAGTTTAATTCTGCTATCTTAACTGACTACTTTATACCCTGCCTCACAGCTGAGCAACTTAATATTATTAAGTTAATCGTAATAACGAAAGTATTACAGCAATTTGTCGCTTATCATATGAGCTTTCGCTTTATAATAATAACAATAATAGACTATTATGTGTGTTTTTGTAATGCAATAAACTTTACTTCAATTTGCACGTACAATTTGAATAAATTTATGCGATGCCACTTGCCGCAGGCCGGTGGCAAAGAGGCAACAACAATGGCTGTAAACAACTACATAAATATGCGAAACAAGCAAAGGAAAAGGCTGAGAATGAGAATTGGGAATGGGAATGGGATTGTAGATGAGACTATGGAGCAGAGTACTTCAACTTGCTAAACGGACGATGGCAATAAAATGTTTGCCAGAAGTGTAGCATATTTACAGGCGCCAAAACGAAGCTAGAGCGAGGTAGTGATAGAGACAGAGAAACAGAATGAGAGATGAGGAATGAGGAATGAAAGGGAGATAAATAAATAAATTGTTACATGTGTAAGCCCCAGTCGATACTTTATCATCATGCAAATGGCTTTGCTGCCGGGCAATGTTAATAAGTACAATAAACAGCTAAACAAACAACCACAACAGCAACAGCAGCAGCAGCACCAACAACAACAACAACAATAACAGCGTTGTAAACAAGCTAAGCCTCGCCATGGGGTATGCTAAATGATGGGTCCATTGGTTAAAAAGCAATGCTACTCCAGTTCTGGCTTTGCTCACCACATAATCCCATTGCAGGGAGCTAGGCACACACACATAGATACAGTTAGAGTTATGTGTATACATTCAGTAATTTATTTATACTATGACAATTGAAAGCATAGACACAAAGTACATTTATTATTATATATTTCGTAGAAAAGTTCGCTTAAATTAAAATGTCACACATTGCAGCAAACTACCACCCCTGTCCCTTTACCCGTCCCTTGTTACCACCATCGCTTCACTTCTTTCAACTGCAGTTGCCTCAAGTATTGTGTCTGCCACTGAAGACAACCACATTGCCAGCTCCATTCCTGCCCCTTGGTCTGGGTCATTGTTCGACCAATGTCAGCTCATTGTTCTTGTTGCTATTGTTGTTGCTGCTGGCAGAGATGAATTGCACATTGGCCAACTTGGCTTTGGCCGTGCTGCACATCATCATAAAGGTGAGTAGAGAGAGCTCCAGCACACGGCACACGCAATACGCGACCACATCCACCAAATGCTCCACGACACCCAAATATAGACACATTTGTTGGCAGCACTTTTGCTTCTTTTCTTTCAGATTTTCTTAATTTTCCTTTGGCAAACTGCTTAAACTGTATTTATATTGTTGTTTGTATCAGTCGGACTGTTTCATAGACAATGTTTATGTTCTAACGCTTTGAGAATGACAACACTTCATTTTGTTGGCAATGTTTGCAGTCCTGTTGCTGTCCCGAAGTCTCAATCGTCTCCGATTTCTCTACAAAAACAATTGCCGAGGAGCCAAAGGGATAACAGCGTCCCACGGACGGTGCATGCGCACCACAACTTGTTACTCTCTTTGCACCAACAGTTCCCTCTCTCCATCTACAGCTCCTTTCACTTTTACATTCCCTTTAACATCCCATTTTTGAGTTCGTTACATGCCTAGTTAAATTCTTATTGTGATAAGGATTCTAACGTTAGCACTTCTTGCATTTACCACTGAGAGCTGTGTAATTTGTATTCTATTCCTTCCATGAGCCTTTGCAGTGAGTATGAGAGAGACTGCTGCATTAAGCAAGAGGGAAATCGCTGTGTGTGTGTGATAACTGATCAGATAAGCAAGCTCATTGCAGTTAACTTGCATATATGTGTGAACAACTACAGTGATTATGTACAGCGTGTGTGAATGTAAATTCGCTGAACTTATCATCCACAGTGAACGCTGATATCTAAACAGAATCCACAGCGTAAGTCGTATGAATTCAATGCAAAATTGTCTATTCTTATTGCCTTTCTTATAAACTTAAAATTGTTTAAAAGGACTACAGTTGAGCAGTTCGCGCTAATTTTTAAATCTATCAGCTCTTGGCATAATCGGTATCGATTGTGTCTTCAAAAATGAGTAGATGGTTTTTGACAATGTGGCAGGGCTAATAGAATTCGATGGCGTTACCAATCATGTTGTTCTTTTTGGCTCACCTAATCATCAATTCAAACTAGTAGGATTATCAAAATAGCCGTTAAGCATTTCTTTCTTTTCAGACATAAGACTAATCAAGTATTCTAAACGAATAAATTAAGTTTTCACAATTGATAATAATTTTCTTTAATCATTTTCCTTTTTTTATTATTAATCAACGTCAGCTCAATGTCAGCTGGCTGATGTAGTGGGAATTCATATATTTGAAAATAAAGAGTCTTCGAAACAATCAAATATCGACTAAGAATCTCGATTGTCAACATATCAAAATTAAAATTGATAGAAACGATAATTATACGATTTTCTACTACTACTAAATGAAATTTTTCAACACTTATAATCAAAGTGCAACTCTGCAGCGCACGAAGGCGTTGGTTGTTCATGTACCAAGAAAATTCATCGTCATTTTGCATGAGAAAAAAAACGTCGAATTTTTAATTGTAATACATTTTATACGAAACGAATAACGGTAGACGCATAAGACTCAACAAATTTGTGCCATTTTGTAAGCATATTAAGTGTCGAATTCGTACTGAGTGTTACAAAAAATATATTAATTGTAAGTGAGAAAAAGTTGAAAGAGCAGTGAAAAAATTCCACACACACACATATAACTACGCGCACACACAGCTATGCAATCGAACTCACAGACAACGTACATATGTATGTATATACATAAATGCGAGTGGATGATGATGTTTTCGGAATAAACGTACGAAGAGTTGGTGGCGGGCGAGGAAACAAACCTATGACGCGACCATTGGACTATCTCAAAGCACATTCGTATATATAATTAAAGAAAAGTAAATATATGTGTGGACTGGCAGCAGTTGCAAATCTCCAACACACAAAATCACGGGCTTTCAAATTCATATAATATATGTATGTATTTATCAAGGTTTGAACAATTGGAGTCGGTTACCAAAGCATTGCAGTTTGATTTACATACACACATATATTGCTGGCCAAAAAGAACCCCCCACCACCAACAACGGGTGATTGTCAAAAACGCCTCATGCGGCTGTTCGCTGATGCTTCTTCTTTTCTATAGATCGTCAGCAGCAGCAACAACAACAACAAACAAGAGAGCCATTCAAAGTGTATGACTCAAGTGTGTGTGAGTGAGAGATTGTGGATCTACGTGTGTATTTGTGTGTATGGCTTTTTCACTTTGATATTTTCAACCAGCTCGCGCAGTTTTCGCAAATAAATTAAATACAACGCATCGTCGACGTCGTCGTTGCATCTGCTCTGCCACTTCCAGAACCTCCAATGACGACGATTCGCAAGAAATTGGTAATTGTCGGCGATGGTGCCTGCGGTAAAACATGCCTTCTGATCGTCTTTAGCAAAGACCAATTCCCAGAGGTCTATGTGCCGACCGTCTTCGAGAATTATGTCGCCGATATCGAAGTCGATGGAAAGCAGGTAAGCTTATGTTCACCCCCCAATGGTATACACACCCACGTCTACATTCCTATCAACCACCAATTCTACGACAGCATGTGAAATCATCTGATCATCGAATCGTGCTTTGTATATTTTCATTTATATTCTCCAACAAGCATCTCTTTCTCTCTACCCCATATGCCACCCCTTCCTCACTCAAGTGCACTCTACGCTCATTTTGTAAAAAAAAAAGAAGTTGTGAGTCAATATCAATTGTCGGAAGGCATACTTGACTCCATCCCTCCCGCTTGTCCTCTGTTTGTACACATAACGACACACACAAACACGCGCACACATGCTCACAGGCATTCAGAGTGGTACGCACGAATACACACAGACAGGGCTAGTACTACTACTAATACATGTACTTGTATAGCAAGCTCCCTTCCTTCCGTTTCTTGCTGTGCTCTTGCTCTTTTCATTCGTCTTATACAAGCCCGTTGCGCACATACAGTTTTGCGCGTTGCCTCACTCTCTCTCGCAGTCTCTCTTTCTACCTCCCCCCGTGTCCAATTGGTACCTGTGCGCTCACGTTTGGAGCCAGTACCGCGCGCTCTCGCTCTCAATTGTAATAAAAAAAATTGTTGTATGCCATTTTGATTTGCATTAAGTCATGTTTTGTGTATTTGTTTTTGGTTATTTTGCAAATTGTTTTGTTTCTAATATTTTCATACGTTTTTCGGCATAAACAATTTGCGCAGCACAATATGGCGGCGCTTGTGTTTGGATAGTGCTTACATATGATGTATATACGTAACGTAAATATAAAATGTATGTATGTATGTATCTATGTGTGCCTTCGACGACTGTCTGTGTCTGTCGTTCACGTCATTCCTACGTATTGTGTCTGATTAATACGTTCGGCATTTCCGCCAGTTCCTTGCTATCTTTCAACTTGAAGTTGACTCTCGTCTGAGACTTCGTCTTTGTGATGGAAGCGCTTTTGTGCTACATAATTGCAAACTTAACGGACGTTATCACTCCACCCATTCATATATATGTACATTAGTTACATATATATGTATTTATTTATATACAATTAATCTTTAGTAATGGCGTGATTCTGTTAATATTTTACAGGTGGAGTTGGCCTTATGGGATACAGCTGGTCAAGAGGATTACGACAGACTGCGACCGCTGAGTTATCCCGACACTGATGTTATACTTATGTGTTTCTCAGTGGATTCACCCGATTCACTAGAAAATATTCCCGAAAAATGGACGCCAGAGGTAAACAAACACTTGAACACCATTAAGAGTCTCTAATTTTGAACCAAATGTTAATTAAAATTCCATTTTCCATCAGGTCAAACACTTTTGTCCCAATGTTCCAATCATTTTGGTAGGCAATAAGAAAGATTTGCGAAATGATCCTAACACAATTCGGGTAAGTGATTGATACTTTATGATATATAATTATTAGATTTTTAATCGAATTCTTTAATTGTTACCTGGTAGGATCTGGCAAAGATGAAGCAGGAGCCGGTTAAGCCGCAGGAGGGTCGCGCTATGGCTGAGAAAATAAATGCCTTTGCCTATTTGGAATGCTCGGCCAAGTCCAAGGAGGGTGTGCGAGAGGTATTCGAGACAGCAACTAGGGCTGCACTGCAAGTTAAAAAACGGAAGAAGACTAGATGCCTTTTGCTCTAAAAGAGTAAATATCAGAATTCTATACATACACAACAGCAACAACAACAACAGCAGCACACACACACACACACCTTTTACAAGAATAACAAGAAATCACTGCAAACCAGATAGCATGTGGGAATCCGGTAACTACCAACAAGAACATCAACAACAACAAGCAACAACAAGAATTGATGAAAATTATACACAACAAGAGCATCATGAACCGGGCAAAATGTCAAATGCGGATTTGATTTTATATACAGTCTAGAGTAGTTATTAACCGAAGTAAACAACAATAATAAATATCACATTATTATTATTATTATTTGTAACTCTTACGGCGTCAAATCAGTCAACAGAACAACTACAAATACATACTCGTATATATATATAAATATACATATATACACACTTATATATGTATTTCATACTATGTCCATATCATCGTATCCGTTGATTAAAAGCCAGCAAATATGTCTCCTACGTTTCTCAGTGTGCGTGCGTGTGTATGCGTATGTGTGTGTGTGCGTGCGTGTGTGTTGGTGAGTAATGGATGCAGTTATTCATTTTTTCAAAGTCTTAAGGCAAATTATGATAAACGGACTAAACAATACTGAAGAAAGAGTTCATAAACATACCAATTACAATTTTTTGACTCATATATATACATACATATATATATTCAAACAGAGACCGCCAATAAACTAAACAAAAAAAAAACAAGAAAAGAAATCAACAAAAAAAAGATTGAATATTGAATATAAATACTTTGCAAACAATACACAAATGATAATGTTTAAACATAAGCCACAAGTGAGATGCATTCAATTTTCACATGCAAAAAAGCAAGTTCGAGTTTTTAATATTTGTATTTTGCATTAAACAAACACAAGATAAATGAGCGTATTTTATGATTTTATAAAATACCAATATATATATGGATATATAAATAATATATACAGTACATATATGTGTATGTCTCTTTTTGTATTTTGTACCGTCAAATCGTGTAATTCTCACACAAAACTCAAAAGAAAATGCGCCGTTTTCTACAAATGCTATATATACATATGCATATACATACATATATATATATATATATATATATATATATGCATATATGTATGTGTATATATACATATATACTATTTTCTACAGTTACTATTACACAATTTAAACAACAACAAAATATGAACAAGAAAAAACGCGTCGAAAGTAATTGTAAATTTGTGCATTCAAAGTTTTGCTTCCTATACAATAAAACAAAAACAACAAACACATTTACCAGATTACCAAAATTAGAATTATATATGTGTATATGTGTGTATATGTATACATATACATATGTAAACCAAAAAAAAAAATCATTTCTTTTCAAAATTACAAAAAAAAATTGAATATTTTACTAAATAAATAAAAAAAAAAAAAAAAGCTATAAAAATCAAAATTCTGTGTTCTTTATACGCAAACTTTTCCGGATAAAGTTTTCGTTAAGTCTAGTTTCGTCAAGTTTTATAAAAGCGAACCTAAAATTGATCGCATTTATCGAACCCAATGTGAAAAGTAAGTATAACTATCTATAATAAAAAACGTTACTTTAACGGGGTTTCAAAAATCTTTATTCAGGGTTTTTTTTTGTGTGTTTATTTATTTGTTTTACATTTAAAATGTATGAATCAAATAGTTCAATTGATCGCTCGAAGCGATCTAAATTGAGTCCAAAAAAAAAAAAACAAAACAATGCAAGTTGGCTTGCTCCAAGCTTGTTCTATTATAAAACTCGCATTTAGCTACTAGTTACTAGTTCATTGTTATTGTTTAATGGGAAATACATACTCGTATGTGATATTTAACATTTTTTTGTTTTGTTTTTTTGGTTTTTATATTTAATGGAAAGCTTGCTTTCATTTACCCGCATTTAATAAACTGACAAAAAAATAATTAAATATACTTTACAAACTTTCGATTTGTAAATTAACATAGCTCGATTTTTAGTTTGGTTTTTGAATTGTTTAACATAAATCAGTTTGGTGACAAGTTCATTAACAATTTCAAATTGTTTTTTGTTTTATAACAAATAGTGTAGAGTGTGCTCTGATGCAGTAACATTGACGAGAGGAACTCATGGTGATGCTTTGAGAAGGTCGTGAATGCTAAAAAGTAATTAACAAAACATAGAACAGTTTAACTAATAATAATAATAATAATGATATAATAAATAAACTTAAAAGCGTTAACACTTTGAACATTTCGCAATTTCAGTAAACTTAAACAACAAATGCAAAACGCATGTGAATAGTACGTTAAAATCACATTGGACAATTCAATGGATGCTTCATCTTTCTGCTAATTGTGCATTATAATCTTCAAATCCCTTGGATCGTTTCGTTCTTATGTTTAGTATACATACGTTTTAAATTCAACATTTATTCGATTAGTTAATGTGTGCGCCCTTTCGTAATCGTAATCATAATCATAATTATAATTGTAATAATAATAATAATAATACATGCACATAATACATAATTCTCTTCGTTTCACACTTATTTTCTTGGCTTGTGTTTCGATTTGTTTCGTTTCTTTTCATTTGTTTATTGGACAGTTTTGCGACTTAAAGCTCATTCTATCTCTGTTTTCAACTAGATCATTTCGTTAATATATATTTATATATATATATATAGCCTGATCTATGACTTTATTGGCTTTGCTAGGACTCAGTTTTGTATCGTTTCGTATTGTTTTTGATTCAACATTATTATTATTATTTGTTTTTATATTTATGTTGTTTTCTTTCGTTCAATTTAAATGCATCTTTTTTTTTTTTGGTTTTCGGTTGGTTTGTTTGCCAATTTGTTTGTTAGGAATCAACATTCTTATAATTTACTCTACATACGTTATGTGCATTGCTAATATGTATCATTTGGATTGGTGCTTAAATATATTGATATATATATATATATATATATATATCGTCTCTTTTCATCTTTTATCATTTGTCTTATCAATCCACTCAACAATAGAAATACAAGTGGCATTGTTAACAAATAAAATAATATAAAAACAAAACATAAACAAAAACTAATGTCGATTAGTTAGTTGCCATCTTGGCCATAACAATTACATACATAAATTCTTGTTGCTTTTTCAAAAATAATGATTAGACTTCTAGTATGTCAACATACACATATACATACATATGATTGGTTGTACTACATACGAACCGTATATATGTATAGCCAAATAAATATAGTGTAACGCATTGATTATTATTGCACTTTAGTTGCACTGCGAATCGAAGAGTTTCCATTTCGTATTCTTTAACTTCACATTCATCTTCAACTTAATCTCCATCTTCATTTTGATGTTGTTGTTCCATTAATTGGTGTCTTTTAATTTAAATTGCGTCTACGCCTAAAAACCAATGCGAATATGGAACGTATGCGCCACCAGCGACTGCGATGACGTGTGTGTATCTTCTCGGAGTTGTTGTCGGTGCCCAGCGCCTTTTGCATCTCCTTGCGACGTATTTCCCGTACAAGCGTATAAAATGCCTCATCGATGTAATGACGCAGCGCTGCTGATGTCTCAAAGAAGGGGCAACCAAATTGATTAGCCAGATTTTTGCCCTCCTCGGTTGTGACACGTCGCTGAGATTCCAGATCCACTTTATTGGCTATCAACACGAGCGGTATATCCTCCGATAGACGAACTCGTGTTATTAACTTACGATACTCGGAGGCTTCCTGAAAGCTATGGCGATCGGTTACCGAATAGCAAATGATGAAACCTTCACCGCAACGCATGTATTGGTCCCGCATGGCCGTGAACTCAACCTGACCAGCAGTGTCGAGTATGTCCAGCAAAGCGGCCTCATTGTCAATTACCGCCTGTTGCTGATACGAATCCTCTGCACAGCACAGAAAGCAAAAAACCGAGAAGTTCAGAGATGTAATCAAAGGTTATCGGCGATTCTCTACGGAGCAACTCACCAATTGTGGGGTCATGGTAGTCCAAGAAACTGTGGCTGACGAACTGCAGGGTAACAGCTGTTGGTTGTGTGCGTATGTGTATGTGTGTGTGTGCGCGCGTGTGTGTTGTGTTTTGTTTTGTGTACACGCAAAGTTAGCCGAACGCACGAAGCATACCGGACGGTAGAGGGTGGATTGGGTGGTTGCGTCGGCCGTAAAACAAAGCGTAAAAGAAATTGAGATAATTTATTGATTTTTCGCAGCCCCAATCAAAAAATGCGCAGTGATAAAACTTTCTTCACTGTCTGAATGTCGTTCACTTCTCTTACCTGACTTGCCGACACCGCCGTCCCCAAGAATGACAATCTTATAGACTCTGAGGCCACCTCTCATGTTCTGTGGTGCAGCTGCTGGTTTGTTTAACAATCCCATATTATTGCCATTTTCTTTGCGTTCATTCGGCATCTGCATCGAGTCGGTATCAGCGGCACTTGTGCAACTTTTTAGTTTGGTTGATCGTTTTAGAGCGGCACAACCAATAGACATATCACCGGCCATTGCTGGACTAAGGATGCTCCAAGGCGTGGCTAATTGATCTGCCGCCGCCGCTGCCGCCGACGGGTTGTCTGTGTCGTCGTCGTCGTCGGTCTCTCTCCACCCAAACACTGTCGAAAAAACTATTGCAAATGAGTCTCTCGCATCATTTTCCATTTGCTTTCCACTTACCACAATGTTGCACTTGGCCCAGATCCTTCAACGGATTTTTATTGACTTTAAATTCTAATCGTATCTATACATAATTTGTGCTGGGTTGTTTTTCCCTCGTTCCGCTCTTTTTTGTTGTAAACACGGTTGCCACACTTGGTACTTTTAGTACCCAAATGGTACCGTTTTCTTCGTTGGTACTCTTTTTTCACTCCTCACCAGTGTGAACACCCGCCACATATGTGAAAACCCCAAGCTAAAGTGACATTTACAGCCTCCTTAACATTCTGCTAGCTAACCGTCCTGGTTTATTCGACAATTTTAACAGAAAAACGGTCACATTAATAATGCTCGCGCGCTTTTTAAATTGCAAATTTTTTTTTTATTTCGCCGTTTTTTTAAAAAACCAGGCGCCGTCTAGAATATTTTTATTTTACCGTTCGAATCCCCTCTATCAACTGAACAAAAAACACTAAAAAAAAGAGCAACTTTTAAAAAAAGGCGGGAAAAAAAAACGAGTAACGGAAGTTTTTTTCAGTTTTCGTTTTTCGATTTCTTTCTTATTTGTGGACCGATCTTGATGAGACTTGCAGCATAGCTTCTAAATGGCGATCTTCATACACTTGCCAAAAAGGAAGTGTCTATGTTGGGTGGTGTGGGCGTTCTAAGATTTGTTTTTAGGTGCTATTTGCGGGGGTGGGGAGTGAGGTATCGAAAATCTAACATATACTTGATCTGGAGAGGGTTTTTAGGAAGCTTTGTTGCAAATTTGGTGTCCCTAGCTCTTCTAGTTGCTGAGATCGACGCGCTTTTGCAGATAGCCTTTTTCCAAGATCCTTTCTGGCTGCAACATGAATCGGTTCCTGTTACGTCGCTGTTAAATACAGCAGTAGCAGTTAAATTCAAATGATATTCTTTTTACTTAACAGAAAATGTTAAGCATTCATGTTATACCCATTAAAATGGGCAAAAAGGGTATGATAACTTTGTGGTAATGTATGTAACATGTAGAAGGAGGCGTGGCAGAATCCATAAAGTATATATATTCTTGATCAGTATCATCAACAGCCGAGTCGGGTGAACTGTGTCCGTCCGTCTGTCTGTCGCTCCTTCCCTCCGCCTATCCGTCCGTCTGTCTGTCCGTTCGTCCGCCTCTCTGTCTGTCTGTTTGTTAGGTACTTGCTTCAATTATAATCAATATATTTAACTTAGAACACTTCACATGGTATTATACTGTTGCGTGATCAGATCCGATTGTTTGTCTGAATTACCGCCTAACATCCTTAAGGAGTTCTAAAAGAAGCGTTTACTTAATAAAATAATTTAAGAAGTTGCTCAATAATTTTGAAATGAACAGTATTGCAGTCGATCTTTTTCAAAAACAAGTCCATTTTCCGATAAAGCGGAACGAAAAAGCTCTGCTGGCAGCAGCTGCAGCTCCATCGTGTGGCTGTTCGCTCGATTCGGTTTAGTTGCTTGCGTACGGTGGATCGCGGTTGTGCTGTTCGCGGTCGGTCTCCAACATCTGAAGAACCGAAAAGAATAAAAAAACATACAGTGGTTCTGCATTTCATATTATACGGAAAACAGTTGGCACTAACATAGTTGTAGAATCATGTCGGGCGATGTACAGCCGCGAAAGCGCAAGGATAAGCGCAAAAAACGTGGTAAGTGGATGCCGTTTTGGCCTTAGGTTTGTTAGTTGTAGACGAAAATTGTAGCTGTCCGTTTCTTTTATTAGCATAAATAATATTGTCGAGCGCCTTTAAAAATAACTTTGCCCTATTATATAAAATTATACATTGCTATGTGCCGTTTGTCGCTATGCGTGTGCCGCAGCCGCCGCCGTCGACGTTGACGTTGCCGTTGCCGTTGCCTCTTCGCTGAGAAAAAGTATATACCTATTGAAGATTTCAAATATATTTTCTTTTTATGATTTCTGTATGTTGTCATGCTGCTATCTATTGAAATATTTTGACCGGGATAAATGGGCTAAAGAAGTTTTTTGTGGTGGCAAACGAAAGCAACGTGTTGAAAAGTATCTCATACTCGTATCTCTAAATATCAGCTTGTGTTTATTTTAGGCCCTGAGCAAAGTAAATTACAAGAAAGATAAAGATGAAACGTTTATTTATCTGCTTTATCTGCGGCAACATAAACAAATACCGGTAGATTTCCAGCTCCTTGCTCTCGCGCTCTCTCCGCTCTCTTTTACGCGCTTTCGCCATCTGCCTATCGCCATCTTTATGACAGGCTCTCTCTCTAACAGATTTGATCTTATTTAAATTGAAATAGAGTTGTAAGTTGACAAGTTTAACTTATTAATTTATTATCATTGGCTGCAATGATAAATACAATAATAAATATGCACAAAGTCAAGACACTTCCGTGACCAGACATTTATTTATTACACCCACCAGAGTTTGGACACACACACAGATACACACGCACAGTGATACATACTATGCAAAGATTTTACACTTCTTTTATTTTTATTTATTCTTAATTCGTTTCGTTTTTGGCCATATGCCCAAGCGCATGACTCTGCGCGTTCTTTGTTTTGCATCAAGAACAACAACAACAAAAACAACAACAACAACAACAACAACAAATGCATACACACATATACTCTCTTGTTCATGAACTTTGTAATCGAGTGTTGTTGGCAGTTTCCCTTTTAACCACTGTAACTAACTTTTTGTTTAGATGATCGCAAATCTGAGGGGGACGTGACTGTTTTACGGCAATCAAGCTTCCAAGGTAGTAACTATTGTGCCCTCTCTCTTCCCCCACCGCACCATATGAAGATGCCTTGATGCAATTATTCAATCTATTAATCAAGTTGCCTTTACTAATGCCCCCGCTTCACTTTCATTGTCCGTAATTCAGTTTTTTTTTAATCATTGTATTTGAATCTGTATAGAAGATGACGACTCATCTTCTCACGGCGTTCATATCACAAAGATGGGAAACGACGATGTGCATCTCCACGTACAGCAACAGCACGGCACTGGAGGTCATTGGTGTGCCAAGATCATATTCTTCTCCTTGATGGCTGTGCTCTTGGGACTCGTCGGCTTGATTATACTGGAGAATCGCGGCCTGGAGGATTGTGAGTGAATATAGAGATGTTATCATTCATAGTTAAAACTAACTCTCATTCGCAGTGGACACTCCGTTGTCCCAATCACGTTACTCCAACTACTTTGACGGTTGGGTAGAGGAACATCGCCAGGAGGATGAGCATGATGCTCACGGTTCGCATGAAGCAGCCCTAGATGAACACGATGATGAACACGATGATGAACATGATGATGAGCACGATGAGGAATATGAGCAGCATTCCGGCGAAGATGAGGCTGAGGAGGAGCATGAAGAGGAAGAGGAGGAGGAGGAAGACAACAATGCAGCGGAAAATGTAACTGCTGAAGAGGAAGATAACGATGAGGTAGAAGGATTTTTTTGTTAAAGTGAAGAAAATTGGCTAAGAGACAAATATTTTATAGGAGGACGATGAGATTGAAGAGTCTGTGGAACCACCTCAATCCGCAGCTGACGACGTAGACGAAGATGAGCAGGAAGATGAGGTTGAAGATGATGCCGATGAAGATGATGAAGACATCGAAGAGTCCATTGAACCCACCATCTCCAAATCTCAAGCTCAAAGTGCGCCCGAAACGGCAGAAGAAGAGGATGACATTGATGGCGAGGATGAAGATGATGAAGATCAGGAGCTAGAAGACTCCAATGAGCCACCAATTTCTCAATCTCAGCCACAAACTACAGCTGAGGACGAGGATGATGAGAATGATGATGAATTCGATGATGATGCTGATGAGGATAATGAAGAAATTGAGGAATCTATTGAGGCTGCAGCTCAAAGTGCTCCCGACGCTGCTGAGGATGATGGCGATGATAATGACTTTGATCAGGTTAGTTGTACAGTCAGAACTTGGGAATCAAACTTATCACTAACTTCTCATTGGCAGGATGACAACGATGAGGATGATTTTGAAACACTTGACCAGGATCTGGATGATGAAGCTGAGGAACCTGAAGCAGCTGACAAAGCTAAAGCTACTCCGGATGCGGATAAGAACAACGAGGAGGAGCAGGAAGCAGCGACAACAACATCTTGGTTGGGTTCACGTAAGTATCATTGAGAAAAGGCTATTAAGGTGATGCCAGTGAACGGTTAAAAAGATCAAGGGTATTCCGTGCTCCAATTTAAAACACTTTTCAAATGTAATTTAAACTTTAGTTCAAATATTCGAGAATTGTGCAAGAAAGTGCAAAACAATTGAAATATTGAAATTTGTTTCGTTTGAAATTGAAGATTAAAGATTGAAAATTGAAAACTGTTAACTGTTAACTAAAATGAAAAATCAAATTTTCCAGTTGCCGTTAAATTTGGCGTTGGCATTGCACTTGCCCTTGTTTCACGCCTTGTATTGATAAGGAAAAATCCAAATACAAGTGAGTTTTCAATGCTGCTCAGCCAAATTTTGACTAAATAATGCTCTCTGCTTATATTGGGAACTGCTAACGTCAATCTGTATATATATATATATATATCTATATGTATTATTATTCTGATCTGGCCTTGGCAGTTCCTATAGACGTTCTTAATAACACCCCCGAAAAGCATCTAAAATTTACTCAATGTAAAGTCGAATTCAGTTCTTAAATGTCGTCAATCTACTATTAACTAACTTTCTGAATTAACCCAGTTCCAACGATCGATAACCGCTGATCGATAACCATTTATCGATTACCGATTATTGACTTTTTGATTCTCGAACCAAATTTTTGCACTTTCTTTCATTTTTATCATTTGATGATTGTCTAAAACAAATCGTTTAAGTATAATACAAATTGTTGTTGTTCTTTTCACACGTTTATTTATTATTATTATTATTGTTATTATTGTAGTCACAGCTTTGTTAAAACGTATGCGCCAATATCTATGTATGTAAATTTGTCGTATGGCTTTGTTCTTGTTGCCTCCCAAGTATATATACTTACTAATCCAATAAAAATAAAAAAAACTATAGACGAGGAGGAGGAGCCCACAATGGAGGCCAACATGAGACGCAGACTGACAATAGCCACAGCCGAGGATAATATACCCGATGATATTGAGGAGCTACCTCCACTTGATGACGGTTGACAAACTATTCTTTAACTATTCTTAACTTTGGTCTATTCGAAGTTGTTTCCAAATATTTTCAAGTCCCTTTTTCCACTTGAAACTATTTGGAATGTGCCTAATGTAAGCTTTTGCCTTTAGTTATTAATGCTAAAACTTATTTACCAAAAGAGGAATATTCGGAAGAGGAGATCGAAATCGAGGAGGAGATCGAAGTGGAGATGAGCGACATTGAGGAGAGTGACGATAATGTCGCCATCAATGCCAGCTATGTACCCGAGACATTCGAGCAACTCAGTGCCATGTACAGATCCACAACAGAGCCAAAAGCTGAAAGCAAACCCGAACCGAAGGCTGTAATAAAACCCGAATCGGAAGCCGAAGAAGAAACAGAGCCCGAGAACGAAAACGAAGGCAAACACGAAGCAACAACAGCTACGGATATTTATGTGGAGTACGAAGATGGGGATATTGAGGATTACGAACACGATGAAAGCGCTGAGGAGTTGATAAGCGACGAGGAGGAGGACGAAATATCGGATGTCGATGATGCTGAACTAATGAGCAGACTGGAAGCCAAATATGGTCGATTGCCGGCCAAGGAATACGAAAGCGATCCAGATTCCGATGATCCCTCCTGGACACGTAATTACTAAATGTACAATTTACACAAGAACAAACCAATCTACAAGCGCATCTTGAACTGAAACCATCATCCAATCATAACTCTATCGTATTATATTCTATTCTAAAGTATATATATATATAGTAATATGTATATATATATATATATATATCCGATCATGGCATACGTTACACCTACTCTAAGAAATACGTTAATATCCATAGTAAGTCATAGTTATAGTCCAAATCAAAATGCTAATCTTATTTATAAGCTGGAGCCCTAGACATTAACCGTTCAATTGGTGTCTTTAATCCTAAGTTCAATGATATTATTATTATTATATCGGAATATTTATTTCCCAATAGAAATAAATCCCAAGAATCCGACGGGCGCAAAGGCCGAAGAAGATGTCCATATCGATGATATGTTTGAGCAGGAATTGCGCAAGGCAAATGCCGAAATGATCAATGAGGTGAGTGAGTGGGTATACCCTGTAATTAACTGTATGGATATATTATATATCTTATATTCGATTCTTTTCAACTTAAAGCTCAACAATCACTAGAAACACAAAACAAAACTCAAGTCCTTTCATAGCTTTAATTGATGTTTGCTTTAGATTCATGTTCATGTGCTTAGTTCTTAAGTAATTATTAACAAATACCCTATAAAAGTTGACAGTTAGCACAAGAATATTAGCTTAACAACTTAGAGTTTAGTTTCATGAATTTACAGTTTTATATTAACATTTTTTAAGCGCTGAAAAAACACTCTTGCTCTTCGGTTAAAGGGTTTATATCTGTGGCAAGGTGCACACCCACTTGGACCTTGCCACAGCTGCAGCCCAATCGAAGATCAATTTTGTTTTCTATACCCTGTAAAATGTGTGTGTTATAAAGACACACTATAAAGACACACTATTTTGGACTCAGATTCAGCTAGTCGTACATTTAGCTGCTTGAGTTTATTAAATAGGGTATGCGAGCGTATAAGATACCCTGTAATATAATAAAGGATTTCAGTTAAGCTTGTGCCATTGCTAAGTTTGCTCTTACAACTGAAATTTCTGTCAGTTTAAGCATTGTTAATGCCTAGTACAGGGTATATACAAGTCGTGCAGTTGATTTAACTACGTTAAATTACTGATAAACTTGTGCCATTGTTAAGTTTGCTCTAAAAACTGAAGCGTATGTGAGTTTAAGCACATGTTAGTAGTAGTACAGGGTATATACAAGTCGAGTAGTTGATTTAAATACCTTAAATTTGCGCCATTGCAAAGTTTGCTTTAACAACTGACACGTATAAGCTTAAACAAGCCTAGTTAAGGCTTAATACAGGGTATATACAAGTCGTGCAGTCAATTCATGCCCCTTCAACCGCCGGTGCAACTTCTCTAATAATGTGCTTCTCTCTTTTGCTAATCCTCGCTCTATTTGCATGGCTCCCTAACCGATCCCCAATCCCCAACTAACATCAGAATCCTGCCAAAGCTTTGCGTGCATTTAACATCCTCACACACACATACGCGCACGAGCCGGCGGCACATTTGTCACGGGCACAGGCGCTGGAGGAGCTGGCGGATGCACAGCGCAGTAATCAGTTGCTCCAGGAGGCCATCGAGTCCTACAAACGTTATCTGGCCTTTGGCGAACTGATTCCCAATCAGAGCGAGTTCCGTGCAGCGGCCGAGCGTTGCATTCAACACTTGAGATTTCTGGGTAAGATCTAAGATGCTCTAGAGATGTATTGACTTAAATATAATACCCGGTTGCTCGTTTAAAGGGTATACACAGCAGGCGGTGGCCATACACGAGCTGCTCATTGCACGTTATCCGACGGAGGCACAACCAAGGAATCAGTTATCTCTCAGTTACCTGATGTCCAATAAGTGGGTGTGTGGTGTTCTTCTGTTGCCAAGTGATGCAGTTGTTAACCAAGTCCATATCTCTTTACAGTTTAGCCAAGGTGCGGCATGTGGCAGCTGAAACACTCAAGCGTTGGCCCAACGATGCAGTTGCTCAACTTCACTTTGGTCTGGCGGTCAAGCAGTTAACGGGCAACTATGCTCAGGCTTTGCCCTACTTGCAATATGCCATTGCTTCTCAGGTGGCGGGCACACAGGAGGCCTATTTCTATCTAGCGCTCGGCGAGACACTGCAGCGTCTGGGCAGGCACAAGGAGGCGTTGCAGTGGCATCAACTTGGGGCGGAGAAAAAGTTCTTTCCCAGCGCCTATCAGCGCTCATTGTACAACGTGCCCGGCCTGCGAGCGAAACCCTTTTGGCAGCTCGAAGAGACCGGCATGGCTGACCAGCTGGAGCAACTGCAGCATAACTGGCGTGCCATACGCAATGAGGCGTTGTCGCTGCTCAACAAACGCGGCAACTTTCAACCAGAGGCGGAGCAACTACGCGACACGGGCAACTGGCAGCAGTACGAGCTCTTTGTCCAGGGAAAGCGTCAACATGGCAATTGCCAGCGTGCGCCCATCACGTGTGCCCTTCTCGCCAAGCTGCCAGCGTCCAGCAACTGCCTCCGTGGTCAGGTGAAGTTCAGCGCAATGCAGGCACAGACCCATGTCTGGCCACATTGTGGACCCACCAACTGCAGACTGCGCGCCCATCTGACGCTGGTGGCACCCGAACCACAGTTGACCAGCTTGCGAGTGGCCGAGCAGCAGCGGTGAGTGGTTAGATAATAGCCTGTAAATACCCTGTAATGGAGAGTATTTATGGTATATGGTTTCCTTATTCATATCTGAATACTCAAACAAATGCTATCCAACGGAATGTAATTAAAGGGTATATTAGTAGCGGCAGCGATAAGTGCTACAAGATACCCTGTAGGGAATATGGATATGAAAAAACAAAAGGAACTGCGTTTCCTGACTTTTATTTGTGATATTGTCAAGCTTTCTTTCGTCGATAAGTCATAATAGATAATAGATAACACAGAACAGATAATAGATAATAAATGATATATAACGGACAATAGATAATACATAATATAATAGATAACAGATAACAGATAATACATAACAGCCAACTGATAATAGATAACAGATCATAGATAATAGACAATATTTAATATATAACATATAACAGTTAGTAGGTAATAGATAATAGATAGTAGATATTATATAACAGATATTAGATAGTAGATAATATATAATAAATAGTAGATAATAGAAAATAGATAATTGATATTGGATAATAGAAAATAAATAATAGATAATTGATAATATATAATAGATAATGGACAATAGATAATAGATAGTAGATAATAGAAAATACATAATAGATAATTGATAATATATATTAGATAATAGCTAATATATAATAGATAATATATAATATATAACAGACAATAGATAATACATAATATAATAGTAACAGATAATAGATAACAGACAACTGATAACAGATAACAGATCATAGATAATAGATAATATTTAATATATAACATATAACAGATAATAGGTAATAGATAATAGATAATACTCTATAAAACCTATATACGATACCCTGTAAGAGTGAAGGGAGAATCAGAATATTCAGACTTCGACTAATCAAATGCTCGTGATGTCTTCTTTACTTGGGATATTTCTACAGCTGCTGCGCTTTAGAATTTATAAAGAGGGTTTATTATGTTAGAGAATACCCTGTAACAGAGGGGAAAACTGAACAGAGAGAAGTAACTTTGCTCTATCTTATGGTTTTCATGCTTCCAATTCTCTATTTGCAAGGCTGCCATATTAGCCACACCACCTGTACAATATTTACAAAGGGTATATTAACATAAAGAAAGAGATGTAACAGTAGATAGAGTTTAGCATATTCCAAGTTCCATCTATCTGCTGCCTGTCTTCACGCTCCTCCCTCTAATTCAGCATATTCCACCTCCTCATACAGCTACTAATGGGTATTCTATTGTCTATCAACAGCACATGGCATGCGGGCGATCTGTTCATATTCGACGATAGCTTCGAGCACGAGGTCTGGCACAATGGCACTCAGCTGCGCCTGGTGCTCATCCTGGACATTTGGCATCCTGATCTGAGTGAAGCCCAACGTCGCAATCTGACGCCGATTTGAAGCATCTACTTAACATAACTTGATAATGATATAATATCCATAGTCGCAATTCATAATGTTCTTTTGTTAATTGATTCACGTAGAGAGCGAGACAGAGCAATAATTTAAGTGTAACTAAATAAGTTTTGATATGAATGCGTGTTTAGTTTTAATTGAAATGTTTATCCTAAGTCTATGATTATGATTAATGACTATTGTTGCTTGGTTGGCAGCCTATTTGCTGCTGTATTCAATCAATTGTGTAAATACAGTAATCTTCTCAATTTGAAAATACTTATACAGACTTCTTAATACTCTTTTATTATCAATATCTTCGTGGATTGGCTTTTGAATTTGCCATTGTTGCTAAATTATAAACAGTTTCAGATATTCTATGATATAATCATTAAAAGATGCATTAAATCTATCTCTTCATACCCTGTAAAATGTTGGAATTCAACTATAACTCAACGAAAATACAGAGATGTCAAAGTATTTCATAATCCAAATCAATTTTAAATCAATTACTTAAATTGAACTTTATTTTCTGTCTGTGAATACCCTGTAAAATGTGAATAAGCATCATCCAAATCCTTATGGCATAGCTTGGCTTACAGGCCACTGATACCCTGTAATAAGTGTGAGATGGGTATAAGCACGACTATAACTCAATAAGCATTGAGATAAGTTAGAATATTTTATATAACATTATGGTTTTTATGCAAATCTAAAACTTTCGACGCTTTATACCCTGTAAACTGGTTAAGCAGGCAGTGTTAATCATGGGAATTGAGTTAAGTTAAAGTATTTGTTAATATTTATAACTCAATTTACTCAAGCTTTAGTTCTATAATAACTTTATAAGCAATTCGTTTAATCGGGGCTTAACCGTCTATTAAGGCGTTAACCCCAGACCTTCCTATATCTGGACATGCAATACACAATGGGTATAAAAGGGGGAACAGCTGATGGGATTGAATCCATTGTTTATTCGAGATGTGGACAGTTCTAAGTGGAGTTCTGTGTTTAACCCTTGTGGTGCTTGCGGATTTGGATGTGTGCCTCAAGGATCAGGGCTGTCTTCGGGGTACAATGATGCCTGGCTATCGAGGGGAGTCGTTTGAGGCCTTCATGGGCATACCCTTTGCCCAGCCACCCATAGGGGAGTTACGTTTCCAGGTGAACTTATTTAGCCGCAGTTATCCATCAATTGATTGACAATCCTCTCTAGAATCCCATTGCTGCCAATGCCTGGGAAGGATTACTGAATGCCAGCGTTGCCCATAACAGTTGTCTGCAGAAGTGTTACCTCGTCACCTCTTGGCCCATGTTTGGGGAAGAGGATTGCCTGTACTTGAATGTCTACAGACCTGTAGTGCCTCAAGGGGATCCCGCTTCTCAATCTTTGCCTGTTATGGTCTACATCCACTCGGGTGGCTTCTTTTGTGGCTCTGGAGATCCACGTACCGTTGGACCAGAGTATCTTATGGCCACGCAACAGATTATATTGGTCACCCTCAACTATCGCTTGGGTCCATTCGGTAAGACAGCAACTGCCATCTGACCACAGACTGTTTTACTACATGACGAAGCTTCATAGGCTTCTTGAGCACTGGCGATCGTCATATGTCTGGCAACTTTGGACTTAAGGATCAACGCTTGGCGCTTCAGTGGGTGCAACAACACATCGCTTCCTTTGGCGGCAATCCTCAGTTGGTGACCATTTTGGGTCACAGTGCCGGCGGCATGTCCGCTCACTTCCATATGCTAAGTCCCAACTCAAAAGGTACATAAGTAATCCCTTTGTGGGTTTGGTAGTATTTTATATCTTTTGTTTAAATTGTTTTTGACTCTCCCATTTCTATTGCTTCTTCTATTTTTTGTTCCTTCTTTTCCTTCTGCCGCTTTTGCTCTTTGGCGTGTCCTATCTGTCTCGCTTCTCCTCGTGTTCCTGCTTCTACTTAACTCCACATTTCCTTCTCCCTCCCCTTTTTCCTGCTCCTCCTACTTTTCCTCTTTTTCTCCCTTAAATCTATATATTCCCTATTCTTCTCTCCCTTTAACGCTTCCTTCTCCTCCTCAATCTCTGTTTTTTTTGCTTCCTCTCATGTTTATCCTCCTTCTGCTTCTTCTACTTGTTCATTTGTTCTAATACTTATCCTCCTTATGCTCTCTTCCCTTTCTTTTCCTCCTACTCCTCCCACCTCCCTTATGTTCTCCTTCTTTTCCTTTTCCTTCATCTTCTCTTGTTTATCCTCCATCTCATTCTCCTTCTTTTCTCTTCATCTTTATCTTTCTTCTTTTCATTTAACTCCTTCTATTCGTATTCCTCCTAATTCTGCACATTCTTATCCTCGTTTTCCTCCGCATTCTCCTTCCTTTTCTCTATCCTTTTCTCCTTCCTCTGCTTCTACATCCCCTATTCCTGCTCCTAACACAGATCTCTTCCAGCGCGCCATATCCTTCAGCGGCACAGCCTTCGCGGCAATGGCGCATGTGAGGGATCCCTTGTCACAGACTCGCCTGCTGGCGGAGCACTTGGGCATTCCTCAGTCCAGTAGTCTGGACACCCAGCAACTTGCCGAAGCACTGCGTGGTGTTAATGCCTTGGACGTACTGCTAGGAAGCGATATATTCAAAGTTTGGGACAGTGCGCCGCTTCTGAACTACGGAGCTGTTGTGGAACAGGATGCAACGCCTGAATCCTTTTTCACCGAAAATTTCCTAGAATCTCACATGGCTGGACGTATCAATGAGGTGCCCTGGTTGCTTAGTACCACATCCCGAGCTGGTGAAGGTGCCTTGTTTCTACTGCAAATCTATACCAATCCAGACCTGCTGAAGGAATTCAATGAAAACTTCCTGAAACTCTTTGGTTTATCCTTGTTTCTGCCGGAGCAAACGACGACGGAAACTGTAGAGGAGCTACTCAAGCTATACAATGTGCCAGAGATGCAGCTGAATGAGCAAACAGTGGTTCCACTTTCGAATATCCTCGGTGACTTTAACTTCCTTTATCCGTTATATGTGGCCGCCGAGGGGTATGCAGGATATGCCCAGAAGCCCCTTTCCATCTATAGATTCGAATACCAAAGCCTCAGTAACTTATCCTTCTCGCGAGCGTATAGCTCGGGTATGATTCAGCCTGAACTTGGACCTGCCCACTTGGATGATGCTCTACACACAATACGCATGCCGATAATGGTGCCGGACTTTCCTGAAGATTCCGAAGATCATCTGGTAATCCAACGACTCACCTCCCTCTTGGTAGAGTTCGCAAAAACTGGGTAACTGCTTAGTTCTATATAAAGATATAACTATATATATGTATATAAAGATATATATATATATATATATATGTATATCTTGCATATCATATATCTACATAGATGTCCCTCTATTCTAGGGTGTTCTACAACGCAACTGAACTGCCCGCCTGCAAAGCTGAGGACTTTACAACTGCAGAGATCTGTAAGTATTTACACTTCGGACAGCAAAACGGGGTTTACCAGGGAGACAATCGAGGGGCATATGGATCTGATTGGTCTGCCCCTTTGGAAAAAACTCTATTTATAGATTGAAAGCTATTGAAAGTCAAGTAACGCTATCTTGCATTCAATTAAGTTAACTACATTGAATGCACAGCTTGAAGAAACCCTGTAAAAGTTGTAACTATAGCTGAGGTGTTAAGCTAAGTATAGTTGTGTGTATACCCTGTAAAATTGTAAAATTATAGTAGCTCTTCTTTCTTAATATTGTAATACTTATGATAGTTTGCAATCATTTAACAATTCAGTTTGTAGATACCCTGTAATATGGAGAATGTATAAATAATAAAGTAGTTGAGATATGCATTACATATATTTGTAGTACTATCTGGATCTATAAATAGCTATCTATTTGATAATCCAAAAAGGTAACTGGAAAGAGCTGCTAAACTTGTAGATACCCTGTAGAAGGCAAAATACTATGCAATCAAGAGATAACTACAGTTACTGAAGTAAGTACTCGTGCACAGTATTGTATTACTTACGCATATAATGATAATGCACATACTACCTATCTCCCTACCTCCCTCCCTTCCTCCCTCCCTTCCTCCCTCCCTCACTCCAGGCATATCTGCAGAATGAATTGATATGTTATGCTGCTGCTGCTGCTGCAACGTTGACCTATTTTGCACTCGAATTCTCGTTCGCACTTCCAGACGAAGGTCACTTGAATTTCCATACGGAAAGTAAATGTAATAATGTAATGCACGCACATATCTGAAAACACACCGCTGGCCATCATAATAGTGCACTTATGAACTAAATTCTTATCAAGTTATTGATGTCATTCAACATGGGAAATTGCTGAAAAGAAAAGAGAATTTAATATTTTTATCTCGTTTATAAAAACTTCAAATTTAAATGAAAGGCGGCAACAATAAATTCAACAATAATAATTATTATTCTATGGCTTAATAAATATAGAACAATGTCAGGGCACGGTTTCATCTTTTATAATATTAATAAATAATTATGTGTGGAGCTTAGGAGAAAAGAAAGAGCTGCATTTCTTTCAAATAGATAAATGATTATAAAATTTGAATGTTATTAATAAGGTTTAGTTTTGACTATGTTAAAATGGAAGTAATTACTAAATCTGTATAGAGAGAACGTTACAAATATTATCTTGTGTAACTGAATCAATATAATATTGTAATTATAATAGATTAACTAAATTAATCTTATTAAATCTCTACTCTGTATTTCCATATTGGGAACTTCAACAAAGTTGCAATGCAACTTTTTTAATATTAAACATTTTTAAACTAAATTAAATGAATATTTTTCTTAAAATAACGAATATATTTCTCTTATATCTGAATGAAATTTTAACGAAAATGTTTAGCTGTTTCTTTTAATATTAAATATATTTTCTATTTATATGAGTGTAAGGAAATTGAATAAAGTTCAAATAAAAATGTAAAGCTTTATATTTCAATGTAAAATGATTATTTCTCTCTTAACTGAATATTGAACAACTTATTGAGCTTCTAATCTAAACAATATAGATCTTATATAACTCTTACAGAACTCCCTTTTTACTTCTATTAAGGAACATCTTTTGTTTTAACTAAATCATAGAAATTTCATTATAGTTCTAATTCAGCTCTTCTTTTTCTTCTTGATCTAGTTGCTATACAAATTTCTACTATTTCTGTTACTCATAAATACATTTCTTTGTCATTTGATTCTTCGCAATATCATTACACTTTTACCTATATTTATAAAGCAACTCTACTCTGTCTATATTTGTATGAGCTGCGGTGTACATACCCTGTTCGAAGGCGGACTTTATTTAAGTTTCTATAATGATATGTAAGTCTACGTATAAGTGACAAACCATGCCCGGGAATCCGCTCCGTTGTTAACCAGACAATTCTTATCTCTGCAACGAAAGCGAATCACAAAAGAAACGCGAGCAAACAGACACAAACACAGCCTGGGAAAAGACGAAGAGGAAGAGGATGAGGAAGAGGAAGAGGAAGAGGTAGGCGAATGAACACTAACACGTAATATGTGCACTCGTAGATATATTCATAAGTGTGAATGTAGTTGTATCTGCTTGTTGGAGAACAGGATAAAAGCCAAGTCAAACGGCAGATAGTTCCGTAGTCTCGATCGGATCGTCTGGCAAACGGAAAGGCAAAGCAAATAAATAGATCAGTTCAAATCGTGTATACGCCGTGTGAACCGTTTGAATAAATTTCAATTTGATTAGAAACCATTGAGCACAATAACTGTGGATCAAGCGTTCAACCGTTGCTAAAAGCGACAGCAACAAAGTTTTTCTTCTTATTTATTTAGAAGTATATATATATATATTTTTTTTTTTTTTCATTTATTGAATAAAACTAAACGCTTTGGTTACAAAACCCGTCAGATACATTTCGTACGCTGTCGTCTCAAGTTAGTCGAGTTTGTTAGTCGTGGTGCGAGTAACAGAGCAAAGAGAGAACCAGGTGAGTATTACCCGTAGATTGGCTATAACTTATAGCCAGTTTATAAATGGGATTAAGTATTTTTAGAAATAAAGCTCAACAAGAAAGAAACGTTTAAAGAAATGAGCTATATGATACAAAAAATAGCATTAAATAGACGTTAACTTCGATAAGACGACTATTTAATACCCCTCACTATCGAAAGATCGTGGCTGCGACAAGTGTATGATATAGTGAGCTGATCTGATCGGTGGGGATATACGAACATGTGGGCAGAGTGACAGGTTGACAGTGAGGCAGTTAGACATACGATTAGCAACTTAGACTCTGCTCATTGTCCTAGTTTGACCTAAATGGGTTACACATTTGCGCTTATTACCCTCCTATACAGGGTATACAAAGGATTAACCTAGATAATGCTGATTAATCAGTTCGCTAATCAACCCAACGACACTCTGAACTGATCGCTTGTCGTGGGAATATTTTGGTGAAGTTTCCAACAAAATAAAAAAAGACACAAACGACGTTGACATCATCGGCAAAAGAAGCGTTTTATTGAATGAATATAAATAAATGAGTTATGCATAATTAATGGGGGCTATTTATTGACATCGATTTCTTTCTGTAGACAAAAGCCATCAGTCATGATTCATCCGGGGAATGCTTTACTTCTGTTGCTGATCGCAGTGCTCACGCTGCTCTCGGCCACGACCCTGGCCAACAGTGAGAAGGCCCTGATTGTCTGTGGCAACAACTTGGGCTGCCTGAAGGGCATCCACATGCCGGGCTATCAGATCAAACGTTTCGAGGCCTTTCTGGGCATTCCCTATGCCCTGCCACCTGTCGGAGAACTGCGCTTCAGCGTAAGTTCAACTGATGTGCCAGTTCTGCGGATGGAGTTTAATCAGCTTTCTTGTAAATAGCATCCCAAAGTGATGCCCAAACTGCAGGGTATCTACAATGCCAGCATGGCCAAATCAGATTGCATACAGAAGAACTATCTACTGCCAACGCCGTTCATCTACGGCGATGAAGATTGCCTCTACCTCAATGTCTACAGGCCGGAGGTGAGTTGTCTCCTACCCGCTTAAACCCTTCATCATCAGCGGATCCCTCCTTAACTTTCAGCGTCGTTCGCTGCAATCCCTGCCTGTTATGGTGTACATACATGGCGGTGGTTTCTTTAGCGGCTCCGCTGGACCCTTGATCACTGGACCCGAGTACTTTATGGACACCGGCGAGGTGATATTGGTAACCATGGCTTATAGACTGGGCGCCTTGGGTAAGTCTAGGAAGTGACGATGCTGTGCGAGGATTTGAACCGCTTTCCTTTTGCTTTGCAGGCTTTCTCTCCACTCAGGACACATCGATACCCGGCAACTTTGGACTCAAGGATCAACAGCTGGCGTTGCGTTGGGTGCAGCGCAATATCAAAGCCTTTGGCGGTGATCCACGTCAGGTAACCATCTTTGGCCAAAGTGCAGGCGGCTTGTCAACACATATGCATATGCTGAGTCCCCGATCGGAGGGTCTCTTTCAGCGGGTGATCAGCATGAGCGGCACAGCCAATGTGCCCTTTGCAATTGTGGACCATCCTTTGGAGCAGGCACGTCAAACTGCGGAACTTTGCCAGGTGAAGGATGCCCAGAAGTTGAGCACTCCGAAATTAGCTCGAGCTCTTCGTGCTGTCGATGTGAACACGCTGTTGAATGCGGGAGATGGCTTAAAGTTCTGGAATGTCGATCACATGACCAACTATCGTCCTGTCGTCGAACCCTGCACTCCGGACTCCTTCCTGAGCACGCATCCCAAACAGTTGCTGGCCAAGGGCAACTATCAGAAGGTGCCTTGGCTGCTGGGAACTGTGCCGCAGGAGGGTGCCGTGCGTGTTGTCAACATCATGGAGAATGCAACATTGCGTCTAGATTTCAATTCACGTTTCGATGAACTGCTGCAGGAGCTGATGGAGTTTCCTACGGATTTCAGTCAGGGAAAACTGACCGAGTCAATGCAGTTGATCCTTGACGAATACTTTCACAATCAGCACGAGCTCAATGAGTCCACGGTACAGGGATTCCTCGATGTAAGGTCAAAAGAGAGTAAACACTTCATGGAATATGCTAATTGTTCCAATTTTCCAATTACAGCTCATTTCGGATCGGGGATTCAAGCAGCCACTGTATAATGCCATCTGGGATTATGTGCAGAGTGTCGACACCAGCGAGCATCCACTGTACATGTACAGCTTCAATTACCAGGGACCCATCAGCTATGCTTCCATCTACACGAGTGCGAATGTGACTAGGGATTATGGCGTCGTGCACTGCGATGATTTGATCTATCTCTTCCGAAGTCCCATGCTCTTTCCCGACTTTGAACGCAACTCGCCAGAAGCTCGAGTTGTAGCCTCCTTTGTGGGCTACTTTGTGCACTTTGCCAAGTTTGGGTAAGTGAACCGATGAAGGAGTTGTAATACCCCCAATGAGATACTTCTCTATCTTAAAGCAAACCCAGTAATGCTGAGGCGATAACGCCGTGTTCAAAGACTGTGCTAAAGTCACGACCCAAGGGAATTTGCGATTATCATGTGTTTGAGAATGGAGAAGAGTCCGACTTCGAGATGAATGTCTCGCAAAGCTATCGCACAACAAATGCCAGATTTTGGAGTAGATTATTGGATGAACCAAAGCGTTACTAAACTCTAAATATACTAGATAAAGCTTAAGTAATAAATGTCATGCTGTCATGAATAATAATTATTATTATTAACCATCATAATATATAGCTTAGCATTATTCAATAAGTAATTAACAACGTTTAGTTGAATTTATCAGGTCTAGACATATTACTAGACGTACTTCCCAAGACGTCGCAAATCCATAACAAATTCCAATTAGCTGCGCGTTTGTCTTTCTCATTTTCCACTTCTTATGTTAACTGGGCCACATTGATAAAACGTGCAATAGTAATAATAACTGCAGTCGAGCAGTCGACACGCGAATAGCTTGGGAACCTGGGGAACTTGGGGTATCATCGTAAGTTGCAATAAGTATTGTAGTATTATTATATTCTGTCTTGATTTCGTTCCTTTTCCCCTTTCAATCGTCATATTTTTTTGTGGTCGTGTGCTTGATTAACATTGATTAGCATAGATCTCTGTGGATATATCTGATACCTCATCTAAACAGCTGACGCTTTCTTTTAGCCAAGTGTTTGCTACACGCGCGTCACATTTGCTCTTCTGCCTCCCTCTAGATTATGATGAAAAGGGGGCGCGGTATTCAATGTTGCTAAATAGTCCGTTTAGCGAATTAATTACTACGGCTTTAATCGAGTATACGCCATGTGTGCGTCATAGACACATGACGCCCAGTGCTATTCAGAAAAGGGGAAGTGAATTAAGAAGCACAGAATAATAAATTCTCTTACCAATTATGATCGATCAAATGCTAGCGAACTACTCCAGATGCTCTTTATAATTTATAATTCAATTTTATTTTAAGACAAACTCATTAAAGATTTTAAATAATAGATAATAAATAAAGATATTAATAAAGAATAATAGTTAAAGTGGCATAATGATTCCCTTCCAGTTTAAAGTAGACAACATTCTTCTATATAAGTGTTTACTTCTCTTTCTTTTTTTTCAATTTTTTCTATTAAAAAATATTTATATTTGTAATCTAAATAATTCCCAACAAATATATACAAAGTACATCCTGTACGTGCAGAGTATTCATATTGCGGGTACTTTTTATATTTATATTTATTTATGACATAATTTTCTATAAGTCAAGCTTAGAGTACTTAAAATTTAGTTACTATTCATATATGCTAGTAACTGTGATTTATATTTCCTGCCTTAAAAGTTCAATTCTGACATTTATTAGGGGAATTCATAGTGTGTTTAATATATTCTATTAATTGTTTATAATTTATTATGACTTAATTATCAATAAGTTACAGGAACAGTATTCAGAATGTAATTGAAATTCAGTTATCCAGTAAATTCTGATTCCGTATTTAAATGTTGTCAAGTGTAGAGTATTCAAAGTGCGTTTATCATTCATATAAGCATTCCAAACGTTCTTATTTATATTTAAATAGTTATAGATTTTATTAAGACATTAGTAACCACAAGTTAAGCACATTCATAGTGCAGTTACTATTCATATATTCTCTAAATTCTCAATAAATTAAATGTAGGGTATTCATAGTACAATTACTATTCAGATATCTAGCAAATTGTGATTTATATTTCCCGTTTTCTATTTTTTACTATGACATAGTATTTTAACTATTTATATATGCATTTATAGCAGTTGTCATTTATATTTCCAGTTTTATAGATTTAATTATGACATAATTATTAATATGTATCAAATGTAGGGTATTCATAATTCAATTACTATGCATATATGCTAACAATTGTGATTTATATTTCCACACTTGTAGATTTTATTATGACATAATTAGCTACAAATTAATATGCATATTATGCAGTTCTACGGCCGGCGCCATCAACTGGATGCCAATCCGAGACGATCACACTTTAATTGAATCACAGAGCTGGGCACGAATACGTGTTATTTGTGGACATTTGCTGGGTATTTGGATTTGAGTTCGTTGCACTTTACAATGCTTTATTTAGCCGACGAATTGGGTTAGCACATGCAAAGCCAATGAGTGTCCGTGCTGTCGAATTGTGTCAACATAGAGCACAATTAAAATCAATAGTGCCGAGTCCTGGCATTATCCTGCGGGACTTTTTAGCTGGACAGTTGCATTTTGTCGCTCAAGGCATTAAGTTCACTATCATGGATTTAGCAAGGAAATTAATCTTGTGGATAATTGCATTGTTAATGCTGCAATTTCTGCTAATGATGAGTGAGGCGTATTTGCAGAGTGTGCGAGTTGAGGAGATACCATTTAATCGGATTACTCAGCAGCCGGTTAGCCTGTTGGTCAAGAATCAAGACCAATCTAGACGTTCTAGTGGCATTCATTTAATCTCTAGTCTGGATCATCAGCGTTCATTTCTGCAAATATTTCAGGTGCCCTGTAAGTATGTTGCAACTCACAGAAGCTTCACGAAATATATTCTATCGTCCTCTAGACATAATGTGTTACTATGCCGCGAGGGGAAAGTGGCCCTATGTGCCGGGCTTTATGAAATCGCGTGTTGATGTCGCCGCAAGGGGATTCTTTAATCAGAATGACAGCGTTATTAAGAACTTCTGCACCAAGTGGATAGAGGTGAAGGAATGCTTTAGACCGATTTTTGGTAAGCTCATCAACACAATAATGGCATCATTTTTATGTTATTTATATTATTTATTAACATTCCTATTTTCCCTTCACAGCAGATAAAACCAATTCGCAAGCGGAAACTCTGGATTCTCAGAAACAAACTCAACAGTGCAACTGTGATAAATTGGTCACCAACGATCCGATTGTCTATTTTGACAAGAATTACATTGGCAATGTCAGCTCTGAGACTATTTTAACAACTATTGACTTTCTCGAAAGCTTTCTTCCGCCTCCCACAAAGAAGCATAAGCGAAAGAATAAAGTCCGTGGCCGATTGGATGAAATTGATATTGAGTAGAATATTCATATTCATATTTTTACTAATGTCTAATATTAATCACTCAATGTTCTAAAGCCTAATTCAATAACAAACATATAATAAACCTTTTTCTGCATTTTACAACGCGTTCTTTAAACAACAAAGTTCTGAACAACAATAATACGACTAAAGAAAAAAATACACACATGTCTAAGCAACGATTTAATTATCCTTTGCTTGAAATGTGGCGCCGATTTAATGCTTACACAGTAATCGAATGTTTGAAAATATCGGCAAAATTAAAATAAGTACCAACATATCGATTACATGCGCGCAATAAGAATAAAAATATAATAAAATATGTTAATACTAAAGTCAACGGCAGTCTGTTAAGCCTCAGTTAAAGCTCTGTTAACAGCAGACGCTGAGCAGCTGTTAATTTTAAAATGGAAAGTCGTTACACGATTCGTAATTCGCCGCGTTTCTTCAATTTGTGTTATTCAAGTTCTAATTGTATATAACTGCAGGAGAGTTTTCTTTTTCGATTATATTCTATATTGTATGTAACTATACAACTTTGATTGATTTGTCATGACCTTATCGAAATGCATTTACTAAATCATTGAAGCGATGCATGCGAGCACGCAATTCTACAATTTAATAATGTGTAAAATGACCAAAATCTGCGACTTTTGATCAGTTCATCTTAAAACGCAAGTCAAGATGCATTGCAGGCAGTTGTTGATGCTTACAACTCTAGTTGTGCTTCTAAAATACCAGAAGTGCAGAGCCAACGTTACGTATACGCAATTTAACTGTATGTTGGGCTTTAAAAACTATCATTTGCCTAGGTTTTGAATTATTCTACAATTGCAGTAACGCTCTACAGACAAATGCCAGCCATGTACCAGTTGGACGATTATGATCTATGCCTGCAGAGTCCTCCAAGCAGGCTACTAGCTCACAGCACCTACTGCATGGTCTATGCTGAAATTGTGCCCAATGTCAGCTCCACGCTCTGGCAGCAGATTGAGAAAGTCTCCCAGGATGACAAGCATCATTTTCGACACGATCATCTGTTTATTGGAGTGTGCTTAGAGCGCTGCAAGAAATCAATACAAACACTCAGCAGATTTCAGAAGCAACAGCTGTACGAGGGCAGCGTAATGGACACAGAGGTGAGAATGATTTAGAATGATTATTGTCTAGAATCTAATCCCTGTGCCGCCAGCTAAGCACCTACTATGCCAAGGTATACAACAGAGCATCAGATGAGCGGATACACTACAAGCATCTGATCAATAGCTGCCTTAATCGTGACTTTCAACGCAAGTTTCAACTGCGATTGCGCAGCAGCATCGAGTACTGTGAATGGGCAGATGAGCAGTTGGAGCATGGTAAGTAATTAAAAGAAGAAAAAGAGGTAGATATAGAGAACTATGGATTCTACTCCCAATCTGCTCCTAGATGCACTGGATGTGACTGTATATGCGCTGCTTTCCCTGCTCCTCCTGCTGACTGTCATGTCCACTTCCTATGATTATCGCCTTAAGTTGCAGCAGCCTGATCCGTCCAGATCTCTGGGCAATGTCTTCTATCAACGGCGTCTGAAGTCGCGTGCTCAACAATTTCTAACCACATTTTCGCTGTGTCGCAACTATTATCGCATCGTTTTACCATCGAACAGTGAATTGTCCAGAGATCTGCGCTTCTTTGATGCCTTTCGTGTGATTAGCGTATTTGTTGTTATTCTGGGTCACACACTGATGGTCTTTATGACTGTCCAGATCCAGAATCCCGAGTTCTACGAGCAGTTTCTTTACAAATTCGAAACATCGATATTTCAGAACGGTAGCGTTTTCATACAAATCTTCTTCGTCATGAGCTCGTTTCTGCTCTATGTGAACTTTACGAAACGTCAATGGATTGATAAGGGAACGGGGATCTTAGCCTGCATTGGTGTTTACTTTCGTGTTTTCTTTAGCAGATATTTTCGCATGTTGCCCTCGTTAATAATGCTCATATTGCTGAATGGCACGATCCTAACCCGACTGGGGGATGGACCTTTCTGGCGACACTTGACCGAAGCAGAGCGTGTCTTTTGTCGCAACAACTGGTGGAAGAATGTCTTCTTCATCAACAACTATTTGCTGGAAGAGAGTGTAGGCTCATGGGTATACACAACTCATTAAATACTCTCTAAACTCTCCCCTCACTCGCAGTGTGCACAGCAAACTTGGTACATGGCAGCCGATATGCAACTCTTTGAGCTCTTTCTGACAATCCTCATAGTAATCAAGAAGTAAGGAATATCCCGAATATGGTAATATCATTTGCTAATAGTTCCTTATAGATATCCAGGACTGTCTAAAACTATCTATATTATGCTGCTCCTGTTGACATTTTCGGTTCCAGCTTTATTGACTTATTTCCTCAAGCTGGACGGCGTCTATCACCTTAAGCCAGAGTAAGTTTTGTTGCCAACATTTATCTGTAAGATCTAAGATCTATTCGTCTGACATTTGATAGAACCTATCGATATTTGTACTTCCGCAACTCGGAGACTTTCTATCAGATCTATCCGCCGTTTTACACCAATTTGGGTGGCTATTTAATGGGCTTTCTGTGTGGTCATCTCTATCTGAAACTTCGCTCCTCACCAAAGGCCGAAAGTTACAGAGGAAAATGGACCTTGGAGTTGGGTATGTGGCTATTGATTCCGGCTGCCATATTGGTGCTCCTCTCGGGCTATGCATTCATCAAACATGACTTTGAGAAGCCATCAATTTGGCTGGCCATCTATGCGGGATTATACAAGAATCTGTGGATATTGATATGTGCCGGGTTTGTATGCTGCATGTGCTTTAAAGTGGGCTGTAAGTAAAGATCGATGGTTACATGGTATGATTACATAACTAACTTTAACCTTTTGCAGGGATTGCCTATGAATCTTGTTCCCTACCCATTTTTCGGCCCTTAGCTCGCATTTCATTTCAGGCTTTTCTATGGCATGTCTTCATACTGCGATTGATAGCTGGTTATTTTCGAGATCCGGTTTATGTAAACAGTTTCTATTTGGTAAGTAGTTAATTAGCTGTTATCCTATAATTTGCATTACTTTGTTGTTAGTTTGGAAATGTGCTGCTGGTGTTTGTGCTCACACAAATTGTGGCATTCTTCATGGCATTATTACTTGAATATCCGTTAGTTGAGATGCTTAAACTGCTAACCAATCGAGACACAGGTACGGTTCGATTATATCGTATATCTAATTGTATTAATCACATTTATCGACTTCAGTTGACAAGAATCAGGACACGAATAATTCAACAGTATGACAAATTGGGTTTTATAATCAATGACACTTTGTTTTATTCCATCTAGTTGACAATAAAGCTAGTAATCAATATTATTTTATCATGTAAAAGTGACAGTTTAAAAACAAATATAGTTATTCGATATTATAACGCAAATTTGAGACTGCAGAGTGACCAGCATTGGTAAAATACCAAGTAATACTAATAATTCCAGCAGCGGTATATTTGTGGTAAGTTGCCAGTTCGTTCGATATTAATATTTCACTTGAGGGAGTTCGGTCACACCAATTAGTTTGTTCAGTTTTGTTTTCTCTCGTCTTGCTCGTCGGCGTTTTGCTACGTTTCGTCTTTTCGTAACCGCAAATTCTCAAACAGTTCACAACAACAAAGTGCGAAATTCGAAATTTCTTGTTCTCAATATAATTTAAAAGCACCTATCCAGCATTACCGCTAAATTAAAGTGAGTGTCTTAAGTGTGTGGGTATTTCTTAAGTTCAATGCGGCAACTTTGGCATTTCGATACAAATATCAATGAATCACTGTGGAATTTTTACCACTGAACGCCAAGTGGCAGCCATTTTACTTGCTTTGTTATTAATATAAAAATTTTGATAAAAATATAGCATTTAAATAATGAACGCGCGTATTACAAAATCATTCAAATCACGGCAAATAAAATAAGTGCGACAATTGTGTTTGTGTGTGCGCGCGCGCTTGTACGTGTGCGTTCAGTGGTGAGAGCAATGCATGTGAGGAGTGCAGCTATAAAATGTTGCTACATGCGCTCCCGCTCCCACACAGTGTTATATGAGTCGCAACACTCCAAAAAAGGGAATAAAAATGAGAAGCGTCTTGGACAGCAACAACAAAAGACCGAACGCCGAAAAATGTTGCAAAATGAAAGAAAAGCAAACAAAACGAAAGCAAACCAGAAAGATTTCTGCGTTTCTCGCCACATTCAATTCCCACACACACATACATATATTTAAATTAATTGTTTTTTTATGTCTATTTTTCGCTTTTAGCTGTAATTTTTGTGTGTTTTGTTGTTAACCGCACTTGCGCTCACATTTTCCGGCTAGCGGATGGCTTGTTTATAAAGTTCTGAGAGAGGAGAGCGGACAATTGTTGCTCTGGAAGCAACAAGTCAGAAATCCAATTCCATTGTACGCGGGGGTGGTGTCTGAATGCGTGCTCTCAGTTTGGACAACGATTTGAGTTGTGGGCGCAAACGCAAGCGATAAGCCGTAATTGAAATATTGTAGCAATTGCCAAGAAACGTGGCTCCAAGTTGGCCCGAGAGTAGAATTACACACTTCCAGCAGAAACAGCCAGTCTCTTTCTTCCTTGTATGCGTGTGGGTATGATTCTGTGCATGTGTGTGTGTGCGTGTATGTGAATGTGTGTGAAACAAGTGTGAAAAACAAACGACCTCCAGCAGCGCACGTCTGCGTCTGCGTTCCCCGTCTGTGGCGCTCTCTTAGAAAGTGTAGGAGCGCGTGCGAGCACGCCCCCCACGCACATTTTGTTGTGGTTGCTGCTGGTGGTGTTGTTGTTGTTGTTGTTGCCAGACACTGTCACTGTAGTTGTCCAAAAATGGGTTAAGCAACGATGGCAAAATAGAAACAAACGCAGCAACGCCAATTAGTGACAAAATATAAATGAAAAACGCATGCAGTATATGCGAAGCAGTTTTGCATGTGTGTGTGTGTGTTTGTGTTCAAATATGTATGTATGCAAATTAAGTGACAGTGTCGAAAAAAGCAACAACAACGATTGCCGCCAGTCTGACTAAGCGCAAATGCGGCAGAAATAGCAACAAGTAGATTCGCAGCGGAGAAGCGTCGTGCAATTAAGACAACAACAACAACATCACATATACAACAACAAGCAATGCATAGTTAAATTTAGCAGCAGAGTTCCACTTTCACTCGGCGGCGACACCGACACCCACCAAGCCGCGCAGCCTCTGCCCCCCTTCGCCTGTTTTTGTTGTTGTTGCATGTTAAGTTTGATGCGTGTCGGGTTATTTTGCGTTGGCACGAACACGCACGATACAACTAACAAGGCGTTAATAGAAATTAATATGCACACACACATAAGCGAAGTAATAAAAACTAAAACCGATAAGTCGATTATTTTCGCATACGCGAAACTTCTTTTAGGTATGACATTTTTGACAACTAGTGTTAGCTGCACTAAGAACGGTCACATTTCATTAGATTATTTCGATATGTCTTTTACTTTTTGGACACTTGAAAGTGCAACACGCGCTCATCTCTAGTTGCATGCAGCGCTCGCCTTGCGTCTGAAGAGACACTTGCGCGCTTTTTGTCAAGATTTAAGTTAATCACACACAGGCGCAGCAGTCGAGCAGTTCAGTTTGATGAACTTAAGTACAACAAGGCAATTCGATGACGGCAAAGATGTTATTTGTTGTAGTAGTAGTAGTAGTAGTATTTGTTGTTGTTGCCTGTCATTGGTAATTATAGTAATGCCTAATGACATCATCTTCAAACGCCGCACACAGTGGCAATGGCAGCTGCATTGCATTCAATAGGCGAAAGTTTCCATCGATGCTCGACTGTTGATAAGTGCGCACTTGCAGCTGATGCTTATCAGACAGGCGTCTGGCAATGCTGATTCACTGCCTCCTACAAACATACACACACACACACGCGCATACACAATCAAACATACGAATAAAACAAATACAAATACATATCGTAGTGAGAGGATTGTTATTATTGTTTTGTTATTGATGTGCTGCTCATGACACATTCAAGCCGCCCGTTGTAAGCTAATTAGATGTTGGACAGTTGGATTATAGCGGTCATATTAGCATTCTGCAGCAGCCAATTGGAGCAACGCCTCTTTCCCCTTCCCCCTTTGTTCATTGCTCGCTTCGTTTGTCATTTTTTCTTGTATTTCTTACACTCGATTGCTGCGCATACAGAAAAATAACTACAACGCTTAATTGACTTGGGAGCGCGGACTGCTCCTCTGTGTATGTCTTCCCTCCCCCCTCTATACCAGCTCTCTCTTCTATCATAACAGAGGAGTCAGCGGGGTGCTTCGCTTTTTAGTCACGCCGGCAACAGTCAACGAACACAACAACATTTGTTAGCAATTAGAATTGTGAATTGCCGGTGAATGCTTCGACAAAGCGTTAAGATTTGCAATCAAGCATTAAGTCAATTTGTGGCCAGTCGATGTCGATGCCGTTCGCGCGTTGCAATCATCAGTTGATGCACCGATCAACACTGCATCGCAATGAGAAACGGCCACTGGAAGCTGTTATATACAGTGCGTGCCAGAAGTTAGCTACGCATTATTCTGAAATTGAATTTAGTAATTTATTAATTGCGAATAATTATTATGACATTTGTACTTATCTGACCTTTATTGCCTTACATATCTTATCACAAGTTTAACTATGACAAATGTTCGGTTTGTTCATAATATTATCTATTACAAACTGATAAGTTTAACTAGAACAGGTTAATTCCTTGTACATGATCGTTTACTTTTCATGAACAGTGTGACAACTCAATCGGACCACCACCCGCAGCCGCACCCTTACCCCTCTCGTTACCCCACACCCCTGGTCGCATTATGATACTCGCATATGTAACAAGCAACTCATGTTAAAGCATGAGTATAATTTGTATCAACTTCCGTTATAAATACTGTGTGAGGCATTATCGCTAGTTGAAAAGAAGGGATGGTGAGGGGGAGTCAGTTAAAGTATTTCGATATGTGGCTGCGGTATTTATAATGTGCTTCGATAAATTTAGGCAAATGGCAAGTGCTAAAAAAAATACTAAAATAATATGCAAAATGAATAATAAATACATCAAAAGCAATTTACAACACGCCATAGGTGTGACTTGTGTGTGTGTGTGTATTTATATGAAAATTGAATTTTAAGCAAGATGATTGAATTTTCTATTAATAAGTTTGACCTTCAACAGCTGTGAAATATGTATACAAATTTTCTAGCAGCGAAGGTGTTCTTGAGGCATGAACAACGCACACACACAGATATACATATACATATATACATCTGTATATATATAGATCGATTTGTATCTGCTAAAGCAATTTGAAGAGAGTTATTTGAGTGTTAAATTAAGTATTTCTATTATATTTACTTAAGGCCTTTTCTAGCTGATATAGTTTATCAGCAAAGGCCAAAGATAGTCACCAAATTGTGGCACTTGGACTGACACACACACACACACACACCCACCTGCTCACTCCATGGCAAAGTTTACCTTGTGGCTAAAAGAAAATAAATATATAAAAAAGTATCTTTTATGATTTCTTAGCAGGTCAATGACAAATCCATAGCATTACTTCTACATTTATAACATTTTCAGCAAAATGAAAAATGACAGAAAAACAAAAGAGAGAAGAAAAAAAGCATATTAATAATTTTATGGCTTGTCTTTTTGGTTATTTTGTTGTTGTCTTTTCTCACTGATTAAAAACGAAAGCTCTGCGTCGTCGTGCACATACACATACACATACATGCGTCGTAAAATGTATGTGCCCAACCCAAAGTTGAGAGTTGCGAATTTCGTTAGAGTTTTGTCTGTTTATTTGGCCATAATTCACGTGTTGTCAACCAATTCGTTATTTCAGCATTATGACATCATATAAACAGAGTCTCTCAGCTGCCTAGCCAAACTACAGACTACCTACTCTATCAAATTAACGTTATTATTGTTCTCTTTGATAATTTTGACGTGTTTGAATATTAATCTTTGCATTTACAAACTATACTAGGACCACAGTTTTAACCAAGTTTGCAATGTATTGCAACAACTTTTTATGCAACAAATAAACAAATAAACAATGCCAATGTTTTGCTTCTTTTTTTTTTTTTTTGTTTTTGCATAAATTTTATAGTTTAACGAAGCTGCTTATTGATTGTCGTTCGTACAGCGTAATATGCAAATGTATATTAAACAAATCGAGGTTGTGAAACGACTGCGACTAATGATGTTTATTATAATATTTTATTTTGGAGGGGAAGCAAATCAAAATACTAGATAAATGTTGTTGTATCTTAACAAAATACATATAACTCATTGATTAAATATGCCAATGCAAAGTTAGACATTTCATTATATACAAATATGTGATTATAATAGATCTTGAGGTTATCCAGCCTAGACATAACAGCTCTGTAATATATTAAACAAAATTGCATGATCACAGACTTGTTTTTCTTTCTTTCTGATTTTCTATCTATTGACTTGTGAACTTAATGTCAGCCCAAGCTAATTTATTACATATATTATATTTATTCTTTTAAATAAATACCTTTTAACCATTATCTTTGCAGGAAAACAAAACGTTGTAAAAGTTTACTAAGTAGTTACAACTGAAAACCTCAAAACAGAAACTAACAACGAAGCGAATTCGGGCAACAAATTATAGAGCAAGAAGTTAAACAACGTTGTAGACCTACATACTACTTATAACGGGGCTGATAACTCAACTGACAACAGCAATAACAACAACAACAACTACAACAACAACAACAAGAAGTAGAAGCAGAAGCTGAAGAAGTAGGCGAAGAGGAAGAAGAGCCGCAAATAAACTTAAAAGATGTCATTTCGCGTGGTTCGCAGCTCAAAATTTCGTCACGTCTATGGACAGTCGTTAAAACGGGAGCAATGCTATGATAATATACGCGTCTCCAAGTCCAGCTGGGACTCCACATTCTGTGCGGTTAATCCAAAATTCTTGGCCATCATTGTGGAGTCGGCGGGCGGCGGTGCGTTCATTGTATTGCCACATAATAAAGTGAGTATTCATATTCAAACCACCCAACCAACAAATTGAAAGGAAGTCCCTCTTTTGGTTGCATTGAAATTCAAATAAGAAAATATATATATATTCTCCTATATAAATATATATTTATATATATGTATAAGCTAAGACAATGGAGAGTGTCTACTACTATTTATAGGGTATCTGCGGCCCTGTTATTGCCACGCTGGTGATGTGGCAAATGACGTCGACTGATTTGGCTTATGCTTATAAATAAAGTTCAAACTTGTAGTTATGAATACGCTCCTGCTTCCTTCTCTCTTTCTCTACCACTCGCTCTCTTTCACTCTCTGGCTCTCAGCTCTCATTAGTCGCATCTCTTGGACGCACTTTTCACTTTTGGCCTGTGGCCAACATGACACACCAAATTGTCTAAAATTAACAGCAAAAATATAAAACAAATACCAAAAAAATCCAAATAAATACAAATTTTGTGCGATGCAAATACAAAATAGAGAGCGGAATAAATGATATTTTGAATAATCATTTGCATTGCAGTGAAGCATTACACAGAAAGAGTAAGCATGCTCTAGACGAGGAAGAGAAACAGAGAGAGGGAGGGAGCAAACTCGTCTCAAGAATATACGTAGTATATGAATTTACGCTTTATGCTTGTCTAAGCACTCTATTTTATTTATTTCAACGCTCAGGGCATCAGCTAGCGAGTGAACTCGACTTTGAGAGACTTAAGCTGTATAAGAAATACAATTTAATAAATCTCAAATAATTTTAATTATGCAATACAAGTTCTTAAAACTTTACTCAAGGCTATAGCTTTAATATTGCTCTGTTAATTGAATTGCTTAGGATATTCAGACACATATTTAGCAAGTATTGATCTACCATAGTTATATCGTTGTTTGTTGATGCAGAACAGCAATATATATATATTTTATTTAGTCGGAATTGTCTCCGTTTGCCTCTTACGTTAATTTCCCTTTCGATAATCTTAATAAACTCTTTGTACATTTGTAGTACAGAGTCTAAAAAAAAGCAGCAGCAAAACATTTTTCAAATTTCCACTTGGTGGAAACACATTTCGGCAATTTTGGCATTTGCCAGTGCCAAATGTAGCATCCGTTCCCCGTTCAGCTGTCATCGGCAACGGCAACTGCGTGGGCGCTGCTAACCAAATGAGCAGACGGCTGTGATATGTCCGAATTTGGTCAAAACGTATTGCCAGTGTAAAGTGTTTTGGCCAGTTCTAATTGGGCCAAATTTGTATGCATAATGCGCGCCATCTACGAAAGTCGAGCCAGCTGCCGTTTTCTATGTAGAGCGAACTTTCACACGCTCTAATTTAAATATTTTATGGGATTAGCTGGAATTCCAAGTGTCAATTGAATGGACAGTGGCATTTACACATTGGAGAACCCAATGAGTAAGTGCTCCATCAATTGCACAAACTTAAGTATACGCCAAGAAAACCATATTCATAGTCATACAGTTTTCATCTAGCGTAATTATTGATAAAGCGCTATTTTAGCACAGTTATGAAATTTTATCATGTAGCTGTAGTTATCGGTCTTATAAATATAATATCGACGCATAAATTCAGCTGCAGCTTGAGCAAGCATTTATTAACCATTAATATAAATATATTCAGAAAGAAAGAAAACACAATGTACCAGCATATAGCAAATGTACCAGTTTCTGCACAATTGCCCCATTAATGGCAACTGTGAAATATCCTTTGCTAAGTTGGCAGCGCATAAAGATTGCCCTAAAAATTTCCCTGTTAAGTTGGTGGCGTCTAATAATATCGAATAAGGAGACCGATAATTATCAAATATTTCAGCTTTTTGGCTATGAAAATATCAAATAATTAGGCCATGTTTATGGATCAATTTACATGTGTAACTCGACTGCCCCGATAGGCAACAGTTCTTATTAGTTATTGAATGACCCTCGTTGAGGTATATGAGCTTATTATAATTACTTTCTATATGTATGTACAGTCATGGGCAGCAATAAATCATAATGAGGCATACAAGAAACTCACTCAGTTAAATAAATTGTAGAATTTGTGGAACTAGAGAGGCAACAGTTTCTAATATTGGACTCGAATGTGTTGATGGCTATGGAATTTAACCAAGTGTTGCACACGTGTTGCCATTAATTGCAAACTTCACGCACCTGAACCGCCGCCAGGGATTGACGCAGATCTTGGCAGCCACCATGAAGTTTGCATTATGAATTTTCTATAATTAATGTAACTTCAATTTGGGTCAATGGGTTGCGTGAGAGATGGGGATTAATCTGTTACCTGTTTGTCATCTTTCAGGTTGGACGCATTGCAGCAGATCATCCGTTGGTGGGTGGACACAAAGGTCCAGTTTTGGATATCGCGTGGTGTCCACACAACGATAATGTGATTGCCTCTGGATCTGAGGATTGTGTGGTCAAGGTGTGGCAAATACCCGACGGCGGTTTGTCGCGCACACTCACCGAACCAGTTGTGGATCTGGTGTTCCATCAGCGTCGCGTTGGTCTCGTCCTCTGGCATCCCTCGGCCCTCAATGTATTGCTTACCGCCGGCTCTGACAATCAGGTAAGCCATCCAGCATATGCTCCTTTGCAGTTGCTTGACATGTTATGTTTGCATTGCAGGTTGTGATCTGGAATGTGGGCACTGGCGAGATCCTCGTGCATATCGACTCGCATCCGGATATTGTGTATAGCGCCTGCTTTAATTGGGATGGCTCCAAGCTGGTCACAACATGCAAGGATAAAAAGATCCGCATCTACGAACCACGCAGCGGCGAACTGGAGAGTGAGGCCATGTGCCATGAGGGCTCGAAGGCTACTCGCGCTATCTTTCTACGTCATGGACTGATCTTTACCACCGGTTTCAATCGCAGCTCGGAGCGTCAGTACTCGCTACGTGCGCCGGATGCTTTAAGCGAGCCCATTGTCATGGTGGAGCTGGATACATCGAACGGTGTCATGTTCCCATTGTATGATGCGGATACGAATCTGATTTATCTGTGCGGCAAGGGCGATTCTGTGATCCGTTATTTTGAGGTATGCGGCGCTTTGGCATTTGTAGGTCTGTGAGTTAATCTTCTCTGTTCCTCACCAGGTGACCCCAGAGCCTCCATTTGTGCACTACATCAACACATTTCAAACGCCAGATCCACAGCGCGGCATTGGTCTGATGCCAAAGCGTGGCTGTGATGTTACCACCTGCGAAATTGCCAAATTCTATCGTCTGAACAATAATGGTCTCTGTCAGGTCATATCGATGACAGTGCCACGCAAATCCGATCTCTTCCAGGAGGATCTCTATCCCGATACACTGGCGGAAGATGCCGCCATCACGGCCGAAGAGTGGATAGCTGGCAAGGATGCCGATCCATTGACATTCTCGCTCAAAGTAAGTGGCTCCAGTTGCGATTCAAATGAATCCCCACATACATTTGGAATACAGCGCTCATGGCGCTGCGGCTCCGTCGTTGCCACATGCTTCGGTGCCACAGATGCTGCTGCTGCTGCTCGTGCAACATGAGAGCGTACATGGGATGCTGATCAAACTCATTGGCCAATTCCAATTCCAATATTGCACCACAACAATTGTATTCCAATGGCTTTCTGTGTAGTTGCTGCCTGTGCTGTGCTTGCAACCTTAAGAGTGTCTACCATGCTTGATCTTTGCTGCGTTATCTACGTTTGTGTCTCGTCAGCCTACTTCCCCAAAGTCAGTACATTTACTAACTGCATAGGCACAACAAACAGACACACATACATGCACTCAAAACACATAAACTCACACACACACACACACACACGCAGTCTCACAGCTTACATACGCTCTTAACACGCACGCTGCGTGGCGCTTGTTGTTGTGTTCTTTGTTATTTGTTGTAATCCAAAACGAACAGTGATTCTAATAAACCTAATCAGGATCGCGTTTCCATTGTACAGGGTGGCTATGTCTCATCGTCGGGCAACAACTCGCTCTCGGTCAGTAAGAAGGCCAACATACTGAACAAGGCATCTGCCTCAAGAGGTGGCGGCGGCGGCGGTGCAACCGGTCTCAGTGGTGGCAATCATTCATCCGCGAATAACAACGAGTCCAACGATGGTGGTCCGCCCGCAGCGATATTCACGGTAAGCAATTGAATATCTTAACAATTCAATTGTCATTTCTAATCAATTCTAATTGTTATGCAGGAAAAGGATCATCGCAACATACTGGACGAGATACGCAAGCTAAAGGCAATTATTGTGAAGCAAGAGAATCGCATACGCGCGCTGGAGGCGAAGGTGACTGCTGCTGCCACCGGCGATGAGACGGATGCCCGCAATAGCAACAAAAACGGCAGCGGCTCAACTGCTGCAACAACAGCGACATCGGCGGCAGCAGATAGCAGCCATGCCAGTGAAAGTGCCAATGATCATGCCTCATCCGCTGCGTCAGCAACAACGGCGGACCATGCACATGACGAGGATTAGCTTGTGTCGCCATGACAATATGGAGAGTTCAGTTTAATTGGAGAACAAGGAGAAAGGATAACTAAAGAGAGATAAAGAGAAAGAGAGAGAGAGAGAGAGAGAGGACTGCTTGAAGAAGCTCGTCGTTATCGTTTGAATTTCTCTAAATGGAAAATTACGTTTATATTTTGTACACGCTAAATGAGAGTCGTCGTCGATTATGATTATGATTATGATTTCGATTTATTTATTTTATATAATTTAATGTTAGGTCTTTTTACGAGCGATATGAGTTGAGCGTAGTAGAGATATAAAACAAACAACACACACAACATATACAGCAATTAAAGCAGAACGCATATAACATATATAACAAATATACAGAATATCCTGCCAAAAAATATATAGTGAACCTAACGAACTACCTACAAATTGCGCCCAAAATCGAAGGGAGGGATTAGGACGTAACAGTCCTGCTCTTTCAGCTGTGTTTTTGTAAAGCGAACGTCAAATTGTTGTAAATTTAACAAATTGAAAGTATAGACTAAAAGCTGCATCCATTTCAAGTAACACCAATATATCCTACCAATTTTATACCTACCATATCTACCTATTCTATACATTTACATTATTATAAATATATTTAACCCCCGTCGAGGCAATATACATATATTCATGACAATAGCTTTTATAATAATTAGACACCTAAAGAAATTGTTTAACTTAACTTACCTTTACCCGTACCCTTACCCTTACCCTTACCCTTTACCGCCGTCGCTTTCATAATACATTTTTCTCGTTCTAACTAATAATAAGTTGTATTTTGTAATAATAAATGAAAGAAAAACCAACGATTTCAATATACTGTCGATTTTGTATTTACTTTAAATCGGCAGCAAAAATTCGCCTATCGATTGTATAACAATCAACCAAAAACAAAACAATAATTAATAATGTAAAAGTGCTGACTATAATACCTAAAGTTTTTGTATAAATAATTTACAATTTGATACCGAATAAAACTATACACAAACTACAATAATATTTTACAAGTTTTTAATCAATTTGAAAATTCGTAACGTTTCGTAACCGATATGGCCAGATCGATCGAATTGAGTTCATTGGATCGTTCAATTATATGATCGACTATGATTCCACTAATTGCAAATATCAATATATTTGTTAGCTTTTAGTGTGCGAAGAATTAAATATTAGACCAGATTAAAAATTATATTTTAACAAATTTATATTTAAGAAAACTGATCTGCATTACTTAATTTAGGTGACACACTTTACCATTAAATATAAATACCACCCTCGTCATGCCATTCACCGTCAACGCCGACAACTAACAGCTGTTTTGTCTGAAGCAGTAAGCGGTCGCCTAAATAAACAAATTAAACTCGGTCAAGCTAGTAACACAAATCTGTTGTAATGAGCTTCTATTTATTTATAAAAAGGCGACAGACTTGGCTTCCAAATACATAGCCGTATCACATTTCATAAGCTGCTTTGCTTTTAAAATATTGCACACATGGATGAGTTGATCGATCCGGTTTGCATAAAAGTGGAGCAAGATCTTGAGACCAGTAATGAACGGTACGCTAGTGGCGATATTGGATATGAATCGGTGAAAACTGAGATAGACATTGGACCCATAAAGATAGAACCTAATGCAGCCGCGGAGTACGTAGGTTATAAAGCACTTGCCACAACACCGAGGCCCGTCAAGAAGTGAGCAATGTTTGCTTGTTTTCCTAGAAAATACAATTAATATAATTCATTTTTCAAGGATGCATATCTGTGCCGAAAGACGCTACCAATGTATCCATTGTCCAAGAGCCTTTGAGCAAAGGGAAGAACTCCGAATTCATCAGCAAATTCACAGCGGCAAACTTCCATACAAGTGTTCCTACTGCCCGATCAGCTTTGCCCACAAATCGATCTATACGGCGCACATAAGGGGACATATTGGAGAACGTCCCATCGAGTGTGAGCATTGTCCGAAAACATTTACTGATAAACAGAATTACGCGGCTCACATTCGGAAACATGACGATATACGTCCTTATAAGTGCACCCAGTGTGAGAAAAGCTTTCTGCGTAGTTGCTCGCTCAGGAAACACCTGCGAATCCACACTGGCGAACGTCCCTACAAATGCCCTCACTGCCCGAAAGCCTTTAATCAGAATGGTCATCTCACATCGCATCTCGTAACTCATTCTGGAGAACGCGCCTATGAGTGTCTCCAGTGCTCAAAAACCTTTACACGAATTTCCATTTTTAAGGCGCATGTAAGGCTGCATACTGGAGAGGATGCCTATAAATGCCATCACTGTCAAAAGACGTTCGTGTATAGATCGAAGTATATAACTCACAATTGTATTCGAGGTGACGAATATCCTCACAAATGTCCCCACTGCGCCCAAAACTTTGCAGAGAAACCGAAATACACTGCACACATTCAAGAACATGCCAGAAAGGGACATAAAGCACACTCAGTTTGATTATTTTCATATGCTAATAATAGACTAAGGAATAAATAATAATTTATATTTTCAAATACAAATGTGTATATATATTTTTGCCAGTTGCTTGAAACATCAGCGTGGGGCACCTGTATTTGCTACAATTCTGAACCAATAAAATATCAGTATGTTAAGATACTTATTCGATTGGTGCTGCTTATTCGTAGTTTGCTCAAAATTAAATAATTATTTTCGGCAGATAACAAGTATATTGTAATCGCCATATGCCTGAGCATTTGTAGGTATATAGGAGTGAAATCCTTATCCGTAGCAGTAATATAACTATAAAAGATTTGCTATATTGGTTTGTTTAATAAATCATTTTTGGCGCCTACATCACAACAGCTGGTGATAGGAATGATTATTTTGAGCTGTCGTGGAGAAATGTAATAATCGATATACATATGTATATAACAATATACTTTAGTTTCGATATTTCACGTCAAGCAGTATGACCGTAGCTGTATATCACTGAGCAAGCAACTACAAAAAGCCCCATCGGCTGGCAAACGAATCATTCGTGTTTTCTTCGTCGTTCGGTAAGGCTGGGCTAGTAAGCAGTAAGAGCGAGCCAAAAAATATATTGTGCACGCGCATTCAAAAAAATCCAGCATTATTTAATCGGCTTCACGTGTATTTTGCAATAGTGAAATAATACAATCAGACAGAGGAAATAAGCAAAGTCTAATTGTGGAAATCGACAGAAATGTATTTGTCATACATTACATAAGCAAATGGCACAATTCGAAAGTCATTTTCAACTAATCATATAACAATATAAAAAGCCAGAAACAAAGCAGTCTCGGCACAGCAGATTGAAATTTATTTCATCAGCAAAAAAAATTTGCGAGCGCACACATACACATATTGCTGTATGTATTTGGTTGCAGATTAAAAGTAAGAAAACTTGGAAACTGAATTGAAGTTGATTTGCCAAAGAGAAAATATGTGCTCGGCAACAAAACAAAGGCAGAAATGTATAAGTATACGTAGTGGCAGCACCAACAGCAACAACAACAGCAGCAATAGCAGCGACAGCAACAAGAATAGCAGTCAAATATCGGCGCCTAGCAACAAGACATATTCATCAACAATTCAAATTGCGGCCATGTGTAACGAGTTTCTGTGACTTTTTGATTAAATTCTGGCAACTCACACCGAAGCTGCAAAAGCTGTAGGCCAAAGATTGTAAATAATACAATAAAAATTACAAATATACATATATATATATACAAAAATTGCACAAATATTAAAGAGAGAAATCGAAAGTGATTGCGCTGCATTAAAATTATTAAGAATATTAAACAAATTCAGAGTCAAAAACACAAAACAAAATAAAAATAATATAAAAAGTCATCAAAATGAATCCAAGCACAGCGCCGAGCAGCCCCAGCAAAATTAAATTTAATGTGTTCTCACATGTTAAATACGAGCATCTGGTTGCCGGAGTATCCGGCGGAGTTGCATCCACGTTGATTTTGCATCCATTGGATCTTATTAAAATACGCTTTGCTGGTAAGTTAAGAAGCTGCACTCTCTGTATAGAGCAATTGCACATATTTATACTCTTTTAGCTTTACTCTCTTGCACTGTATTTATGTATGAATGTGTGTGTGCGTTCGTGTGTCACGTGACTGAGCAACTGAGTGCATTCTGTTTGTTTGTCTTGCCTTATATTCTTATCGCACTGCAGTCTACTGTAAACTTTCCATGGAAATGTCTGGGAAAGCGGGAAAATTACTTGGACAAACAAACGACTACAGTGTTAATCAGCTTTTTATATTCAGTTTTTGATCATTTCACATTTGACATTTATTTATTGAGTTGTTGACAGTCTACTCAAGTGACCGATTATGCTTCATTTTTGACTTATCAACCTAATGAAATGGGATTGATAAGCGTAATCAATAGACGTGGCACCACGCCCCCGAAGTATATTGCCATATTGTTGTTTATTTGCAACACTATGGATTTTATGGCACTGTGCAAAGCTCGATATTAATTGTTTTACATTTCCCATCCAGCGATGAATCAGCGCTTTTATAATACCTCTGATGTTATTTTGTTATTGTTTATTTCCCTAAGAGCATATGTGCATAGTTGTCCTCGTTTAAAATGTATTCAATGTTTCCGCATATACAGATTTAAAGTGAAATGAAAACAATAACAAAAGCTGAAACAGGTTATTGCTTGCGCGTAAACAATTTATTAATTCATTTATTTGTGCAATGCAATCAATACTTTCTGCTTAGTTCACGCTTAACGTTAATTTGTTTTAACTGCCAAAAGCGTCAATTCCGAGTGTAAATAAGAATGTACAAAAATATTTACATATAAGGCCAATTAACATTGAAATCGGACAAGAGCCTCAACAACAATAACAAAATAAAAGGTTGTTTATGCGAAAAAAGAAACACAACACATAAGCTGATTACCAACCATAGAATTGCTCGCTCTTACGTTCCATATAAAAGCGTATGCTGACGCCATCTGTAGTTTAGAATTCGCAACTAAAACACACATGCGCTGCAACCATTATGACGCATATGAAGAGGGGAACAACAAAAAGAAAAATAAGCAAACGTCAGCGTCGAGCATAAACTTGTTTATCTTTTTTTGCACACGCACTCGTTTTGCGACGATCTCACGTGACGAACGTGTTGACTGTACATCGCAGCCGTTTTTAACGGCACACACACACATACATACAAGCACAGCTAACTGGTTCCCTTTCGGTGTGCCAATTGGATTGTTGTCAAGTCCGAAAATTTGATCTAAGTGCACAATCAGCTGTTTTGCATTGCGTAAATATTGAAAGTTATTTGACTGCTAAATAACAGTAGTCTCTGCCTAGAAACGTTACCGGTTATGGCATCTAGGATCTGGTTGCTCAAGGTTATAGTCATTTCACCAGGGAAAGCTGCGTGTGCTATAAATATAAATAATCTCAACGAGACGAGCCCCCCGTTCCCACATGGGTTGTGTTGATTGAGGCGCTGTTGTCAGGCCAGGTCAGAACTGTGTGGTAGCGTCAGCAAGTGTTGTTAGATTTTTGTTATTGCAGTTTATTAATAAAGTGTGTGTATACTAGGTACAATATCAATAATAGCCACAATAGCAACAGCTTATTTTCACTGGCTCTTATCACATCCGTCGCGTGTAATTAGCGCTATCTCTGTTCTAGCCAGAGTAACAACAACAACAGCAACAGACAGCAATGAAAACAACTTGTTGCTGTTGTTTCCGTTGTTATTCCGACCATTTGCCAGGCAGGGCCTGAAGTCAATAACTGGCTAAAACGCGTACAGTCGCGTCGCATTGCCAAAAAATGAAACGGAAACCAGCTGTTGAATGATTCACTAAACAATCAATTTACAATATACAGTTTTCAACTCTCAACCTAAACAGGTTTCGTTTCTCTTTGTCTTGAACCACTCTCAAGCCCAAGGCTGTCGTCTAGACACCTAAATCAATACTACTTAAGTTATTATAACGTTTATCATTTACGATTATTGTTTGGTTTTCCATTACAGTGAACGATGGACGGACAGCGACAGTGCCGCAATATCGTGGTCTTGGCAGCGCTTTCACCACCATCTTCCGGCAGGAAGGTTTCCGTGGTCTCTACAAGGGTGTGACACCGAATGTCTGGGGATCTGGTTCATCGTGGGGTCTTTACTTTATGTTGTAAGTTGAATAGTTCACTCTCCCTCCCTCCCTCTGTCTCTCTCACTCTCTTGAGATGTCTTTGGATTAACATTAGTTTTCTTTTGGCAGCTACAACACAATAAAGACATTCATTCAAGGCGGCGATGCAACGACGCCGTTGGGTCCCGCAATGCATATGTTGGCCGCCGCCGAGTCTGGTGCACTCACCCTGCTGCTAACGAATCCCATTTGGGTGGTAAAGACACGTCTCTGCCTGCAATGCGATTCGGCAAGCAGTGCCGAATATCGTGGCATGGTGCATGCCCTGGCCGAGATCTATAAGACAGAGGGTGTGCGTGGCCTGTATAGAGGCTTTGTTCCCGGCATGCTGGGCGTTTCCCATGGTGCCATACAGTTTATGACATATGAGGAGCTAAAGAATGCCTACAATGAATACCGCAAGCTTCCCATCGATACTAAATTGGTGAGTAAATCAACATCACATGACTTGACCACGTTATGCTCGCGTCGCTGTATGAATATACAATATGTATGTCTATATAGTAGATACAAGTCTATATATACATCTCTACATCGTGTATATCCATTGCGAACGATGACGCCTTTGGCAACTGTCCCATATTTTAGAGGTTGCTCGACATTTGACTAACTTTTCACACATCCACAGGCCACAAGTGAATATCTGGCATTCGCAGCGATATCGAAATTGATTGCCGCAGCGGCGACATATCCATATCAGGTGGTGCGGGCACGTCTGCAGGATCATCATCATCGCTATAGCGGCACCTGGGACTGCATCAAACAGACTTGGAGGTACGAACGCATGGGAGGTTTCTATAAGGGATTGGTCCCGTACCTGGTCCATGTTACGCCCAACATTTGCTTGGTTATGCTCATTTGGGAAAAGCTGACCAGCTAAAAACGGCGTTAGAGTATTAACTAATTAATTAATCTAGCAAACTAAACTAAATTCAATTAGATTTTAGAATCTTCTTAGAAAAACAAAACAACAATTCAACAACTGAATTTAAGCACTATTGAATACGAATATACGAATCTATTATTAACAAATATGCAAACAAAATGTGCGTGCTTAACAAACTAGCAAACAAATGACAAAACGTTATCATATTATGTATTATTATTATGATTTGTTTAGTTGTTTAGTAGCATTAAGTTGTAAGTTAATTCCATAGTTAGTATAATTACTAAAATGAAACGAAGCGAAACTTGTTGTCCTTATAAGTGAAATCAAATTTCAACAACTTTAGTTTAGTTTAGCTAAATTATTTATATTTATTTAATAATCAATCATTGTAAATATGTTACATATAGTTAAGCATGATTTTCGTTTTGGCAAAAAGATTCTTCATAATTTTGAAATGGTTTATCTTTTAATTAATAATTATTAATTAAATGACCCTTGACATTTATGAGCACATAAGCATATTACATTTAAATATAAAACTATATAAAGCATTGTGAACAAAACTAGAAAAGAGTAAACAAGATGAAATGAGTTAAAGCAAACAGCAAATAGCAATCAAAGAAAGAAAACAAAAACAAAACAAAACAAATTAAAATGCCAAGAAACCAAACTAAAGAGTTTCCCCCTCAAAGTTTTCAATACGAGTCTTTTCATTTCGTCAAGGGCTAGGGGCTAGGGGCAAGGGGCAGGTTGCCTCAGCTTCTCCTTCAGCCGCTTGTAAGTAGTAATTAACTAAGCTACACCATACTATACTAACTACACTAAGTGTTCTAATTGTGCAGAATCTCTTTGCTAAATTGAAACGCAGGCATTGTAAGTAACTTTAGATCCTTGGCATCCATCCTTACTCATCATCTATCCATGTTGTTTGCTTCTCATTGCAGGCACGAGAGGGCTGTTGGTTTCTACAAGGGCCTCCAGGCGAATCTCATCCGAGTCGTGCCCGCCTGCATGATCACGTTCCTCGTGTATGAGAACGTATCCCATTTCATGTTGGCACAAAAGAAACGCCGTGAGCAGGAGTTATTGCTGGACGAGAGGCCCTTGATTAAGGACGTAAAGGAGCTGTGAGAGGGCAGTGGCATAAACCACAACTACCTGATATGAGAAATGACAGAATATTGATTATTCGATCCATTTTTCACCTAGTCTAATGAATAACTAAATCAAACTGTAAATGGAATGTGTTGAGAGGCGTCTATGAAACGATATTCCTTGGCAAAAGCATTGATATAGATCTAAGTAATAGTTATAGAGTTGTCCAAATCCTAGTGAAAGCTTGATTAAACCTAAGTGAAGTAGAAGTAAAACTAATATTGTTTTTGTATTATTTAATTAATTAATTATGTAAAATGACTGTTAAATATGCCATAAAAATGTTGAAAACAGCACAATAAACAGATTTAAGACGTATAACAGTCCATTTATTTTTTTGGTATTTGGTATATTTACAGTATTTGATTTGAATCACAATTATTGAGTATTTTTAATCAAATAATTAAATAATCAAACTTAAAAGCTTTCAAGAGAAGCATTGCTCTCTTTGAGCGTGCAAAGTGGCGCGCGTCTGCTTAAACGGTTTAGCGGTTAGCCGAATAACCGTTTCGCGTATGCAAAGCTTTCTGCACTTAAGCTTTCGTTCAGTTGACAATTGGATGCAGCGGCGAGCGGACGTGCTGCGATTCTGTATTATTGTTGTTGTCAATGTATGTAAAGTAAAGCGAGCGTCATTTTGCGTATCTGTTTTTGTACGTTTGTGAATTTAATTTTCGTGATATGAAATTTAAATCAAGGAGGAACAATTAAAACAATCTGAGCTTATGTAATACATGTGTGTATATGTGTGCAGTTTTAAAGTGAATGTTGGAGTGTCTGTCGCTTAATTTAGTGCTCCACTTCAGGGTATGAAACCAGTTTACAGTTGCTTACTTTATTTGACATTTGGTTATGGTCAAAAGTGCAGCAATTGGCCAAATCGCGAGTTCAATAAACCTTGACAGATAACCTTTGCCGAATTCTAAAGCAATTGCAATAAAAATTGAATGCAATTGTGATAAGTGCGCGAAAACGACAAAAAAGGTTCAAGTGCAAGCGCTTTAATTACCGTTTTTGAACAAAGCGCGAGATAAAGAGAGAAGGCGATAGAACTTATTCTTTTTGGACTGTTTCGACAACCACATGTTGCTGCTGCTTCGTTAAAAGAGAACACAATCGATAGTATAATGTGAATAAATGAAATGAACATTGCTGGCATTAGTTAAACAAAACACTTGGCAATCAGCACAGACAAACACATTTATATGTGTGTATATATGTATGTACACATGAGCATATGTAGATAAAGCGCGTGCGAATGACCTTGACTGGAAGACAAACAGAAGACGCAAGAAGAGGCAAGAAGTGTGATAAAACATATCAACAATAGTAGAACGACATTTTGTCGAAAGTCTAAAGAGCAATAACACGCAGCAGCATTGAAAGAACTTCTCTATCTTCTACTCCGCCTTCGCCTGCGTCTCCGCCTCCACCTTTCCAATCATCTAAAGCCTGGAACTGCATGGCAACCGGAGTTATACGCTGCAGCGTTGTCTCATCCTCAGCCGGTCGCCGCAATCTTTGCGATTCCCTGGCAGATCTTAACATTGTTGCGCCTGTTACCAACTCCAAATCGGTCAGTTACCTTAATGCAGTAAACAGCAGTGGCAACAGCTGTGCCTGTCTACGTTGTTATTACATTGGGAAACACGGTCACGCCTTCGACGACACGTTGCCAGTGGAGCACAAGCATCAACCGCTGAGCTCGCCTAGTTCCCTGGGCACCCTCAGCGCCAAGGAGTCGCCCATATTCGCGCGACGACAACAGCAGCAGCAGCAACAACAACAACAATCGCTTGATTTGGAACAGCAGCTGCGAGTCTCCTCCCCCTCCAACTATTCGCTGCGCAGCGTGATTCCTTCGTACGCCAAGCGGAAACCACAAATCGATCTCAGCGCCGTTGAGGCGCTTCTCACAGCGGATATGCCTGCGGTACGCACCATGGATATCAATCGGAATAACGGCTATCTGTATAATGGGGTGAGTATGCTTAACACACACAAACACGAAGATATAGTGTAGCGAGGGCTGTTCAATCAGTTGGCATATGAGGAGAGAAAGTGAAACCATTACATACGTACATATGTAATTGCGAGAGCTGTTCAATTAATACATGACAGTATGTTGAACTTATTGAACTACCCTCGCGTTATGTTAATGAACTGCAAAATACATACATAGCCTCATATGAACTAAGTTTGGCAATAAAACGCGTATTGCTGTGTCAAACACATCTTATTGTTGTTGTTATTAATATTATTGTTGTTATTATTGTTGTTGTTGTTGCCCCAATAAAGCCTTAACCTGCCCCTCATCAGTTACAATTATTGTCATTGTTATATGTTTGTTATTATTGGCATACGAAATCGCAATTGGATAACATTTTTAACTGTTAAGTCACGGTCAATCCAGCTGAATCTCGAAAGCTTTTGAAAGCTTTGATAACTGAAAATGGGAAATGTGGAAAATGGAACAGCTGCACCAAAATGCAATGTAAAAATCGTAAATTTATGGAGAATTCCCATTTACCTGCACCTGTTTGCTGTAAAAACCCAATGCGATAGGAAAAACACATATTTTGCAATGTTTGCATACCCTGTAAACTGTAAATGGGGTATCATGCTAAAAGGAAGTCAACTTGTGAACATTTAAAATGTAGTTACATGGCTGATGTTGGCTTCTATGAATGTACATTGACTTTATCAATTAATAAGGGGTATTTGCGGGTCGAGCAGTCTTCAATTGACAAACTAACTATATAAGATACGATTCCTTATTGTTATCAAAGCGAGCACCGTTATAAGTCATGTTAGGGTATAAACCAGTCGAGCAATCTCCACTGGTTCACTCTTGCTTTTTAAGTTCATATTGAACATGTTCAATCTATGTCATACTTGGAATATTCAGTAGTATCAGAGGCATTTAAGAGGAAATGAAATCTGAATTGTTGCTGCCATTCAAGGCAGAGACCAAGATCTTATAAACACAACGACACAATCTATAGAGCATAAAGACGGACATACCACGTGCTTATGGGCAATGGAATTTCACTCTCGATATGCCTATGAATATATATGCATATATGTCTATATATAAGTATGTTTTTTTGGGGCAAGGGCAAGTATTTGCTGGCGGTTTGTCAAGTTGTCTGTTTGTCTGTTCATTGTGGCTAAATGGAGGGGTGTGTAATGCTGTGAGTGTGTATGTGTGTGTGTGTGGGTGAGTGTGTTCCGATACTTAAACGATTGCTAGTTAGATATGCTTTGTTATTATGGGAACTAACATGGTCCGAGTCTCCCCTCAATTGCCACTTTGCTACCGTTTTCACAACGTTTCACGGCACGTTTTCGGGTCAATTAATGTCGAAAGCGAAAGTCTGTGTGTGTGTGTGTGTGTGTGTGTGTGGGCAGGGGGCAAGACATTCAAGAGGCACCCCCTCCCCTCCGCTGAAGTCATGGCTTAATTAAAACAGCCAATTAAAATTGTTGGCATTTTTTTCAGCTAGGTGAATCATAGATCAGTTCTCTACAAATATTTCTGGCTGGCTTAAAGGCAATCTTATCAATTAGAACCGCATTTTGTTTTTGGTCTGATGACTCGACATTGATTTGTCCGTTTGCCAGAGATAAGATAGCGTTAACAGCAGTGCCAGGGTATCAACTGTGATAGAGTATGCCAAACAATTCATTGAGTAGTTGTGTTTCTGTTACATATTCATACTTATATTCATATTCATTGCGAACTCTGAGTATATTTATGTAATCTCTTGTTTCCCACTTTGCGCATCGTCGCCCTCAAGCCAATGGACTTTGTTGATTGCAGCTCTGTTTTATATTTAGCTGTTGTGATCACATTAACTTGTGTGCTTACAGTTGATAAACAATAACTAACTAGCATTCAAATGAAATGCATTCGGATTACAATAATCGTCACGCAAGCTTATAAATATTATTAAGTCGTTGATTATCATGATTAACATAAGTAAATCCGTTGGCAAGGTCACGTTTGCCAAGTATCTCAGCTGCATTTCACTCGGAAAAGTAGTTTATAAACAATGTGCCTTAGATAATTGCATACTTATGAAATATATCTTTTTATTCAAATATATTTAACAAGTATCTCACAATCAGGTTTATTCAGAGTTTCACCTCTGCTTAAGATTGTTTATTTTTTATTTTTATTAAAGGAAATATGTACAGATTAGTGCCCTGCTACCTTTAAGGCAGCTTAATCTAATCGGAAGGTGGTAGTTTATAATGTAGGGCTATGGGAAGAAACGGGCATAGTATACATAGTTTAGGGGATACAAGAATTTGGGGGTGTAGATATTACAGACAATTTTACTTTTGGGAATATAGGAACAAGTTTACGTCAAGGCCCGGTCCAGCAGGTCTTGAGGGTGGTGACGTTTAAGTCTTCTTCTAACTCTAGAGCGGGGACTGGCAGACCTCTGTGCTGCAACACCGAGTCTCCTAGCCAGGCTCTTTGGGTGAGAATCCAGTCTCTCGTGATATTTCTTGGCAACTCTCGGATTTTGTCACCGATTTTTGGCACCTTGAGATCGCGCTCGATGTCCCTGGTTCCCATGTACCAAGGAGACCCAGCTTGCAGAACTCGGATGTTGTTCAGGTGAGTCCTTGCCGCAATTCCATATACTTGGATGGCATAGAAAAGCCCTGGAGCTACTATGCATTTGTAGATTTTTACCTTGTTGTCCAAGGACAGCTTATTGCGTGCTGCAAGCAACCAATTCATTTTTGTTATCCATGTCCTGAATGAGTGCTGCAACGACGTAATATGTCTTCTGAAGGTCAGGCTTCTGTCCAGGATGACACCAAGGTATTTGTACGCATGTGTGTGGCTTAATAGGCTCCCATTGATCGCGACACCAGGGCAGTCGCAAATGCGGTTTGTAAAAGTAACGTTTGCGCATTTGCCGGCATTGATGCTCACGTTCCACTTCACAGCCCATTCCTGGAATGCGTCCAACTATTCCTGTAGAGCATCCGTAGCCTGGACAATGCAGGTGCTTTTAGTGAGCACTGCGGTGTCGTCGGCACCGAGTCTGCATTTTTGCGAGTCCGGTCACTGCATTTTGGTTACGCATATCCGCAGTGAAGATGGAGTACAAAGTTGGTCCAAGTACACTACCTTGCGGAACCTGTCAGCCAAAAAGCTGCTTACTAGCTGGAATAGTTGTGGAGTCAATAGCTGCTTCAGCTTACAACGAAGACCGTTGTGCCAGACACGGTCAAAAGCCTGCTGTATGTCCATGAACACAGCCACAGCATACTCTTTCTGCTCCATAGCCTCCAGTGCAAAATTCACAACTCTATGCAGTTGTCCTGGTGTTCCATGTCCCTTACGAAAACCGAACTGCCACTTTGGTATCGCTTGAGATACGCTCTCCAGACTAAGGATCCGAGTTAAGATGACTCTCTCCATCATTTTACCCAACGCCGGAAGGAGACTGATTGGTCTGTATGAGTGGACCTCCGTTGGTTGCTTCCCAGGCTTGGGGATCCTGGTAATCAGTGCAGACAGACGACTTCCCCACTTCCCTCCCCCACTTAAATCGTATTCCTATTAATATTACTTCAGCGTGAAAGTATGCAATATTAAGTGTGAGTATTTCGAGGTATGCGTGGTTTTCCAAGTTTTCCAAGAAATTTTGGGACGCTTTCTGCGATTCAGCACTTTATGAAGCTCCCTGAATAACCCCCCCAGATTGGGCGTATGTTAGATTTGCGATACCTCACTCCCCTGCCCCGCAAATCGCGCTTGAAGACAAAACTTGTACCGCCCACGCCAACGCAGACACTTCTAACTTGGCACGTATATAGAGAATACTATATAGAGGCTATGCTGAAAGTTTCATTAAGATCGGTCCACAAATAAGAAAGAAATCAGAAAAATAAAACTGAAAAAAACTTCCGTTACTCGATTTTTTGCCCCGCCCCTTTTCAAAAATTCCGAGTTTTTTGGTGCGTTTTGTTCGGTTGGAAGGGGTGATTCGAACGGTACAAAAAAAATGTTCTAGGGGGCGGCTGGTTTTTGAAAAAAACGCGAAATAAAAAAAAAAATTACGAATTTGAAAAGCGCGCGCCGCAAAGTGTGAAAATAAATGTGTTGCACACTTTTGCGGGCAGCGTCATTTGACAAAGTGTTGCATACTTTACAATTTATTTGCACCACGCCCCCACATTTATTAGTTTCTAACGCCCACTTGGCTGCCGTGCATGCATGTGCATGCGAACAACAACAACAAAAAGAAGGGAATGCAATCAAAGTGCAGTTTGGTCTATTGCCGAGTTCGGCAGTGAAATGTGGAACAATTCTCATGAAAATAGAAATCACAAATACGTTTAAGGCAAAAGATTGCACAGTTTTGTTTATTGTTTTGCCTCGTGACCTGTGTAATCGTATTTCTATTGCCACATACACATACATATGTATGTAACTGTACGTATGTATGTGCTCCTTCTCCAAATTGCGATACACATCAACGCCAAGCGGTATCCGTAAGGCTTTTGTTTGGATTGGGGTCACTGGTAATTGCAACGCTTAAGAGAAATTCTTAACATGCCTCATGTTGTGCTTACAGCTGGCTGTTACCTCTCCCTTCCCTGCCTATCCCTTGCTGCTTCTGCCTTTATCAACTCCTACTTTTTCGATTGCGTGCAGCCATTTGAGGCTGAAAAGAATTTCTGCTGTGTCGAAAGTGAATTTCTAATGCTTTCGCTTTTATGGACATAGAAGGTGTCCTCAAAACTTCCTTAAAGCTATTTGGAAGCCACTTGAAGTAGTCCAAGTTGTGAATAGGGGAAGTATTCAAAGGATTAAAGACATTTTCGCAGTTTCAGTTAAGCAGAAAGAATAAATAAATGTAAATTAGAGTTTAGCTTTGAGTTTAAACGAGGAACCATCTATAATCGTTTCCCTTTAGGAATCGTTTCAATTAGAACTTAGATCTTTTCACTCAGCATCAATTGTTATTGTGCAATGAGGTGTATCGCATTAAACCAACTACTAATGTTACATATAATTAAATAAATGGAATATATTGAAAATGTACAAAGATTTGATTCATAATGCGGTTTCTTTTGGTTGCAATACAATGAACAATGTTCAGTTCAGTTGAAGAGCCACAGAACTTGTTATAGATCCGTTTGATTTGCAACATTGAACGTGCAAATGTTATAGAATTCGATGGCTTTAAATGGATCTTATCAGCTGTGGGTTACATGAGACATTGACATGACATCAACATGGACTTCCGCATGCCATTTTACCCGCTAACCCATTTTCCATTTTCTATGTTTCTGTGTGTGTGTAATTGTATACACAACGCGATATGTCTTTATTGTGGCTTACCACGTTTTGTAATAAACGTAATTCTATATATCGTAGCTCAAGTCAGAGCCAAACAGCCACCCAACCACCCAACCACCCAACCAACCAGTTAACCACTCGCACCCACATGCAATGATGATTCTTTAGCGAGCTGAGCGACAAATCCTCTGTTTTAAAGGAAGCCAGCGAAGTGCGTGTCATGCATTTTTGCTGCCTCAATGAGCCAGTGGAAGCCAATGTGAACCACTTTGGGCAACAGGTCAAGCATAGTTCCACCGAAGACCAGTTGCCACGCCTGATTGGCTGCAATTGATGCTGATGTCTCCCATCTCAACTCAGGTTATCAATATGCAAATCACCCTTGAGCCGAATGACAAATGTCTGGCACATTTTTGTTTTTGTCATCAAAGCATTTGCCTTATGCTGATCAAGCTGGCCAAGATCGGTATCATTGTGATCAACAGTCAAAACGATTGATAAGCAACTGTCAACTGTTTTGGCTGCCACATGCCACTTTGTAGTGGCGACTCTCGGATCTCAGCAGTTGGATCTCGCCACTCGACTCTCACGCTCAATAGTTGCATTCATTTCGCAACTGCGGCTGGACAGTGTTGGTAAGCGGACCAAAAATAACAAGAGGGAATAGTGTAATGTAAAACCGTTTTTGGCTTACCACAACAGCGAGCGGGGGGGGGAGGCGTGTGGCCTGAGGCGTGGCAAACAAATATATAAAAAAATTGATATAAACCCAAGCGTGAACATTTCAAATTTCAGTGCGCGTTTGTTTACTGCTCGTTGCGGTTACTTAGCCTCTGAGTCTAGACGAGATTAGCCGGGATTAGTCGGGTGAAGGAGGCAGGATAACGGTTGCATTTGTTTCCAAATGGAAGTCCTCTTCAGAGCGACCAGCAATCAGTTTAGAAACGTGTAAACTACGCATCTGCCCATCGCAAAGCCTAATCTGAATCCCAATCCCGATCCCAATCCCATTTCCAATCCACTTCAATACGAAATATGCCAAACGCTGAACAATCGAAAGGTAAAAGCAAAGCGACCAAAGCGAAAGAGACACACGAAGCAGCTGGCGGAGCAGCCTCCACAGCTGATGAACTGGAAGAGGAACAGGAGCGGGAGGAGCAACTAGAGAAGCAGACGCAATCCAAAATCAAAACACGTTCCCGCTTCTCGGCCGCCTTTCGCAGTCTCTCCAAGTCCAAGGGCAAGAAGGAGAAGGAGAAGGAGCGGGAAAAGGAGAAGGAGAAGGAGAGCAAAGAGCAATCCCATCTGAGCGAGGAGCAACTGTTGGTCAGCGGAGCTGAAGACGTGACCAGTATTGGTGACATCAGCACAGACAGTGGCATCAAAGAAGTCGCCAAGAAGAAGAGCCTGACACGCCGCCTACTGCTGGGAAGTCTGAAGAAATCCAAAGTGCGTCCACACAGCCTTGCGACGAGTGATGACCTCAGTGTGTTGAGCAGCAGCCGGGAGAGATTGGGTGTGGAGACGTCGTTGCCATCGCCAACGGGAAGCAGCAGCAGCACATTGCAGATAACCATAAGTGGCAAGAAAGTTGAGACGGTCAAAGGCAAAGGCAAAGGGGCAACAAGCGAAACGGATTACTTGCAACCGACAGCGGCAACAGCAGAAGCGACTGGGAAAGCAACTGGAAAAGCTGCAACTGGAAGCGGGAAATCAACAACAACAAGAACAACAACAGCAACAACAACGCTGACTAGAAAAGAAGACAACACAAGCAGCCGTCGCAGCACAAAGCTAATTGTGGCCAAGGTATCCAAAGAGCAGGCTGCCAAGAAGAAGGAGAAGCAGAAGGAGAAGCAGAAGCAGAAGCAGACGCAGACGCAGAAGCAACAGACCACATCTCTTTCACAATTGCCAAGTGCTCTCTTGGAGGAGAAAATCGTTATCACTGAGAGCACACGAGATACGCCGCCGCGTGAGCGTGCGCCGGCAAAGCCAAGTCGAGCGATTGCCAGCAGTTCAGTTCAGAACGCCAACAGCAGCGGAGCAGTGCGCAAGTCGAGCGGCAATTGTAGATTGAGCCTGCCCAGCCGCAAGGAGAGGGAATTGATGCAAGAGCAGCAACAGCGTGGACATCGCTTAAACAAACCGATTAGCTCAACACACGGCACAACGGAGCATCCAGTGACAATTGTGACGGCGCTAGAGACGCCACCAAGTCCAGAGCCAGAGCCACTGCCACCCACATATCCACCACCACCACCGCCACCACCAGAGCCACTGTCGCTGCCCACCACCTCCACCATTGTGCTAGTGAGTCTCAGCGACGTGGAGGAGCAAACCGACGCTGTGTCCTTAGCAGAAAGTGCTGGCAAGGAGCGTGCCTTGACACCACTCGGTTCACCACAAATTGCACCACAAGTGCGCTTTGCCGTTGGCAGCGCTGTACGTGGACCCGCTGTAGACGCCTACGAGGCTGCCCCTTGCCGCCGCCGCCTCCCAGCAGCCCAGCTCCAGCGAGGAGCCCAGTGATTCCAGCCTGCGACGTCTCAGCTTTGCCCAGCAACAGTTTGCATTCGGTGATCACGATAGCATCGAGGGTAGAAGGGAAACAGTACGTTATCAATCGGTGGCCAGTGATTATAACGAGGATTCCGTCTCGGAGGACGGCGAACCAAGTGAACAGGCCAAGCCTATGCCCGCCTTTGGTGATTTGACCATGGATCAGGAAATGGAACCGGTAAGGTGTCGCCACTAAATCGCAGTTGCAACGTTTACCATGTCGATTTAACAGCTGAAGCCACAAAAGTGTCAGGTTGCCCTCGTCTAACGCTTCACAATTGTTGTGCCCCTGCCCTGTGCTCACCGGCCCCCCTCTCTGTGCCAGCCCCTTTTAGTTGTTATACACGTATTTATGCCATGTGTTAGGTGTGTCATTCAACTGTTGACAATTACTCAAGTCTTCGCCTCCGTCTACGTCTCCGTCTCAATATCATTCTCATTCCCAATCTCAATCTCTTTTGCAGACCATCATGGCGCCCAGCAGCGAGAAGCGAGAACATCTATACAAAATTCTAGTCATCGGTGAACTCGGCACTGGGAAGACCTCGTTCATCAAGCGTTATGTGCATCAATTCTTTAGCCAGAATTATCGTGCCACCATTGGCGTTGACTTTGCCCTGAAGGTGCTCCACTGGGATGCCAATACGATAGTTCGGCTGCAGCTGTGGGATATTGCTGGCCAGGAGCGTTTCGGTAACATGACGAGGGTATACTACAAGGAGGCCGTTGGCGCCTTCATTGTCTTCGATGTGACACGCAGCGGCACCTTTGATTGTGTCAGCAAATGGAAAGAGGATCTAGATTCAAAGGTGCAGCTGCCAGACGGCAGTCCCATACCCTGCATATTGCTGGCCAATAAAGTGAGTTCACTCAATCGCGTACACTCTCGCATCGCTTGCATTCATAATCCCCATTTCAATCCTCTCTCAGTGCGATCAGGAGAAACAGGGCATTGTCACGCAGCCGGAGCGCATGGATGAGTATGTGCGGGAGAATGGATTTGCCGGTTGGTTCGAAACCTCCGCCAAGGAGAACATCAACATCGACGAAGCGGCGCGTGCTTTGGTGAATAAAGTAAGTATATCCTATATATCTATACACATATATGAATATATCTATAAACTCTTTCAATCCCACAGATACTCATCAATGACAAACTGATAACTGCCGATGCGAACGATGAGGAGAAATTCAATCTAAGCAATGCGGGAGATGCGGCCACAGATGGGAAGAATAAGTGCTCCTGCTGACCTGGCGATAGCAAATAGCATTATAATCAACAATGGGCTTTAAACACACACCAAAGTCTGAGCGTGTCCACGAGCAACTTTTTAAGTGAAATCTGTTTTTGATAAAAAGATAACGATAGCTATGCTTAGGATTTTATGTAAAGTTTATCTAAGACTTGGCGTCTTCATTATCATCATCCATCCATCTCATTGGCCGTGTGCGAGATATGCCAAATTGTTTGTCTGGCCGCAACTTAACACCTGTCTTGGCCATATAATTTACTAGAGCCTCATCTTACAAAAAAAGAAATGGGAACTGGAGCAGTGCGTGAATTTATACTATAGCCCATTTATTATCTATGCATACAATACAATTATATCATACATACTATATACTATACATACATACATATATATATACATATATCAACTACAGCTCTGAATCAGATAATGCAGCATCATTTGTGTAAAATACGAATCGTTTAATTGTTTTTGTTTGTTTTGCTTTTGTTACGGAGATTATTATCTTGGAATTTTATACATACATACGTAAACATATTATAATACAGAGTACACGCATATACACACACACACACACATTCACATGTAGACTCTGCCATCTTTATTTGCATTTAGATAAAACACAGATTACAGCAGAATAACATTTGTATCTGCACGCAATCAAATAAACTTTTTAATTGTAGTTAAGCCAATAGCAAGCGTTTTAATGGTTCGCAATTTATTCACTGAAATAAGACTGGATTAAAATAATAATAACCCAATTTGACTCACAAATTCTTATTTGATAATTTAAATTCATTTAAAGGAGCGCGCACAATTGAGTGTTATCGATATGCTATCGCTTATTACAATATCGATAGATATATTGTAGATGGGCCGACTCCTTCGCAATACCAGCGGCAGCAGAACTTTAAGATTAATGTTTTGCAACTTTACGCATCATGATGTTTTCTATAATGATACTGCAATTTTTGTCTGCTTTCCTCCAATCGTTCTCTTAACGTTGCACCCCTGGTTGGTATTTATTCCAAATGGTGGTATTTTTTGTGAACCGATAGCTCGGTCACATTGCTTGCTGCTGTTGTAAAAAATGCAAATGCAAAAATTGCAAATATCTATAAAGTTTAATAGTTAATTAATATAACCAAGCAACAATCATTGTAACAGTCTAGTGCAAGCAGGTGTAATGTTTTAAATGTTTAAGGTAAGCAACAAATAAAAAAACCAGAAGCTGCAGTAACACAACACTTAAGCTAATTAGCTACGCCGCTGTTTCTGATTGGATCCATCGTCGTTGCCTCGTCGTTGTTGTCGTCGTCGTCGTCACGTTTACTCCCCTTTTCGGTCTTTGTTGTGTATGGGCCGCGGCCGCGTCGTTGGCACTTCAGCTGATAAGTGCCAGGCCCAGTTCACTTTATTAATCAGCGTACAAATTATGATTTTTGGACGATGCAGAGTATGAATCAGCTGGGAGCACCACAGCGTAGCCGCCTATTAAAAAGAAAAAGAACTCAAAACCAAAGCCACAAATGAAAATAGTTTTTCTATTTGAATCGTTTGCAGTTTGTTAACTAGTGGAGTAAAGTTAGTGTACATTGATTGGAAAATAGTGCACATTCTTGCTCAAAGATGTTGCCGCCAAAGGAGAATGTTGACCTGGAGTGTTTCATTGTAACGAAACACTCGTGGAAGGGCAAATACAAGAGGATACTTTCAATTGGCACTGCCGGCATTTCCACCTACAATCCGGACAGATTTGACTTGACAAATCGTTGGTCCTACTCGGATGTTGTAGCTGCCGCACCCACAAAAACCACAAATGTAAGTTGCTATTAATTGTTATTAATTCAATTAATTATACTTCAATTAACAATGAATACACACAGATTCCCAATGAATTTGTGCTTACGATTAAGAAAGACAAGAAATTGGATACGATCAAACTTTCCTCGGAATATCGCAACGATATACTCAGTTCCATTTTGAAATACTACAGGGAATTCGCTGACAAGCCTAAAAATGCTCTGGTAAGATGCATATCAAATTGCAAGTAAACGGATTAATCAGAGATTTCTCAAATACAGCGATTTAATGCGTATAAGTATCATTGGTCGGGCATTAGTTTGCCCACTGTGCTGGAGGTTACACCGTGCTCTCTGGACCAATTGGATCCGACAACGAATGACGTGCTCACTAGCTACATGTATAAGGATATCGAGGGAATAATAGGTACCTATACCATGGCTTGAAAATGCTGAAGGCATTGATTGCATTGCACCCAGACTATAGAATACAGAATATGCCTGTGCCTTAACCATCGTCCAAGCTATTGTGAAAGTCTCTCTTGTCTATGTTACCTAATTTTAATTCGTGTTCGCTTTTGTTTCTGCTTTTGTTTTTACACTCATCTTGTGGTATTTTCGTTTACGCGCACATTTTAAGCAGGCATCTCGGACTATGATAATGGCATCGTGATGGCCTATGGCGGATTCAGTCGTCTCCACATGTTTAAGGCTCTTAATCATCATGAGATCGTGCAGAACATCGCCCAACGATCCGCACAGTTTCTCGGTATTGAAACCAAAATACTCAAGAGTCAAATAACGCGTGAGCAATTCGAGCGTCAGAGATTTGGAAAGTATAGGCAAGTATTGGATGTGATGAATGGCTAGCATTAAATTACTTATAGATTGATTACCTTACAGCGGTGATCAGTTCCAAACCTCGATGACAGAGTTCACAGTGCAGAAGATAACGCCACGGCATCCGGATCCAGTGAAGCGTATACTCTGCCTCACGGAGGTAACGCTGCTGGAGCGTGATCCCCAAACGTACAGCGTATGCACGTTGCGCCCCCTTGCCGATGTATTCGCATTGGTTCGCGATAAGGACAATCTACAGCGTTTTTGCATTGAATACAAGAATGGAATTGTACGTAGTTACAGTACCAATGATCGTGATTCTCTGCTGGCCACTGTGCTGGATGCTGTGCGCTCCAGTGGCAACCAGGATGTGCATATACGCATTGGTAATACGCCGCGTGGAAAACGCTATGTGCCTCTTAACAGTTCCGTGGATGAGGAGACGGAGGCGAGCCTGTTGCGTCTGGTAATTAACAATTTTCAAAATCAAACCAAACGCTACGAGATCCTCGAGCGCTTTAATGCCAATGTGCCGCACAGTGGACTCAATTACAGTGTCACCCAGGACGTAAGTTGTTGAAACAGCTTTAAATGAATGAATTAATTTCATTGATTGCGCATTTCTTTGCAGAGTTTGTTTGCGGAGAACAAGGAGAAGCTAATCTTAAGTGCTCTACAAGCTTTAGCTCAGAAGGAGCTAGACAGTCCAACGGCGCAGCTAAACAACACCGAACTGGAGGCCATATTCCATGCGCTGACCCGTCTGTTGGCCAGCAAAGTAGGTTATGCGGCCTTTACAAATCTACCCGGGTGAGCAGTCGATTTACTTGCTAATCACTATACCAAGATGTTTATACGAATCGGATTGCTTTTTAGTTTTCGTGAGATAATTGGCACCAAAGTTGTTGCCGCGTTGCGTCGCAAGGATCTGGCAGTTACCTACTCGGCTATTGATATGATCAACTCGTTGATGCATTCGGTAAACACTGAACACGATCTGAAGCAGGAGCAGATGAACAAATCTTCCATATTATCATCGAAATCATTTCTGGAAACGCTGCTCAACATGTGGACAATGCATGTGGTATGAACTATGCTCCTGCCTCTCATTATAATGATCTATCTGATTGCAATCTCTTTACTTACAGAGCCACGGCAGTGGTGCCTTGGTCTTGTCCGCAATGCTGGACTTTATGACCTTTGCGTTGTGTGTGCCTTACAGCGAAACAACCGATGGCAAGCAGTTTGATATACTACTCGAGCTGGTTGCCGAGCGTGGACGCTTTCTGTATAAACTGTTTCAGCACCCATCGCTGGCGATTGTCAAAGGAGCTGGTTTGGTGTTGCGAGCCATCATCGAAGAGGGTGAACTGCATGTGGCCCAGCAAATGCAAGCGTTGGCTCTGGACGAGGCGGCACTCTGTCGTCATTTGCTGGTGGCACTATATACGCCCTCCAATGATCCCACATTGATAACGCATCGTCAGCTGTCGCGTCATTTGATTGGTCTCTGGCTGACGGATAGCGAGGAGGCCATGGAGCTCTTTAAGCGCATTTTTGTAAGTCCTAAAGCAAGAACACCAAAGTGAACTATTAGTAATGATCTGTGATTTAGCCTGCAGGCTTGTTAACCTTCCTGGAAACGGAGGACAGTGTGCCTGAAACGGATGTGGAAGAAGATAAATTGAACTTTCGCGATAATCTCAAATTTGCAATTCAACATTCCAAAAAAACTCGCAAGAGTGTGATAGAGAAGCATTTGCAAGGCATTAAGCATTGGGGCATGAACCTCATCGAGCAGCAGGATAATGCTGCTCAGGCACTAAAGAATCGTCCAGTTGTGCTGCGCAATCGACGGCAAAAGAAGAAAACGTCTGAGGCCATTGTGAATCTACCTTATTTCTTTTATAACTTTGCCAAAGATCACAGCTTGCCTAACTTAATCTGGAATCATAAGACGCGAGAGGAGTTGCGCATGTGCTTGGAGAATGAACTGCGTCAGTTCCTCAATGATCGTGACTTGGCTGGTCAGATGATTGTCGCCTGGAATTATCAGGAATTCGAGGTAGGCTATCAATGCCTGGCGGAGGAAATCAAAATTGGCGATTATTACATACGCCTGATACTGGAGAAGGATGACTGGCCGCAGAATTTGGTCAAGGATCCGTGAGTAACTCGAGTTGTAGTGAAGTATACCAATAAGACAAACAATTCTTTACAGGATTGAGCTCTTCAATGCTCTATATCGACGAGTTCTGTGTCGTCAGCGTGTGAATGATGACCAGATGACGGTATTTTCATTGCAAGCGCTGGCCAAGGTTTATAGGCGCTATCACAAGGAGATTGGCAAGTTCAGCGACATGTCCTACATCCTGCAGTTGAGCGATCGCGTAAGTTATGCTAAGCTGGCAGAGATTTGATTGTAAAAACTAATACTTTCTTTATCTAGTGCCTCTCTCCGTCCATGCGTGATGCCTTAATCAATCTTATATCCTGTCTGGTGCTGGAGAAGTCCAACAGCCGCGCTCTCATCGATCACGTTCAGTGTCTGGTTGATCTAATTACACTGGCACATCTGCACAAGGGTCGTGCACAGCTGAATACCAAAACAAACGTAATTGAAGCTGGTCCTAACATGGCTGCCTACGAAGAGAAGGATTGGTACTACAACATCGAGAAGGATGGCCAAAAAGCGGAGCGTCAGGGGCCAATCACCTACTCCGAACTGAAGGAACTCTGGCAAAAGGGACAGATCACACCCAAGACACGTTGCTGGGCCATTGGTATGGATGGGTGGCGATCTCTGCAGCAGATACCGCAGCTCAAATGGTGTCTCATTGCCAAGGGAACGCCGTTGTATGATGAAACTGAACTGGCTTCCAAGATACTCGACATACTGATCAATTGCACCAGTTTCTTTCCGAGTCGCACCCAAAATGGCGTTGCCGTGCTCATTCCCGGTCCTAAGCTGTCGCGCAAGCTCTCGGAATTCATTTGCCTGCCGCATGTGGTGCAGGTGTGTCTGACGCATGACCCGGGACTGCTGGAGCGCGTGGCCACGCTGCTCTGCCAGATAATGGAGGACAATCCAGAGATGCCCAAGGTGTACATGACGGGTGTCTTCTACTTTATGCTCATGTACACCGGCAGCAACATTCTGCCCATCACCAGATTCCTTAAGATGACCCACATGAAGCAGGGCTTCCGCAGCGAAGAGGTAAACCTAAGTTCCCAAGCCTAAGTGTCCAATTGAACGCATGATTCTTTGTTGTAGACCTCGCAATCGGGCATTATGCACCGCAGTATTCTGGGCCAGCTGCTGCCCGAGGCAATGGTGTGCTTTTTGGAGAATTACAGTGCCGAAAAGTTTGCCGAAATCTTTCTGGGCGAATTCGATACGCCCGAAGTGATTTGGAGCTCCGAGATGCGTCGCCTGCTGATCGAGAAGATTGCTGCACATATTGCTGACTTTACGCCACGATTGCGTGGTCACACAATGGCCAGATATCCATACTTGGCCATACCCGTGATCAGCTATCCGCAGCTGGAGAATGAGCTCTTCTGCCACATTTACTACCTCCGGCATTTGTGTGACACACAAAAGTTTCCCAATTGGCCCATCTCTGATCCTGTGCAGCTGCTGAAGCACACACTGGATGCTTGGCGCAAGGAGGTGGAAAAGAAACCACCACAGATGACCATACAGCAGGCTTATCAAGATCTGGGCATTGATCTAACCAAGACACCCAAACCGGATGAATCCGTGATACGCAAGAGTTACTACAAGTTGGCGCAAATGTATCATCCGGATAAGAATCCCAACGGTCGTGAAATCTTTGAGAAAGTCAATCAGGCCTATGAGTTTCTGTGCTCTCGCTCCGTTTGGAGTTCTGGCGGTCCAGATCCCAACAACATTGTGCTGATCCTGCGCACACAGAGCATACTCTTTGAGCGTTATCCTGATGGTGAGTCACTTAGCTGAACATCGTACCATATTAAAGATGCTAAACATGTTCCATTTACAGTCTTGCGTCCATACAAATATGCTGGTTATCCGCAGCTCATCAAGACAATACGACTGGAGACCCGCGATGATGAGCTCTTCTCCAAGGAGGCACAACTGCTGACCGCTGCCTCTGAGCTGTGCTATCACACCGTTCACTGCTCGGCCTTGAATGCAGAGGAGCTGCGACGCGAGGAGGGCATTGAGGCGTTGTTGGAGGCCTATACACGTTGCGTTTCCATACTGGGCGTCGATTCCAAGCCGGACTCATTGCACTATCAGGTCATATCGAATGTGACACGCTGCTTTGAGGTTGCCTGTAACTTTGAGAAGTGCAAACAGAAGATCATTCAGTTGCCGCAGTTGCTCTCTGATGTCTGTCGCGTGGTCTACTTCAAGCACACGTTGTCTGTTAGCCTGGTGACCAGCCTGGCGGCCAATAACTATGATCTGCAGTGCAATCTGTCGCGCAATGGAGTTCTGTGGTCTCTGCTGCTGTTCATCTTCGAGTATGATTACACGCTGGACGAGAGCGGAGTGGACGTTAGTGATAAGTCCAATCAGCAGCAATTGGCAAACAATCTGGCCAAAATGGCTGTCTTGGGATGCATTGGTCTTGCAGGCTACAGCATGGAGCTGCGCAACAAACCGATCACTGGCAGCGAATCCAATTCGCCGGCTACAAATCCAGCTGCAAATGCAGCGCCAGCCATCAAACCGAAACCGTCATCAATGACCAACTCGGCGTACACGCAGAATGCGCACAATCCGCTGCAGAGCAAACAGTTGGCTATCACCACAGGCAAGGAGAAGGAGCCAGCGGTTCTAACCAAACAGGACTCGAGTGTTAGCAGTGACACCTCCAGTTCAACACCCACAGACAGCGACCAGCAGCAGCAGCAACCACAGGTGCGTCCGAGCGTCATCCAGCAGAAGTACATTGTCACGGGCGAGCCGAAGAATACGCTGATCAAACAGGTGCTGGATCGCCTGTTAACCCGCTACATTGCCAATCAATTGGCCACTGCGTCGGACGCCGAGGTGCTCAAGTTGCTTACGGCGAATACGCGTAATCCGTATCTCATCTGGGATAATGGAACGCGTGCCCAGCTCAAGGATTTCCTCGAGCAACAGCGCACGGCATCCGCCAAGGAGACGCACGACGATATTGCACAAGTCTACGAACTGGTTTCCAGCTTCGAATTCGATGCCCACAAGTAAGTTTATTTGTTAACTCCTTCCATCAACTGTGGATTCATTGTCCTTCCTTATGCTTACAGAGATGAGCTGCAAATTGGAGGCATCTTCATACGCATCTATAACGATATGCCCACGTTTCCTATTGCCCAGCCCAAGCAGTTTATCATGGATCTGCTGGAGTACTTAAAGCATGCCTATCAGTTCTTGCACCACAAGCAGGCAAAGCAGTCGCCTGCTCCACCTGTTCCGCCTGCAGTGGCACCCAAAATGGGCAGCGATGGCATATTGACACCCACGCTGGCTCCCAATCATCCCCAGCTGAAGCAGCAGCAACAACAGCAACAGTTGGATGCCAAACCTGGCAGCACCTTTGACGATGTCCTGAATGCCTACAATCGATCCAAGAGTCGCAAAAAACTGGAAACGGATGCCCAGGCGGAGCAGCAACTCTCAGTGCAGCAATGCAAATATGACTTTGCCAGCGACAGCCAATTGGAGCTGCACATCACTATGGTGCTTCGTGCCTTGATTGCGGTCATCAAGACGAATGCCGAGGTGGAAATCCAATGCATTGGCAATTTCGATATGATATTTGGTTTTCTAGCCAACAATATATTCGCCGATGTAAGTGGAAGGGAGTGGGGTGTTCAGTTTCTTGAGAAGATTACATATTCTAATTGCAATTGCAGAATTCAAGCGTTAAGGCTGTGGCTTTGGAAGTTGTTGCGCTGGTATCGCGCAACAAGGAATGCGTCTCTGAGGTGGCTGCCTGTGAAATACTTGGCAACTATTTGGTGGCATTGAAAGATCCCGAGCTGCGCGCCAGCCAAGTGAAGGTGCTAGAGACGCTGTCGGGACTGATGAACGTCCAGGAGATGATCAAGGAGGCGCAGGCGAAGGGCGCTGCCATCTACTTGTTGGACATGTTCTGCAATTCTCGCAATCCCCAGATACGTGAAATGTGTGCCGAAATTCTGGCCAAGATGACAGCCGATCGTCTTAGTGGACCCAAGGTGCGCATTACCATATCGAAGTTTTTGCCAGCGCTGTTCATCGATGCTATGATCGAGTCACCAGTGACGTCTGTCCAGCTCTTTGAGTCCATTCATGAGCACCCGGAGCTGATCTGGAACGATAATACCCGTTCCAATGTATGTGATGCTGTTGCTGAATCGTGCAACAGATTCTATCAACATCAAAAGACAAATGCTCGACACTTGTGGAAGGATCCTGATATTCTTAAGGATATTGTGTCCAATGAGATTGTTGTAGCTGGTGTCTACTTGCGTCTGTTTGTCAGCAATCCCGCCTGGACTCTACGTAAACCTAAACAGTTTCTGTCCGATCTTTTGGATTTCGTTGTCGAGCAAATTAGCAAGAGCTCAACGGAGCCCGACGTATTGGATCTGTCGACAACGGCGCTAGTCGAGTTGCTGCGCTCCCAGCCAAACCTTGCTGATGATATACCCGTGCTGGGACACATACCCAAGCTATTCAATCTGCTGTCGGTGCAGCCAAAGAACACGCTATCAGTATTACACCAGCTATCGCTATCTGAGGTAATTATATCTGTCAATCTTTAACAGAAATCAACTAACTGAATGCCCTTTCTGTTATAGTTCTGTGTTAGCGCCATCTCTCAAACGGAATGCATTGCGCCGCTCAAGAAATGTATGGAACATAATCGGGATTGCATTGAGAAGTCATGTGAAACATTGAGTCGCCTCTTCAAGCATCAACATGTAAGTGGCAAATGAATTGTAATGGAAGTGGATATGACATTGATATTGTTATCTTCACATGCGCAGGATTCGTTAATCAGTCAATCGCTCGAGGTGGGGCTTATACCTTTTCTGCTGGGATTACTGGACAGTCGTTTGGAGTTCGTTGACAATGCATCCGCAGTTAAAGCACAAATTGTCGCTGCGCTCAAGGGGATGACACACAATCTCAACTATGGCGATCGTGTGACGCAAATATTGCTCAAGCATCCAGTATGGGCAGAGTTCAAGGATCAGCGTCATGATCTCTTCATCACAGATACCAACATACGTGGCTATTTGACTGGTAAATTCACCTGCTTCAACCGTTTAAGTTATATTAATGATTGATCTTTATCTTCTTAATCCTTTAGGCATCAACCCAACGGCGGGCTACCTCACCGCAGGACCAGCGCAAAGCGTTGAAGTGCTTACCTCACCACCGCCCATTGATCGCGATGATCCTTCTGCTCGACCGCCCATTGATTAGCGGCTCCTAATTTACCACAGCCAGACAAAAGAAAAGCATCACTTATGAGTGTCTTCGGCTTTCCATGGACATGTTTGGATTTCCTTTATTGTATTAAAAGTTTTGCATATTTTTACACAACACACACGCCGCACGGTCAAAGGAAGAACAGGAAAACAAGGCGTTGCTGTCAGCATACATACATATTAACAATCTGTAACAAAGTCTACGAAACGTTTAATTTTTTTATATTTATATAAATTGTATAAATAATTAGCTAATAGTGAATACACACATACGAACAAACATATACATCTTAACTAAAGCATGCATAAAGTGATTATACATATGTATTATGAATTAAAAGCAGACTCATTAAAAATGAAACTTGTTCTGAATATACTCAATTTTCGTTAAATGTCTTTCATTCGTTTCAAATAACAAATTACTTAGCGATAGTTTTCGAAACAGTGACTGCCGTTACATTCACCATTTTTTCTTTTGGTATTTGGCGTTTTGTTGCTTCGAAGCGACGGTCATACTGGCTATTGATACCCAAAACGTAAACAATGTCGCTGGTTGCTGATTATAGCGATTCCTCTGAATCCGATGTGGAAAGCCATAGCGATGAGTCAGAAAAAGAAGAAATAAGCAAGTCGGAAAGGTAATTTTACAATATATTTATGATGTACATTAATAACATTAGGTTTTACAGCTCTCCTCCTGCGCAAAAGCCGTCAAAGTTGCCCAGTGCAAGCTCTGCCCTTGACAATGCTGCTGCAAAGAGGACAGGCGATGTATTCAGTAATCCGTTTCTAGAAGCGGAGCTGCACAAAAAGGCTTCTTTAGAACGGCATGTCAAAATGGTCAATAACGACGATCATTTGCAACAAAAGAACGGGCGCAAAATCTGCTGGAATTTTAGAAAGGGACGATGTCGCTTTGGCACAAGTTGCCAGTATGCTCACGATTCAGATTTATCTGTGGACGCATCGGCTGAAACTGAACAAAAAGTGGAGATGAGAACTCCTACATTTACAGCTCATTCAAATACGGGTAATAAACGCAAAAGGCCTGGACTGAGTGACGCTATAGAGCCAGGCAAGCGTGTTTTAAAATCTTACCAGCAACATCATCTAAGCACAGGATCACGACGACCGCCTAACTAAATGACGCCAGTATCTGTAATTCGCAACAAACAGCTACCACCGCTGACTCCGTAGCTGTTATTCAGAACTTTTAGCATACGCATGCTGTTGCTGTTCGACTCATCTGGAACCTCTAACGTCATTGTAAGAGTGCAAACCGAGTCCCAATAGTCCCCTAACAAGGAGATATCTTCTTGTGCTTCTGGACTATTTTGGGTCAGGTAATCGTCGTTATCCTCATCGTTGTCGACTGCCGCATTGAAGAACGAATCCATAGATGATAGATGTAAATAAATTTGTATTAAATAAATATTAATTAAGAGATACCCACATTCATCAATCGAGGAAAGCGACAAGTTCCCTAGTATAAAAGATATGTCATGTTGGGCAGCTAATGTCCGCATAAGCATCGCCAGTTTAGTCAGTAAACTACGGCCTGCATTTCGTTCATGACTGCTGCGAAATAAAATAAAACTAGCAGCCAAGGAATCAACAAGCACTAATTTAATGCGGGATACAGCATTATCAGAGGTCGACAGTTTCTCGAGCATTGATTCTAGTGTTCCAATTAAAGACTGTGCAGATATGGATTTGATTATATTAATAGCATTCATGCAACTTTTAATGGCGTCCGATTCCAGCTGCCGATTCCTCAGAATCTCGTGTACACGATTACTGTCAAAGTCACGCTTGGTGTCTATAAACAAAACTTCATATCTGTCTCTGTATTCGCCAGCAAAATTTACTGCCAATGTATGCATAAATTCGGTTTTTCCCACGCCACTCTCACCATACAGCTCCCAGACTCGACCTGGCCGAAAAGGCTGCCCAATGGCGTCCAGTAATTTGTCGACTCTGGAATCAATGGTGATTAAGTATTTTTGATTTGGGTTCAGTTTTCCGCCTTTGCTCACTCTTCAATTCCTGTTGAATAGTTGAATGTACATTTCTGATACAATTGTCTGAGCGTGACACTCTTTACTATTAACGTTAGCAGCTCCCGTTTAATAAGCTCAACTTGATCCACCCCAAGGGCCAAAAGCTTGTGAAGATTTGTCGCTTCCACAAATGCGTGTGTTGTGCTGATTCTTTGCTTCTTTAGCAATTTTAAATGATATTCGGATAACCATTTTCCGGATTTAGTTCGTGAAAGTAAGAATTGCAGATCGTTTTCAGCTTCCATCCTGTGTTCTTTTTGATCTACAATTTCGGTAGTTATCGATTGAAAATCGATTGCTTTCTGGTCGATGTTGGTATTTTCTAGTTTTGATATTTTGGAATGGCAATAGTTCGGGGTAAATGGCGGGCTTTTTAAATTTGTAATACATATTTCACCTTTCAGCATTGTTTTTAAATAGTATAGTAACAATTATTTGCTTTATTTTAAATTTCCGGAAGAAAATTTTGGTGAGATATAAAGGAATGAAGATAATAGCCCACACGTTAGGCAAATAGAATTTAAAATAGGACGCGGGCTAACAAATTACGACAAATAAAGGAAGATCTCCCTTTTTTAAAATAGTGACAATTACAATTATGTAAGGATTAATTTAAATAATATTGATAAAGTTAATGATTTTCGACAGTAAGCGAGCATTGATCCCAGTTGACTAAGCATATTTTAAGTTTATATTAAAATCTGTGTTTGTTATGGACACTACATCTATGGATTGTTTTGTTGGGGTTGCTTTTGAATTGACTTGAGATGCTGTTGGAGCTGTTCGCAACGTTGGCATTCCCGGGTAAGCTGCTTGATAGCAGCTGCATACTGACGCTGTAATTCGAGCAGTCCCAACAATTCCTCGTTGAGCTCATCCCGTCGCATGCGCTCTTCGTTGTATTTGTGTCGCACTTTGTCCTGTGCACTCCTTACACCATCGACAATGGTCTCGAATTGCCTAATGAAATCCTCCCTACCGTGTGGACTGAGCATGCCCTCGTTGTAGGCCTCGCAAATTGAGTTGAGCAACGATAGCTCTTTCTCTAGATAACGTTTCTTATCATTAAGTGTGTTGTATAGTGTGTAATATTGCTTAGTTTCCAGATGCTTGGCACTCATCTCATTGTACAGCTCGTGGAAGCGTCGTTGATACTGGGCCAGTTCAGTGCGATCCGGTATGGCGTCCAGTTTACGTTCAATGGCGACAATACCTCGATTACGCTTGGCTAAATGCAAACGCAGTTCCTGCAGTCGCTGCTGTTCGCTGGCTATAGCAGCCGCCTGTGCTTCTGCGTCCTGCGCGTTAAACGACTCCAGTTCGCTGTAATAAAATGTTTCTCGTTAATCAATTCGCCATTTGTCGTTACCATTTTAGATTTACTCGATTTGTTGTTGCAAGTTGGCCAGATCTGCCCGGCAACTTTCCTTGAACTCCGCCTCGCCCTTCTTTAGCTCATCATGCTGCTGCAGCAGTGCCCGCACCTTTTCCAAGAGACTACAAGCAATTCAGCAAATTAAAATATAATAAATTCAACTTCAGTATTTTACTTACGCAGGATCTGCATCTGCCTCTGTTTGTTTATATGCCGCCAGTTCAGCCTTAAGCTGAAGTAGCTTTTGCTCTTGCTGAGTGGTCTGTTGTTTCTGAGTGTCGACCGACGATTCTAATTGCTCATTTTCTTTGCAGTAACGTTTAATCTTATGCTCGAGTGCTATCTTTGCCGCCTCTAAGCGTTTCTGTTGATTATGCGACTTCAATTCCTGGGCATCCGTCTCCATTTCCAGCTTGAATTCTGCGTAGTGTTGTTGCAGTGCACTTCTAGCACTGGGGTCGAGATCGATTCGTTTTAGTGGCGCTGGAACATCTCCATTTGCTATAGATAGTTGACGTAATTCTTGCTCCAGATCGGGCTACATTAAAAGTATAAATTGTCACGAAAATAAATAATATAACTAACACTAACTCAATCACCTCCGCTGCCTCCGAGTTGGAATTCGTCTTCGGTTCTACGCCTGGCTTAGCTGCAGCTCCCGTGTCACCGTACTCCATTAACGTTAAACGTACGCGCAGTGCATCATCTTCAGTTGTCGCCTCCTTACGTTCATATTGCCTTTTTGGACTATACAACTCCTTAAAAAAGATATTTCCGACTTTAGTTTATGCATTTAAGCTGTTATAGGTGTCTGACCTGTATATGTTTTATGTTTACTGCGGCCAGACGTATCTTCGTCAGATTATCCTTGTCACTTTTGTACTGATAGTCATTGTGAAACTGGCCAATGGCAAATCTTTTTTAAGCGCTGCCCGCGTTCCTCACGATTTGCTACCTGAAAATACGGATTAATCTGTATTGAAGCCAATTGGTTTAAGACTCCAACTTACAGACGTCTTTACAAGCCATTGGATAACAGGATGTATTGCGAGAAACTCCAAACCTTGCACCTGATGTGGTTCTAGAGTGTGCGGGCACTTCATGTCAATCAGTACCGTAACAATTTTTTCCACAAGCGCACTTTAAATTGATAATTTGATTAGCCAAAAGATAGAGGAGGATATTGTAGCACTTACATTTTTTGTCCTATCGTCAGATTTTCATGGAAGAGCAAATCGACGTCCACATCATAATCACAGCATTCTATGCACCAGGTCATGCCGCCGACAACTTTGTCGAATGCTGATAAGCCCTTGATGCGGGCACGGTAGTACCCAGCTGCGACGAGCATATCAAAAGTGTCCAACTCTTTGGCGGCCGCATCGGTGTCTTCGCGTCTTTCCACCTACACAAAAACAAACATTGTTTACATCGAATTATATTCGTATGACAGAAATACTTACTTGGATTTCGCGACCTTCTGCATCGTAACGCGTTGCCAACTTGACATTTGGCAAGATTTTCGAGAAAACATCGCGATTAGCCATGTACAACAACAATTACATACTATTATTAATAAATTACTGCCGCATAGCAAGTTGTTCTTATTACTATTTATTTCAATCAGTTGGGTACACACTGACCACTGACTTTCCAATTAATTAAGAATCTATTGTCATCGATAGTTTCGATAACATATTTATTTATCCTCCTCGTTGATGTGCAAACACTAAAGCCGGCACACGCTTTTTTGTAATCAAAATGAGTTACTACGTTTGTCTTCATCAGGAAGGTATTAGCGACATAGCCAAATTTATTCAGAAGGCTCAATCGAATAACTATGATTGTGTTGCTACATCAATTAATGCAAATATGCTGCCCATGGATCCAATTGATACGGATCCCACTTACCCGGCCACTGTATTAAGAGCCGACGATTGGAACACTAAGGTGATATTTAAACTATCTGATGTTGATCCCGATTCACCAAATGTCAAGCTACGTGAGTATTCCAAGGCAACGTTACTGCGCGACATCACCTGGGCGGAACACTTGCAGAATAATGGCTGTGTTATGGTTCGCCTACGAGGATCAAAAAATGAAAATCTAGCCGAGATTATCAGGAAAAGTACGAAAGGTTAGTACCAAGTTTAGTTTACTAAGATTGTAAAAATTAACTAATTGTTGTCCAGGTTGCTGGTTTATTCATCTGCCTATTACCAATCCTGATATGGCAACTTTTGAGCATCGCAAAGACGCAACGGAAAGCGAAATCGATGAGGCACAAAGTGTCGATCCATGGAGCTGGTGGAACGATTTACGCTTTGCAGTCAACCACGATGCCAAAGTCAAAGTTGTGCTGGAGCTAAATGATTCGGATCGTCCCAGCCGTGAGACTGTGCGACGCTGGCTTGGCGAGCCCATCGAGGCGATTATAATTCCATCAAGTCTATTTGTACTAAATCGTTCCAATTACTATGTGCTGCACAAGGAGTGGCAGGTTATAGTTGGCCACTTCATCTCGGTGCGCGCCAAAATTATAATCTCCTCCAATGCCAATGATACGGCCATTTCCCAGTATGCGGACTACGTGAAGAAGCTGATTAACGATAATAGCGATAATCATACCTTAGATAGGTTAGTAAATAGGGTAAAAGTATTTATTTGAATCTGTATCCAGTATTGAAGGTTTTTATTGCTTTTAGATATGAAAATGTACTGGAAATTCCGCTGCAGCCGCTGTTTGATAATCTGGATAGCTATACCTATGAAATATTTGAAATAGATCCCGTAAAATACAAGCTCTACCAGGAGGCCATACAGCAGGCGCTCCTCGATCGGGTTAGCGATGAGGAAGCCAAACGTAAGCTGGTAAACCAAGTACCAATCAAATTTAAACATCACTTTATTTAATATGTTTCGCTACTGCAGACTGTGATTATGGTGCTAGGCGGTGGTCGTGGTCCTTTGGCGCGTGCTGCATTTAATGCAGCGGAGATAACCAAACGCAAAGTGCGCGTCTACATCATTGAGAAAAATCCAAGCGCCATTCGCACACTTTCCAACATGGTCAAGACGCTGTGGTCTAAGAAGGGTAAGAAATGTCATGCTTTTATTATATCTAAAGTCATTCATTAATGTTGCTTTGTAGATGTGCACATATTCTCCAAGGACATGCGTGACTTTTCGCCGCCTGAGCTGGCTGACATACTAGTCTCTGAGCTGCTCGGCTCTTTTGGCGACAACGAGCTGTCACCCGAGTGTCTTGATGGTGCATTAAAACTGCTGAAAGAGGATGGCATTAGCATTCCCTGCAAATCTACCTCCTATATAAATCCAATCATGTCCGCTGTGCTGCATAATAATGTCTCCATGACGTCCAGTGTGTCCGCTTTCAACTGCGGCTATGTGGTGCTGCTGAAGAACATTTACCACATTGCAGAGCCACAGGCGCTGTTCGAGTTTAAGCATCCCAATCGCGATACTGTCATTGACAATTCGCGCTACAAGGAGCTCTCGTTTACAGTTCAGAAGGATTGTGTGCTTCACGGCATTGGCGGCTACTTCGACACTGTGCTTTATAAGGATATTACGCTCAGCATCAATCCAGTGACGCATACGCAGGGCATGTTCTCATGGTTTCCCATGTTCTTCCCAATGGTATGTCTCTCTAAACTTCGTTTCAATTGTGGGCGTTTCATCAAACATCCTATCTTTGCAGCAACCTCGTACTGTCATGACTGGCGATACAATTTCTATCAAGTTGTGGCGTTGCGTTGACCCAGACAAGGTCTGGTACGAATGGCAGCTGAGTGCTCCCGTTGAGAGTGAGCGTCACAACGTGGACGGTATTGGATATAATGTGCGTTTATAAACGTAATTGTCTGCAATATACTACAAGGAGGGTCTTTAGATTAGGGGTACAACATCTTTATTACACAATTGCTTTAATTGATAGTTAACATAATAAATTGAAAGAGTATGACAAAAAAACAACACTAGTGTAAATTGTCTGCGACTTTTATTTAAGTTTATATTTGAAAAGTTTATAAATATGCTTAATTGTAGTTATGTGTCCTTAAATATCTGTGGGGTTTTTGTTGTTGTAAAATTTAGTTAATAATTTCCTTTTTTCCTCTCATTTATTTAAATATTTATATTTATATATATATAAGTATGTATATTTAAAGCGCTGCACATGATCGCAAAACGACATTCTTTAAGCGAAGGCAATTATTTTAGGTTAAGTAGGTTAAAGCGGAGCTGAACTGAAACTGTACTGAACTGGGCGGCGATTTAGGAGTTAACAGCGCTGACCTGAGCCATTGTAGCACCACCGGCGGCACCGCCACCGCCGCGAATTGCAATAGCGCCCTGGCCAGCCCGTATGGGCTTGGCAATTTGTGCCTGGGGTCCTCGTCGGCCCAAATGCTTCTGTCGCACCGCCTCCTTGATGCGATCCACTTCATACTGATAGCGCTTGCGGTCCCGCATCGCGCCCTCCTTCGCCTCCTTTAGTGCCGTCTCTAGCGCCTTCACGCGCTCCATTGTTGTGCGCAATCGCTTCTCCAACTTGGGCAGTTCACAGCGCAGGTCGGCGTTGTCGCGCACCAGTTGCTTGTGCACCTTGGTCAGCTGATCGAGATTGTTCTCCAGGAAGGAGATCTTCTGCTTTTGCGCCAACGAACCGCCATCCTCCTCGCTCTCCTCGTTCACCACGTTCTTGCGAATACGTTGCTGCGTTTGGAATTTTTAAATTAATACAAATTCAAATTGGAAGATAGTTGACAAGTTCATTCCTACCTGCAGATCCTGCACAAAGAGTTTGCGCAGATTGTGCAGCGTTTGAAGCTCCTTGGCGACAGTATCCTCGAGACCCTTGAGGTCCTTGCGTGCCTGTTCGCGTCTCTCGTTGGTCATTATGATGTCCTGCAATTTGTTCGATTTGTCGGCCTCCTCCTGCTTCAGCTTATCGTAGTCAACCGTCATTTGCTGATGCGCCAGCAACAGCTTCTGGTGGATATCCTTCATTTCGTTCATTTCATGTTGCTTAGCGACAATCTCATCACGCAGCTCAGAAACCTGTTTGGTGTGCGCCTCGCGCAGCTCATCCATTTGCGAGTCGAACATGGAGCGCAACTCCTCGGCACGTTGCTTCTCCTCGGCATTAACTGCGGAAACATGCTCGGCGGCTTTAAGCTTAGCGCATTCCTCGCGCAGGGAATCGATCTGTTCCTCCAGGTTGCGCTTCTTATTCTCAGCCTCTCGCATGGACTCTTGCAGAGACTTCATGCGCGCCTCGTGCTGCGATATGAGTAGACGATACTCGCCCAGATCCTTTTCATACTCAGAGATCTTTTTGTTGGAGTCCACCTGCTGTGTCTCCATATTGGCGCAGCGCTGCGCAATGTTCTTTGCTTCCGTTTTCATCTTGCTGATATATAGGCGTGCCATGGTGAAGTCCTCCTCCACTTTGGCCGCATCAGTGCCCGCCAAGGCACTCATCTTGAGATCGATTGCGGAATCGCCAGGCGCTATGGCCTGGCCAACTTCACCCAGATCGCGCAGCAGATTGGTCAGCATTTCGGTGATTCGTTTCTTTTGGTGCGTGGACATATCCTTAAGCTGTTGCAGCTCTGTAGAGGTGGAATTGAACTGGGTTTTGTTCTGTTGCAGCTCCTCGTTAAGCGCATCGATGTCCTTGTTTTTGTTGTCGATCTCCTGCGACTTTTGGTCGTAGTTGACAGCAAGTTCCTCGAGGGCCTGTAACACTTCCTTAACCTCCTCCTTGGCCGATTCGTTCTCCTGTTGAATGCGAGCCATTTCGGATTGCAACGCCTCGTATTCACGACGCGCATTTTTGATCAACTCTTCCTGCTCCATGACCTGTTCCTTCATCTGCTCTGCATACTGGCTCTGCTGGTTGATCTCCTCATCCTTATCGTCCAGCTGTTGGTATAGACGCTCGCATTCGGTGGCCAAACGTGCACGCTCATCGGCTGCCACCGAGGCGGACATATTGGCAATGGCCATGCGCTGAGCCGCCGCGGCTTGTGCAGCACTAGCTGCTTGCGCCGCCGCCTCCACTTCCAGATTGGGTGTGCTGGCTTCCATGAGATCCTCCATATTGATTTGCTCCTCCGCCTTAACTGTTTCGCCTGCACGCCAACGTGCAAGCTCCAGTTCCAACTTCTCCACCTTGCCCTTGAGTCGAGCGTTCTTCTCCTTCTCCTTTTCGTAACGACGCTTCCATTCCTCGGCGGTGAGCTCCTCGTTGACACACACCACATTCTTCACGGTCTTCGCGCGTCGTCCAAAGTCTAGCGTAGACTTCGTCTCCGACTCATTGAAGCTGGCCGGTGAGCAGCAGATAACAATTGTTGTACGGGCATTGCCACCGAGCGACTCTTGGAGAATACGTGTCAGCTTGGAGTCACGGTACGGTATGTGCGTTTTGTTGCCATCCGCCAGTGCCGAAATGACATTGCCGAGCGCCGAAAGAGACTTGTTAATGTTCTTCGCTTCATCCAGCACTGTACCCTCCGCACCTGTTTTGGATACCTTCTCGGAACCGGCCAAATCAACAAGATACAGTTTACCTGACAGCTTCTTTTGATTCTCCAGATTCTCCTGCTTCACATTAATAAGGAACACCGAATGCGAACGCGATGAATGCTCGTTCATGTCTGCAAGAGAAAAATCATGTTAGAATCAATGAATTAAGGCTTATGATCCACTTGATCTTTAGATGAATCTTTGTATACAGTATATATTATGTTATATCTACTCACTTGTCACGGCAATGTGACGATTGGATTTGCCCTCCTCGATCACCTCAAAGACATCCTCCGGCGAAGAGACGAAACGTTCCGTTGCACCTTTGACATAGGGAACTCGATTCTTATCCTCATGCACGCTCAAATTCACTTTGGACACATCCAACAAATCCCTGATCTTATCCATATAGATTTCATAATACGAGACCTTGATGTGAAACTCCAGATTCTCCTCCATCGCATAGATGTGATTGAAAATGTCGTTCACAATGCGCGGAATTATGCCTTGCTTCACCGAGTCACCAATGACGCCCTCCATTGTGTGCGTCTTACCGGAGGATGTCTGACCATAGGCAAATATCGTTCCATTGTAACCAGCAAGGACATCCGTGACAATGGACTTGGCTGCCTCGTTGTACACCTTCTCCTGCGATGCATTCGGCTTGAAGACTTTGTCGAACAGATAGACCTTGCCCTAAAAGATAGATACACAAAATGTGTTTGTAGCAAACTGAATTTTTGTCTTCCCGTCAGCCATAACATTTGTCTTCCCTCTCCGGTCCCTCCCACTCACCCCCCGCTTCCACAAACATCTTTTAAATAGCTTCTAACGCATGACCGCGAAACGATTCATAATTATGATGAACAACGGAGGCATAAACAGGCAGTCGCACCACAAATGAGTGGAACATGAAACTAATGAATACCGTGTAGTGAAAGAAAGAGCCAAAGAGAGCCAAAGCAAGCACAAGTAAAGATATGGAAAAAAGATATAATAAAATGTGTAGTTACTGCAAGTCGAAGCGTGAAATACCCTAACAACATCTTAAGCAAAGTTTATAACAATTTAAATTGATTAATTACAAAAATGGTATTGTTTTCTATATTTATTTCTATTACTTAAATAGCTTTAGTAACATTTTCTGCAGTTTTATATAATTGTTTCATTACTTCAGATATTTGCTTGTAACATTCCTTAGAGTTTTCACATGACCATTTCCACAGCTGCTAAGAAGTGTTATTTCATTCTAACTCAGGCTCTAACTTCCGTATGTTACCCAACGTTGCTTAAGTAATGCTTATACAAACATTTTCCAGGAAATGCAATGTCATAAACAAACGGTTCACTTTGATCAAATAAAGAAGAAAATCTCACTTATAGATTTTGAATTTAATCAATAACAATCAATTGTATATCAGAAATAAAATCGAGCAATTGTAAATTGATTTTTCCGGCATCTTTGTTGATAAACTGATAATGCTTTAGGGTAAGAGTATGCGTACACTCACACACACACACATATTATGTACATGCACTTACTTATACATGAATAATACAACTAACTTTATCATGGCGTCCACAATTTCAGACTGCTCGACTTGTTAATAATAATAATAATAATACATATTCAGTAAAATCGAAATTCCTCTAGTAAAACATACATTGTATGTATATGTATGTATTCCCGACTATTTACAGTTTTGCGAGTTTGCTTGCATGACTCACTCGAGTGGCAGCAGCTGGTGGCAAGCAACATTTGAGGGCGATATTTTGTTTTGGGGCCAAAGCTGATGACTGAACATACATACACACACACACACACACACACATATATATATATATATATATATATATATATATACATAAATAAAGTACCTACGTAGGTTATGATGGTAAAGGTGAATCTGAAGTTGGGCGAACTGGTAGAATGTGCATTTGGCTGTATCTAGACTCTAGAAGGTTGACTATGCAAAGTTGCCGGGCAATCGCTTGTGGGTGGCTCTGCTTATTCACACACACATACACAAAGCCACACTCACACACTCTCACCAATAGACCAGGTCTCGACAGACAATGCGTGGAAAATCAATTCAACGCTGCTGTTTTTGCTTCAAGGTGTAATGCTAACGGTGTAACGATTGAATCCATTTTGAAGTTTATTTGGCAACCAAATGAAAAATTGCACAAGACACGCGCACAATTCGAGCGATAATTAGTTATGATACATGCACATGTACACAAATGCATGTGTATGTAATTGCCTACTCTCTTTCACTCGCTTAAACTACATTTATAATCGTAGGTCTGTGTCTGTATGGGTGTGCGAGTTTTTGTGTATGTGTAAGAGTTTCAATTGTGGCGGTAAGGAAAGGCTAATGTACTACGCTAATGTTAGACAATGTTAGGCATGACGTCACCACCAAAGCACCGCAACGGCACGCAAATATGTACAAAGATTTGTGTGTATGTGTCAATTAAACTAATTCGTTGAATTATTATTTAATTACCGCTATGGATATGCAATTCTCCTCCGCATTGTTTGGAAACTTGACAACAAACTTTGAGCCGGCCCTCTCCTCGCTATCGTTGAGCGGCCGAAAACGACAGACGACTTTGATGCTGTCCTCAGCGGGAATTTCACGTTCCGCGGACATTTTAATGCAGTTATTTCTTTACCTACACTTTAGCACAATTGTTGTTATGTCAACTGCAGCTAATGATTATTCAGCTTAGGCGATTTAACTTAGAGCTTAAATTCGCATACAGATGCGTTGCAATGCTAACGCTAATGGTACTTTAACTTTGACGTTCAGTGTTAAAATTCGATGCGAGTACATACATATGCAATTTAAAACTGAACATTTAAAGCAAATAAAACAATGATGACGAAGCCACCAAACACTGTTTGCTACTTCGATGAACTGTAGCACTGCTCCCCGGTTTGCTAAGTTCTCGTTGTCGCGGAAAAATTGGGTCTCAAAATGCAGAGAAAATTTTTTGTGGTTATACCAGACACTAGTCACAATCACAATCAATCGGATGCGAATGTTGTTGTTATTGCAGGTGCTGCAATGGCCCTTATTTTATTAAAGCTCGGTTGTTTAGTGGCCCGGAATGATTTGCAGCCCGTTAAATGCACTCTCATGCGTTGTGGTTTTTAATTTTTTCCACTTAATTTTGATTTTTTAGCTTTAATATCACGTTGAATAAAAAATTATTTGTTGGATAGACGGTCGATAGATTGTGGCGGTGGACCGATATGCTATCGATAGAATGCGCAGGCTGGCCGATAATTGCCATTAACAGTGTTCAGCAGCTCTTTATTTTTAAACTTACCCAATTATGCATAAGTTATTATTTAAGGAAAATTTATTTTAATTGCCAAATAATTGCCGAATTTTTAATGTAAAAATCCATGTTTAAATCAAATATATCAATAAAATATAATGGCGCGCCATTGGCTTAAATCATTAAATTGTTTCGTTAAGTATGTATCGTTAAATTTGTATATCGAAATAATGAACTTATCCAACACGAAGTTTTGAATTTTCTGCCAAATACGGCTTTATTACAAATACAAAATTATCTGTTTTTGAAGTGTTTAAAACATTTTACATTTAGCATTCAAATTATAACTAAAAGTGAACAATAATTAATAGACCGATGACCATAGCCTAAGAAAGAACTATGCTGTGGTAGAGTGGTGGCCTAGGTTGGTTAGTCTACAAAATTATAATTGGACTTAAAATGGTGGCGTTTTCTTTCTTAGAGTCACTTAGTCCAAAGCATTTATCCAATGCGCATTTTGTAGACAAGCTTATACGTCTTTATCGCGCCAACGAATGTCTTTGGAATCCAAAATCTCCGGGATATCGTAATTTGGCGTTAAAGGATAATGCCTGGCATCGCATCTCTCATTTTTTCGATGATGAACTTACGATTGATCAGTTGAAACTGGCGATTATATCGTTGCGTCATTACTTTGAGAAAGAACGTTTAGTTAAGGAACGGATTAAAGAGTATATTGAGCCTAGAGAGACGTACTATCAGAAGCTGCAGTTTCTAGAAGATACAGATATGGAGATGGACAATGCGACCGCTATTGAAGTATGTTATATAATTTCACAGTATAATCTTATAGGATTAATCTCTGTTTTTCAGACGCAGCCACAACTCAGCAATAGCCAAATCAACTGCATCGTTGAGGATACATTTCTGCTGAGCGATAGTCAGAACAGTATCCACAGCGAACACGTTGATTTTGGGTTGCCTTTCTCACTGGATGAAGAATATCCAATAACTGAAACGCTGGCATTTTCTGAGCAGTATTCGGTGAATTTCCCATTTCCTCCAATGGAATTTGACAAGAGGGGTCTTCAAATTCGTGCACTTTCCGGTAATGATCGTGCAAAATCCAATTATAATGGTGATGAAGAATATGATGATTTTCGCCGGAAACAGAGCAGATCACATTCACACTCAACCAAGTTAAACAAAAACAACAGCAAATATGGTGTCATGAGTCAAACTAATATACGCGATTATAAATATGAGACATCCTCACAACCGCCAGTTGTAAGTAATGGAAATGTACCTAAAAGCCAATATGATGATTGGAATGGACCTCAAACCTCCAGCCCACCAAAGAGGAAGGTACTCACTGGAAGATATAGTAAGCGCAGCTCACGGCAAGGGTTTACTGATTATGTGTACGAGACAAAATTTAATGAAATTCGACAGAACAATCAATATATATACACTCCAAGTCCGATCGGCTTAATGAATATTTCTCGTAAAAGATCGGGGGGAAGATGAAGCATTCAAACATAATACTGAAGAAAATAATTTGAAACAAGGCTGTCATCCCAACTCTCAGTCAATATGTCCAACTACGCAACGTTGTAGCTGCTGTCCGAATTTCGGGAGAAATGATCAAAATCAAAATCAAGAAGATGGGTGTTATGAAGAGGATCAAGTAGACCATCAAAATCAAAATTGCAAGCCTAGTAATAACATCCAAGTACAACCGGAATCGGAATATGAAGAGGACCAAGTTAGCTATCAAGATAACGAAGCGCAACCGGAACCGGAACGGGAAACGGAATTGGAATATCTGAATGAAGTACCAGATGATTCACAGCAACATAATGAGGAGTTTCAATCATTGGAACCATCATCGGAAGACTATGCACCACAGCCAGTACCTCGAAAGTGTTGCCGTAAAGACACCTGTCCGATTTTGTTTGGAAAACAAACAATGTCACCTAGGAAGGAGAAACCAGAAGTAGATGAGCCATCCACACAGCCTAAAATGCATGACGATTGGCCATCCAACAGCAAATTAAATGCAACTTACCAGCAAGATGAGCCAGCTCGATCTCGTGGACATTCGTATAGAAATGGATCAGCGGCAAATGATTCAAGGAGACAGAATACGCAACCGTTGTCAGAGGGCAGTTTCGACAATTTCGTACCAACGTCCAAGGCAGCATCCCGGGTAGCATCTAGGAATGCATCAAAGCAAGTGTCCAGGCCAGCATCAACATATGCTGATAGGCAAGAAACGATGATATCAGTCCAGGAACCAAGTCATAGTCCTAAGACAGATCCTAGAGCCAACCCAAATCACAATTCTGAGTGGAATCCTGGTAAGGTATACTGTACAAGAAACTTGCATCATATGGATGAAGCATATAAAGAAAAATATGTAGAGTGTCATTCAAAAAATCGTAGACCACGGAGAAGCATTCAAGAAGAGCCTATGGATGAGCCAGATGTCCATGAAAGGAGTAATTCACGGAAGAATAATAGTACTCCCAGAGCATTCCAAGATAACTATGCAGAGCTCCCGAAGGAACGATATGTAAGCTCATCTTCACGTAATCGTGAAAAATCTCGTAGTCATTATGAATATGAGGACACAAATTCTAGGCGACGACATTCGTTTGATCCTCATGAGGAATATTGTACTAGAAATAATGATCGATGTTCATCGCGAAGAGGTTGTGATGATGGACCCACAAAGAGATCACAAACAAGGAGCGATCATCCCGATAAACACACGGCGAGAAACACCATTAATCATGTGAAAGGCAAGATTCGTAGATGGAAGAAAGAGCCTTCCCATATCGATCATCCCAAGAGCAGACTTGGTAGCAGTAAACCGAGACACTATGAGACTACGCGTAGAAAATATGGAGAAGACGAGCACAGTTGCTACTGTTCATCAGACGGAAGCGAATCAATGAGCCATTCGGACTATGTTGAACAATCTATTCAGGAATATCCACATGGGTATGCTGATGCTCCAGAGTCTCAGGCACAGTATCCCCAAGCGTATGCTGAGGGATCTATAGATGAGTTTCACCACGGATTTGCTGAAGAGGAGGCACCCCAAGGGTATCGTAGAGAACATACTCATGAGTATGCCAAGAAGTCTAAGGATGACTATCCAGAGACGTACAATCAGCGACATTCCAGAGAGTATCGGAAAGATCATCACAAGAAGATACGCGAAGAGTATCCAGATGAGTATGTGGAGACTTGTAATGACTATGTCCAGGAATATGCAGAGAGCAATGATGGTACACATCCTAAAGGTCCCACCAGAGATTATTGCAAAGATTGCTGCGGGACCTACAAGGAAGAGATTCATGAACAGTATCCCGTCGTTGACTATCCAGAGAATGATGAAGAGCCTTCCCCTGAGTATGTCGAGGAAAAGGATACTTATAAAGATGAAAATGTAGAACTGGATCACCAAGAAAAAGCAAGACCCTCTTATTGTGAGGCTGCTGTTGAAACGGAAATTGATATGACACTAAATAATAGAATGGGAACCCTAAGTGAATCACCCACTCCCGACCAAGATGATAATATGAACGAAAATCTTCCCAAACCTACCAAAGCTACCAAGAAGACAAAAATGCCCTGCAAATGCACGCCACAAGCGCCGCATAAAGCCAAAAATGCAAGATCTTCAAGTGCTGGACAAAAAATGGAAATTTTAAAGCAACGATCTCCTTCCCCAATGGCAGGCAAGTCCCGAATGGCATCTATGAAGCGTCACCATAAGCTGGAAGACGATATGGAAAACAGTAAGTTGATATACGATTTCATTTATGCATTCTGATTGATGGCATTACCCAGAATTCCAGGCCTACGGCGGCCAACAGGACACAAGAGCCCACCGTGCAACCGGAGAGCCAAGACCCTATGAAAGAAACGTCTATCGGGAGCGTTCAGGCCTTGAATCGGATAAACTCCATGCAACTAATCTGCAATCGAAACAACCTGATGGCATGTCCATACTGGGATCCTTTCAAGTGCCGCCAATTCTGGCCGAGAAGACCATAAACATTGTCAAGAATCACATTTCTAACTTGGCCACTAACGATCTTCCTAGGGACATGAACAAGTCGCGTCCAGTGCAGGACAGACCCATAACCATATACAAGGAAACACCTAAGACATCTGCCAGCTGCACTGGCCAGACCCAGAAGTCCAAGAGTCCAGTTAATATAGCGAGTAATCCATTCCGTAATATTAATTTTGATGTTTCCAAGGGACAGATCATCATCTTGCATCCGCCGGTGCAGAACTTTCGACCATCCAAGTATTCCTTCAGCTTGAACGATGCCGCCGAAGTACAGCAAACTGAAACCATCGACCAATCTATGAAAGCGATGCCAGCATTACCAAACGAATCGAAGCTTACTTCCTAAGCCCACCTTAATCTCTTACCATAGCCATAGTTTACTTTCACACCACCTCCATAGCTCAATAAAATGACACCAAACTAACTGAAAAGTCAGCTGCGTTTTATTTCAAGTCCACGTCGAGGGGTGTTACGGTTCAGTGCATCGTAAGTCCAGCCTCAGTCCCCCCCTTAATAGTGTCCTTAGGGGTTTGCCAAACTTATTGTTTCTTTCCTATCAATGAACTTTTTCTGTAATTAATTTATGAGCTATTTCGTCTCCATTGAAGCGTAACCAATGCGATGATACTTAATTGATTTTAATGTTTCCCTAAACAAACTTGATTAGCTATTTATACAGAAGAGTTACACATAGATCAGTTCTGGATTCAGTTTTATTATAGGTTTTATTATTAGAAGAAAATCACAAACCTTAAATCTTAGATTCAATGGATACCAAACAACGCTTAGTCTATATATATATTTAAATACCCTTGCAGAGTAAGTGGGCGTATCGGATTATCATATATCATCATATATATCATATAGCTGCCATAGGAATGAACAAACTTTTAATACAAGCTGATTAAGTGTGTTTAAAATCAGATTACTACATCCTCTAGTTGTCCTAGGAATTATAGCTAGGAAATTGCATATGAAGTTGAAGATATTTTTCTGCAAGGGTATTAAAACTTCGAAAACTTTGCCGAAGATAACTTGTCTTTCTTGCTGTATATTAAGGATTTTCACTGTCCAAGCTCAAAACTGCTTTCACTACCTCCGAAGATCCTATAGGCGGCGGAATCGACGTCATCCACATCATCTCCATTGTTGTCCAACAGATCGCAGAGTGCCAATATGTAGGATTGAGCCATTTGAAGAGTCTCGAATTTGGATAACTTCTGGTCGATTGAGGGTGCTGGAACCACCTCACGTAACCGATCGAAAGCCTCGTTAAGGCCATTCATGCGCTTCCTCTCCCGTGCATTTGCCGCCTGTCTCCTCTTCTTCTGCACTGTGGGACTTAGTGCCACCTGAGTGCTGGTTTCACAGTGTTCACTCAAACTCCTTGAGCTGTTTTTGCGTCTCTTCACTGGCTGCTGCTCGGGCAGTGATCCATAGCTAGCGGTAGGCAGCTCCAAGTTGCTGCTACTTGTGGCATCCAGAAATTGCCAATCGGGAGATAAGTATGCCACATTGCTGTACTGCTGCTCCGGTTGCTGTGGCGTCGACATGAGTGTGAGGTTGTAGTTGGGACTGCCCAGGTACTGTGAGCTGTTGTCCTCCTCCGATGAGTAGTAGTGGCTCATGGTGATAGTTGTGCACGTCTTGAAAGTTGCAACGCAACTGCAACAGACTCGCGAATGGCACGAGCCGCAAAGCCACCCTTCAATTGCCTTTTGGACTAGCTTAACAAATATTTGTACCGCCGTGCTGACCAAGTTTGTATAAGTGGCCCTTTCAATGACCCTTTGCCTCTTCCCTCGCTCTGGCCACAGGATCTTCATCATTACCATATCAAGGATCGTCGACAGGGGCGGCTCTCTCGCTCTTTCACTCTATGCTGTCTGTTAGGGGTTAGATGCGCTTGCCAGCTCTCCTTCCCTTGCTCGCTCTCTCCCTCTCGCTCGCGCTCTCTATCCCCCCTCTCTGTCTCTCTTGCTTGCTCACGCCTACTACTTTGACCTTTCATTCATGCTACACCGCTCTCGCCTTGGCCCTGGCACGCGTCATAGCTTGCCAAATTGCCGCTATCATGGCATGTGATCTCTTTTCTATAATTTTCTGACTTTCACGCTCAACAGCACACGAAAGAGGGAGAGCGAGACGGGAGAGTGAACAAGATATGGAGGGAAAGCGAGGATGAGCTACTGGCTACTGACTGGCGCATCAATTAACTCCCGTCTAGTGACCATATGCTGCAGCCACCAACACCATATGGCCAGGCTCAAACACAGCTCTGACTCTGACTCTGTCTCTGCTTCTGTCCCTGCCTCAACCTGGGAATCTTTCAAATGTTGAGTGAATGCCACTGGCAGTAAATGTCCTCTCGCAGTAAAGGTCCTTTCTGGCTCACCTTTTCAACTACCTTTCGGTTGTTCAACACGCGACAGTTGTTGCGCCACTAAACTCTTAATGTACTGCTACTTAGGGTTTCCAAACGAGGCAACAAACACTTCAGTTTAATGACTGGGATTAATATCAATTAAAAAACGTTACTTGCGCTTAGTTTTAGTTTGCGATTTAATAGCAGAAACATCATTATTATGCACAAACATTTAAATATTTATTTAAATATACTGTAGCAAGAGATACTCCAAAAACTTAATACTGCCATTACTTTGTCCCAATTGAATGTCTTTTGATCAAGATTCGACTTCTAAATTTGTTCTTCAATTAACATTGCTTAGTTTATATAACTATTTGTCGCTAATTGACAATTCATGACAATTTTTGACTACAGATCATGGAGAAAAAAGTATCAAATAAAATACAAAAAGTACCCAATTTTTAAGTGATCCTTTTTCCTTTGTATTTTAGTAGTATAAGTAGTAGTAGTTTTAGAAGTATTGGTAGAAGTAGAACTAGTAGTTGAAGTAGTAGTAGAAATAGTTGTAACAGTAGTAGTAGTAGAAGGAGTGGTAGAATTAGTAGTAGAAGTAGTTGTAGAAATGGTAGTAGAAGTGGTACTAGAAATAGTAGTAAAAGTAGTAGTAGAAATAGTAGTAGAAGTAGTAGTAGAAATAGTAGTAGAAATAGTAGTAGATATAGTAGTAGAAATAGTAGTAGAAAAAGTAGTAGAAATAGGAGTAGAAATAGTAGTAGAAATAATGGTAGATATAGTAGTTGATATAGTAGTAGAAATAGTAGTAGAAGTAGTAGTAGAAATAGTAGTAGAAATAGTAGTAGATATAGTAGTAGAAATAGTAGTAGAAAAAGTAGTAGAAATAGGAGTAGAAATAGTAGTAGAAATAATGGTAGATATAGTAGTTGATATAGTAGTAGAAATAGTAGTATAAAAAGTAGTAGAAATAGTAGTCGAAAAAGGAGTAGAAATAGTAGTAGAAATAGCAGTAGATAAAGTAGTAGAAATAGTAGTAGATATAGTAGAAGAAAAAGGAGTAGAAATAGTAGTAGAAATAGTAGTACATATAGAAGTAGATATAGTAGTAGAAATAGTAGTAGAAAAAGTAGTAGAAATAGGAGTAGAAATAGTGGTAGAAATAGTGGTAGATATAGTAGTTGATATAGTAGTAGAAATAGTAGTATTAAAAGTAGTAGTAATTGTAGTAAAAAAAGGAGTAGAAATAGTAGTAGAAATAGTAGTAGAATTAGTAGTAGAAATAGTAGTAGAAATAGCAGTAAATAAAGTAGTAGAAATAGTAGTATATATAGTAGTAGAAAAAGGAGTAGAAATAGTAGTAGAAATATTAGTAGAAATATTAGTAGAAATTGTAGTAGAAATAGTAGTAGATATAGTAGTAGAAATAGTAGTAGATATAGTAGTAGATATAGTAGTAGAATTAGTAGTAGAAGTAGTAGTAGAAATAGTAGTAGAAGTAGTAGTAGAAATAGTAGTTGAAATAGTAGTAGATATAGTAGTAGACATAGTAGTAGCAAAAGTAGCAGTAAAAGTAGTAGAAATAACACATTTTATTCATAAAATATAGTACCAACTTAAGTACTAATAAAGAAATAAGGTACCAGTTTTAGTACTAAAGTACCAAGTGTGGCAACCGTGATTATAATACCCTGTACCAGTATTATTGCCTGTAAATAATAGTAATAAGTTCAAATATATTATAAATGGGAATATTTAAATTTATAATAATAAGAATATAATAATATTTAAATGGTGAGAACAGGAGTTGTAATTTTTGCATTCATAAATGTGTAAGAAAATACTGCACGGTTGCCATACTCCTACTTCTTGTACTTCTACTTCTCCAAATCCAAGTACTACTACTACTTCTACTACTAATTCTATGACTGTTTCTACTACTAATTCAACTACTAGTACTTTTACTACTACTTCTACTACTAATTCTACTAATAATTCTACTACTAATTCTACACCTAGTTATACTACTCCTTCTACTGATTCTGCTACTACTTCTTCTACTACTACTACTACTTCTACTACTCAAATACAAAGGACAAATGGATCATTTATAACTTTAATACTTTCTTATTCTTATTCTTATTCGGTACTTTTTTCCCCAAGATTTGGTTGCAAAAATGTGTATGCCTACCGACCAAAGGCTCACCCATTGGTATTTCTGTTCGTGTGTATGTATGTGTGATCAGAAGAGTAAGCTCTCTGCAGTTATCATCACGCTGAAAACGCTGCAGTGCTTGGGCACAGCAATGTCCCTGCATGTGTGGGTGTGTGTGGTCAGCTAGACAAGTTCACTGAGGTGAGCTTGCATGTATGTGTAAGCAGCTGTAGAGATTGCCGAACTTAGGATCCACAGAGAGCGCAGTGTCAAGCGGAGCAGAAGTGAATTCGTTTAATTAACAAATGCTAACATTTCAAATGAATATCGAATTACTGTAGTCTTATTTAAAATCTTTATTTTATTATATTTATTGTATAATTAGTAATTTAGTCGAGCACACTCGACTGTAGCTTTCCCGCATGTTATATATGTATTTAGATGGAATTAAATTAGTTTATGAGAACGACGGTATTATTAATTTAACTTTTAATTTATCACATCGTCACCAGAGAGTCAATATTTTAATATATATATTTTTTGCATTAAATAACACTAGTTTACAAGTTTAAAGAAATGTTGCAATCCCAAAACAAATAATAACTGTTCTCAACTCAATAATGCATGGAAATAACTTTAATTATCTGATATATTCATTATTTAAATATTCATATTTATTTTGATTAAATATTTGCGCATTTAAGAAGAGAAACTGTTATCAGATGCCCGGGATCAGAAGCAGGAATCGAACCTAAACGATAAATAATAGGCCTTAGAGCTATAACGCCAAGGCCTCTCATCCACTTAGTTGCTAGCATTACAAGTAAGAAATGGAGCTACCATATGCTGCTCGGAGTTATGGGTGGCAGATGATTACCACATCGGGGGAAGTTGACCGGCACGGGCGGTAGATCCTTGAGAGTACCGATTTGGAAGACCAGATTCATGCCGATCACGATGTGGTATTGGAAGTGACAATGAAACAGCCAGAATCCTGGATTGTCGGCCCGGAATCGCAACACGGCATATCCATTGTTTGGCACCGCAACCGTGTCCTTCAGCGAAGGCTTCAGATACTGCCGCTCCAGCATGCCACGCTGATCCAAGTCCAGGGCGTGCTTTAGGTTCATCCGCTTGATGTGCGTGTCCGGGGATCGACCCATGCCAAGGACATAGAAGGATGTGCCATGCAGATGAAAGGGATGACTGATGTTAATCTGCTGCACTTCATCAACGAGAACCACCTCGACAATTGCATTCAATGGAATGTCAATCTTATGCGTACACTGACAGTTCTCCCCGCAATTCGCCGGCCTGTTGTCCCCATTGCAGTAATACTCCTCCGGAATGTCCCTGTACTGGGACAACATCGGCGACGGCGGAGCTATGTAGGAGACCTCATCGATGAGGGATATCAGATGGTCTGCATCGGAGGCGACTATAGAATGAATCGGGTTAATGCTGGTTGACCAAGGAGATGTAAGTTCGATGCGAGCTGTCTTCAGCACAGGATGTTGCATCGATTGTTATGGTTAAGATTAAAAGTTAACACACTTAGAACTATTACTTAAACACAAATATAAACATTAACATAAACATAAACATTAACATTATCACCGTAACATTCGAATCAGACACTTAACTAAATCTAGGAGGGGTTAATAAATAATTGGGGATGCAATTTGTGTAGCAGGAGGAATAGCTAGTGCTCAGTACCAGGACACAGGTGGCACATGGTCACCGCAACGGGGGAAACGCGGCGGCACCGGGGGGCAGGTCGGCTTGTGTGCCGATGTGAAAGACGAGATTCATGCCGATCACAATGTGGAACAGGAAGTGACAGTGGAAAAGCCAATAGCCGGGATTGTCGGCCCGGAAACGCATCACGACGTAGCCATTGTTGGGCACGGCAATTGTATCCTTAAGCGGTGGCTTCGAGAAATCCCGTTCTAGCATTCCCATGCGATCCAGCTCCAGGGCATGCTTCAGGTTGATCTTCTTAATGGACTTGTCCGGCGATCTTCCCAAGCCCACAACATAGAAGGCCGTGCCATGCAAATGAAAGGGATGACTGATGTTCGCCTGCTGCACTTCATCCACCAGGACAACCTCAACAATCGCTCCCAGCGGGATGTCCACCATGTGCGTGCACTCGCAGTTGGGTCCACAATTGGGGGGGACGATTGTCGCCGTTGCAGAAATACTCTGGCGGAATGTCATCGATCTGTGAGAGCGGCGGGGCTGGAGGTGATATGTAGGAGATTTCATCGACGAGCGAGGTCAAATGGTCACCGCTAGGCACAACTGTACGTGTGTGTGTTTGTGTGTGTTGTTAGCGATCAGTTTATGTGATTGACCAATTGATTGACCGATTGAAGCATTTGTCGATCATTTTAGTAGACATAACAAGTATAAGAATTGAAGTGTTAGTTGAAGCATAAGATTCGATCGATTGTTTACCAAATATTACCAACTCGGATTATGGATTACGTACCCAGAAATCTATTGTAGGTATTCGGTATGAAGAGGCTCTTCGGATCGTACACATAGAACCTGAAAGGCAAAAAGATCTTCACATCGGGCCGCTCCACCAAAACGCTCTTATCAACTTTCTTCGCATTCTTCAGATTCGAGACACAAATCGCATCTGCACGTTTGCGATCACAAATCGCATCCAACGGGTTGAGAATCTGTAAACGATATCAATCATACACTATATAATAACTGATTAATCTATATACATATAGGAAATTGGGAATCAGAAGAGAATTGTCTTTCAAACACACATACTTAACTGCAAGCATAACGAACGTTGAGGCTTTCGTGCAAATATAAAGAGATAATATTGATATTGATATTGATAGATATATATATATACTATATACTAAATAAGTAGATAGAGTTGATAGAGTTGATAGATAGCGTGTATAATAAGAAGGAAATAGTGTCACACATTTTGTTTAATTTTATACATTTTTATTAAAATTGATTTAAACAATAAATATACATTTAACGGGCAGTTAATTGGGTTCTATTCATGCTTTACAAATCTTCAGTTTTCATTTTCATTATCATTTTCATATTCTTTTCTTTTTGTTTCTCTTTTCCAGTTTTCTTTTGTACAAATTGCATATTTACTCGTATTTGTTTAAACAATAGCAAATGCATGTTGTGCGTCCTTTGATAATTGTCAAATTGCGCAGCTATTAAATATGACTGTGAGAAGCCAATGAGAGAGTGTATTGGAATTAATAGACCCTAGGCATTAGGCATTAGGCTTTAGGCATTACATATAGTTAAGCATAATACATACATAATTCATTTATATAGACATTTTATGTACATTTATAATTATTTATAGAGATTTAGATACATATATATATATATATTCATTTCCATTCGCTTTTCACACACAAAATCAAGGAAAACTCAAGATTTTTCATTGTTTCAGGCACCAGCATGTTCGCATTTTCGGCCCTTCTTCTATACACATACATTAGTTTAAATATACACTTTAAACATACATATTAACACTCGGCAGATGGTAGAGCACCGGGGGTGTCAAGATGTCGGGGGGTATAGGTAATGTTGGAGGGGTAACGGGGTTAACTGGGCATTTCCTTATAGTTTATGGCTGCTTTAATAACTTTTTACATTTGTTTTTCTTTCTTTCTCTTTTTTCCAAAGGTTTGGGAAGGAGTCTAATTGCTTCATGCAACTTTGTGGCAAGCTAGTGCGGATGGAGGGGATTGCGGTTGTGGTTGCGGTTGCGGTTGGGTTGGGGGCAATATCATACAGGAAGCTGTGCTTTACAGGGTATATACAGACGTACATACATACTCATTGTGCTGTTCTTGTTCTTCTCTAAATAAAACTTTGTACAAACTGTTCAGCTAATTCAGTAGGCAGGTCCACTTTCTTGTTAGGTATTTGTTTTTTGTTTGTTTTAACTTTGATGTTCTTGTTGTTTGTTTAGTAAGCGAAACTCCCCCTAGATTTTAGTTAATGGGTATGGGCGGAGTGTGATCGCCACAGGTGGGGAAACCAGGTGGCACTGGAGGCAGATCTGCATTTGTGCCCACTTGCAATATCAGATTCATGCCGATCACAATATGGAACAGGAAATGACAATGGAAAAGCCAGAAACCTATAAGAGACAATGTTAGATTAGATTAGCCCATCAAACAATCAAAGTACAATTGAAATTACCAGGATTATCCGCTCGGAAACGGAGCACCACGTAGCCGTTGTTGGGCACGGCAATCGTATCCTTGGTCGGTGGCAAATTGTACTGTCTGTGCAACAGACCACGTCTGTCCAGATCGAGGGCATGCTTCAGGTTGATCTTCTTCACCGTCGAGTCTGGTGATCTACCAATACCAATGACACTAAAGCCATAACCGTGCAGATGGAATGGATGCGACAGATTCGGTTGTTGTACTAAACGTGGCCAAAGGAATCAAGCAGAATTAGTTCTTGTTTGATGATTGATCCTATTTAGAGGATTACATACCCTCGTCGACCAACACAACCTCGACAATCGCATTGAGGGGTATATCGATTTTGTGGGTGCACATGCAGTTGGGTCCACAATCCGCAGGACGATTGTCTCCGTTGCAGAACTGCTCCGGATTGATCTCATTGAACTGCGAGGTGAGTGGTGCCGGTGCCGACAAATAGGAGATCTCATCGATCAGCGAGATCACATGGTCGCCCGTGGGAGCCACTGCACACAATAGAGTTATCGATCAGTTATCTTAAGTTGATAAGATTGGTTAGCAAGAGAGATTATTCTCGTTTGCTTACCCAGGAATCTGTTGTAGGTGTTCGGCTGGAAGAGATCCTCGGCGCGATAGACAAAGAAACGGAATGGCAGGAAGATCTTCACGTCCGGCTTCTCGGCGAGCAGACCACGATCGATTTCGAGGGCGTTCTTCAGTTGACTGACGCAGATGGCATCATTCCGTTGACGGTTACACTGTGCGTCCAAGGGGTTCATGACCTTTTGTTGTTTGTTCGTTATGTCATAGTGTCAAAGGGTCATAAGGTTGTGTTCATATTGTACATATACATATACATATATACATATACATGTGCGGCACAACAACAATTGCATAGTTGTTTGTTGTAGTTGTTGTGTTTGTTGTGTTTGTTGTTGCAGTTGGTGCAATATTTTATAAGATTGGAGTGAAGGTTTCATTTTTGTGGGAAGAAGATAGAGAATAGTATTTAGTTAAGAAGTATTTGCTGACTCTCTCTCTCTCTCCTCTCTCTCCTCTCTCGCTGTCTTTCTCTATTTATATATTTACAAGATATATATTTATATTTATATATATATAGGTATAGGTATTTACAATCCCATTACAGATATTTGATAGACATATTTACATGTACTTACTGCACTTTAGTCTCAAGATGAGGCTTCTGCTTTCGCAGCGTTGTCCCACCCTTATTCCCACCTAAGGAGCATTATTAACGCACTGGTTACCTGCTCTTGGTAAAGATGAAAGTACAACTTAAGTTTGCTACATAGTTTCCTGCTCTGCTTCACTGCGAAGAAGAAGGACAATCTAATAGGATTCATGAACTGCGATTCAAGGAAAGGCGGAATGGGCAGGCTAAATGGAAAGGCGCTTCCATATGTCATTAATGACATTCCCTATTCCCACTTATTCCCACCTGGTGAGTATTTATGTTGAATTGATTGTGCTCGCTTGGAAGTTGTAAATAAACTGCTATTAACTAGAAAAACTACAACAAGAAAGTTGTTCTCTCTCTCTCTCTTTCTGTTCTTCAGAGAGAAGTCTTCTAGCCTCCAATTGCTCCCCCTAAAGTGGAAATCTGGAGAATTGCTAACTGAGCAGGAAACTCTTTTACTTCCAAAGTGGAAACTAGTCATCAATAAAGGAAGCAAAGACAACTTACCACACCCTGGGGAATGCCGACATCGTAGGTTGGCGGAGCTGAGGCAGGTTGATAGGGACCGCGGGCGTAGCGGAGTATAGCCAGTTGCTGGGCACGGCGGATGCCGCACTCGCCGAGACCACGCAGTTGGATCCAATAGGCGCCCACAGGCTGATCGGCAGTGATGATGAAGTCATAACGTTCACCTGAAAGGCGAGAGAAGCAACAGAGCAGTGAAGAGAGATGCTTGAGGAATGCAAAGACTGTAATCTACCTGAGAATGAGATGATGGTGTTGACATCGACAGGATGCACGGGCTCGCCATCAGTGGCAATTACAGTCATGCCATGTCCCTCGATTGTCACCTGGGCAGGGCACACGGAGGCGAAGGCGTTAATCATGCGGAAGCGATAGCGGCGTCCTGGTGTGATGGTGAAGATCTCGAGGGGAGTGTTGGTCATGAAACCAGTGTTGGGATCACGGAACTGTCCCTTGCCGTTAATCAACATGGACTCGGGATCCTGGCCAGTGTTGACAGCCAGACGACCTGGATAACGCTCGGCGGCATCCTCATGCAACCAATCGCTGATCAGCATGATGTGTGTGGTCAGATCGAAGTCATAGAGATGCGAGTTGGGATCACGTGAAGGTGGCTGACGCACCACCACACTGCCGTACAATCCGTCCAGCTTCTGCAGACCCGTATGGGCGTGCCAGAAGTGTGTGCCGGCATTACCCGTCCATTGATAGCGGAAAGTGTTGCCCTGCTGGATGGGACACTGTGTGACGAAGGGAACGCCATCGTAATACTGCGATCCACGCTGCCAGATGCCATGCCAGTGAATGGTTACTTCCATGCCCTCCATGTGGTTCTCCACATCGATGACAACCTTGTCGTTCTCGCACACTTGGATACTTGGTCCGGGTATCATACGATTCGCCGTAAGAATGCCGCGCTCAACGCCATCGGCCAGAACGCACTGACAGTGACTCCATACAGTATTCGTCGCATTGGGCGTGCACACCTGGCAGGCACTGTAAGCAAACGAATAGTTTAATAAGATGGAGCAAACACAGAGGCAGTTATCGATCTCGATATCGATTTCGATGTCGATCATTATTCATTATGAATTTCAACAAAAAGATCAACGACAGGAAGACAGTCATGATCATGTCCGGATGCGGCTTACAAATTAATGCATTAAATTGTAATATTTAATGCATTACATTGCATGATTACGGCCATCAACTAATAGCTCTAATGTGGGAATAGACTATGTTTAATACATATACTAATTAACTTGTCGTTTGCGTTTATCTCTGTCATGTGTAATGCGACTTGAGAGCTGAGGTTATTAAACTTCAGTTTCATCTAGGATACAACAGCATTCTTCCTTGGAGGTAAGAAGGATAGCGCAGTGTTGGACAACAAACCATTATTATGAATGCCGACATTAGGGGTAGCCAAGAACTTCAAAGGGTGTTTCATTTAAAAATATATTTTGTTAAATGAATATAAATCTCATGATTCTAATAATCGTAATCTAATAATTTATGCTTCATAGAGTGTATTTTAAAGAATTGTAGATCTTTCTATATTCATATTTATCTCGAATCTTTGATTCCTCGTTCTCATAGCTGAATCTGTATCTGTAGATGTGTCTGTTAAGGTTGTCGAACTATCTGTAACACTGTCAAGTTGACACTGCCAGATACTAGTGTTAACACGTTGAGTAGGCCCCGTTATTAAGTATTAAGTCTATTGGCGCAGTAGGGCAACAAATTGAGGCCCGTAACCGGAGCTGAGGTTCAGACTTGTTGTTTACACTTGCAACTTGCAACTTGCGAGTTGTAAGTTTGCGAATTGCATTTGCATTTGCATCTACGTCTGTTCGTCTGTTTGTCTGTTTGCTGCTTGTCGGTGCAGCGAACTCGTACTTGAAGCTCTTTGTTTGCTTATTGCCATAACAGCACTTATGGCGTGGGAATAATTTACATGCATCCCTCTCCCTCGCTACTCCCTCTGCTTATCCCACTCTGTCTCTCTCCTTCTCTCAGTCTCTCACGATGCGCTGACAGCTTAGAGCTTGGATATTTTCCTGGTGCTTTAATTGGATTGGGATTTGTATCTGTACTGATATTTGTGTGTACATTTATAAGTATCTATATCTATATCTCTGTATATGTATCTGCATCTTTAACTCTATGTATCTGTATCTGTTTTGACAGCATAGCATATCTGTATCTCCCTCTATTTGAATATTTATCTACATCTATAAGCACGTGTATCTGCATTACATAGCTCAACATACTGCCCAACATCTACTTTGTATCTCTTAGACACTCCTCATGTCGTTGACTCCTACTCCCAATACGGACTTTGTATTTATGATGCCTTGATTGCACATGACGCTTTATGGACACATCAAGTCAGCTGATCGTCAGACGTGCAGCTTTATGGATTTTATATTGTCTTCGGTTTCTAATTCCCCTTTCTCCCCCACTTAAAGCTACTTAGTACAACTATAAATATGAAGCATGACTTTTGTTAGAGTCTACATAAAAGTTGATTGATTACTTACGCCCCCAACACGGTGTAGTACTCGAGTGTGAAGTGGTAATAACAGATCCTTGGCGGTTCACCTTCGCGGCAGGCGCGTGCACACTCATCGGGGGCGGATAAGGCGGGATTGCGTCGCAGTTCAGCGGTGGCGCTGGTTGAGAAATCCAAGTGACGGAATGGCGATTTGGGATTGGGCTCCACAACGGTGCCGCTGATCTTGTTCGCCGGATAGCGGGCGGAGGTGGGGAGGGTGCCGCGCGAATTCAAATATCCGCTGCCTGCGGTTAGCGATGGTTTTTGGCCATTGGCAGACCCAGGCGCTGGTGCTCCGCTGCCCAAGCTGTTGCTGTTGAGCGGCACGGGGCGTGGCCCGCCTGCGGCAAGCGAGGGGTGCGTCTGAACGAGGCCATGCGTCGCCGAGTAGAAGGGCGAATCGAAGGGCGTCGAGCTGCTGCTGGGTGTGGCCACGTGCTGTTGCCAGTAGGAGCCGGCCGACGTCTGATCCGGCTGTTTGTCTGCAAACAAACAGTAAAAAATCAGAAACAATATCAACCAAAAGCTTTGTTAATACTTTCTATTAATTTGGTGTGTGAACTTGGCGCTTTTCAATTAATTTTCAAACTCAAACTTCAACTTCAAATCGTGCCCAGCTACGTTTTAAATTAAGTGCAAATTGGCCACAGTTTCTATATCTGTATCTCTGTATCTGTATTTGTAGTTGATGTTGTTGTTGTTGTTTTTTTTTTTTTTTTTTTTTTTTGCCATTCGACTTTGTGCAATCGCTAGAGTTCAATCAGCTCAACGATGACGATGACGCAATGCGCGTTTCGAGCAACTAATTAAGTGCAAAACTCTTGTATTTGCTTTTGACTAGAAGCCAAAGCCATTGGCAATAACTTTTAATGGCCATAAGCGTTGGAGATTTCGATTTTATTGTTTATAACCAATACACACACACATACACTCACACACACACACCCAGGCACACAGTTTGATTCGTATAAATATGTGAACATACAAATTGCACAGACAAATTAATTTTCGCTTGTTTCGCACTCGCATTGCACATACATGATCATATAGATACACATGTATTTGGACAAATGTTCATATGCTCGTATTAAACAAAAAAAAAAGTGTTACTTAGGTTAGTTATGGGCCTCACTGGATGGGCAATGCCACTTTTAAAACACTAGCGACAACAATAAGAGCAAAACAAAAGGGAAATTTCAAAATACTTCTTGCCCTAAGACGTAACGCCCCATTGTCTTAAGTTTTTGTTTAAACACAGCTGCTGAAATGCCCACAGTCACAGTCACAAGTACAGTTACAGTCATAGTTACAATTACAATTGCAAGTTACCTTGCAATTGTGATATCAGTTAAATAGAATTGCATACGGCACAAACAAAAGATTGAGGACACGAACTTCATTTGCCACATGATACGTGGCATGCATTTACAGCGATAAATCAATTGTTCAACCTGTAACTTTCGCTAGAATAATACATTTATGTAAATTTAATGAAAACAATCAAATATGTACCTGTTGCCCTATCTACTTATGCCTTGGCTCATAACAGCTGGCAACCACACACTCTGAAACACACACACACACACACATCGTTTTAAGCTTGACAAATCAAGTAATCCCCGTTTAACAGATGATATCTTGAGGAAGCCAATTTGTTACCATTCAAGCCACTTAAACTTTTGAAATATTCATTAAAGAGATAATCTTTATTTGTAGTATACAAATTCGGCAAACACAGAAGTTATTTGTTAAGCTATTTATGAAACAGAATTAATTAATTGAAGCGTTGTCTTCTAATCGCATTGGAATTTTAATAGCAAAAGCTAATTGGAATATGTGCACACTTTCTCACCTTTTGGCAATGAAAATGAACAAGGATGTGTGCACACTTTTTCACCACTCGTTGCAACGGTAATGGTTTCCATGCAAAAGAGGCAATTATCGTAAATTGTACTTTTTCTTTTTAAGTGTGTTGCAGGTACCAAGTAATATTATCAGTTTCGAAAGCATTACAATTTTCTAAATTAACAAAACTTAAGTGCAGAGTGAGTTTAGAAATGGTTAAATTGGCATTCCTATGGAAAATTGGCAACGTTTTGTAAAAGTGATGTGATTCGCTATGTCTATGTGTGTGTGTGTGCAAAAGTGTAAATATGGTGGAATTCTACGAAAGTTGGTTAATTTATTATTCACTTGTCATTGCATTATCTTTTCCAACAAACTATACATTTTATAAATGTAAAGCACGAGATAGAGACTAAGTTGACATTATTGGTACACAATTACCGATAGTGGTTCATTCTATAATTGAAATGTGGTCTGGTTTCATTGGCAAATGAAAGAAGCTAATTAAAATGTGTGCACAGTTTATCACCACGAATTTTAATAGTAATACACATTACGAAACTTTAAAGTAATGCATTTAGTTACATTTACGGGTAATTTTAAATATTCCATACCATTCAGCCAGCCCTTTCGTTTCGAAACATTCCTATATAGGGGTTGACAAGTTGAATTATTGTCATATCCTCATACTGACAGTTGGGCGACAAAATCGTGGAATAATCTAAACGGATGCTAATTATGTATTCCATTTGGAAACCCGTTTTCCCGTTCTCAGCTTAAGAGTCAGAAATAATTTAAATCATTGTTGATCAATTCAAATCGTTTTACATGTATGGACAGTTGTTAATTGGGCGGTCAGCTTTAAGACCGAATCCGTATCCGATTCGAAATCGGAATCGGAATTAAATGGTAAGAATGAACATATAGAAGTACGAGTATCTGTTGCCAAATTTGTATTATAAACATTTTAAGAATTTGCGAATGGTGCGAATAACATTAACATAGAACTTTGGAGTTGAAATGGTGTGAGATTTTTATTTAATGGAAGGTCACTTTACCGTCCAAAATGTGTGCTCTTAATGACTTTTCCGGCCCAGGTACCACGAGTACCGAGAACTCAATATACCGTCGCTTTATGTCGGTTTGGCATTGGCCAAATGTGGCAGATTGTAACTAGCGTGGGTGTGTTAACAACAATTGTTGTCTGGCCTACATACAGTTTGTAAAATTGTACATTGTTTGTAATGTTTGTAATGTAACCGAGAAGCATAATGTAAAGAAATATATATCCATAATTGGAATATGTTGATCTTATAAGATGAAAGAAAGCCAGCGCATATTCTTATTTGTATGCATTCGATACGAGTACTCGTATTCGTATTCGTGAATACATTCGGAACAATAAAAAGCGCAAGTCAAACAATAATTGATTCATACAATGGAATGTTTGCCTCAATAATCCAATCGAAAACTTTTATTCTTTTGTAATAATGGACTTTTGCTTTTCAATCTATTGCTGGTCTGGCCTTGACTTAAATGTATATAGAAACACCCAAGTTGACCATAGACTTTACGGTTGCACGTATGTAAATTTAAAGCATGAAAATTACTCCCAACTGCTGCTCGTTGATTACCATAAAATTAGATACATACTGTTCCGGAAATACATATTTCTTTATAGTCTCTTAATTGTTTAATTAAAGTAAGTCTGTCAAGTGCAGAGTTAAGAGTGAGGGATTGTATATAAATACTTAACAATAAAGATATAAATCAGATCTAAATCTGTAGATACTTTACAGCATAAAGTATATTGTCATTTAAAATTTAGATAGTATTTCTTGAGCAATGAATTGAAATGAATGTAATACGATATTGGGGTAATTGCATTTTCACTTCAGCACGAATCGTGTTAAGGCCTTGTTTTGGACGGCTTAAGCAGCTGCAACATGGTTTTGGGAATGTATCTTAGGAAAGCCTAAGCACGGATAAAAGGGGCCTGCTTGAGTGGGATGGTGGGGAGTGGGGAGGGGATGGAAAAGTAACCAAGCGGCTTGAACCGACAAAAGTACTTACAAAATACACATACATACATATGTATGAATATCATTTATTTTTATATCATTTCACTCGACACGCTGTGTAGTGGGAGAGAGTTGTGCATGTTGAGTGCATTGGAGGCGAGTAAATAAAAAGGAAAAGTACATACATATGTATATTAAGGGCGTAATGACCAAATGCTGAGCCAAGTGCTCGTATATTCGTATTCGTACGAGTTTGTGGCATTAACGATCTCTATTTATGCACTTGTAGATACTGGCAACCTGCCTGAAATTGATTAACGATTTGCTATTGCAGCTGTGCTGATTTTTGCTGTTGCTGATGCTAGTTGTCAGGTGGCAATAACCAACAGAAACAGCTATCAACACATGTGCATATACATATGTGTATTTGTATATGTGTGTGTTTTTGTATATGTGTGTGTATGTGCTTGCACGCGTTAGCAATCACATTTAGTCACTAGCCATTGCGGCTCGCTTGCTGTCTATGTGTTTGCTTTTTGCAGTGCCTGTGCTGCGATCTCGCTCTGATTTTGCTTCACTTTCACAATGAAACCGAAAACTCAACTGTTGGATAATTAGCGACACTAAAACAGAGTGCTCAAGCAATGGGGCAACAAATTAATTAGCTCAACACCGACTTCGAATAATTGCACACAACTAAATCATTGCTAGCAATAACAAACTACATACGTATGTATGTATGTGCATACATAGTTTTAGCAGGAGCAAAAACCATGCACTGACACCCTGGTTGTGATAGATGCGAGGGTCGCGAGCTATGCATTGCCAATTAGCTGCAATTCACCACCTTCTTTGGAAAGTTTGACATTTTTTAGCGTCAACTTAATCAGAATATGCGTATATACTCGTATGTATGTATACTTATACATTATGTAAATAAGAGACAAGTTTATATTTTTATGTTCACATGCGACTTCTTATGCATCGCTGAGTGCATTTTGTTTCTTGTTGCTTTTGCATTCATTCATACACTCTGAGTACTTGTACTTATAATTTTAATTGGCGCTTTTTAAATTTGTCTTGTGTTGTTGCTGACGCTCTAATTTGGCCACATTAAAATTAATTATTGCCTATATCTAAACGTTGTGTCATTATTTTTACTTTTTTCGGTTGTCTTGTTGCGTGTTGCAAGTGCGAGGGCTTGTCTCTGCGTGGAAAGTACAACGTGTTTCTGTTTCGGTTTCACATTTCATTTTCATAAGTACGAATTCAAAAATTTGAATGTACATATGTATGTATGTGTGTCTGTCTGTACTTCAGTGGCTATCCCTGCCCCGTTCCCCTCCCTCCTACCCTGTGTCCCTGACTGTTGCCTTAGTTTTGTGAGCGGCACAAGTTTGCAAACAAAGCAAAACATTCAAGCCGGACTTCAAATACATAAGCTTATGGAACGGTCATAAATCTTAATAGATTTGTAAACTGACGAAGTGAAAGTGAATTAGACAATCAATCTATTTTATTTTTTTACTTTTTTGGCATTTTTCTCAGAAATTATCTCGTCCAGGGGTTAAGTATTCATTAGGCTTAGTTTGTTTGATAAAGACGTGGTTAGTTCAGGAGCGTGTCGGAGTCCATAGCCAAATGTGATTATTAAGCCGTAATATGAATTGGCTTGAGCTTTCGCGTGGTTGGTCACATTGACTGGAACTGGAACTGGAACTGAAACTGGATGTTGGGGTTATGGTCACTTGGCTCTAGCTTCATGAGAAATGCGCTCACGTTCCAGCCAATTGGCGGCATAGGTTGAGGTTGTAACTTAATTGTGTTCGTAATGCCAGGTTGTTGCACAATTATTACCATCGACGGTGTTGCTTATTAACTGGTTTTTTTTTTTTTTTTTGCTGTTACTATGTATTACTATTACCAAGTGTTACTATTGCTATTACTATTACTATTATTATTGCTAGTATTATTATCATTACTATTACTATTACTATTACTATTATTATTACTATTTCTGTAATAATACTAGCACGGATCAGTCTGTCCATTTGACAGCACTTTTGATTGCAGACAGCAAGGTCATAATGAGTTGGTGGCGCCTCCGTTTGCTGTTTGCTGTTTGCTGGCGGCTTGTTCAACCTCTTGCGCCCAAGTGAACTTTCACTTTACCGCTGCGAAAAACTACGCTCATAAAAAGTGTAGCACTCAAATTCTGTTTTAATTCGTTTTTTCTGTGTGTTTCTTTTGGATAGTGCATGAGTCATTTATAATCCAACCTTTTGTAGTAACAGTGCTGCGACGAAATACACGCCCACCTCATAACATTTACCTAATGCCAAAACAGCTGGATAAGAACTCATATAAATATATATGTATATAATATATTTGATTTCCCCATTCTTGCAGCATGACTAGATTATTTTTATGGTTTTATGTTCTGTTATTAAAAATTCGTTGTGAATGTTGTCTTTTGAATTGTTATATATTATATTCGCTAGAGTCTTTATATAACACACTGTCCTGACTTTGTTGCAAATGCTTAGTCGATTGTTATTTTAGCTGCGCGGATTTACCTTAACTAAAGTTAACGACTTTTCCAGCTCGCGTTATGAAATATTATATATGCCATTTTATATCATTTCTTTGATGTGGTCGATGTCGTTGGTGTTGTTGTTGTTGCTGTGGCTGTTGTCTTTGTTGTTGCCGGAGTGTGAGTCTTGTGCCATTGTTAAATTTGGAATTGCAGCTGCCTAACTTTTCACTGACGTATGACCAATTATAATGTAATACAATGTAGTGTAAGGTCCATTATAACACACTTCCCGAATGCCAAAGCAATTTCCATCCCCCCCCCACACCGCCTTAGCTTTTAGTTTGGCCAACAATCATGTTACTTTTACATTCTAGAGAGAAAAACTGGGCTAGCATACAAGACGAATTGTAAATTTTGTGGCTGCCATTGCGATTAGAAGGGGCAGTATCACATTGTAGCCGATGTCTGCTATCATAAGTAGGGTAATTGAAAGCCACGACCTTCTGTTTTCTGTTTTGAGCGACAACCACAGCTGATTGAATGCTTTTGTACACTGGAGGATTTTTATTCGTTGGCTATTTGAAGTATGTATGCTCACAATTAAGTAACCTCGACCTGGGTATCAATAATTTGTTATATTTTGTAAATATGTGAAGGGTGTGGTGTGGTCAGGTGGATGTGTCGGAATGTTGAGCAAGAGTAAAGGGAAGAAATTATAGAAATACCTAAACGAATATTATGCAACAGGTGAACATGACTATGACGACAGCTATTTCATATTTTTCTAGACTTACGAGAAGACAACATTTGAAGAGCTATCTATTGAAATAGTAGAGGAGGAGTAGGAGGAGTAGGAGGAGTTCCTTTCAAATACATAAATTGTTGCCTAATTTTCACAACTAATACAGCAATAAACATATATTATCATATGTATGTATGTCATATGCACTTACAAATATTGCAACAATAAACTAAAATATATTGCCATAATAAACTAAATATATTGCCACAATAAAGATGCCTACGTAACTGTGGAACCGCAGTTGAATATTACATATCTATTTGTACATACATACATATATGTATGTATGTATGTATGTTCATTAAAAAATATGCAACATCATACAATGCGAAAGACTTAGACAACAAATGTAGAAACTTTTCTGGCTTTTGTGCGGTTGGAACTTTTATGCTGCATTCAACTGTCTAATATGAGCTTAACTGAACATCATGTAAATGACGATGAATGGCAGCTTACATACATACATACATACATACATACATACATATATGTAAATATGTAGCCCATAAATTAGTCACATATTAAGATGAATGACAATCAATTTGCATAAACACACACACACACACATACGTACATGAGATCCAATGCGATTCATTCACTCAACGGTTGTGAGGAACTGTGAATGAACACATCGTAAATAAATTACAGTTGTTTGGGGCATGGACAATGCCCGCTTTAAAGCATCCCAATACCAGGGCTGGCAATGTGAAGCTTTCTTTGCTTATTCATTGGCATGAACTTTTGAGCTTTCGTCATTTTGATGCCCATTGTCATCATATCTGTCAACTTAACACATGCATATGTATTTTGTAATAAATATACATAATCGAATGCCATAAATTATTGATATATGTGTGAATATGTTGTTGCCGCTTTTATTTGGCTTGATGAACGAGCGATGTTACGAGTCAAGTTCAGGGCTAACATCGGTTAACGAAGATGTTGTTGCTTAATATAAGTAACAAGTATAAGTGTCTACGTCACAAGTTGCATAGTTCGATTATTACAGTTAACATATAGAGATTTGATAATCGCAACAGAGGAGAGAATACCTAATACCTTTCACTTAGTGACCAAATGCCTTTAGGAATATGGCCATTTGTTTTCCGCATTGTTGATGCCAACAACAACAAATTCGTACATAAATGCAACTCATTGTTTTCAGTTGTTGTTGTTGTTGCTACTCTATGAAATTGGCAACATCAGTGTACCGTGCCGGTGGCCGGTGTTCCATTCACGTGCACAAAATTGCGCCAAAATATCAAAAACCAAATTACAAAAAAAAAGAAGCCAAAAAGTAATAAAGAAAATGAAAATGCAAGAAAAACAATGGCGACGGCGACGCATGGCCCGGCAATTAGCTGAAAAGAGATGGAGTTACGGGGAGACAAGAGACAGAAGACAGCGGCGACACGATGAAAACTGCCACCGCAACGTTCAACGTGCCAACGATGCAAAAAAAAAAAAAACAATGAAATTAAAGGCTGCAACAACAACTAACTTTGCCAGTTGCAAGTGGCTTGCTGCAAGTTGCAAGTCGCAGAGTTGCATGCAACAGACGCTGCAATTAATAACGAGTATGTGAAAATGCCAAAAGCATTCGAGGCATCTGAATACGTTTACACCAGTGCCAACGACTCTACGCTGTACAGTCTACAGTCTACAGTCTACGCTCTACAGTCTACAGTCTACAGTCTACGGTCTACGGTCTTTGGCCTGACCGCAAACGTAGTCGTATTGACATTCCCAAATTCAGTTACTCCAATTAAATTGCTTGCATGTAAATAGAGTTTGCTTAAAATATAAATAGAAATAATGTGGATTATGCTGATTTTGCATTGTTTCTCTGTCGCATCTAAAGCGCACAACAACATGTGTGTGTGTGTGTGTGTGTGTGTCTCTCTATAATTTGTTCACATTTCGGGGTTGGGGTTAAGTTCAAATTCGACTCGACTCGACTCAACTCGACTCAACTCAACTTGATGCTTGTCTTTTAACATTTGGCGTCGCACGAACGGACACAGATTTGTGGCAATGCCGCAGGTTGGCTTAGCTGCGATGCCGGCAAAGTGTTGGATTAAATAGAGTTTCATTTCGGCTTTTACAATCAATTTATCTTACAATTTTCAATTTTCATTTTACTTCTTTGGCCTGGCTTAGAATTCAAGCAGCTGCCAAGTAACGGACACTGCGAATGATGACGATCCACAACAACAACAACAACAACAACAGCAACAATTACGAAGACGAAGGAGATGGAGTTGGAGATGGCGATGGGTGAAGGGGGAAATCGTTACGGTCTCATTGCGTTGGCTTTTTATGAGCATTTAATTTCATTTTCATTTTCATGTTGATGTTGATGTTGATGTTGTTGATGTTGTAGATTTTATTGTTGCTGTCGTTTGCAGTTGATGCCGATGCCGATGCCAATGCCTAGCAGATTTCACAATTTCAGATGCTTTTTCCACTCTACCTGTACCTGAATTCGGTTTTTATTTCTTTATTTAATTGGCTGGCGTGTGTTAAATTTATTTATACATCTGTCCATTTACATGTCTTCTTTTCAGCTACTTACTTGCTTAGTGGCTCAGTGTAGGCGACTTGTGTGCTCCATGTTTCAGATGCTTTCTTAGCCGCAGCAGATGAGCTACTCTTCTAGCATAGGGTATTGGTTTATAGGGTATAGGGTATACACGTGCAACATGAATGCTTGTGTATCAAGTGAAAGGGAAATGAATGAATGAATGAATGATCTCTTGTGTCTTGGCCATAACATTATTTGACCTGAGCAAGAAAGTGTCTGATTTCTTTTTATGTGCTTGTTGCTAAATACTTAACAAACTGTTGCCGCTTTACCTTTCACTCTCCACTCTCCACTATCCATTCTCCACTCTCCACTCTCCACTCTAGTCACTTCTGCGTTTCTTTTCTTGTTCATGCGAACAGCTTTGTTCTAGCTTCCATTGATCTACCTTTGCTTTTTTCATTTCACAATTGAAAGTCAATAGAAATTTATTAACAACCCTGTAACAATAAGGATTATTCAGTCCTGCTTCGATATGTTGCACAACAATGCAGCGATCGATAACGATAACCTTTGAAAGTACTATAATAAAATACTACCAATACTAATAAAATACTATTAATACTAGTGCCATAACTATGTAATATATGCATAAATAATACATAAATGCATAATACATAAATGAAATTAGTTTTCTGCTCATCCGCCTAAGCTAATCACAGATTTCTTTCATACGGAAACTATTGAACTTTATTTTCCACGGACAGTGTTGTATAATGATGAAACATTGCCGTGTGCTTTCGCTGCAAACCGAACTGAGACACGGCATGCGTTTCAGCCTCCGTCCTCGAAATATGTTTTATAATTTTCAAAGCATTGATTGTCTTTTGCCGCCAATGGAGTGTATAGAGTATGGTATAGTATACATAGTATAGTATAGTATAGTATGTACTGTAATTATGTGATGGGAAAATTATACATATAGCTGAATAAGCGAAAACAGTTTCAGCCTGTTGTAATTTTCGTGTAATTTGAAAATGTTTATAACGGTCGCTCAGTCAGCAGAAATAAGAGTAGAGAAATACAGAGTCAGACATAGATAGATAAACATACAGAAATGCCGATAGAAAACGAAATTTAAATTGAAATTGAACAAGAAAATGAAAATGAAAGCAATCAGAAAAGGAGAGTCGATAATAGCAACTGGAAATTGAACAAAATAACTCACACACACACGCACACACACACAGAATAACAAAAATTTGGCAAGTACCCATAAAGTGTTTGCGCCATTTGTATTGCGTGTCGACAATCAAAGAAAATTGTTGCTTAGGATTGGGATTGGGATTGGGATTGGGATTGCTGGGTTGTTTTGTTGTTTGTTGTTTGTCGTTGGCACAGATTATTGCACCTTTAACAGACCACAGCGCCATGTGAGCCCAGTTAAAAGCAGTTCAATTAAAAAACTACCGGACTGCCACTAATTAGCGCTTGCCTAAGTGTCTTAGTGCCATGTTCAATTAAGAGATACGAGCAACGAGCAACGAGCAAACAGAGTGACTACGGCATGTTCAGGCTTGCAGGTTTGCAGGAATGCAATTGACTCAGAATGCTATGGCATTGAGTTGTAATTACTGCAAAGTTATCGTCTAAATTGCAGCCAGATGTATTTAATATTCAAAATTACGAGAATATTCATGCGCAATCAGAGTTGTTGACCCGCGGTCAGTCAAGCTGCATAGGGACTTCTTCGATCGATCTAAGATCAGCAAAAGTAAAGTTCACAACAAGTCGGGCATTGTTCTGCTTCATTTTAGATTGTTCAATTACATCACGTGGCCATCTAATCGGTCTGCCAACAATTAAGATGCAATTCCTGGGATAACAATCGACAATGATAAGCCGCACCTTACCCCTGGCCAAAAGGAGCAGCGTACAGATCTATCAATCGATCTATCTATCGTGAGCATAGAAATTCCGATTGTACACATGGCAAATCGCTGAACGCTTGCGAAATCATGAAATCATGAAATGAAATAGTTTTGCGCAAACAAGTTAAAAACCAAGTCCAATATTTTGACCCAAATGCGGTGGCAACGTCACGTACTTACCGTTCTGACCACAGGCCGGCTAAATGAAATGTGTGGACGTGCGGCTTAACAACAACAGCAGCAGCAGCAACAACAACAACAACAACAATCATAATAAGAGTAACAACAACAACAACAACAACAAAAACAACAACTTGTACTCGCAGTATATATATCTTTTAATTGACACTTGATTAGAAAAGCTAAAGCTGAAGCTGTTAACGCTGTTGAAATTGTTTTGCAACGAGATGTGAAACAAAAAATGAATACATCAATTTCGAATTTCGAATTCGAACTCGAATTCGGTGCAGTGTCGCCTCATTGAGTGTGGAGAGTGTGTGTGATCGCGTTCCAATTGAGATCGAGAGCAGGAAGCACCTGTATTTGTTGCGACTGGCGACTAGCGACTGGCCAAAAGCTCGCTATTGCCCCAGTTAGCCCGGTTTAGGCCTTTGCCACAAGCAGCTTTAGCGCCAACACACAAATCAATTTGGGTTATAAGTATCACTGATCCGCGGTAACGGGAACAACACAAGTTGGCAATCTGGTAAGTTGCCAGGGAAGCTAGTTGCTAAGTTGCTAAGTTGGCAGCTGGCTGGTGGCTGGTGGCCCACTTGCCACTTACCACTTACCACCAGCCACTTGCCACTTGCTACTTGCCACCAGCAGCGCCAGAAGCACTTTCGTTCACTGCGCTTGCACTGCTTGTGGCCATTTCAATTGCAGTCTGTGGCTCTCAACAGGTTCGCACGCAGCCTGATTGCCCAAGCTTGAATCTTTCATGCATAGAACGACATACACAGACGCATACGAACATCTATGTGTCTATGTATTTATGTATGTAAGTATGTAATTGTGAACTCGTTATACTTAGTGTCTAGACATTTTATTTCTCTGTGTCTATATGCCTAAATGCTTATGCTGCATATTAACCGGTTTTGCGTTAGCTGTCGTCAATAGCATAATTCCAATCCACATTCCATATTTCAGTATCAATAGTTCAATCACTTAATGAAATATGCAATTGACACTGCTTGACAAACTTGAGAGACACAAACCAATTGCCAGGAAGCAGCAGTGCAGCAATCCTTTAGTACTGCAACTGCTTGCTGTTAAAGTAAGCAGTTATCCCTCTGTTTATCTTAAAGAAACTCTAGCTAGTTAACTCTGCTCTTCATGCAGCACAACTCCAAGTTCTGAGTTCATTTCGTAGTTCATTAATTTGTAAAATACTAAAAAGTAAAATCAGAAAACTCGTCGACTCGTTGCTGATATCGTTTGCTCCAAATCTGAGACGAGTTGACAATCTTGATGAAAATACGCTTGGTCTGAGTGTGAGAGAATTCTCATGATGAAATCAAAAAAACAGCTCAACAAATCAGAGCACTGTAGCAATATGTGTCTGTTGGCTTAATTGCTGCTAACGGTTCTGCCTTTTACCAAATTTGTGAGATAATTTCACAAAGAAAACAAAAGGAAAATGGAAAATTAGGGAGTTTGTACGACTACAGTTTTCGAAAGAAACATAAAAGAAACATTTTATATGGAAAGTAAAATACACTGCTAATTTAGCATTGCTTGCTTGAGATCTATTAACTGTTGTGTGCGCATTTTCAGGGTATGAAAATAACAAGTAAACAGCATTGAATTTAAGCAGCTCTAATAGCATCGATATGCATGTGTGTACGCGTGTGTGTGTGTGTGTGTGTGTGCATGTTTCGATGTCGAAACCAGCTAGGTGACCATATTTGCATTTAACAGTTATTTCATACTTTACTTTTTCTTTAATGTACTCATACATACATACATATGTACACACGAACACACACACACACACACACAGTAAACTGCTTGCATGCATTTCAATGGAATGCTGATCGAATTAGTGCCTAAATTAATGCCCAACTTTTTGACAGTAAATTATTGCAAACTCACTTGCGAATATTTAAAATGATTGCATTTTTCATTTCTATACATATTTAGATATGAATACATACATCCATACATATGTATGTTTGCATTAATGTACAAGAAATATCTAAATTAGATTGCTTTTCAAGGTTATCTCTCGTTTGCTTGTGTGTGCATGTATTTTCTCATGACTTTGTGTATTATTCGCTATACTACGTTATTCTTATTCCTATTAACATTTCCATATTTTCAAGCCAAGTTTGAGTGCGCTTTCGAGTTTTTGATTATAAGCGCTGCTTTAATTATAAATTACTTGTATTGCATGTTTCTACGTAGTATAAGTAAGTATGTATCTAGTATCTAATATATAGTATAAAGTAGATGTATATATATTTATATGTATATGTATATGTATGTGTATATGAAATATCGGGCACACCCGTCAACTTTTATGTTAAGCAATTTGCCAAATATTATGCATAAGTTGACCTTTCAATTCCGTTGAGTTTTCGATAAAAAATGAAAATAATAAACAAAAAGCTAAGAACAACATGCTATTTCAATGCGAATAAATTAGATTCATTAAGCATTAGCATTGGCATATAAGATAATTAATTTGAAGACTGTGAATAATAACAAAGCAGTTCCACATCCTTTCCCAAAGTGTTCCATTGCTTTTCTCCCACAATTAACTGTTGTGTTACCATTCTTGGCTTATTTGAATTGGTTTATTTGCGCAATTGTCGCACACGCATTCATTCAAAATATTGCTGCCCTCATTTGGTTTAATCATGTGAATATTACAACAATTTGTAATGCAATTGTCTGCATACCGGATCTACAGATAGTTAAAAGACCCAACTAACATTAGTTGTATGTTTGCATATACTATATCTATGTATATGGGTGTATGCTGATGCATATTTAATTGCCTTTAAATGTTGTTAACTCAATTGAAAGATGTAGATATCTTAAGTGAGCAATCTATTCGTATTCGGTGTCTTCGTCTCAAAGCATTTAAAATCTACTTTAAACTGTTTAATGATCTTGTGTGAAATGATATCAGGAATAAGACATTATTCATATTTCGTATGTCTTAATTTGCAACCGTTTTCTCTGAGTGTATCAATTTATGCACACATTCCGTTTCCCTTTCAGCTGAGCAGTTTAACGGTTTCTTTGAGGTGGTTGGCAAGACTACAACAACTCGCAAGCAGTATTGTACTTAGATTGTACTTACACACACATTTGCACACGTGCATATGTATGTGTGTATGTGTGTGAGCGATCACATATTCAAAGTCCCTGGACCAGCAGTAACAGTAACAGTTAGCCGAATGAATAAATGCTTTCAAAATCTTTTGATTTTGATTGTGAATTTACTATTGAAAGGCTATTTGCCTGTCACAAATTTGGTTGGCAACAATGGCCCCATTCTCCGACATTCTACAATGGCCAACAACTTCCTGGTCACGTAGGCGTTTGTCTCCTCCACTGTACGAAATTTGTTAATCATTTCTCATTTTCACAAGTCGAAATCGCATTGATCGTGATTATTACAACGTATTTAGCTGCAGGCTAGGTCAACCACAATTATGTAATCTCTAATTTCAAGCAAATCGTGCAGTTCTTTTGCTCACTGCGATGGGAATTTAACTAATTTTAAGAAGAATTTCATCAAATTGTAATTCTAATTGCATTCAATTAGATACAGAAGAAACGTTCTTTAATTGGGAACAAACGAAACGGTATTAAAATGCAACAGTCTGGCTACGCTGGATTCCCAAGCCTAGTTGCCTTAGGATGTGTACACACTTATACATACTCATACATATATATGTGAATTTCACCACACCCTGTTGCAGTATTAGTAGCGCCATTCCACATTGACATACAGTAGCTGACAGCTGTAATGGGCCACCATTAGGCAGAACAATGTTAATAATGATATTCTAATTGACCATTTGCATGTTTGATGTTAAGCTTAAAATCTCTTTTGCAAATGCCAGTCAAGCTATTGCAACTGATCGTGTGTTGACAAATGAAAGTTGTTACTTTCATAACTAATGGATGTGTGTAAGAAAGTTAATCCTTTTAGGCGTTAAGCATATGCAGACGGTTAAATGTTGAGAAAGTCGAGAGCTAGTCAATAGACTAAACGTATAAACACGCTGACAACATTGCAAAAAGTGACGGACAGTGGTAGAAAGACATAAGGCGCTTACTATGATGATTATTATTAGTATTGTTATTGTTATTGTTATTGTTATTAAAGTCAGTTGGATCTTATCTATTTGTGTATTGTGAGTTCATTTGAGCTGCGGCGCGAATCAAACTCAAAATGCAGATCAAATGAACTGTCTTGTGGTTCTTTTGTGTGGCTTCCCTAAGGAGTATTGCCTATATATGAGATTCCAAGTGATTTCCGCGTTCCAAAGCGAAATCTACTCTCATACACATATGTACATATATATACATACATACATATACATAGATATATTTTATTATTTCACACTCAAGTTATTTATGTGGGTGTCAAATTGACAGCAATTTGCATATAATTGAGAGCATTACATTGGCATGCGTACCACTGTGGCGCCGCAAGAATTGCCCCACTGTGATTACGGTTACTTGGATGTCGGCTCAGGTTGGTGCCTCGTTGACTGAATCTCAATCTGAATGGCTTGGCTAGCAGCTAGCAGCTCAGCTCAGCTCAGCTCGACTTGGCTTGCGGTCGACTTTATAGCCGAGTTCATTTGCAACAAAGTTTTGGCCAACACAAAACATTATTTGGTTGTCGCCGCTGTTGTTGTTGTAGTTGTAGCTGTAGTTGTTGTTGTTGCCCCAACAAGTTTTCTGTTCCATTTTGCCTACATAGTTACACATTTACTAGCTTACAGTCTCACTTATAAGTGAGTGTACATGCGCATGTCTGTGTCTTTGTCTGTGTGTAACTTCAACTATTTATTTATTTATTTATTTATATACGAGCCGAGCACAACTTGATGCTGAGATACACGTTAACTAGTTTGTGTCGTGTTTTGTTTTGTTGTTGCCACTGCGGCTGCTGCATTAAAAGGTATTTGTATTTCTGACCCAAATTATTTATTATGTTGCCAAGAACTGCACTGCACTGCACTGCTCTGCACTGCACTGCAGTGCAGCTGTCACTTAAATGGTCATTCTTCTTCTTCAGCTGCAGCTTGGGTTCCTGTTGATGATCAACAAGCAGAGCAGCCAGTAGAAGAAAGCAGTGCAAGCATAAGCAGTTGCTTATGTCTAATGAGTTATTGTTAATGCGCCCTTTAAGACAACAATAAGAAATGAACAAATGAACAAATGAAAATGAAAATGAAATTGAAATTGAAATTGACATAAAGTGTGGCAGTTTATCATTGTTTAGACAGATATCAAGGTTGTTGCGGTTTCTTTGCTATTAGCCGTTTTGCCGTTAGCCGTTGGCCGTTGGCCGTTAGCTGTTAGCTGCTTTGCTGTTTATGGGCTAAAATTTCGCAATATTCGCTGGGTTTGCTTGACGCAATTTATTAGCTAGATTTGAAGCACAAGGGTATTGCTTCATTCAGGCAGGGCGGCAGGGAGGTACGCAGGGCGGGAGGCAGGTGGCATGGGCAGACGCAAAGATTGCGATTGATTTTTGCAAGAAATTCGCAAACAGTTTGCAATGCTAATTAAATTGCCACTGACAGATAGAAGGACGGACAAAGAGACACACAGACGGACAGACAGAGAGACAGATACTTAAAATGCATATAAACATATGTACATTTGTATCAATCGCATTGTATAAGCAAAGTTGTGCCTGATACCAAAAAGGAATAAATAAATTTGCGAGTTTTTGACCCAGTTTTGCCCACCTAACGCATAAATTTTGCACAAAACTCGTTGATCTTTATGATTTAAGCAAATCAAATAAAAGCGGAAAAAGTAGAAAAAGCTAATAAACATCTTCGCTTTTGTCCAACATTTGGATTGTGCTTTGTTTAGATGTTTTCATGCCTCTGGATGCGAATCGATTAATCGAATTTAATTTGATTGGCAATTTGACGGGATTTAGCGTGGATTGCAACTTGTGAATAGTAGGCAAGTGGAATGTAAGTGTGTGTGTGTGTGTGTGTGTGTGTGAGTGGAACTTGTTTAGCTACACTTAATCCTGCACATTGAACACATCTCGCTTGAGCTCGTTTCAAAAGTATTTAGTTAAAGCTTTAAATCACTTATTCTTGGCAATGACAGCATCAGGTGAATCGAAATACATAAATGCATAAGTATAAGTATCAGTCCATATATTATTATATTCAAATACAATGTTGCCTATGTATGCACATACATACATACATACGTACATACATACATATGTTTGCCCATATGCATTGTCTGTCGCAATCTTTGCCAAAAACCCAAAAATCCAAAATCCGAACGTGACATTTGCCAGGCTGCCTCTGTGCTTAAGTAAAATATGTATCTCAGTTTCAGCGCCCAGATACAGATTGTGTTTGCAACGGGTTCAACGGGTTTGCTTTTGGAATTTGAATTTGGCATGTGTACAATCTTGCATACATACATACTTTCATATTTATGTACGTGTATAAGTGATGTACAAGCATCAGCATGCATACATACATACACGATCATTTCATCATCAGCAGCTATTTAACTAACATAGTATATATACTCGAATATAAATGTATATATGTCATAAGTCCAGCACAAATTTCGCATCAGAATCAAAAAGACATTTCATATCAAGTATACGCGCTCAGACATCTACTCATACAGTCGTGTCAAAAACAATAAGGACACATCGCGATGCCACTAAACAATAGGTATAAAGTGCATATATGCATTGCATTAGAAAATGTCGACGTATCAGCGAATATAGCACATTCTTTGTTGACACAATTGGAGCATGCGATAATGTCGCCAAGATTGCAACATATATCACTTGAGGCATGGGTCCTATGCTTGTGACATGACTACATGTCAGCGCTACTGCTTGCTTTGCCGTACATGGGCGCAAACATGCAAACATGCAAGCAGTGCTGCATCCCTGACCTTCACTGCTTCGTTGCAAATACTAACCAAGAAACTTTAAATCTTTTTCAAACTGGCATCTAATTCATAAAACAATTCAGTTCGTAAATGTAAATAAATGATTGTGTTAATTATCTCAATTGTTATCTCTACTATTTAAATGTGTGTATAAATAGTAGTTGCTCGCAATAGTGAATAAACTAAACCTTTTTTGATATACACACAAATATGTGTGTAACTTCCTACTCTGTGTGTTTTTGCCATATATTGCGGATATATGTACATATTAGTATGGCCGTAAGTGTGTCGCCATACAGGAAATTAGAGTAAATTGCCGCTGAGATTTTAGTTCGATTTTTATTATTTTATAATAATTACACCCATATTGCGTTCGACTCTGGGTTTTTGAATTATTTTTTTCTTTTTTGTTGCTTGCGCTGCCATCAAAGCCAATTTTGACAAACGTGAGCGTTCGCAGTCGCAGTCACAATCGGAGTCGCGGTCGCAGTTGACGTCGTTGTCGCTGCTGCAGTCGCCATTGTTGTTGAAGTCGATTGCAGTTTGATTTTGGGGTGTGGCCAATAATAAAATAACAACAAAAACAGCAGTACAATAGAGTTACCTATAGATACACTCTGTATAAACATGAATGCTATATGCACATAAATATTTTTAATAATTTTTAATAATCCAATCAGCGCAAAATGTCAAAATTATAGTGAGATTGACACTAGAATGTGGAGTCAAATATCTTAGCATATGAATAAATTATAATAGACGTGTGCAGTCAAAGTTCCCCAAAGCGAATTAACATTAATGTGCATAATTAACGAATTCATGCTTCCTTCCCCCAACCCCCAACCACCCAATAATTGATCTCTAGTTGCCCAAAGGCTTCTGAGTCTTAGGCCTAAGTACAGCTTTCACTGCAGACATATGTAAAGCTGGCAATTAAAAAGTTGTTCGAGTATTACACTCACAATTACATCCTTTGGGTCAGGAATGTGGTCCATTTACATGCATACATAGTAAACAAGTATGCAAACATTTCAAATGTTCGTAATAAACCAAAAAAAAAAAAAAAAAAAAGAAACAACTTTTAAAATTGCCCACGAGCAATTTTCATTTTCCTTTTAGCCAACAAAAACATAAATCCAGACTCATAACTGCGAGTAGTAATTACACACACACACACACACATACGTGATTGTATATGTATTTGCATAGCAAGCAACGGATGTAAAATTACGTCAACGCGGCGCTAATTATAGTAAACAGATCTAGTAGATTCGTACATATATAAATATATATAGATTGGTTATATCAAGAGTCTTGTTAGATTTGTCAAGCAAGCTGCGCTTCCTTGTTATCGATTCTAGCAATAAGTCAGCGCTGTGAATACTAGCATTTGTATCGATATATTACGAAACAGGATATCGATTCAATAATTTGCAGTTTGATAACACTTAACGAATTTCGTTGAAATGGAAAGAGATAGATAGATGATGTTCAAAATATGAACTGCTTGCTAAGTGCATTTGACTATAACAGAAGAGATACATGTGACTGTATGTGTGTGTGTGTGTGTGTGTGCGAGTGTTTATCCTACTTGCAAACTAGTTAATGCTACTTCCTAGCTTCATAAATGTTAATAACGCATAGAAAACGTTGCATTTTAATTACAAATTATAATTTTCGCTATGCAAAAGTTCTGTGATTGAGCATTTGAGCCAGTTGGGGGCTGGGGATTGCAGCAACAGATTGGACAAATGGCCAACATGATAATATCAGACAGTTATGCATATGTTTACAAGCACCTGCATACATATTTCTTGGACACACTGTAGCCCGCCAACGGCAAAATTGATTATTATCGCAATCGCAAACGTAATCGCATTTCTCTTTCTTGCTGTGACATGCGAATGTCAAGTTTGAAGATTCGCACAATACTTACATAGATACACTATAGTTTAACAGTCGCTCAGCTAGTGGATCTCACATGAAAGCAAAGTGCATTGTGTGTGTGTGTGTGTGTGTGTTAATAACATATTGAGACTTTCTTTTACTTGTGTTTTTCTTCTGCAATTATTGTTTTCCACTTTGCACAGACTAGATGTCTGCTTGAATCTGTATATTCGCTTGGATTTCGCTTACTTTTCTTTTCTTTTTAGCCTGTTTGGTTTTGTGTGTGAACTTTGGCACTGGCAAGATTTTAATTTCGAGTGTTTTCGATGTCATTCAGATGATAAATGGAAAGTGACGGCTTAAGAAACAGCATAGACTGGCAGTATAAATCGTGTTATTGACACTTTTAGAGTGCGTGTTGTTGTTGTTGCTGCTGTTGTAGTTGTTGTTGTTGTTGCACAATTAATAACTTGTTATGCTCGTTGGATAGCATTTCATATGCTACTTACACACAATGTATGTATATGTACATGTACATACATACGTACATCCGTTTGCATATTGAGTGTAAACCACGTTTGTTTTCCTTAGCAAAAAAATGAAAGTGCTCCTCGGACCATGGACAAGGCCACTCCACCATAGAAACGTTAATTATATTTCAAATTTCTGCTCTCTTTCTCTTCCTATCTCCCCTCCCTCCCCCCCTCCTCACTCTTTCTCTTTCTATCTGCCCCTCTCTGACTCTCCCTCATCTACTATAATTAATCTATAGTTAGCAGAGATCAAACGAAGTTCGAAACAGATTAAATTAAATTCGCTTTGAGAAAAAATGAAACAATACAATAAAGTAAACGCATCTATTGTTAGCTGTTAATTTTGATCATTAATCGTAGTAATTGCCAGAAGATCTATGCTTTCAACAAATCTCAATGTGGCAATTAATCAAATGATCGATTGTGATTCGCATTAGCAAGTTTTGTTTTTATTATGTCTTCCTAATGTTGTCACCACCAGCTCAACGATGTGATCTGTGCTGTGACCCACTCCCCACTCAAGAGCTGTGATCACTGGAGCAGTGTTGGTAAACGCTTGTTAGTTACTTACCCTTAATGCGTAACTTCTGTTGGGGACTGCCGACGCGTACAGCCTGAACAACTGGTAAATCCGAAAGTATTGCCATAACGGCAAGAAGGCCGATTAAATGTTTTAATCCCTTTTGCGACATGGTCCATTTGGCTAACATACTTGATGTTGTTGTTGTGTATTACAAATTTGAATTGGCGCTTGTATTATTTGTATTTAATCGAACACAGTGCACTAGGGAAACACCGTAGATAGTTGCCAATACACATAGATGGATTCAATTGAGGCTCGGGACTAGTTTCTGTGCCAAACAGGATACAACAATTCGAAATGTGCCTCTCTCTCTCTCTCTCTGTGTGTGTATGCGTGTGTGTGTGCGAGTGTGCGTGTGCGAAAGCGAGTGCAAGTGCTTGATTGACTATTTGCCGCCTATTAGGCGTACAGGGGGGACGGCGGTGGGGCGGTCAGTTAATCTATGCAGTTGACCACTTATCGATAAATTGCACGAATATAATACGAAACGAATACACAAACTGTTCTGTTGCACAGCGTTTCGAAGCACGCGCACCGCGTCTAAGCACCAAACTGAAGCACTAGGCGGACCCGTATGACTATATAAAATCTTTTCAGCGTTCAGCGTTCAACACAAGCTACATACAACTGCAAGCAGTCGCGATCGCGTTTGCGTTTGCGTTTGCGTTTGAGTTTGCGTTCGAGCTTACGAGCAAGCGAGGCGGGGAATGGCCAAATGAATCACGCGATGGCATAAAAAGAGCGAAAGAAGTTGTTGCAGCCAGCAGACACAACCACAACAACAGCAGCAACAACAACTTCAACTCAAGCTCAACTCCAAGCTCTAGCTCAAGCTCTGGCAAAGCTTTCAAAGCACAAGTGAGCGAGCGCATTCAACAAACGACCTAAAGAGAAATGTGAAACATTCATCATTTGAGCAGGAATAAGTGCTATATGCATATCTTTAAATATATATATATATATATATATATTTAAATATTCATTTATTATTATTCTATTTGATTTAATTCGTTTAATTCGCCACAACTTGTGCACACGCATATGCAGTTGCCTACATACATAGGTACGCATGTGTGTGTCTGTGCATTTATACCGTAAACAGACGAATATCGTTTACGATCTGCCAAGGCTAATCGCTGTTATTTTGATCGTATCAGAAAGTTGTTTTTGCCATGGTTTCATTCATAACTGCCCAAAGTCTTTCCTGTCATTTCTACTCGAAGGCAACTTATACCGTAATCTAGGCGCGCACACACACACACATATGCACACATACACACGCATACACACACATACACATATGTATGCATTTGCAGACATTGTTAGATAATAGAACGCCTTGTGTGGCCTTTTTGCTGGCAATAAATATACATACACACGTACTTATATACCCGCTTTGTATGTAAATAGAGAGTACCTTTCCTTAATTTAAGGTAATTTTGTAATTAAATTTATGAACTGACAAGTTTCAAGTGGAATTCAACAATTAAAAAGTAAAAGCAATCAGAAATTGTTAATGGTTGTTCATTTTTTCATGGTATTTATGCAAGTATAGTTACATATATGCATAACATAGTTTTAGAATCTATATGTAATTATGGATGTTTGGATGTACCCAAGCCTAAGTGCAATCTCTGCAGATACATTTTCCTTCTGGCATTTTCCTCTCAGCCACTTAATCGGTAGTTAACCCCAACAGATTTGCTCCAACGCTGCCTGTCAGTCACATGTGAGTTGTGGTTGAAGTTGTTGTTGTTGTTTTTTTGGGAGGGAAACAACATGTTCATGCATGTACATATGTAGATATATTCACGTAGATATATGCATGCGGCTTGTGGTTGCAACGGTCGACTGGCCAAGGTTGGACAAGGTCGATGTCGGAACAGTTTTCGATGGAGAAATTCCGTCTTCAGATGCAGACATACATATGTATATTACAAATTGGAACACGTCTTCATTTATAAATTGAGAAACTATAATATCCATCGTTTACAGCTACTTCGCTTGATGCATGGCCCCGTATTGGATCCCTTTCGCACCCATCCATCTTGGCAAGCACAACCGGGAGTACAGGCGAGTTTCTTGCACTTGCGTATCATGAGGTGATCCATGCAGATTCTTGGACACGATGGCATGCAGTCGACCTTCACATCATTGTGTTGGCATACTGTAATTAATTAATCACAATTAATCAAACATCATCTACTCTTGCATAACTGAGAACTCACCGCCCATAAATGAGTTGAGATGCCCAGTTGCCACTTCCAGAAAAAGTACTCCTAGTATTGCAATGTTAAGTCTCATTATGTTTCAAATAAGTCCAATCATAAGTCTATTATATATTCGAACTGCCATAGAGTTTTCTTTACCAACAAATTAGTTACGCTGAGTAATTTGTTATGCTGCGTTTCAATTCTAAATCAAATTCGTAACGAGAATTAAAATGAGATTGACAGAAATTGTAATGGTATTCCGTTAGGCGTTCTCAGTTAGCTCAATCAGATTACTCTCCAGGCAGCGCCATGTTGTCCTTTAACTGAACTCGTAATCAAGGTTACCACACTTGGTAATTAAGTACCAAGTCTGGTATCTTATTCCTTGTTTCAAAAATGCGCATGAAGTGGCAACCGTGCTCGTAATTATCAGCATCGCATGTTATCGATAAATCGTTGTCTAGGGCTGCATTAGCTGCAAGTTTCGTGCAAGGATGATATGCACACACTTTTAAATCTTATTATAAATCATAAAAAAGTCTTTAAATAAATGTATTGCGTTTTCAACGCGTTTTGTTCGTCGATATCCGTTTTTATATATTTATATAAAGGGGTTTGGTTTTGTGAATACATACAATACATGATACACACATGTGTGTGTGTGATGCCAATCAAATAAAAAGAAATACACACACCGACATACATAAATAGATCGCAGGTATGTATGTTTGTGGGTATGTAAATACATAAGTAGAGAAAAACCTGCCCACAATTAAAATACCTTCACTTTCAGTTTCATTATGCCTGCCAAATAAATGATTTTTATCTGCGTAAAGTAGAAACTGGAATAAATAAGAGAATTTGTTGCTTTATTTTGTGGCCAAACACCTCCGCCCAAATGTGGCATGAGAAAAACAAAAGACTCTTGACTTTACAAATTTATTGGCTTTGTTAATGTGATAGGTTGCTAATAAGAAATAAAACAACAAAACACAAAAATAAACTCTTGTAGCAATACTGTGAATCACGATTTTATGCAAAACTGAATGGTTTCTGTGTTTTTTTCTCTTTATTTTGCTCGTTTGTGTCTTGTTACGATTACTGCAGGCCAATTGCGATTATACATAGCATTAGTTGCAAACTTGCCACATTTTAAATTTGTTTTCAATACTTACAACTTGTTACATTTACCACAAACGGGCTTCCAGGAATTCTTATTAGATATCTGCTAGAGTTCACAAGAAGTTCAGTTAAATCAGTCACTCAACTGAACGAATGAACTAAGTTCCTTGCTATCGTTCATTCGACATTCATTTAGTATTAGTTCATTTGTATGGGAACAAACTAGTACCACGATTTGTTCCTCTAAATATTGAACTAATGAACGTAGTGCTGCAATTGAAGAACTCTGAACTTCTAAAGTGCTTTTCTGCTTCATAATGAATTAGGTTCTCTGCTGAGAAGATTCCATTCTAAACATGAATGCAATATTAATCGTATGCGTTGACAATAGATCAAAAAGCAAAAGTGATTCGGAGAGCGATGACTTTTTATCTTCCATCTACATGAATACCAGTTGCTGAGGAGGACAACGCGTTGACCTCTCTCAATGTCTCAATGAGTTATGATAATAATTAATACATGCATCTAGTATAAGATTATCTTTTCATTTAGGAGAACGCGGATTTGTTTTAGTTTTCATTGAATGGCTTCTGAAGCGGGTTTTTTAATTATTTAATAAATTAATTTCATAGTCGTACAAATGCGTAACATTTCCCCTATTGGGCATTAGTGTTAGATTTACGGTGAGGTTGTCAAGGACGCAACAGCAACTCAATAAGTGAAACAGTTCAAATAAAACCGAATGGTCTGAAACGTCATGGAGTGGCCAAACCTAAACTACCGAGATCTAAATCGATTTTAAATTGCTTTTGTCGTTTCCAATTGGCACTGCTATTGCAAAATGTGGAAGTGCTGCTTTGTCGCCGCATTTTCTTGTTACAATTTGCGGTCCAGATCAAAGTTAATTAATACAAGAATGAACGATCAACAATCTTGTGTGTTGTCCGAACTTTAAATACGCTTAAAGACAGCTCTATCTCTGAAATTGAAGCATGTCTCAATAGAGCTCACAGTTTATCGAAATCGAATCACTTTCAATGGAAAATGGTATTAAACTATCGATATATCAATGGCAACACTGGGATGCTTCAACATCAGTAACCCTAACCACAACAGACTGTTAAAACGAGCCTACATTTGGGTATACCTCGTTTAAGATAGGGTATATGCACAGGATGGGCGACTGCAGCGTTCTCACAAGCTTCTAGTATTTATAATAACACTTGTATCCGTTGCGGTTAACAGAAACTACGCCAAAATGCTTTGCTATAAATCTTATATTTATTGAACTTTTGGAATATATTTCTTTGTTTATGCATAAATTGACAAGAGAATTGTTGTTGTTGCTCTCGTTGCTCTCGTTGTTGTGGTCGTTGTTGTGTTGTTGTGGTTGCTGTTAAATTCAATTACCGCTCAAAACATTCAAAGACAGAACACACCCAGTGGTTGTGATATATCCAGAGGTGTAAGCCAGTGATCGACCATTTTAACATCGAGATTTATCCTAAAACGAGACAAGCGATCTTCATGTAATCCAAATACGTTTGCAACTAAAGGAGATCAAGCAGCGTGTTAACAAAAAGACAGCAAACAAAACAATTATGATGATGTAAACATTCCATAAGATCTAAGATCTGACATTTTCTTTCATGCTTTCACTCTCTGTTCCGCAGTACAACAACAAGAAGTGATCGGAATGGACAACATAACGGATTCATAGTTTCTGGGATATTACCTGTCATCACTTGCATAAACTCTGCAATTGATTGATTGAGAAAAAGTAGTATAATTAATAGTATAGTTACAATTGGGTTTGAAAGCGTCTGAATGGTGAAAACTCTTACCGTCGAAATCAACAGTTCCCGAACCATCGGCATCGATTTCCTCAATGATCGAGTCCAAGTCTTGGCTGGAGATCTTATCGTCGAGCTCGTGGAGAATGCCTCGCAGGGTGGCAACCGTTAGATATCCCTTGCCTTCCTTGTCGTACACACGGAATGCCTCCTTCAGCTCACTCTGCAGAGCGGCCACATCCTCCTCGACTTCGATAAATCGAGCCGCCAGCTTACAGAATTGGGCGAAATTCAGTTTATTGGTCGTTCCCTTGTCGACCTCCTTGATGAGGGCCTTGACTGCCGGTGGCTCAAGTTTCTGGCCCAGAATTTCGAGAATGGCCGATACATCGCTATGCTCGATCCATCCGGTGCCTTCCAGATCGAATGCCTTGAAGGCATTGCGCAGAACTGACAAATAGATGGATAGATGAATAGATGGATAGAGATTAGCAAACAATCAGTGAGTCCAAGTCCAACTGGTTCATCTACTTCTCAACTGATCCTTGTCGTATTCCCCCTCGGCCTGCAATGAAAACAAATGAGTGCGAATATGATTATTGCTTTGAATTGCAATTGAAGAAATGGAGATACGAAAAGTCGAATTATTTATAAGTAGATACGAGTATTCGTACTTATTTTTGTACCCTACAAATGCCCTCTGCGAGTATGTGTGTGTGTATTTCAATTACAATCAAGGCCAAACATTTGTCGAAACCAGCAATTAAATTGATTTATTCGCCTAAGAGCATTCATTGTGCCCTCACAAATGATTTGAACAACTTTTAATTCAAATTATAAATATGATGAACTCACCATCTTGCAAACGAAAGTCCAATTCTAGGGTATAGTCTATATATTATTTAGATTAAAAGGGAAATAATGCAACGAATCGAATCGAATCGAATTGAAAAATAATTAAACAATTTGCGAGAAAGTTGAGAGCGATTCGCAATATTCACCAAAGATTGATTTGCACCAATTGAAAATTGAAAAATTAAAAAATTAACTTTCGATCAGATCGAGTTAGCGCCAGCGTCTAAGCAATTCGACTTCTGTCCGCCGTATATAAACGACGACACGGCGATGTCTACGGCAAATGTCACCACGGTGCGGGATAACAGCAACAACAGCAACAGCAACAACAACAACAACGACGACGACCCGTCCAAATTTCACAGCAACTTGTGAAACAAATGCCAAATTGTCGTCGTCGTCGTCGTCGTGGCCAATCGATGCGATGCAATGCGAAATGATGCGATGCGACACGATGAGAGATACTCAGATACTCGGACTTATGCAAGTTGCAAGCTGCAAGCTGCAAGCTGTCTGCCTCACGCACACGATGCCACTGACCCAATGACTAAGCATCACTAATGAACGGTCAAATGATGAAATATTCTTAATATTTTCTTATGAATCTAAACTCTGTACTTCACTCAATGTAAAAGCGAGCCTCTACTCACTTCTCTGTCTTCCATTACAACAGCTTGACTGCCAAATACCCTGTAGCCTCACGCAGGCAACTGGCTTTCAGTCCCAAGGATCCCTTTAGGATCAAATCATATCAAAAAAATGTATATTAATTTATTCAGTGTTAAAGAAGCAAGAACTCTTACTATTAGTCTGTCAAACACTTGCACAAACAATTTCAAAGTCTCAGTTTCATCTTAACCCACTTTCTTCAATAGCTTCTTAAAAATACATAAAAATGTCTCAATTATGTGAATATTCTTTTACTCTTTAACGGTTGCCAACACATCTATAAACCTCTTTTCTGAATATTTCATTTATGGCAATTCAAATCAAGATATCAGTTTATTTTCCCAGAAATTGCCAAAGCCTTCCTTAGCCTGCTCACTTGTCCGTTTGATGACTATCATCTGGCCTTGTTCTGTGTTTGCAGTTGCACGGTTTATGCAGTGCATGCCTTCATGTTTGTTGTGGCCTCGATACATTTTTAAGCTATGATTAAGGCAAACACTTGCAGCATGGCGTCACATTCACATAGCGTCCAAAAGTATAAATTGTTCGGTTAGAAGTTGATGAATGGACTGCTTATTTATGGCGGACCTTAAAACCATTGGTAGGGCTGCCAACACGTTGCAAATTGCAGTGGTTGTACTGCTCTATAAGCAGTGGCCATCCTGCCAAGACTCTTCGCATTTATGCGTCCTCCCTGGTCGAATTTAACTGCTTTATTCGCTTTCGCGTTAACTGCAACTGCTTGCTATGCATGCAATATACTATAATGATGCCATATGTATACAAAATGTGGTCTGTACACACCACTCCATGAAGTGAAGTAAGCATCACGACCTAATCTGCAGCAGAGACAGCTGCTTTTTGGCTCTAAATTCAAATAGCTCGTCGCATTCTGCAACAATGCAATTCTATCATTTGTCTACGTTCATGCAGATATACAAGCACTGCTTGTAGACGTAATAACTGCTTGCAGCGCCTTCTACGAGTGACCTGCTTGCGGTGCAACACACACAGTGTGCAAGCAGTGCATACTTTTACCATTTATGCTTATTATTTGCACGTTATGTAATTTTTCAATTCGAATTTGATAGTTGACTTTATTATACATGAATTGAGGTGGGTGTGGAAAGGGGGGAGAGGGGGGGGTAGTTAGGTCTATTGTTTTTGAAATTGATAATTTTTACAAGGATGCAACAAACTCAAAAGATGTACACATATTTGTATTTACAGACAATAAAAAAACTTAATTTTAGTACATTACTAAAAATACTGTAGACCTGTTTAAATCTGGATGCATGAAGACAACTTTTCGGTTTAAGTTTGAATAGAAAGGCGGCCGGTAAAAATCAATCTAAAATTGTATAAAGGAGTCAGTTAAGCCAACACTATAGAGTGGTTTGGTCGTTTAATCATCACCCCCCAGTCATAACTTCCATGAATTCTGCAAGTTACCAAGAAATATATTGATATATAGAGATGCCAAAGCATAACAATGGATCGCTTTGAATGCTTACCGTCAAAGTCCACGGTGCCGGAGCCGTCAGAGTCGATTTCCTCAATCATCATGTCAAGATCATCGTTGGTCAGCTTGTCGTCCAACTCGCGAAGAATCTCGCGAAGAACACCGGTTGTGATATAACCATTACCTTCCTTGTCGTACAAGCGGAAGGCCTCCTTCAGTTCGGCCAGCATAGCTTCGGCATCCTCCTCAACGAGGAAACGGGCAGCCAGCGTTGTGAATTCCTCGAATTCAATCTGCCCGGATCCATCCTCATCGACCTCTGCAATGATTTCAGCTAATGTCGCATCATCTAACTGATGCCCTAACATGCTCAAGATGGTGCCCACCATAGCCGTATTGATGTATCCATTCTTCTCTGGATCGAATGCATTGAATGCATTTTGCAGCACTATCAATGCAAATGTATAAGTCTGATAAGCAAACAGTATGTATTTCTTTTGATTGCAATCAATACTCACGTACAATCTGTTCCTTTGTTAGTTCGTCCTGTAATAATATGATTCATTAGTATTTCCCTTTGATTGTTATAAAGATAAACACTTTAATCTATTTGTACATTTATAATTATTGTTATTGCTGTTAGTTCTGTTTATCTACATATTTTCTTAATCTAACTTATCTTTCGGTATATCAGAAATTAGTTACATAAATCTTATTTACAATAGAGCACAATCAGATCGCTTTCAGTGTATGCTGATGCTATAGGAATAATCTGCATATATCTTTATGATCAAGTCTATAAATATCTTGACAATAAGAAAGTTAGATATTTGAAATCTACACACGCAACTGAATGAGCCAACTGTACTCCAAGGATAACTCTTCTCCCGTGAGAGAAGGAACTTCTAGCACTTTGCTTTGATCTGGGCAACTCTATTCACTGATCGATTACGAGTATTATATATACATACATATATATGTACATATATTAAACATCACTTTTTCATAATTCGTTGTCTTCGTTTGTGTTTAACAATTGAAAATGTGACAATTGTGTGAGTTATTAACTTACAGTCATGTTGATCGTTTAAGCGTTACACCGTTTCGATGATAGCAGAGCGTTAATCAAGTTTGGTAGCACACACACAGACTCACACACACTTACACACACAAGGCCGCTTTTTAAAGGAACTAAAGCAAAAAAAAAACAATATAAAGAAAACAAAAGAAATTGTTAAGTCGCGCTTTGATTAAAGATGTTAAGATGAGTGAGACTAAGTGATGGCAATGCGTGGATGTTTCACTGTACTCGTATCCGTTTAGCACTTGATGGTGTTGGATGCCTTTGGCCTTTTGCCTTTGCTGCAGTTACAGTTGCAGTTGCAGTTGCAGTTACAGTTGCGACCTCAAATACCTCGGCTGTTGCAGGTGATACAATGCAACGGAGACGGCACTCGCTCTACAACTGATAGAGCACGTTGTCTATTTACCTGCATCGCCGCAAAGAATAACAACATCAATTTGATGTCGACGACCAAATCGAAAATCTTGTCATATTTTGTTTGTCTGCCTCGTCCTTAACTCTTGAGCCAGCCATCCCTCCCTCCCTCCTTAGCAATGTTGCAACGTTGCATCGCTTGCCTCAGATTCTCGCATTTATTTATAACTATGGGAAAGTGCAAATATCTACACACTCTCATAATTTGTGTTTGTACATAAATAAACATATGTACTCGTACTGCAGACGAATGCTCTACTCTCCTTCCCCCTTTCCCCCCTTTCTCCTGTTCCCTCTTCTCACTTCTCACTTCTCTCTTCTAGCTTCTCATATCTCGCTTCTCGTTTTGGCATTCGAAATACTTTTGTCACTTTATAGTATATCAAAAAGAATTTTCAAATAAATTCTCAACAATCATATTATTGTTAGTTGCGCGCCTATCCTCTGCCCACCCCTCCTTACCACCCTCCCACCAGAGACAGCTCGAGGGCAACGACAAAGAAAAAGGCAGAGAAAGAGATAGAGATAGAGACAAAGAAAGCGACAGAGACAGAGGGCAGCACAGCATAAAATTTCTGCGCATTTCCTTTTCAAATTGATAATTTCCTATGCTGTATGATTTCGTTATTCACTTATAGCTGATCGACTCAAGGATACCCTGTACCCCCCATTGACTCAGGTGGATGACAAATTCATTAAGAAATGCAAGCGTTGAGTTCTTAAATAAGAGTTGAAGCAGGAAAACTATACAAATGTTACACAATAAGAGTTTTCTAAGCTAATGCGACTTTACAGGCATAAGATTAACAATTGACAAATTAGATTGCGACAGAAATGGATCAAGCACATAAAAGTAAATAAATTAAATAAATATTGCAGATACCAAATTAATTAAGGATTTATCTACTTTATATTTCCTTTATATTCTCTGCAGATTTAGAGATTTAGAGAAGGAAACCGAGATAAGCAATTGGAATTAATCTAGACTTTCAATTACATATGCAACTTGACAAGAAGGCATAACTAACATCCGAATTCTTAAGATATAATGTATATTTGTCTGCTAGAGCTACCACAGAGCATTATAGATCAATGTGACAAAGGTTTCTTTTATATTAAGAACAATCACAGCAGGCATAATATCTCCTACTCTTGATAGTTTCTTAGAATAATAAATTAATATATTTATATATAGTATGCCTATATAAATATATCTTCTTCGCACATTTACATATAAACTAGTTAACTTCTTAAAAAGACACTTGAAATATTCATTATCCATTGTCTTGTACAAACCATTGTTGTGTTGCCCATCCTGATTGAGTTGTAATTAATTTAGTTTTATCTAATTGATGAAATCTTTATGGAGAATCAATAATTGATCGGAAGGAGTCAGATAATAATCCTTAAATACAATATTGCAAACGCGGAAATGTTTGTGTTTGATCTAAATGACAGAACTGAACTAACTGGACCAAGTCAAAAATGATGATGGAGGCACACGAACGGAAACATTCATAAATCGGACTCACACAGAACGACACATGCACGTCACATTCATGAGTGTACGCATACATTCATATATTCGCAACTATACACCTACATATGTGCACAAACACAGAGGCAAGTTCAACAAGTAAGTACGATACAAACGAATCGATTTTCTCGCACAGAAAATGGCGTGGAAACGATTTTTGACGTCGACGTCGGCGTCGGCGTCGGCGTCGGCGTCGGCGTCGGCGTTTACGCTTACGTTGACGTTGACGTTGATGTTGAGAATCCACTATAAATCGTCATTCCAAATAAAGTTAAACGACACTGAGACAGATCATAGTAATTTAGCGATGCAGCTAAAGCACTTTAATCTACACTGATCGACTGGAAGATACCCTGCGGCTGGGAAAATGGAATTGCTATCAATTGAAATGCAAACAAAGCTAATCAAAGTAATCGAATTCTATCTGTTATAAACATTGCGAATAAATTGAACAGCCCATTGCCAATTTTAAGAAACACTGGGTATATCATTAATTATATAAAAAATTGATTTTAAAAGAAATCCCTCATATGGTGGACAGAAATTGTCAGGCTGTGAGTACTACGTAGATAATTAATCGATAACCGTTTCATACAATTGATCGTGATGAAATGTACCACAACACGAGCAATGCCGGTGTATAGCAAGCAGCACATGATGTATCTCATCCATTCATCATAAGAATTCCACAACGTTTGGTCCTCAATATAATAAATACGCAAGTCTAAGCACTTATAGCAATATATAATTTTTAGATAATGTGGCCAAAAGCAACTGTAAATTCAATTAAATAGAGCAATTGGTGGTCAAGAGCAAGCTACTACACTAAGTCTATTTAAAATCTATTTCTTTCTCTATTTTCTTGTGTGTTTCTTCTGTTTTCCTTTTGACAAATGGGTGTATGAATATGCGAATCTGTTGGAGCAACCACAAGCGACTATAGAAACAAATTATATACGTTTCTTGTTCTTTGAGAATGTCAAAAAATGTTTTCAATTTGCAAGCGTAACATCAGACAATAGTTTAAGTTTACATGAAACACCAATAAATACGCCTTCCCATTGATAAAAGCAATTAAGCAAAAGAGCTGGGATAAATGATAACGTATGTAAATCGGCAATTCAGTTCTCAGTTGAGAGAAACAATTTGCGCGAGTAAATAAATATGTACATGATGAAACAATTATAATACCATATACAAGGGGTTCAAATAGTTTGACGTTCGGCGTATGTTTATGTATTTATAGTTTCTTTATAAATAAATACGAGTACAATTGCAATCATTCCGTTGCGGCAGAACACGTTTCCACTCACGTGTGGTGAGGCAATAATCTAGCAGTTTTCGTAGCAATGTGGGACTACGTCTACGTGTGTGGATCGTGCCAAGTTCTATAAATACTGGTATGCACTTGCATATATCTAGCTAATTAAATTAGCAATGAATTCTCGTTTTCATTCAAAATTTGCCTATAATAAAATGGAATAAAACCAACGCATCTTCCACTTGATAACACTATTTATAATAAGAGATGCATGCCAAAAAGCCAATTAGTCAAACATCTTCGTTCGTTCCTTTGCCGCTTTACAGATTGCCAGTCATAGCAACATGAAAAAGGCACACAACACACGTGCATGGTCGCCATTTTGTTCCAGCCTTGCCACTAACGATGGCCATCGCATGATATCGATAGATCGTTGTCTGGAGTTGCATTGAGTGCAAGTTATCGTCCAAGGATGATACGCACACTCACACAACAATGCATATGTGTATGCACACAATTGATAAATCTCTAAATGTGTATGCATACAATTGATAAATCTCAAAATTAGACAATTTACTCTATAGTGTGGGAGATAGTAATCTAATCAGCTTTATTTCCATAATATCTAATAATAATTTGCTGCGCTCATTCACTGATAATGAGCATGGCTAATTTGATAAATTAACCACACAAATGGCAAACTTGATTAGTACGCGGAGCACCAAGTTGGAACATTGACGGCAATCGTCATATCGTCATATATAAGCTGTAATTGAATAACTTAAATATTATTAAACATATATATGTTTAAATCAAAGTCCTTTGATCTGAATAATGAGGAAAATACAAAGTTGCCCGAGCACCTTTATCAACCACGCAGAATACGATGGATGAAGTACATTCTAATTCCATTAGCGATTGCTTTTGTGCTTCTATTAATAATATGTAATATAGACTTTTCGACTGATCAATCCCACAAGAATCCTGCATATTCGAAGTTTGCCAATTGGTGTGAAAAATTACAAGAAAGCCTTCATTGTGATAAAAATGTAAGCAATTTAAAGAGGTGCACTGACAATCTTCTGCTTCGCATTGAGAACTTCGGCTTTCCGGATGGAATTATTAGCAGTGACCTCTTTGCTGGTGAATACAGATTGCAAGGCTTGGTTTTAAGCAATTGTTCCCTGAGCTATATAGAAAACGATGCCTTTGATCAAACAAACTTAAACAATCTACTTGATGTGCAACTAATTAATACCCAACTGCAAATCTTAACTCAGAAGACATTTCGAGGATTGCATAAACTGCGCAATTTCTCCCTGTTTAACAACCGCGAAGTGATGAGATGTGAAAGCTTTATGGCACCCCTCGCACACACACTATGTTCAGCATCGATTCATCAGCAGTACAGTGTGCATTCAATTTATACGCCCAGCGATTTTTTTGGCAATGTAATCTATGAAAATCTCAAGACTTTGGATCTAAGGGGCAATAATTTCGGAAGTACGTTGCAAATTGATTGGTTTAACAATATGCCTGCTCTGGAATCATTAATCTTAGCTGATTGCCGACTTAGCAGTATCGATTTTGATATAAGAGAGGAACACTTTGGCACATTAAGACTCTTAGATTTGAGCGGAAATAGTATACTAAAGCTTAGTACACAGTTAACAACAATTTCAATGGAAAAAGACATTCGATTAAATCTTGTAAATCAAAAAAACATGATCGATGAGTTAACTGAAATGCCAACTTCTATTGACTTCGATGTGACTGATGCTACTGAAGCCACCGACTCTATTGAAACGACAGATTTAATAACAACCCCAAAAAAAACAACAACTCGAAAGGGGCCACGCCCTGGAACTACACCTTCAACGGTATCAACTCCCAAAGTCACCGAAGTTTCTACGCCTTTAGCTGACGATTTTACAACTCCTCTATTGAATAATACGGATATTTCCACGTTCATAACTGACGATGTTACTACTCCTTCACTGAATAGTACAGATATCTCCACGCCCATAACTGACGATGTTACAGCTCCCTCTGATCGTGCAGATATCGTCTGTCTTAATGCAGCTAAGGACACTGTCAGTAATCTATCGATGGTCTGCAGTGGACAGATTAGGGTTGTGCAACATGTTGAGAGTGTACTGTACGTTATTGTATCCCACATGGAATATGACTATTGGAATATAGTTTACTTTTCCCATCAATCTTCAGTCAGTTATGTTCCCAACGAAGACACAGATAGAGAACCAACGGGTGACATAACGATAACCGTGATGGACTTCAACTGCACCACATCTTATCTATTCTGCCTGTTGCAAGCGACTGAGACGACGCCACTTAACTGTCAATCTCATCACACAATGGCTTGTGCTTCAACCAAGTCATCCTGGTTTGATGCGCACTGTGCACTGATCATAAGTCTGGCAATTGTTGGCATTTTGCTGTCTGTTGCTTTGGGGGGAGCTGCCATGTATGCCATCTTGTGGCATCGTCCAACTTGGCTGTGTGGCAGCAAGCGCTTGCAACGCACGGCACGTGACTCGCTCACAATGCTTCTCCTGCCGCGAGGCTATCCAAAGGAAGTCTATGGTGCAATCAGGTAAGCAGATCCATATGGCTAACTATACTATCTCAAAATCATCTCTCTATTCTTCGTTTAGAAGTCAAAATGACAACGATTCTGTTGGTAATTACGTCGCATACTATCGGCACTTGGAACAGGCGAAACTTTATGACACCGAGTCCAATAAATACAATAATCCCCCCTCAAGAAAGCGCTCCCCCGGCCCCAAATTCCAACAGGAATACATACGAATCCTTTGATTTATATGAGGAACTTTTTTGATCATAAATAAATGACATTAAACACGAGTGTATGAATAAAGTGAATAGTATCTAGATAATGTATTGAGTTATCACTTATTTATTTATATTGATAAGCTGAATGCGTATTATCTATATCAGTAAATACACTTGATTCGCCCGATAAGCCAGAATCTAATGCAAATGCTCTTTTGTCAATATAACATTAATTAGTTGCCAAATACTCGACAGTCGCGTTCAAACTCCCGGCCATTAATATGCAGTCGAACAACAGGTATCGCAAGGAGAAACTCGGCCAAAGGTAAAAGTTGACATGTTATAAGGAAAGCATACTACCTGAGTCTGCCATGAGTAGCTTGTGTGGTATTCCTCTTCATAGATTCGCAACTATTGCATACATATTCATACCATATGGCATAACAACATATATATACCCTACAGTGGTGATTACTCGAGCAACTGCAAATGCTTGCTCGACTGCGAGATAGCCATTGACCAGTTTAAGGACACTACAATACATATACGCACACACTTACTTATATATTCCATAAAGTACACAAACATGCGCAAGCTACGAACGCTAGATGGCGCCAGTAAGCCATTCCACTGTTCTTCACTATGGAAAATGATTGCCTGATTAACTTATATGTTAATTATGTATCTATGTATTAATTATTTATTAATATATTAATTATTTAATTTCTTTTTTATATGTAACATATAATGCTATATTACAGTTCTCATTCAAATGAAAAAGGCGACTCAAGAACTAAATGCTTACCCTGGATTTTACTGACTGTCGGAATCGGACTTTGTATTATAGGCCTCTGTGTATATATTATAATATCGCTGAACAGTCACGACAACAGCCAGATGTTCGACATAGATCGAGAGATGATTGTTGCTCAAAGTCATGAAATCGATTATGAGGGAAATTTAAATTTTTCATTGGACACCCTTGGGTAATAAATGACAAACTAATTTGTAATATTATTAATAACAATTTTACAGCAAATTATCAAATGGATTACAAGTTGGTTTACCTCAAAACATGCAAGGATGTCATGAAGCATCCTGCCGCATTGAATGCGTCTGTAATGCGAATTTGTATTGGGACATAGTTAGTGTGATGAATGCTAGTCCATGTAAGGTGGTTACCTCCTTGATGGTATCGAATCAAGTCCTGCATAGCATAGGAGATATGTGGATTGATTCGAAAGCAAAAGTACTTAAGATTGTGCTAATGAACAGTAAAATTACGAAGATAGCAACTGGAGCATTCTCTACGTCGATGTTTGCAAAGGTATTCCACATGAGCTGGATTGATCTGCAGCTGTCGAAGCTCAGCAATGGAGCATTACTAGGACTGTACTCACTGAGGAAACTGGAAATTGATTTTAAACTGCCCAACATAAGCATGAGCTTCCTGCAGCCCGTTCAGGTCACTTTGACTCATCTAAGGATAAATGCCGGAATATCGTTCAAGGGAAACTTGACTGTTTTCAGGAATATATATATGGAAAAGCTCATACACCTGGATCTGAGCCAAAACAGCTTCAGTGGGCCACTTAGTAAACACATTTTCAGTGGAACTCCCAATGTAACCTTCCTCTACTTGAAGTATTGCTTTATAACTTCTATCGAGGATGATGCATTCCAGGATCTGGCTGACAAGCTTATTCTTGTCGATCTAAAACACAATCTACTCACCCAAATCGGTGAAAATATATTCCGCATTAGCGGTAAGCGTCTATTACTCGATCTTGAACCCAATAATTGGAACTGCAATTGTGAACTCCGATCAATGCTTAATTATTACAATGAAAACAAGAGTCTGTTCATAAGCACTCCATATTGTCGAATGCCGTATACCCTGTATGGTAAAATATTTGATGAACTGGACCCTCAGGAACTAAGCTGCGATTCAACAATGGTATTTCCTAGTAACATCACTACGGAAACAACAATTACAGATTATGGAGAAGATGGACCAGTGATTCCAAGCGAAGACACCTTTTCCAATCACAACTATACCGAAGCTCCAACCAATCCAAGTCCCCATGGAGCAATACTTCAGTTTAGCTGCTCGGAAGCTATTGATTATGCTAACACCAACAACAGAGTCGGACGTGATGTGCCGGGAGAGGAAAACAAAGCCTATAATTCAGGAACCTTTGTCTTTGAACCACCCGCCTATGATCTCATATTGGATATATTTGAGAACTATAGCGTTCGAGCCTTCATTGAAGGGTATCAGAGTGCTGATCAGTTGAACATCATTTGGTTTTCCGACGACCTGGAAAGCGACTTGATTAGGAATGCATCTCAGACGGACTACACTTGCATGCTATATGAGGAACCCTATCTGATTCTTGATCCACTGCGAAAGAACCGTACTTACACCTTTTGTATGATGCCCATGGACAGTTTGGTTATATCTCCTCTATTATGTCAGCCATTGTATGTCCCCGCAGCGCAGGACAACTCAGACTCCGATGAGATATGGATTCCGGAGAGTGAGAAACAGTTTACCATCGCAATGCTTTGCTTGATCTTCTTCATATCTACAGTATCTGGAGCGATATTTGCCTATCTGGGCATAAAGTCCTTTCCAAATCTTCTGGAAGGATCTAAAAATGTCTTGGTAGTCAAGGAAATGGATAAAGAATGTTATATATCAACTATAACCGACTCACATAACATAAAGACACCTCTGAGTAAGCATAATATGGCCGAGAATTCATTTAAAATTAGAAACAAAAAGTAAGTTCCCTAGCAGCATTTTATAACAATATATTAATCAAAGTTCTTTACATATCCATGCAGAGCGTTTGATAGATATGACACAAATCTTCCTAGTTTGATTAATGTACGACCCCCATCCACGTGCTTTGAAGAGCCTTTCACAAACATGGACTTCCAGGCCATCGGATACGAGATGCCCAAGCAGTTTAAGAATGACGTCAATGAAAGTTGCACTATTAATAAGTGTCTAGACAAGCCCAACTCTCCCCCTCCTCTGCCTAAACGTAACTCCAATGTGTCTGACTATATGGATTCCAAGCCCAAGGCTTAAAAACTGAATATATAGAGGAATATGCATATTAATACACATAAATACATATATATATTCATATAAATACATTGTCGGAAATATAACTTTACTTCTTCTGGCTATTATAAAAATACTATTATAAAAATTACATTTCTAATAATTTAACTTTTATCAAAAACTAAACTATAAATGTGCAAGGAAATAAATTCAATTTTGTGTTTATTTTTTACAAATTCAATCCTATTTTAATGCTTATTAATCCCAAGTACATTAATATTTGGGCTTTTCGTTTATCACAGCCAGAGTTTTCATGAGCGAACTGTCTTTCCGGAGTAAACTTTCCCTATTATCTCAGTAGTTACTTATTGTGTTATAATTTGTGATCAACAAGCCACAATGATACATATTTCAATTGAGTACCAGGTATCCTATAGTCAGGCACTTGACAACAACGCCCTCACACACTTTGTCAATACTATAAACATATTTCTACTTTAGACACTGACACCTGTCTTTACACATTAATGAATATGCATAGGTGAAATGAATACGTATGAAATGTATGTGCACACAGCTTATCTCTAAATCGAACTAACTCTTCACTTCAGCAGTCTAAATACACTGGCTAATACACTGATAAGGATAATAATAATGTTTTGTCATTAGCATTTTGAGTTAGATTGTCTCACAAACAGTCAACTTTTAGTACTCGTGGCGTGAAGTTACTTCGGCTCAAATACTTCCGATCATAAAAATATATATAAATGTGATTTTGTTTTCATCGAGTCCGACTAAATGGAACTACGTGTGAATCCAGTTGTTAAGACAATTTCTATAAACATTTATCTATTATCGATAACGATAAATGCATTGTAATGCTGATGTTCTCGTTACAAAGTCCTTCGGGGTCGTTCAGTTATTTAATTTTCTGTTTGTTTCTCATCTGGACTGGCTTATCTGTAATGGCGTATGACATTGAATACTATAATGGCAACGCAAATTGGTTAAACGGATCCGATACACCGATATCTGATATAAATCAAGCTGTCACAGTGCTTAAGAAAGTTATGGGCAATATAAGGTAATTTATTGATTTTTATATATATAAATATATATAAATATGTAAATATCACACACGAAAATATACAGTTTAACTGTTATCAATGTGATAACAACTATTTTCGTGTTCCACTAATGGATGCACAATGTTGAATAATGGAAATCTGTGTTTATGCGGCAGCTCTTATCTTGGCGATATGGATACCGTAGGAAGTACGCAGCCAAAGTGTCTAAAGGTCCAGTGTCGAATCATTTGCTTCAATGGCAGACAAAGCGAGATCGCTAAAGATATCACAAGTGCTTTATCCCAATTAGATGAAGTAAGTTTCCCTTCAGTTCATGGTCCACATATTCTATACCTATTAATTGTATTAATCCAGAATAATCCATGTAATATCATCGATGAGCTGCATCTCTACAACTATAAGTTTACCAATGCTGTGCTGCCAGTCGGATTCTTATCTACGTACACCAAAAGCATAAGACTTATTTACATCGGCATCTCGAATATTACTGCAATCGAGGACGGTGCATTTGGTGGAGGCATATTCAATCGCATAATTCTGGAAGATCTGCGTCTTGAGACACTCAATAGAGCTTTCTTCACAAACATAACGACATATTTCAAAGGCATTTCAATTATGCAGGACAATGTTCCGCTACAGAGTGTGTATCCTGACTTTCTGGATATTGTCCAATTTCAAATTGAATACCTAAGGCTACGAACGGGAATTAGTTGCGTACGCAATGTGACAGCCACAGATCCGGTTCTAGGAGCAATTATTCATGCCGATTTCAGTTACAACAACTTCAGTGATCAATTACTTTACGATTCATTCAGGAAACTAACCATGGTCGAGCGTCTAATTCTATCAAACTCGAATATCTTATATTTACCCAAATACATATTTCAAGGTAATTTAATATTTATGCCCATTAATATTTTGAATTCTGTATCGTTGTAGCATTAACGGACTTTTTGTTATCAATGTTATCAATCGAATTCTATTGTATCGATACGTTCTATTGCAAGATATCGATACAACCGCTGTCGTCTACTGTTTACTGTTTACAGTGTTGGCTAATTTTGATAATTGAGATTGTTTACTTGCTCAAATTATTTGAATACTTAGGCGCTGTTTATTATTAATATTATTTATCTTATATTATTGCAGATATGATATATTTGGAATTATTGGATATATCTCACAATAAACTAACGACGCTATCAAAAACTATATTTGGCATTAACGATATTTCGGATAATTTGAAAATATTTGCGGAGTTTAATAATTGGCATTGTGACTGTGAGCTGCAGAATGAAATGAATAATATTTTCAAATATCACAGCTCAAAGGATGAATTGGTTTGCTCGTCGCCAGAACAATACAAAGATTGTTTAGTGTTTGATAGCCGCATCTGCAATAGTATGAGCGAGGAATTAACATCACAAGCTGTCACAACAACAGTAACACACACCACTCCGATCAAAATTATGACAACCTCTACGACCCAAAGTACTTCGAAATCCACAACAGATCAGCATATTTATGTTCCAACGATATCAACCGCCGGCACTGTGAATCCCAGTGAGATCGTTCCTTTGGAATGTAGAACGTCCAATAATTCATTGATCAATAACGTCACAAGACAGAACATTAGATGGCCACAATTATACTTCATTCCCACGTTCTTTGGGGAGCTCTCCGTCAAAATAACGGTCGATCAAAGGGATAGCCAAAGCTCATTTGGCCTATTTTGGTTCTCAAAAACAACAAAAGAATACTACATGATGGAATTATTACCAGATGAATTTGGTCTTGGATGTTATTTCACAATGCCACTGCAGACGATTGTGACCAAATTGGTGCCCAACGTGGCATATACTTTCTGTTTGGTCGATGATAATCAAAATTCAGTATCACCTTTCAGTTGCAAGTCCGTTCATATTGGTGGAAACTTGGATAAACACTATAATACCTGGCTGTCAAAAAGAATGCGAACTAAAGTAAATACCTAAGCCACTTACTCTGTACTTTGTTATGGTTCAGCAAATGTATTAAGTTCTTTGCACTAATTATTCACTACTTAAAAACTAGTTTTAAATTGTTGAACCATAGTTTACATTTAATATTTTAAGCAACAAATATTCTAATTACAATTTATTTACAGGGTATTTCTGCAATGGTTCTTGGCATCGTTTTATTTATGTTCATGGGCATAGCAACCGTGTTTTTGGTCTTAAAACAGAAACCCATCTGGCTTAAAGGGAGTAAACGCGTCATCACACCAAAATACAGGTCTGGCGAAGTTGTCGTGTTGCCACGGTCTAATACAGCGCAATATCTTCAGTTTAAGGAAAGCATCATCTCTCGAATAAACGAGCATCGGTAAGTGGGAAACAAACTTGTTATTCAAAAGAAGGACTAAACTCAGTACTGCAATTTATTGGTTGGCAATCGATTCGATTAATACCTTTATTTTTAGATCAACTTCATTCGTTTCAAGGCACAACTCTGTGGAGAGCCTGGCCAGCAGCGACAGCTACATGGACACAAACTTGTATGAAATCATACCGACTTATATAACTTTTGATAAGGTACCGCAAGTAGATGCGCCCAGCCAGCCGGGAAGTCAAATACTCGATGCCTATCAGTCCCACGAATCTTTAGCTGAGACAGGCAGTGTCAGATACGCACAGATAACGCCACGAACAAAACGTATTTCCAGTGATCCATTGCCAGCAGTTCCCTTCGATGTGAGTGATGTACCACAGTAATATGAAACTACGATTAATAAGTGTAGTTCATAATCATAAAACATACAATTATTAATCTTTATGATCAATAAAGGCTCTTGTGTTTAAATAATATGCAAAGTGGACTGCAGTCGCTTTTAATTGGGAATAACTGGACTGGAACTTTGGACTTCTTATTGCTTTCTGAGGCCTCTGGTTCTTTGCTGTTCTTTCGAGAGCTTGGGTTTCTTCTTTAGGCATGTACATTTAATTTTTTGCCTCATTGCGTTCCCTATTCGCATTGCAATCGTACTGGAAACTTACTGAGAAGTAGAAGTCGTAGTAGTAGCAGTAGAAGTAGTAGTATTAGTAGAAGTAGAATTAGATGTAGAAGTAGTAGTAGAGTTAGTAATAATAGAAGTAATATTAGAAAGATTAGTAGTAGAATTAGTAGCAGCATTATTAGTAGTAGTAGTAGAAGCAGTAGTAGAAGTAGTAGTAGAATTAGTAGTAGAATTAGTAGTAGTAGTAGTAGTACTAGAAGTAGGAGTAGTAAAAGGAGTAATATAAATATTAGTAGTAAAATAGTACCAGCTAATGAAATAAGGTACTAAAGTACCAAGTACCAACCGTGTCCATGAGCCTTCACATTCTGTAGGATTCCATACATTAAAATATTTGTTTTAGTCTAAATTAGTATGTAAACATATACATAGCTTTCAATTTTTATTCAGTATTGTGGCATTTCTACGGTTTTAAAATTTGGTCACTCTGTAACACTATAATGACGAAGGTAACTAGAAAATAATAACGAATTTTAAAAACGAGAATTCAATATCCGGTTGCAAATGTGTTGCCCCGGGTTTGGGCAGCCATGTCTATTTCCCTTTTATTAATAATTAAAAAATTACTACCGCACTAATATACGTATATATATGTATATATATTGGTCCATTTAAAAGGTGTACAAGAGGTTGTACATCATTGGACGTCAAGCAAACCTTATGGAATAATAACCTTGATTGTAAATGTGTAGTTAAGAATAAAATCCATTAGGCAACAGCCACATGTAACTTAATTAATTTTAATAAATAATATTCTAAATCGATATATAAATATGTTTTAATTTACGTTTAGCTGTGAAACGTGATCATATGGACATTTTCTGTGCTGCCTATAGAATAAACCTATTTACATGTGTGCTCCTCGAGTACCTTTGTACATACATCGCATTTAACCTGGCAGCACCAGTGGAATTTGCAGTTGCAGCGCTCACGAACGATGATATTTTTGGTGTTGTAGCCTCGGCCACAGCAGAGTATGCCGCAGCCATCAAGACCCGACGAAGACTTGTTGCACACACGACCGTGCGTACCTAAGAAAGTCATCATAGGATTAGGAATTGTTTACCAATCGTTGGGCACACAACAAATGCCTTACCTGTCCACTGCAATAGACGATTGGTACGACACCAGTCGGGACTCTCATCCAAATAGATCAAATCGTGAGCAGTGGGAACTTTAAACTGGCTGTTTTTCACCTGCAGACGTCCGCGTTTATTCAGCTTCACTTCCGTAGCCTCTTCATATTTCTCACGCAAATAGTCACCTATGAAAGGACAATGTTTAAATTAATAATATTAATTGAGAAACATCAAGGGAGGTGGACTTACCAATCTCTCTTATGGAGGATAATTGCTGCCAACACGTGATCAAGCTGCAAGAACCCGACACTCCATGGCACTTGCATGTGATGCGTGTCTTTTTAATGACGGCCTATTTGTGTTGGAGAGTGTAAAGATATAAATATATACTTAGTATAATAATTGTAATTGTAAATGAGATACATTATCTTATTGTAAATATGATGTATGTATGTGTGTATGTATGATGTATTCTTACCCTACGGCCTGCTTCATTGTTATGTAGATTCATTAAACTGCGAGCCTTGATGTTTGCATTCGACAGTACAGGCGCCTCTCCACTGACGGCCCGTTGATTCTTGCGCTTACGCTTGCGCCGTTTGCCATTAGCCTCTCCGTTAAAAAGCTTGGAGTTTAGAATTTCACGATTGATATTCTCCTGTTGCAATGAAAGAGATGAAAACATAAGAAGATTGTTTCAGTAAAAGATCTGGGCAGTAAACTGGTAGTAGTATCTGTATCTGGCTAGCTCGACTTGACTGTCAGTCAATGATTGGGGGATTTGTAAGATTGGAATGTTTGGTTGCACAAAGGGTTTTTCATACTTATGGCAGCTATATGAAACATATCTCCGATATATTCAGTTCCCATTGTTATAATAAGAGACAGAGGCAGAGACTGGCGAATCGGTTGATTATGAATATAAATATAGTACTTTCTAGGGTCGGAAACGTGTCCTTTTCTGCTTCTTCCATTAAGATTGAAATTCATAATCACAATAAGACGTGAATTAATGCAACTAAGCAGCTGCTTTTAAACGACAGTTTGGCATTCCTCGTTATCCTCACAGATCTCACCTGTAACTCGATCATTTCGTTTTCCTTCAATTTGGAGTTGAGTATTTCCTTTGTGATGCGTTCTTGTAGCTCTAATAAATCCTCGGAATTGATGCGAGGCTCTGTGCCATCCTCATTTCCGTTATTGAACTCTTGCCTGGGCGGTGCAAGCGATGACGACATCGTCATAGATTCATTGATTTGTTTTTTAGTCTTTGTCTTAAGTTCATATAAAACAGATGCCGTATCATTTTGATTGGGCAACGGATCATATGGTAACTTTGACTCTTTCACATCACTTCTAGAAGATTGCTCATTTATCTGGGTTTTAGCACCTCCCTTAGCATCATCAGCTTGCATCTGTTTGCGCTTTTGCTGACCCTGATGGGCTGCCCGACGCTCAGGATTACCAGCGCCTCGAGTGCCGCGGCGTGTCTCCTTCTCGCGTACATCGATAAAGTCTGTTGCAAATCTGTTGCAAAACAAGAAAAGATTAGATGCATATAGTATACCACAAGCAGAATCGTTGAACTTACTTGTATGCATACTCGAGATTGTCTCCGCATCCGCCCCAAGTCCAATCGTCGTGCAACTGCTTGGGTCGCGAGCCACGTGAGCAGCCACAGGAGGTGAGCTGACCATCTCGACAGGCACGTGCCACAAAACTGGTCACCGTGGCCGCAGCTAAGGCGTGTATGAAGGCCATTTCTGGTGTTCCTGCAAAGTGAAGCATGTGAAGAGCATTAATATCATTCTCTCTGCATTCATTCGTAGACCTACCCAAGCCAGTCATGGGACCGAACACGGTTGCATCATCTGTGGTGCTGCAATTCCAGCGACGGTTTTTGAATTGAAATTGGCATTCCTGCAAAGGAAGAGTAATGTTATGTAATTTAATGAAATCCTTATGGTTTTGTCATTATCTATTGCCTACTTGGATTGCCGCACGAGCTCCACGACTTATCGCCGGCATGACACTGGTGTGCAGAGCACACTGTTTCTTCTGACCATAGGTGAGCCCCTCCAGAGTATAACAATTGTCTGGATTAAGGTTAATTGTCTCAGAGTATGCTGTTGGGGCAGGCAAGGTGTCGTTGACATGATCCGTTGGCAACATCATGTCAAACTGATGCACATTCGCGAGCATAAACTCACGACCACTGGTGACTCCCGCTGAAGTCATGATAATGTCGTGGGCAAAGTAATTGCCTGACGATGGAGACAGCTTGTCCGCTGAAGCCTGTCCCTGATCCGTCAGGCTGCCGCCAATATTGCGACGCTTGTGCTGAGAGCGTGTGACACGCGAGAGCCTCTGAAGATCTGGCGCATCTTCAGGAGCTGCCGAATCAGAATCGGAATGTACTTTGAATGAATCGGGTATTTCAATGGACACCGCAAAGCGTTTGGTGTTGTTAATAGTTTGTATGATTGGCTCAAAGCGTGGACGCATGAACTCAGCTTGGCCACGAAACCATTCATCACGTTCCCGCTGACGCTGTTGCTCCTCCCGCTGTCGCTGACGCACACACTTGGGCGAATCCGGATTGCGCAAGCAAACAGGCCGTTTTGTAGTTCGTTTGCTCGTTGTCTCCGGAGTTGGCGGCGTAGTTGACAGAGGCACACTTTTCACAGTCGACCAACGTTCTGTTGTGGACTCGTCATCACTGAGCAAATGCACCTGAGGCACACCATCGAACTTGTTACGTTCTTTACTGCGATCAGATGAGCCGACATCATCGCCAATTGTCTGGACAAAACTGTTCGTCTCATCCTCGTTGTGGTAATAGCCGCCGAATGGAGTCTGGCCTGGTGTGTGGGCACCCAGGGGAACCTTGCGGGTGGGCGGAGCTATTGGGGCGGCATACTGAAGTACTGGTCTCTGTGGTCTCTTCACATTCGTTGTGGATCCCGTGCTCTGTTTATCCTTCTCCTTCTGCAGACTCGGGAATTTCACAAATTTCGACTCAAAGGTGTTGTTGCTCTTCGTCAGGTTGTGCAGGAAGAGTATGTGCTTCTTCAAGTCATCTATGTTGGATGTCGGATCGGGTGCTATTGTTGTGCTTGTGTGTGTTGTTGTGCTGCGACGTCGAGTCGCCGTGCTGAAGGCAGAACGTGTGGGAATCGCACTCGTTAGGCTCGAGAACACAGGCGTTTTGGCAGGAGCACCCCAGCGTTGCTCTGGCGATGCGTTCTTTAAAGCCATCGGCACGATGAACTTGCGATCCTCATCCGTTAGACTGGCTGGCAGGCCGTTCTCATCGGTATCCTCATCCAGCAGTATGATTTGCTTCTGATCCATCTCCTCCTGAATGGGATGTATGCGCCGAGCCTGAGCGGTGGGCGTCTCCAGTCTTTTGGTGAGATCAGCCTTAACATAGCCAGTCTCCGAGTCCCGTAGATCCACTGGCTTGATGAATGTGCCCAGCTTACGCAATCCCTCCTGGTGCATATAGGCTTGCTCATCTTTGGTGATGTTCAATGGAATACTCGTATTGGCCAGCGTCTCATCCTGTGCTCCGAATTCAATAAAAGGCGATTTAAGTCCCAGAGAGCTGTGAACAAGACAAAGATTGAAGGTTGAACAATAACATTGATTTGATGATTGCTCAATCAAAAGAGATAAGAATTTAAAGAGCTGAGCTGAAAGTGAAATGTAGTATCTACTTTCTTTGCTTATCAAAATAGTTTATAGTTTTTTTCCGAAATTTGCATAATTTTGCAATTATTGTTTGAGGTTGAATGAAGAAAAACAAAAGGTAACATTTATTGATTTGAAGAAACGAGTTTTCAGTTTTCAGTTTTGACTGCTGTTGAGACATCATCGAAGAACAGTTACAGCTGTTTCAACATATATATGTGGCACATGTAATCATGTAATCTGTAAGCTTGTATCTTGGTAATTGATAGACAAGCAGGCACAAGGTAACATTATCAATGTAGGCCAAACTATTGGATGCGATTCTCTTGTATAAAAGCAAGGGACCGTCTTCATCGGGGCAACAGTTCAATTTCATCTCTAACCCTAAACACAATGAACCAAAGTCTGCTCCTTATCCTTCTACTGGGCACACTCCTCGGTCTGGCAGCTGCTCTGGGTGGCAACGATGGCGAAGGTAACGACTACACGTGGGGTGCAAAGACGACAACGAGCACACTCATCGCCCAGGAGGTTATCAGCAAGCGTAAGATGCTCCTGCAGACGACTTCCAGGACATATACGCTCACCCAAGCGGGAACCGCAAAGACTATCGATTACATCAGGATAACAGATCTGAGACGCAAGCGAGGAGCCAGCGCCGAAATCACAGCTGGTGGTGTGGGTGACACAACGGTTACCGTGAGGTTCACATCCGCCAGAGGCAGCGGCATCAGATCGCAGATAGAAATCTGGGGTTCATAATAAACTCGTTCATTTAATAAACTCGTAATTGTTGTGTCTCGTATGAAGATTATTGAACTCTTATTGGGATTCTTGATAGAATTAAGTTATAAAGGCAGCTTTATTCCATTTTTATTCACATTCGATTTATAAATTGACTTTTTCGGAAATGTTCAATTCAATTCTAGATTTGCAATTCTACATTTATTATTATTATTATTATTATTCTATATAGAACATTGGCAATCATTGATTGATTAGAACATTGGTAATGTGTACATATGTGTTTATATTTTAAAGCCTTATTCAACTAGCTTAGATAATTTACAAACTGTATTTACTCGCATCTCAAGTTGTTTATTATGCTTATTATTGTTATTGTTTAAACAAAATGCCCCAATAATGGTTAGATTATTCAGTTTCCATAGATTTCAACACGAAATATTAGGCCATAATTATACTGCGATTGTAGTTTCATGTTGACAAAGTTAAAACCTGGGCCTCCAGAGTAAATCGTAGCATGGCCTCCTGTGTTGTTTGTCACCTGGTCAAATGCCCGGATGCCCGTGATGATCCGCCCATTACCAATACCCTAAAGTGTGTGAAAACCGTATTATTTGTGTGTTCTCTCTTATCAAACAGGGTATTCATTCGAGTTGAATTATTTACAATATTACATGCGAATGTTGATGATATGATATGGCATTTATGACATATGTTTATATATGTATAATTATACATATAATTATTAATTACATATAATTAAGCAAATTGAATCAATTCACTTTCGAATAGTTGCAAACTTTTGTTTAGAATATGTTTCTATAATTTGATAGGTGATGGGAAAGCTTTTAATCAATTCTAGTTTCCGAAATGTGAAATAACAATCACAATCACAACCACCACGAAAACAACAACAACAACAACAACAACAACAAGAACAACAGCAACAACATGAAAGCATATTATACAATGTCACGAATTATTTTGCTCACATTAGTGGGATATTTAATCTCATGATCCACATATTTGCCCGGCGAGGAACCGTTCATCACATTCTCGACATGAAGTAATTGCGCCGAATTGGAAATGTTGCCCCATGTGCTGGACACGGTGTAGACCGATGCCACCCAGAGTGAGGCCAGAAGGAGGCCTGTGAGAATACTGTGAATCAGGGCCATTTCGGCTTAAGGTCAGGTCAGGTGTATGCGTCTGTGAGTGTGCGTGTGCGTATACGTGTGCGTATGCCCAGAGAGTGATGAGAGATTGCAGTCTTAGGACAGCTCAAGTCGAGTTTCAATTCCAATTATAGTTGTGATCGCGTGTTATCAGACTTTCCGTAGTGTTTGCAACATGTGCTTCTTTGCTTCTTTTATTTGAAGTGCATACACCAAGAGATGATCTCTGAATATGTGCTTGGAACTTGGAACTCGGAGCTTGGCGCTTGGATCTGCTACTGCTCTTGATAAGTACAGATTTTCAACTAATTCATGAATTTGGTATTCGAAAATAGCTACAACCACAGATTATATTCTACTTATACGCAAAAAGAAAAAACGAACAAAACAACAACAGCAACAACAGGAACAACAACAACAATAAACAACAAACAACATGGTGAGTCAAAGTTTGAGGCAGCAGCACTCAAAGTCTTATCAATATGTGAACTGCGAGCACGTCAACATTCAGGAATTCGGAATTCGGAATTCGAAACGAAACTTGATAGAAATCCCTCATAAGATGCCGGAAACTAAATACACCCGACTCTAACAACTATAGATTAATATCTTAACATACTTATATACTTATATCTAAAAAATGTAGAAAGTTTTGCATACTTTGAGTAATTTTCTCTATGCAGCTCAGCTCCTTTTTCTAAACAAGTCAGATATATATATATATATATATATATATATATGTATATATATACATATAATATTCATGTATACTGCGTTACATGGTTTGCAGTCCAATTCAAATACTTAATGCAAGAGTATTCACAATTGAGCAGTAAAGCTATCAATCAAATGATCTTTTGTTTTTCTCAATATCTCTTATAACAAATGCGAATAATTCTCTCTTTCTTTGAGCATTTCTTGATTAGCCAAGATCCGCATAAGGATGCTCAGGAAGATACGCAGAATATCAGAGTATCTCCATGTCGAACAAACTCAACTACTCCTCATTGATATTGATATATATGAATATATTACAAAACACTTACAACAGATGTAAAGATGTATTTACATAAATGAATATGAAAGTTGGTTAAAGTTAACATACATTTGATCTGATTGTATATATGTATTTGTTAAGAATATTTGTTTACGACTTTCAGATGGATTCTATACAAATAAGTTAGGATCAAAAGAAGTCAGCTGTTGTACGTATGAGGCAATTGAGGTAATAATGTCAACTATTTATTATTATAGATATCAAAATTCAGAGCTGCCACATACAACAGCTGCCGAGCGAGATGAAAATTATAATACATTATGTAAATTATAGAATACTTACATCCAAGTTGGCACACCTTGCAAGCTAGATACTGCTTCTAGACCGGATACAGAAAGCAGCACAAACGTCATTATTACAGTCCACAGTAGAAAATGTTTCCTCTCGAGAAATGACATTTTTCGCGTCGCAATGTATAATAACTGGTATTTAATTTCAACACTATAATTCTTATTGGTTTCTTTTTGATTATTAACTGGATTCGGCGCATTCAAATTTTTAAGTTATACTACGAGTTCTTTTATCATAGTCAACAGCAGGAGATCCATAATTGATTTTAGCATTTTTCGTAGATATCTTTTACTTCGAGTTGCAAATATTTGTAAACTGATTCATTCCTCTGATTTCAAAAGAAATTAATCACTCGATTTCCTTTTGACAACTATGTTTTATCAGTTGAATACGATTACAAGATAATCACAATTAAATTCCACTAGAAAAAAAACAACAAAGCAGTGTGAGTTTTTGTCTAACTTGAATAAAATATTTAATTAAATACGTAATATATTAATTAATAATTTAAACGTTATTTAAATTAATTGATTACTTTGCTTTACTTTATATCATTTATCGTATTATAGCGTGTAAAAAAATTAAGAAAGAACTAATTCTTTTCATATCTTAAGGTTTGTTCATTTAAAGGAATACCGTATGAACTGATTCTTTCTAGTTCATATCTTAAAGGTGGTGCATTAATAGTCAACATGTTGCACGGGTAGCAACAGAAGTACTCATGAAGCATATAGGCCCATGATTTATCACTGGGCAACTTAAATGCAAGCCCTCGCTTGGGCATTATTCAGTTATATCCAATATGAGTTTCAGAGAGTTGCCACATTTGATAAATAAATACAAATACAAATAAAAGTACGGAGCAACGTTGGCAGCAACTCAATGTTCTTTAAAATTAACTAATCATAGATTATTTCAGCCGTTCATGTTGATCAAAAATACAGTGGGATTATTAACCTGTTACATTCACTTACATGCTTGTATTATACCCTCTTTTTACAGCAAAGTACAGGGTATACAAACAAATCAGTGCAGTTCTTTTATTGTAATGGGTACAGGGTATACAAAAATCAATGCGAAGCTTGTCTGGGGTAGCTTCCCGCTGTTACATACAGCCATGGACATATAAATAGCACAAAAAAATATTCTGCATATGAAATGCTTTTTTTCCTAAGAAATAGTTTTTGAAAATAAAACAACTTTGGTTCTTCAAAGCTTAATTTAATTACTATTTAACTGATAGAGAAAAATTCATAAAAGTTTTGAAATAAAATAAATAAATATTAAAAAAATTAAGATATAACGAAAAGTGTGTGGTCACAGAAATAGCACAATTTCAAAAAGTTGCCATAATTCATACAAAAATGAGCTTTTAAGTTATAACTGCTTAATGAATTTAATATTTAATTGAGTAACCATGATTTTGAATAAGATTGGTACATCTTTGGCCCATACTTTCCAGAAGCTTCCGACATCTCTCCTTCGGAATGGAGTTCCAAGCTTCTTGGACACCTGTCCACAATTCGTCCAAGTTAGGAATTTTTTTTTTAAATCTTTACATCATTCCATAGGTTTTCTATGGGATTTAGATAAGCGCTTTGGGCCGGCCACCCCAGGACTGCGATCGATTCGTCCTTTAACCACTTTTTAACGACTCGAGATGTGTTCTTTGGGTCGATATCGTGTTGGAATGTCCATTTTACAGGCATATTCTCAAAAGTAAATAGTTCCATTTGATTTGTGAGAATGTCCACATATATAAACAGATCCATTACGCCATTAATTCGGTAGAGGGGTCCCACACCAGACCAGGACAATGCACCCCAACACATAATGGATCCGCCACTGCGCTTCATGGTCTTCAAAGTGTACCTGGGACTAAGAGCTTGGCATTTTGGATGACGAACAAATGTTTTGCCATCGGGTTCCACTTTATTTATTTAGTTTCATCGCTCCATAGCACATTTTCCAATAATTTAGACTCTTATCCCGGTGGGCCCGAGCAAAACTCATTCTTTGCTTGATGTTGCGTTTTGGCAGGTGTGGCATTCTCCTGCTATTGCGTCCAAAGAGCGACTAGTCGACTAGTCTTCTAGATACTAGTTTTCTTGACACATTTTACCCACATTCCTCAATTATTTTCTTCATAATTTCTCGAGAGGATTTAAAAAGGTCCGACTTGCTCTTTCGCACTTTGAGCCTATCCGTACAAATATCGGTTTTTCGTGGCTTTGGCTTACGATTTTTTTTATCAGTCAGATAGGTTGTGATTAACTTGACTAATTTAAGTGCATTATAGACAATTTTTCTGGATCATTTCATTATTTCGGCAATTTCAGCCACTTTTTTCCAGATTCACTCAGTGGGAATATAATCTTCCTTTGTTCGACCGAGATACACGTTCCACGACCCAATTTAGTATGTTTTTTAGTTAATTTAATTAATTTGGTACCAAAATATGTAAAATCAAACAAAAAAGTCAACGTAAAAATTTTTTACATCAAATTTTCTGTTGCTTCATCAAAATGTGCTATTTCTATGACCATGCAAAATAATTGCCTGCAAACGAAAATTATGTGTAAAACAAAAGACGAAAGTGATAACTGTAAATTTTTTGCTTGTATACCATGAGAAAGAAAGCAATTACCATTTGGGATCAAAATTTTAAGGATAGAATGTAAAATATTGTGCAAATGATCAATGGAAATATTCTGTTAGAATTTGTGCTATTTATACGTCCATGGCTGTATGCATGTATATTTGTATATGTATATTTGCTCTTTAAATACAAACACACATACATATTTACAGATACACTTGTATAATTTGTATTTAGTATATGCATTATTTTCCCGCTTGTTCGTGTAATTCTTATCAATTGCAAATCAAATGTATGTATTCAGTAATACATAAGAGTCTATGTTTAATTAATCCCGGTAACAAGAACACATATATACATTTAAAATATGCACATAGTGTAATGTGTATGCACATGTACAGACACACACGCACACATGTAGCCATACAAAACACAATTTAAGTCTCTTTTGGTCATCGAACACCGTCGCGTCTGTTGCATTAGCTGCGAGAGCAGCAGCGAAACAAAGCTAGATGGGCACAAATGTACCATACACAATACATTCATACAAATCTACGGTACATACAGATAAACATATGAATAAAATCCTTTCGCTTCCAGCTTGATTGGATACGGATACTCCCATCACACACACACACACGAGCACACACACGCACACATGCCATGGGATCACACACACCCCTTGTTCAGCTTTAAAAAACAGAAACACTTACATACACACATATTTATGATTGTTTGTATGTGTACACATGTACATATTTATATTTGTGTATGAATTGTGGCAACATATATCAAACACGCGTATATTTATATGTACACACTTTTGCTGCACGCATCAATTTTTATGAAATTACGCACAAATCTAATATGCAAACATACATATGTATGCTTGTATGTATATTTGAGTGCTAAACATGTTGACGATGCTGCTCCAGATATCTGAAGAGACCACATACATATATACAAGTATGTATGTATACGTATATTCACATATATTTTAACTAACAATGCGACATGTTTACGAAAAGCAAAGATGCGTGTTTGGTGTTGTATACATATACATGTATGTATGTATATAATACTTATGTGTATGCATTTAACCATTCTTGAACTGTCTGAGCGGTAAAAATATCGACAAACATACAGACTTACCATATATACCTACAAACATACAAATGTATGTATGTATGCATATGTGTAATACGTTTTGTTTGTATGTATAATTTGTTTATATGCACACATAATCATATTTACATTATGTGTAAGTATGCTTGTAAAATGTTTCTTTTATGATTTTATGCACACATTGTTAAAATGCACGTACATAAATTTTGTTTATATCGGATTCTTATGTACCTTACATTTTGTTTATATGTAAAATTGCATACGACACTGGCACCATTTCATCAATTAAATACACACCAAATTGAGCACACACATATATGTATGGATTAATATTTCAGTTGAAACAAAATAAATTCATCCCGAATGCATGTAAATATGTAAATATTATACGCACAACGTACACAAACGCATCCTAAAGAAATAAAGAAGCGCGCTGCGTTTGGTTATGAACAGAAAATTGTAAATAACTGCAGAACTGGTTTGCCATTGAAGTCTTTTGTGGTGAGTTGTTGTCAACTGAATAATAACAGGTATATCGATTTTTTCGATATTTGAGTGCGATAAGTTATACATTTTATTCGGATAAGGTGGCAACTCCAAATGTTTATATCTTATGTCTACATACATATGCATGGCTTATGTTGAGCAACATTTTGTTCCTATATCAAAACTCAATGGTAAATGTTGCTGAACTTAATGCAAAATATTATGTCTATATATAAAATTTTATTCAATTAATGCAGATGCTTCCTAAGGTGCTATATATCTTAATTTTTTTTTGTATATTTTATTGTAAGCCGGCTTAACTTTATTTGATTAAACGAAATATAAAATAAAAATAAGTTATAGCCGATTGTTATGCATATGCTCTATAAGCTCTATGATAAACAGGTCCGATCCATCAAAACGAAGAAGCCGTGCCAAGTTTATTCAGATATAATAAAAAAAGGTGGTAACTCAAAGTATTTAAAAAATTAAAATTAAATTCTGCTAGTAAATTACAAAATACTCGATTTTTTAAATGTAACACAGAAAGCATGCATTAAATAAATATAAAATGTATTATTTAAAATATAAAATGTAATTAAAATCTAATACATCGCCTATCAGCTTTACCACACGACCATAAGTACGCCGATAACACAAAAAACTACCTTGACTGTGATTCTCTACTTCTCAAGCTATCGATAGTTTCATTATACATTAGTTAAATTTAGTGAATAATAGAGTTTTTTTCAGTTGAGTCAAAGTAATTTTCTTTATACATATTTATTTAATTAAATTAAAATTCTTATACATATGTTAAAGTGCAATTTTCTTTTAAGTTCGTTCTAAAAATGTCAAGAATAGTAAAGAGTAAGAGTAGTGTCATCGCAGCTTTTCAAACAATGAAGAGTTGGACAATTTTGTCTGGCTTACGTCGTGTTTATATTCATGCAAACCTGTTGCTCACGCTTCAATTTAAACCTGATCTTTTCAACATACGTACAGACATATGTATGAACATTTACACATACGAACACTATCAACCACAGTCATTTATACTTACATATGTCATATATACATACAAAAGTATTTATTCATCTACACGCATACATATGCCCTGAAGTTGAAGTTGTTCGTTCTTAGTATCAGTTCATTTTCAATTCTCGGTTCGAAATGGTGTATGCGTGCGGACTGTGATTAAATATTTACATACCTACATGCATATATTTTTGTGTACGTATTAATAATAACTAATATACATATGCATGCAAAAGCCAACACATATACGAATATGTGACGACAAATATGTAAATAAATACATTTGTATTATTACATGTAAGTTTGCATTGTTTCATGAGCTTACATACATTAAAATATGTATGATTGAATGCATACATACATACATCTGAATGTATTTATTAATGCAAGTGCCACACACTCATATGTGTAGATGTGAACATATGAATGTATGTATGTACATACATATATAGGAAGTGAAAGAAGAGTGAACGCAATTATAAGAAGGGACAGATTTCCCTTTTTTGTTAAAAAAAAAACATACATATGCATATTTGTATCTATATGTAAATACTTTGCAATTAAGTAAAAGCCACTTCCAAATAAACATGAGTTATATATTTATATGCAGACAATCACAGCGTACATATGCATACATACGTATGCAACAGCCCAACCTACAAACCTGCATATGTATATGTACATCTAGCTGTACTAATATGTCTTCACTCTCTCCACTGTGTATTCGTATTTATGTACATACTAAACTGGCTACGTCTTAGTAATAGTACTTTTTGCTTGTATGTACACAACGCGTTGGCTTACATATTAATGTACACATGTAAATATATATGTATGAACATACAACGCAATATGAATGCTTCCATGTTTTTGCATACAAATATTTACGAACAATTTAACTTATGTATGTATGGTTGTGTGTACATGTGCGTCAAATCAGTATGTACATATGTATATGTAATGTACGTATGTTTGTAACAGACAGGAGGAGACATACTTCAGATAAAGTCACCTTCATTCGTCTGACTTTTGATATTCTTATTGCAAAATATTAAATGCATTATTTATTTGTTACTTATATTGTTTATTCTAGCAGCGATCAGCAACAACAACAACGACGACAATATTAAAGGAAATATACAAATGCATGCCTTGAAAGGCGGGGATTAATGCTTGTGATCAATTAAACAGTATGCCATATTCGACATTTATCACAAACATTTAACAAAGAACAAAACAAATAAGAAACAAAACCAATAGCAAAATGAACAGCAACGCTTCTCCATCCCTGGATAACTCATGTGATCAGGATTATACGGAGTTTCTTAACGAGTATTTACTGCAAACCAACTCAACATGCAACGAGCCGGAGATTCATTACGAAGGTATGAGGTTGCCAGATCTGCAAACTAAATTTTGATCAATCAGGGGGAACTTGAAACAACACAAGACGAAAGAGTTGAAAAATGTTAATCTAAGCAACAAGTGATTGAGGATGTGGAAGTATTTATGTATTTCACGTTTATGTTTTACAGATGGCGAAATGGAGGCGGAATGGTTAATTTCAGCTGGATATCCAGAATTGACAAAGCCTTTTGAACAGGTAAGACGTAGTTCCGCCAACTATGTACATACATACATATATGATCTACTCAATTTGCGTTCTGGGATTAGCAACGTGTCTATAATACAAATTGGATACGAAAATATGCGATAAACAGCAATTGTTTATTATAGTTGATTTATTGTTTATCGTATCGTATTTTGCAGGGTATTGAGCTACGCTCAACAGATCTTGAGCCAGTTTTAGCCACATTATCGAGGCCCCATGCCGAGGCGATTAAACAGCGAGTTCGGGCCCTCAATCACACAGTGCGGGGACGGACAAAGAATCGTTCCAAACGCAAGCCCGACATACGAGATGTCTTCCGTGACTTTGATGTGAGTAAACCGATTAAAGTAGCGTAAACGCATAGTGCTTAAAAGCTAATGATACTTGGCAGGAATCAAGTACGGGCACACGATCCCGTAGCGCAACACCAGACTCGCTGGATTCCGTACACGGTGACGATGTATGGGGCAATGCTTCCATGTAAGTTGTCTTATTCTACTTCAGTTGCCTCATGTCTTGACTTCAACTTTTGTTACAGACCAAGTTTTGTTAGTGTTTTCGATCACAACGCTGCCAATGACAACGTCAGCGGCTTTCCTTCATTGAACAAGCACATGAAGCAGAAGATTCGTCGGACCCCAAGCGCCCCACTCAAATGTTCGACATCCACGGATTTGTTTCGCGGATCCCAAGTGCGCTGCGATATACCAATGTACTCCTCGGAGGGAATTGAGTTGCTGGGATTCTCGCGAATTGGCACAATTCACATACCACGTAATCGGTCCGGCTCGGATCCATCGTGCTCCATTGGGTGAGTAGCAAGCGCTTCAAGAGAAGAACATTAATTGTACAACAGTTTTACTTTATTTCAATTAAGACGAGTGCGCGGACAAATTATGCAGGATTCGCAGAGTGAGAACAATACTTCTTCAGGGGATTCTAGCGATGAATATCTTCCGAATGCAGCGCGTATATCATCCACATTGTCGTCGCCGGAGAAGATACTTAACAAAATGAACTTGGAGTCGCCTAAACAGGAATTACGCAACTCTCAGTCATCACGAGACGGTATTAGCTTTGAAAGTATGTGCCGAGATAATTCTAGTCAGAATGGCATTGACGCGGTGGATAGCTGTGTAATCATACAAGAATATAACTCCGATATCGACACCATAAACGAGACCGATTTGAAGCGTTTACAACCCATTTTTTGGTTAGAATTGGCCACAGTCTTTGATCGCAATCAGGTTTCGCTAGATAAGCGAAAACCGTTCAAGAGGCGTCGGAAAGAGGAGGGTAGTCTCTTTGGAGTATCATTGAATGCACTTATTCGCCGGGATCAACAACTATCCGGCATGGACTCAACATTAGTTCCGCAGTTTCTGGAGGGTCTGCTTGAAGAACTCATGAAGCGGGGGACTAGAGAAGAGGGTATTTTGCGTGTAGCTGGACAGAAACACAAGGTAATTTAACAACATCTTTTCACTATAAATTGATCAATGAATAATTTTATTAATTCATTTACTTGCAGACTGAATTAATTTACAACGAATTAGAATCAAGTTTTTATCAAAAGCCAGAAAAATTCGCACAATTGCTTGGCAGCGCAAGTGTCCATGAGCTCAGTGCGTTGCTTAAGCGTTGGCTACGTGAGCTTCCCCAGCCATTGCTCACAAGTGAGCTAATCCAGCTCTTCTATCAATGTCACACATTACCCCCAGTGGACCAGATGCGAGCATTGTCTATTTTGTGTCAAATGCTTCCACATGAAAACCGTAACACACTCCGATCGATATTGCGATTCCTCAACTCAATAATTGACCTAAAAGATATTAACAAGATGAACTTGCATAACGTATCCACAATATTTGCACCCTCGTTCTTTCCCCCACGTTATATACACCCAACGGACAAGAACAGCATTGCGGAGCAAGTGAAGATGGCCGCATTGTGCTGTCGCTTGACAAACGTGCTGATCACAAGGGGCGAGGGTCTATTTCAGGTTCCAAATCACCTAATTGCAGAGTCGCGCAATCAAAAGGCTCGACAGGTACATAATTCTAAATAATTAAGATCATGTTTTACATCATTTGCTTTTCTTTGCAGGGAAAACGCGGACATCGACGCATAGGAAAGACTTCATTACTGCATCCGATGACCAAGCCGGGCTCCTCCGGGGCAGAGCGTACCAGCAACAGCATTAGTGTGAGCGGTGATCACGACAGCGGTGCAAGCATTAGTCGTTGTCCATCCTTCAATCCAAGTCATGTACATCGCTTTGTGGTTTGAGCTTAGAGGTGCAATGAATGCCGTCTGTTTTCCCCCGTTCTGTTTCATTTTTTCTACAAATTAATTTGAATTTACTAATGTAACGACTCTTGTGCTTATAAAAACAGAAACAAAAACAAAAGATACCTTTAAAAAGCTTTAGTTAAAGATTGTTTCAAAACGTTGAAATGAAAAATGTTAAGTACTCAAGAAGCAAATGAAAAACTAAATGAAAAAAGTACTCTAAAGTTAATTTACTTAATATTGCTTATTTGCAAAATGGTCATTCAATTTAATCAAATTTATTATGTACAAATAATTAATGTATGTATATGTTGTTATGCGAATTGTATTATTTTTTTCTAAAACTGTTAAAGGGTTTGGGAAGTACATTTGACTTGATGCTATTAATATCAAGAAATATATATCTAAATCAAAATCAAAGTTTATTTTCTGCGAATAAAACAAATACTTGTGATTCAGACCGTTTTAACCAGTTTTCAATTTGGCAACAAGACAAAGCAACAATGTGAAGCTGACCTACATCAACTGTCGATTAACCACCGTCGCGACGGCGATGCGTCATCAGCGTTTCCTGGGAAATAGGCCATGACACCACAATTTTAAGAAATCCAGCTGATGTTGCCAGCTCATAAGTCAAGAATAAAGCAAACATACGACAAGACAAAGCATGCTAAGTGGCAGGAATCTTGCGTGTCTCCAAAGCTTAATCATACATACAGAAATAAACAAGCACATTAACATTTATTGATCAAAGACTTGCTATATGTATATATTACATATAATCTTGCACATATACGGTTATTACATGAAATATTTGAAGTTTAAGAATAGATCTATTTATAAATGTAGAAGTGATGGTTAACCATGTAAACCCGAATCAAACGAATCAGCAGAGAGGGATCCGCTGCTGTTGACCATGCCCTTATTAAACTCTACGAATCGTGGCTTCTCCTGGGAGACGGCTGCAGCTGCCTGGTTCTTTGGCCCAACCATGAAGTATGTGCGAACACGAGGTTTCTCATGCTTCATAATTCTGTCTTGCAACTTGAGGGTACCTTGTGTCTTATTGCTGTTAATGGCAACATGCTTGGGCTTCATTTGCCACTTGGTTACATTTGGCCGAAGCTTCGCTGGTATCATATCCGACTTCAGCTCCAACTCTTTAGTATTAAACACCTCACAGTCGACTTGCATCATCATCATGTCGCCATTATGTGATGGTTCTGCTGTTGGCAACAACAACGATATCTTCGGACGTGCACTTTTATTGTGTGTTGATGGTGACACAAGGATGTGCTCTGTGTTAAAGGACAGCACATAAAAGGTGTCGTCCTGCCGCTTGATTCCGTTGAAGAGATTTGTGGGTTCGCTAGTATTATTCATTGTTCCTTTATTGCCATGAGTCGCATCGAGTTTCCGTTGCTTATGTTCAATATCAGATAATCGCTCTTTGTAGCCCATAAAAGCCTTGCGTTTGCCTAGATTCGTTGTCTGCCGTTCCATGTCAGGTAAGTCCAAGTAGTCCGTTGAGAATTTAAAGCCGTGTCCATGATTATCAAATGTCGTATGCTTGCTAAGATTAAGGTATCCACTGACGTTGATCAATTTTTGTAAGTTAAGCGAAAGCCGAGAATATTCCGATTGGTTGCCATTAGAGTTCGATGTACAATTTAAACGAGTTGGTGATGAAGACGGGTACGTGAGTGGCGGGGGATCTTCACTTCTGTTGTATCGGGTTGCCACCGTTGAATTCCAATCCTCGCTTTTGGTAGCATTGTTGCCGCGTCCCGATGGTCGCAGAAAGTGTAATGGTGGCACCACCAATTCCTCTGCCGCTTGACGATTGCTGCGATTCAGCTTCTCGTTGTACTCCTCCTCGGATTCCACCCACAGCAGACGACGCCCAATTGGAATCGGCTCATTAGCATTCGAGTCAGTAACTGCAGCGCTCTCGCCGTCCAGATTCTGTTTGCTTAGATACGACTGAAAGTTTCCAGCATTCAGAGTCACCATAAAGGCCATGGCAAAGAGGACGGCAACATTCTTCTTAACTGTCGCTGCATTCATGTGCTGTTTAAAACTCTTCGAAGCCGGCCTTGGGGCGATCTTTACATGCTGCTCCGGTCGCGAACTGGTGTTCAACGAGTGAAGTACAAATTCACAGGCGCTGCCCCTACGGCACTTGCACGTCTTGGCAAACGCGGCAAGTTGATTGCGCAATGTCACGTTCTCCTGCAAGTTATAATAAGATAAAAGATAAATATACATAGAAATAGGTGCAGTTTATATGATGCTAATCTTACTTACCCCTTTGAGAGAATAATTCTCTTTCTCAAGTTTGCTTATACGTGTCTCCAGCGAGACAACATACTCTTTCTTCTTCTTTCGCGACAACGATGCTGATTCGCGATTTTTAATCATGCGTTGCTGTCTTTTGTACATCTTCTCATCTATGATGTTCCTTCTAGAGGACTCTGGATCCCGCATGGATGTGTCACGATTTGAAGTGGAGATCTGATTCTTGAGCAAATTGGTTGGGCAATTCGAACTATTTGAATTCACTGTTCTTACAGCATTTTGGAAGGTTTGTACCTTGCCATTTCCTGTCTTCACAACGATTTTGGGAATTTGTGTCTTAACACTACCATTGATCTTGGCACCCTTCGAGCCGTGCAAGTTCATCTTTTGCATGAGCGCCTTATAGTCATTCGAGGAGAGGAATATGGTCTTAGTTTTACCAGCGCTCTCAGCTGGCGGATCTATTGCCAGCAATTTATCCCGAGGGGGGTTTCTGTATCTTCACAGCTGAAGCTGTTTCTACTTTGGGAGGTATTCCCACTGCGGGCACAATTGTTACTTTTTGTTCTGCTATGGGGATACGAGGAATAGGCTCTCTTAGCTGCTGATGATTAGGGATTGATGCTGATGGAATCGGCATCTGTATGTTTCTTTGAATACTGTCACTATTATTATTTTTGATGCTAAAGTTCTGAACAAATGGTACTGGCAACTGTGGTATACTAAGCATAGAGGACTCAATATCAATTTTGTCATGTTGCTTATGCTGCTGCTGCCATGCATCGGAGGTATCACTGTGGACACCGCTTGTCGAACTGCCACTGGAGCTGCCCCAGCTTTCCGTTGGTGATGGGGTATCTCGCTCTTGGGTATATGCCAGCAGATTACCGCAAGTTAATTTCTCAATTTCTGAATTGTCATTACAAATATTTATCAAATCGCTTGAACTTTCTAAAGCTCCCATTGACGCCGTTGAGAAAGTTCGGTCTGCACTCAGATCTTGCGTCGAGAACGCCGTTAAATTGTTAAAGTTCAGCTCCAAGTCATTATGTCCAACTGGTGTTGTTTGAAACAAATCTGAGAAGAAACTGTCACCCTGTAAGGATGTCTCACGATCGTGGGGTATGATTGCATTAAGATCCAACGGGGAATCGAGGGGCGACACTGTCGAGCTTATGATATCATCAAAATCATGGTTGAGACTATAGTCACATGGCGACGACATAAACGATGATAATTCATCTAGAAAGAGATATTAAAGTTCAATTTCATTAATGCGGATTCGATTTCATGATCAATGGTGCTTGATGAACATCTAGAAAACATCAATGTCGTAGTGCACACAAGAGACTTAAGCAAGATAACATTATCTTTCTTGTTGTTGTTTTATTTATACACTGAGATAACGCATACAACCAAAACAAAACACTCACGCACAGTCCTTCATTTCTCACACTATACATTCACAGAATGCATATGCATGCACTAACATTAGATACATATGTATACTTGTTTTCACGAATATGCATTATACACGCATATCAACCACATGTGGCAAAATGGCCTTTCGCTTTCAAATATTGTTCCTCATAAAAAAAAAACACTGGCAAATGTAAATGCACTATATAGATATATGTATGTTGTTTGTATGTATGTGCAACCATAAAAACTTACCGTAGAAGCTGTCGTCCACATCCATTGCACTGATGATTTATAAGAACCCTAATCATACGTCATTTAATTTACCCATAACCAATTAATAATTGCGACCTATTATTATTTGCGCCGCTAATAAAACAATCAAATTCTCTTTTAATATTTATTCGCTTAAGTGTCGACGAAAGCAAAAAAGGAATGTGGATGGCACAAAGGTTGCAAAACTATCGTTCGTTTTATCGATATATCGATAGTTGTTTTAAGCTATTGAAATAAGATGGGTATTCCAAAGGTATTACAAACGAAATTCATCTGCGCTTAATAGAACACAAATTCTTTCATAGTTCAGCGAAGGAAAAAAATACGAAACTGATGGTGCTTTTCATTGCTCTAAAATAATTTAATTGCCATTAGAACAATCTTTACTATGTAAGTATATTTATTTTTTATTACAATTTTGCTTAAATTTAATTATTAAATATTAAAATATTACAATCGTATTATTGTAAAATTCTATGTCTTTGGATTAAAAACTGAAATTAATCTGTACTGCTTCAGACTTTTCTTATCTTTAGAATGTCAATATATTAATGATATCCAAGATATATGGAATTGTTTTTTTAGACAAACTGCTACGAGTAGCAATGATAATGACAAACGAGCTACAATTCTTAAGCCGGAAGAGCTCAATTGCATGGTATCGATAAATAAATTGTAAGTACATCTACTGGGAGGTTTTACAAATGTCGTGAAATTTGGATAGCGTATAATTTCCGAGGGCTGTAATTGGTAGACACATTAATATATATAGGATTGCTATAAAAAGGATAAACTTACAATGGACATTGACTCGTTGGAAACACGACAGAAAGTCATATGTTTGCCAGTTATCATAGCATGCTCCACGCGTTTCGTAAATAATGGCTCTGACCATGGTAATTGGTTTATATGCGAAAGAAATGTACGGTCATGGAACTCAACGGGATCAGAAATGAGCAGTTTATCTGCATTGAAAGAAAAGCTATTATAATATTGTTATACAAAAATGAGTAAGAAGTTACATACTTAACAAAGATTCTTCGGCGGCAATGTCCTCGGCCGTCATGTTGGCCTGGTTATTCTTGGTTTTCGCGTAAATCGTATTGGGCATGTAATCCAACAGATTTCCATTGTACAGAAAAAGGTTTTCCACATCCGTCATATTTATCGAATAGAACTGATAAACTCCAAACATCTCAAAGAATTCCCGCACTGGCGTCATGCTGTAGCAACCGGCCAATTCGATCTTTGGATAATATGTAATAAACGACAAGCACATTTCCTGTTTAGTGGAGTAACCACCAAAGGTGGCCCTCTTGCGATGCTCTGTTTCATAGGCACAATCTGTGATTATGTAATCTCCAGGCAACACGATCGTCTCGTTGGCCAGCTGATGAAATTGCTGATATTTATAATCATAGTTGTCATCCTCAATGATGCGTTCCAGTTCCTTGCCTCCTCGCACATGGCGAAGACTCATTTTACGACCAGCGCGATGCGAATGAAGCGTACCTGATATGATTTTAATGCCATCCTCGGGAAACAACTGAAAGCATTCCAATGTGAGTTATATACATGTGTAGATATACTTTTAGTTCTTAAACCATACCACGTCCGAGCACGATGGTCCACATATGCCAACATTGCGATATAACTTTTGTCCAGGTGGAATGATTTGCGTATCGGATATAGACACTCCACTAATAATGATTCCTCCATCGTTAGCGCGTAATTTTGGTGTATAATGGATGCGGAAACCAGAATGATCCACAGCTGCAGAGAACTGTTTGTGAAACCTTCTAAATGTGAGCTGAGTGTTGGGACTTACCGTGTAAGGCATTTGGATTATCGTAATGTATTTCGAGCATATAATACTTGACTCCCGTTGGGCCACCCATTGGTATACCAACATGTGCAGGGAGGAATTGTCCGGTTGAACCAATGGACCACACAGCAACAGGTGTGGAGCAGGAATCCCAGTCGCGTGGAGTCAGTAGGTTACTATTACATTCAGTGCCACTGCTCCTCACCCAAACATCCCACGAAGCGGAGTCCGAGCTAGGATATGATTTTGTAGAGCATTCAAACAGCGTCATATGGTGCACTACAGTTTCATGACTTTTTCTAATTAGAAACAAAGGAAATATTATCAATATTATTATCTATTTAGATTAGACGTATTCAGATTCGATGCTTACGAAACGCGGGTTAGCAGGGGCTCGTAGCCAACAATGTGATGCTGTGCAGTCAATTTGGGAATGCTCATGATCTTACACCAGTAGAGAGTATCCGTTTTGGATTCAATAGTGACATTATTAACCGTAATATCCCATTGATGAGTCTCCTGCTTGCTTGTGACGCTTTGCTTTCGAAACACGGGATTCAGCAAATGCATGGATTTGGCACCGCGATTCTGGCCATGTCCATCTAAATTACCATGTATGGGATCGACGCTTCCGAAGGACCACAGCACTTTAATGGTATCATCCTGGTAAATAACGAAGCTAGATTAATTCAATTCAATTCAAATCAATAACAAGCATTAACATACGCTGAAGGGCATGTCGTAAGGATCACAAGTTTCAATTAGACGCTTGAACTCGACATAGGTGTGTGTGCCATTCTGATGTCCATCAATTACGTGATAATTTTGTGTATCATCTTGAAGCGGTGCTGCATGCGGATGTTGAAGAGAACCGTGGCAATCCTAAAGAAAGATATATATATTTTTAGTATATATTCTTATTTAAAAAAACGATCGACACAACTAAGATGACTGCTTCATAAACTTGGCAGGATTCTTACCAATGCATTTGCTTTTCCTGTGTGATCATCGACCCATAACAACACCATGTCAGCACTGGACATGCGTCCGTCTCTTCGCGAAAATCCAAGGCCAATGAAACCACGCGTATTCACCGTCACTTTAAAATAAATATCCTTCTCATGGACCCACCATTGCAACCAGTATAAACCATTGCCGTCCATCATTTCCAGCCGCTTCCAGTTCTGATGCCGCACAGAATTACTCGAAGCGGCATCATTTTGATCATTCTTGTGAGTTGCGCAGTTGGCGTCATGTCGTAAATAAACGACAATAATCGAGAGCCTTACGAATAACTGCAGCAACATTTAAACTACTTTTTATTATTATTATTTATTTATTAATTATATTATTTGTTGATAGTTTGTAAAAATGTTTAAGAGCCGCGCGCTTTTAGTACTGTTGCACGTCCTTTCCGTTTTAATATGGCTTTACTGCTTCGCTTGTGCATATGCTTACAAGGGAAGGTCATTTCACGAGCCGGCAGATGTTCAGAAGGAACTAACACACCACCGTTTCCACACAGGTATACACAATATTTCAAAAATAGATACATACAAACGTACATACGTGCGTACATTTTTACTATCCTACATATACCATTGATCGAACGGATCATATCGTATCGATAATTCATTACTGCCAAATAAACTACGATATTCAAGCGTGACTTACAATATCGATTATATAATGCTTAGCAATTAATGCAATTAACAAAATCTTATCCATAAAACTATCATTTCCTAACAATAATAATTGGTTAATAATCATGCAATCGCCAAAAGTATAAAATGTTTTCCGTTAAGGATTTCAAAATAATTACTCGATATCGATATTATGAGTACTGGTGGCAAAATGCGGGTAATTGAAAATGATGTTTAATTTCTACCGTAATACTGTGTATTAGTATCTCAAAAATTATAATGGGATTTAATCTTTTTCATTGTGACTATGAAACATAAATGGGCTGTTAAATTTAAATTTTAATTGACTTGTCTATCGATATAAGTTAGCCCTGCCAACTTCTAATGTACATTTCGTTTGGGAATTGCGATCATAACTTATCGATAAAGCCCAGAGAAATAAAGCGCGCGTTTTAATTTGTATAATTACTTACGATTGCGAATAATTCATTTTAATAATGTTAGGATGATTTAATTTGTATACATTAAATACAAACAGAACAACAGTGAATTTATTTACAGTTTACATGGGATGATTGCGGCGTTTTAAGAATAATGCTTATAACGTTATTACACAAATTTAAGAGATTTAACTAGCTTGTATGTCGATTCAATACAACATTAAAAAATAAGTTATTATTTTTAAATGGTAAACAATTAAAATAACAGAATGCTTGTATATAAAATTTGCTATTATGCATGATTTGCTATTATATGGGCGGATATTAATAACCTAACAGAAATTCTTCTCTCAGTAATTAAACGTTTAGGTTAAAATTATTCAAGAAATTCTAAGTTGCAGTCACTGGGCCTAAGGTCATAGTTTGTGGCTGAGGCATCCTAGGACGAATCATCATGGTTGCCTTTTTTTAAAGTATAATCCCAGCCCCGCCAGCGAAACCAAACAATTCCCTGGCGAGCAGTTAAGTCCTGAGGATCATGGAGATAGAGTCCATTAAGTCCGCGTCCACAGGACTTCCACCACCAGCCTCCCTGAAAATATGCATATTGAAATGTTTACATGACAAATTAACAATTAAATTATTTCTGTTTTTAAATTATTAGTTATTTTTAAAAAATTTTCATTACCTTTAGCATACTTGCACAGTTGAGTGAGCTTCGATCATTATCTTTGTTGTATGTTGAAAATGGACTATTGTTTGAGCCATACCATGGATCATTTAATGAATCTCCGGCATTTCCTTCATATCCATCAATCTCTAGTTTGTAATAATCCGCTTCCGAATGTATTTTAAAATGTGAATACTGAGCATATCTACGAATATTAAGTAAAGTTTATAAAGTGTTCGTAAAATAAAAGCTATTTCGGGCTATAATATACAAGTACTTACCGTTTGTTTCCCTCAAAATCTTCTAATTCCACCCTCAGGGCATACTCCTCGTTATTTGTCAACATATATATGTTTTCGTTGCCTAACCAAAACTCCTTTGCCGGTTCACCGAATCCGTTTTTATAGTCCGCCCAGTCACGGTTGAAGTTCTCCCTTGGTTCCCCAAAATCATCACGCCGTTGAATAACCTATTGACGAAGACAGTTAAAATTTGTAATTATGTAAATGAGTATGGTACATTACCGTCCAACCTCCATCTGAGATACTCTGTTCGCAAAACACTTTCAAGAACCAATAAGTTGTTCCACGAATTTGCAGGTAAAATACTCCAGATTGTTTCATTCCAGCATTTAAAATGTCTACACAAGAGAAACCCTGAAAGGCAATTCATTTATTTTTAGTTGCAAATATTATATTTTTATTTTAATAAGTAGTATATGAGTGTGTCTATGCATCTCGACTGTAGCTTTCCCGCTTATTTCAAATAAAATCAATAATATTATCATATCCAAAGCTGGCCACACTGAAACACACTACTGTAAATAAAACGAATCTCCGCTGTTTGCAAAAATTTTCGTGGCACGCACGCGTGAGTGGTAAATAAAACGAATCCAATGTTGAACACGATAATTTACATTACAATCATATTTAATTTGCGACTTTCGGCTTGCAAAGAACAAATTGTAGATGTCAAAAAAACTCTCGTTTGGGGGCCAGGACTTAAGCCTGACCACATTGTCTTGCCGGCACGATATTTCTTCATCCATGCCGTGGACGAGAGTGGAAAAAAGTAAACAATCAATGAATAAGTAATGAACAAGTTGTTATGACCGCCTTTTTCATTTGCCCTTATAGATTTGTCTCTCCTACGTATGCTAAATTCCAAGTACAAATAAAAGGAAATTCGCCGCATGGAAAATGCCGTTCGAATATAAATATTATTGATCGAGGGGATGGGTCCAGCATTGTTCGGTACACAATTGGCGATTGGTGTGAGAACGTTGAGATTGATGTGCAATTTAACAACTCTCATGTGGCGCAATCACCGTACATAATCCGTAATAAGGTGTACTCGGAGCGGTGCTATTGTCCCCAGGAGCTCAATCTTTGGCTTTTAAATAACGATTGTTCCGGCTTCTCAAGCGACAAACAGATATCTTGGGACTTGCACTCCTTCAAGCGTGTGAACTTCAGTGCCATTCGGGATAATCTGCTGAAGCGTTATAATGCACCCGAGAGTATTTCGCTGTGCCATTATGTAGTGAAAAATCAGGAGGTTTGGCGCAAATGTTATGGCAAATACACGGGCTTCAAGATGTTCATGGATGCTACGTTATCTGCATTGGCACGAGTTGTCTACTTGCCGGATATGGAGTTTTATTTAAACCTCGGCGACTGGCCACTCTCGAAGAAGGGGAGGCCAACAACGCACCTCCGGACCATATCCAATATTCTCTTGGTGCGGAAGCGACGACACGTACGACATAACATTGCCTACATACGATATTACCGAATCCACAATAGAGAACATGGGACGTGTTATGCTGGACATGTTGTCAGTGCAAAAGAGTGAATATTCGTGGGAAAGTAAAGAGGAGAAGGCCTTCTTTAGGGGCAGAGATTCCCGACGAGAGCGACTGCAATTGATTGACCTTGCTCGCAAATATCCTGAGCTAATCAATGCATCAATCACAAACTTCTTTTTCTTTCGGAATGAGGTGAACAAATACGGACCCAAGGTGCCGCATATTTCATTCATGGAGTTCTTTAGGGTATGTTTACTTTGCAATCATATTTAGCTTACACTTTTAATGTTTATATTATTTTTAGTACAAATATCAGCTGAACATTGATGGAGTTGTTGCCGCGTATCGATTGCCCTATTTACTTGGAGGCGGATCGTTAGTTTTAAAGCAAGATTCCCATTATTATGAGCATTTCTATAGTAAGTTAGTTCCCAACAAGCATTTTGTGCCCATCAAGCGTGACCTGAGCGACGTAATCGAGAAAATAACTTGGGCCAAAGAAAATGATTCGCGTGTAAAGGAAATCGTGGCCGCATCCCGGGCATTTGTGGAGGAGAATCTCATGCCCCAACACATTTACTGCTACCATATGGTATTATTTAAGGAGTGGAGCACCCGTCTCATAGCGCCTGTAGAGGTCTATCCGGATATGGAAAGACTTAAATTTAGCCACACTTGCTCGTGCAAGGAAAAACTTCTCAGAGACGAGCTTTAAACTTACGTCATCTGAGTCTCTGTCTATGTCTAGCTATAATGTTTAGTATCTCTGAGTCTCATGAATCTCATTAGAAGCAACATAGAAGCCTAACCTATACAGATATTAGCCAAATGTAACAAGTCTCGTTTGCATCATCATTCCATTAGACCAATAATGTATTTTATGTATTTTTCTACCGACGAAATAACTTAATAGAATATCTATTTAGAATAGAGCACATTGCGGTACAAATATAATATTTCTAAAGAAAACCAACAAAGGAGGACTTTAATCTTTTGGTCTAAGGTGGAATTGTGGTTCGTTCGCAATCCCAATTTAAGTCTGTATAGGTAATAAGGTATTTGTAAATTCCATATCAATAATATCCATCATTGTCCCCTTTCAACAATTGTAAATGTAAATCAATTGCAGCATTAAATATACAACTCTTACTTACTTTCTTGGCTTACAATTAGATATCCGTGGTTACTTACCTTGACATCCTTTAGCGTGAATATATCACTGGTGAAGGTGTTGTTAACAACAGCTGGCTTATTCTTTACACTCGGAAAGATAATGCCGCCCTTGCGAAACGATGATTTTGTGGGTGTTGCATTCCATGAGGCAGTTGTTGCCGCCGTTGTCAGCGTTGTATTTAGCATAAAGCCGAGAATATTGTTAAGATTCGAGCTGGAAGAGGTTGCCAGCGCAGACGTGGGTGTGCTCAATGTCGGGTATGCTGTTGTCGATGTGTTGTGCGTCGTTGAGGTTCGTGTTGTCGTTGAAGGCGTCGTTGCTGGTTCAATTAAATCCGTCAAACTCTCATCTATAACCGAGTACCTGTCGAATAAGTTGTATGAATACAATTGAATGTTGATGAACATAATGAATACAATGAATATTTTACCTGCTGGGATCATACTCAACCAGTCGATCTATTGTTGGATCCCCTAGAAGTTCTGCGGTTCCTGGACGCTGCGCCAGCACTTGAACGTCATCCTCTTGTTTCTTTAAACGCTTCTCAACCATATCCAGATTATTGATTATCAAATTGGTTTTCGCTTTCAGATCCTGATGGATTTCGCCAATGGCGCGTTCTTGGCGCTGAGTTTGTGTGAGAAGTGCATCCGATTTGGGCAATAGATGATCAACAGAGGACTTTGTGCCCACAACAACATCCCAGACTTCATCCATTTTCTCAGATACTGAGACCATGGGACGCATCTGTTTAACAAGGGCATCTATTTTACTGGATTTGATTGCTGGAAACGCAGTTGTCGTCACATTGAAACCATTTATCTGCTCATGATGATCCACGACAGCATCATGGATATCGTTCATCATGCGCAGCATTCGGCCAATGTTCTCCGATTCAATGTTGATGTGGAACTGCAGCTTTTTGTCAATATTTTCGGTGGAGTCGCGTAGTTGGTTAACTTCCGAGGAGACATGGGTCATAACCTCCGCCGTCATGGCCTTTGTAATCTCAATAACATTCATTGTTATTGGCTTCTTTTCACTTGCTTCCGCATTGAAGTCATCTACTTGCAGAAAGTTATTGTCTATTTGGGTTTTCAGCACCTCCAGCTTTGTGTCAATGTCGCTTACTTTCTGATCCAGCTTGACAAGCCGGCTATCAAGTTGAAATGATGATGATATCGTTGGAGTCTTTGGCACGTGAAACCCATCGACCGACTGTGATCCCATTTCCGGCAATATGTAAACCACATTGGAAAGTTTGGAATCCAAACTGCTTAATTTAGACAGCGCCTCTTCTGTCTTCTCCACGTTGTTGGTAACCCGATTCTCCAATGTCTCTATATGTCCCATTAGATCTTCGACTGATCGTCCCAGATTATCAATTCGTTTCAATTTCCCTTCCAGCGTTGTTATTATGATTTCAAATATGCTCAGCAATTGTTGTTCTCTAGAAAAGTAAAAACACAGAAGAGTTAACTCGCTTAAGCTAAGATTAACAACAGATTAACAGAGTGTGCGCGACTAAAAAATACTCTGCAACTAACACAGTCTTCCAAAAATGTACATTTATTGGAAATTATGAATGAATCAAATGTGTTTTCTTAATAATTGTATATAATGTATAAAAACATAGAAAAATGTACAAGAACTTTGTAGTGAAAAGAGTATAAAAATGTATAAAAATTTATGTATATGAACTTTGGAAAGAAAACAAAGAAGAAATGTCGAAGATATTTTATGTTTTTCATAATAGAAATCATATAAATACCCTATAATCAAGATGGTATCTTAATTTTAGAGTTTTTGAGAGCAGTTTAAAGGATTATAATACATTGTATATATATTCTTTCTCTAGACTTGTGTTTTCTAATTAAAATCAAATAAATACTTTATACTTATGATAGTATCTTCAACTTTTATAGTCTTTAAGTCTATTTCAAAGAATTATAATGAGTTCTATATATTCTATCCATTATAACTATCTATAACTGAAGAAATGTCGAACAAACTTGATTTTCTTTCTAATTAAAAAGCAATTAATGCAAGTGTTTTGAAAGAAATATATGTATTTGTTGGCATATTTGGAACTTGGCAATGTTGACTGATTTGTTGGGCCAGAGTTAAAAAATTTAATAATTTGCATCACATTCACTTTGGTCCAAACGGTCGTAAACAGCGCAGTTTGGTTTTATTTGCCCATTTCCCACACTCTCGGGCACAACAGACCGGTTTTCCACCAGTTAGTGTGCTAGCCAATCAACAAGTCAACCATTGCCAGCACTAATAGTCAATGCACAAATGTTTGATACCCTGTAACTGACCCACATAAGGGATGGGGAGGTATTGCAATTGCTAAAGAAAGAAAGTCATTTCTACACTTCATTCATAATCAATTTCAATGATGAACGTATCATCAGCCATAATGTAATGTAATTAATAATATTTAGCACATCTCACCATCATTCATATCTATAATTCATTGTTTATGTTTATCAAGATTAGAGAGCAACGTGCAATATATATCAGAATCAATGGCCCTGACTTATAAGGTTTTTTGACCCAATGTTATTGAAGTCTGTAACGTATTTTTTGCATTTTATGAAACAGAAAATAATAATAAATAAAGTAAAGAAGTCAGCAGGGGAGTTGCAATTAGTAGAGGGTCAGATATCTATATATCCATATCCATATATAGATCTATATACATTTAGAAGTTGTACCTAAGAAATGCATATTGTTTGTATATGTTCGAATACATTGAATATACTCGTGTTTGAACAAGTAAATGTGTCTGCAGATGTAATGAATAGTTGTTGCTTATTTTCTTTTTCATTCATTCATAGTGTGTGTTTGTGGAAACTACAGTTAACCAGTGTGCAAAAACCAGTTTGTTGCCGCAATCTTTTGTTTTGACCATTTGATTTCACACAAAAGCTCACAAAATACAGCCAAGTCTGTAGCCCCTATAGCCCCCTGTAGACACTGTAACCACTGTGGCGACTAATGCAACTTCACTATCAATGCTATGCAACAACAAAAACTATATATACATTTATATATATATAAGATTTGCAAATGTGTGTGTAAACACACGTACAACAATTTACATACTTATGCAGCATAATCTAAAATTATATATAAATAAGAAAAAATAATAAAAATAAAACCTTACCTTGTTCGCAGGTTTCCATTGCGCGTTGAGTTTAACGTTTTTGCAGCAAGCTTAAAGCTTGCCGCTGCGCCACCGCCACCCCCTCCCCCGCTGTTGATTTGACTGGCGCTCGTTCGCGGCAGCGCCAGGCGAAGATTTGAATTTCCATTGCCCGCAATGGAGCGTAAGTTGGAGTTGGAATTGGAATTGGAGTTGGAATTGGTCGCCGCCGAAACGCCCGAATATGCGAATGCGATATTTGCGATCAACAGAATGGCTGTTACAGACAGCCGGCCACTGAACCGCGTCTGGAAGGCTACCATTACTACGGACCACGTAGCCAAGCCAATTGGATTGGCCGTATTTTTTGTTTTTAGTTTTATTTGTTAAGTTTATTTAAGTTATAGATAATCTGCAGTCACGCTGTATTGTTTATATGCATACACACTCTTCTTTCTTCGTCTTTGTCTTCGTTTTCGTTTTTATTATTATTTGTCTCTGTCCCAAGACAATGATTTAACCGTCTATGTACTTTCAAATATTTTTTAAACAAACAAAAAGACAAAGAAATGATTTATGTGTATAGGCGATAAATTCAAATTATTTAATGAACTCGCAAGAATATACTATATGTGTTTTATGGCTAAGTATTATACAACAACAGATTGCACTGTTAATTGGTTAATCAATTTATCTCATACGATATGCGTTTTAAATTTATTTTAACTCTTTATCTAGAGTTATCAACATTTCAATTTGATTGAACCAAACAAAATTGCACTAGTACAAAATAAATATAATTTCTATAATTGCAATGCAATTATATTTGAATATATTTTATTTTAAACATATTTTAAATAGTACACTACTATATTACAGCATATTTTGGGTTGACCTTTATTAAGATAATAATTTGGATCATAAGTTGCATATGTGTACTTGTATGTACATATGTATGTGTGTATGTATGTAGTATGTACACAACATGCCTTCACATGCACATTCACTTATTTGAATTTCTGCAAAGCATCGCATCAACTAACGATTGTCGTGTCGAAATAATATGTATTATTATTATTATAATTGTAGTATTGGTGGGCACAACTAATTGGACATTAAGAATAGCAATGTTTTGTGGTATTTAATAAATCACAACCGAACATAACCGTAGGTGAAACTTTTCTGTATACGAGACGTGCTTAGATCTCGATTTGTCTGAGCTACAATGCAGCTTGTTGAAAGTTCGGCCCTAATTAACGGAACAGCAAATCGTAGCTTTACAACACGCTCAGCAACTCACCACACTGAGAGCAAAAGTGGAACTCGTTTACTTTGCTTAACGAAAGTGAGAGTGGTTTGGCAGTAATACATGTACAAATGTGTGTAAGAGACTTATGCATGTACTCGTACTGTTGTCCGTCTATTTACGCCAAGTACGTAAGAAGCCTGCAAATATGTAGTTTTGTACATACATTAAATAGTAATACTGCTAATATTCTAATATAATTAACTAAATTTATACCCCCCTAAAAGTTTAGTAAGTATATTATTATGACTTGCATTTTTTAACTTCATTCATTCAAAAACTCGTTTTACTTTTGTTTGCAATTCCCGTTTTTAGGTAATTAATGAATGCAGTATTATATAAAAAACGTATTTGAAGATTATTCAATCTTACATATTTTATAGACCAATTTAAAGAAATTTATAAGGGTATACAACTCGTGAAAATGTGTTTACTCACACACAGTCGTACATATCTATTTACTATGCATATATTCAAAATTTAAATATATCGCCATTGCGTCTTACTTTAGTTAGGCTATAAATACTTAAAATTTTTTTTTTATTTTAAATAGATTCCAATTTATTTCAGATTTTTACTGTTGTTTTAAAATTAGTACATTACCACCTTCTTGGCAGCTTAACCTAAGTATACATTAATATAAAAACATTGACTATCTTATAATATAGTTATACATAAAATACATCGAATTATTTTCATTATTTTGCTATTTACATATTTACATATTTAAATTAAGAAATTCTTCTGGCAGGAAGATCATGTGATGCAGCCTTTTCAGGCGTCTTCTGCCTGCATACCTCAGTAGGCGTTGGGCAAGCGTGTTTGGATGGGAGGTTAATTATACCCTGTACAGGGATATATTAACTTTGTGCAAAAATGTCCGTCTGTCTGTCTGTCTGTCTGTCTGTCTGTCTGTCTGTCTGTCTGTCTGTCTGTCTGTCTGTCCGTCTGTATGAACGCGTCGATCTCAGCAACTATAAGAGCTAGAGACTCCAAATTTGGCATGAAGGTTCCTCTATACCGTCCGCAGATCAAGTTTGTTTCAAATTTTGAATACCTCCCCGCCTTCCCCCGCAAATCGATCAAAACTCTTTATACCCTGTTAACAGCATGTATTTCTGAACATACATATTTCTAACTTAACAGGTGTTTAAAAAATACTGTTCTGAAACATATGTGAAAGTTTCATAAAGATCGGTCCAGGAATAAGGAAGAAATTTAGAAAAGAAAGTAGATGGAAAAGACTAGAACATTTTGCAACGAATCGCACTGCTTTGTCAACAATTAGAATTCATTGCATGCTTATAGCAGCTAGCTTTTGCAAGTGAGCACATTCTCGCCGTTGCTGAGTTGTGTTACTTCAAATGTCGTACTGCTTGCCGAAAATTATATTGCAAGTCAAAACGTAATGTATGCAGAGATTTGTAAGAATAATAATTAGTATGATATTTGTAATATTAGATTTTGTCTTTCAAGAATTGATTATTCTAATGATCATTTGCATTTTAAATATTGGCGAGTAAGTGAAGTCCATGAAAAAACGGAGATGTTTTTTTTCCATTTAATCGTTGCGGTTGCGTCAAGCAGCACATGTGTGCGAGCGAGACAGCGAACGTGCAGACGTATATGAAATAACGTAGCACTAAGCTTTTCATCTTGCTGATATAAGCATACAACGAATTCATATGCTAAATGACAGTCTGAAAAGAGTATTCTTTAAACACCTGTTATGTTCTTACTTTTATTTTAATCAAAGTACCTATTATCAAAATACTTTTAATATAGAAGCCTGTACAGGGTATTATACTGTCGAACGCGGTCGACTGTAGCCTTTTCGACTGGTTTTTGACAGTAATTTTCGGCCTGTAGCTGCAGTACGTCACCAACCATAGGTACGCCTAAGTCACGCAATGTTGCGATCAGAACGTCCTGAGGGTCAACGGCTCGTATTGCACACGGCTTCGGCATGTCGACTGTGTATATAGAATACAAAGTTGGTCCAAGTACACTACCTTGCGGAACTCCTGCGCATATCAGTCTTTCTGAGGATTTGGCACCATCGACAATTACGCTGAACGACCTGTCAGCCAAAAAGCTGCTTACTAGCTGGAATAGTTGTGGGGTCAATAACTACTTCAGCTTGCAACGAAGACCATTGTGCCAGACACGGTCAAAAGCCTGCTGTATGTCCATGAACACCGCCACAGCATACTCCTTGGATAAGAGGCGCAATTATTAGGTGATTCAGGGAGCTTCATGCCAAATTTGGGGTCTCTAGCTCTTCTAGTTGCTGAGAGGGACGCTTTCACACTGACTTACTTTTTTCAGCAATTGAATTGGCTCTCAAACTGTTTAGATACTTACCGTATTTCATCAACGGCGAACATCTTTTACAATAGTTTTTGCAGGTATTGTTGTTGATGTTGTTACTGTTACTGCAACAAATTTAAGTGCATACTATATATATTATATTATATTGTGATTACGTCTACGAATTCAGCCATAGAAAATATCTCTGGGCTTTCATTGCACGTAAAGTGTGGCTGCCAAATGGCAGGTAATAAAATCAGACAGAATGAAATATAACTATGTAGAATAACCATATAAGAAAATAGAAATAGAATTATAATTAATAAATAAATATATACATATAACTAATATGAATATATTACAATATATATTTAAGAAAATATATAGCATGTTCTTTTATAAAGTTTTCTACTTTAAAAATCTATAGAAAATATTATACAGAAGCTAAAAAGTGAGTTAATAAATTATATTAAGCATATTTACTTGCTCAAATATCATTCAAACTCTTTTCCATTAATTTCTCATTAATTTCGATTTATTTCGACTATTAATATACAAGTTATCTATGCTCTTTTAATACAACTTTGTAAAGGCTTTCCCTCCTCTCCTAAGACTAATAATACATTTGCCTAAGACATATTCAATCTACATTAAATTCCATAATTCCAAGCGAAAGCCATTTCCCACTATATACTGAGTATGCAAGTATGCAAGGATACCCTACAATCGCTTTTATGCCCGCTCGATTCATAGAACGTTCTAATTAAATGTGAAATATTATTATCGAAGAAATCGATATTCTAATCACGTTCTAATTCATCGACGTTTAGTTTCTGTTTTTGGTACTATTCTATATTGATTATTGCGGTTAGTTTTGTTCGCAATTCGAAATATTTATTAAATAACCTACGAAATAAGAATGAAATAAAAATCTTTAATAATTTGAACTGAAAAAGATTTGATTTTATTTTATTACCCAATCATTTAATCCAAAAAAAAAAAAACAAGATTTTACATTTACAATATTTGTTGTATTATGTTTATTTTTTAGTATCGTATATCATATATTTTAAGTAATTTTCTCGTTTTGACTTCTTTGATTTAATGTTCAAAAACCTATTTCCTGGATTTTTTCTTTTTTTTTAGTACTTTATTTCTTTTTTTGCTTTTTACATCTTTTCGCTTTTCACTCCTTACTGATTCTGTAGACGAACATTTCTTAAGTTTTTTGACTTTCTTATCTTTTCTCCTTTTATGTTCAGTTTGATCTGAAGACTGAGGTGTCCCATCTCTTTTATTAGAGTTGTCGAATTTGGAGACTTTATTACTAGATGATATATTTTCATCAAACTTTCTGAAAGGGTTGTCTGGCCGACGATGTGGGTTGTCTGGCCTGGATGCAACCGACGAAACTACACGAGTGTCGCTTGTTTTAAGACTTCTATATGAACTTCGATCTGATTCATAATTTCTTTTGTCACTTTTAGTGCCTAATGTTGATGATTTGTCCTTCAATTGGGTTTTATATTTGTTGGATTCGGTAAAGTTTGTATCCTTGTGTGTAACATTTATGATTTCTCGTTCGTTAGACTTACGATTTCTGTGATCATCAAATTTCCTTTCTATTGCCACAACTCGTTCGCGATCTCGATCACGATCACGATCTCGTTCCCGTTCTCGATCTCGTTCTCGCTCCCGTTCTTTGGAGTCTTTATCCCTTCGCCTGGAACTATAACTTCCAGAATTATACCTATGTCTGTCGCCACTCGACTTCTTCTCCGAGTTCTCTCTTCGCTCGTTCCGTGATCGATCTGATGAGTAATTTCTTTCGTTAACAACTTTGTTACCTAACCTTTCTTTGACGGACTTATTAATGGTTGATTTCGGGGAATGCGAACGATCCTTAAGATCAGTTTTCAAAGAAATGGAGCGATCCTTACTGTTATGCTTGGAATCTATTACAACTTTAAACTCGACGGGCCTTATAGCGTTTATCGCTTTCGCGAAAATCGCGTTTTCAGCTTTTCGAATAACATCAGATGTTATTTCCGAATGATCTTGCATTTTATTACAGGACACCTTTCTACTAGGATCCAATAAATTACTGTTTAAATTATTATCATCTATCTCCCACTTAGATATTTTGACATCATTCACTTCATTAACCGATGATATTGTATCTCTATTTAAATCATGATCTGTCAGCTCCATACTAAGAATTGAATCGTTTCTCTTTATGGTATCAATCTCAATGCAATCGGATATATTTTGAAGTAAATCATTTGAATTAAATTCAGTGCTTTCATTCATACATGGATTCATAGCATTCACAGCATCGAGCCCCGAGCATTTCTCCGATGCCGATGCAGACTCAATGCTTTCCGAGTAGACCTTTTTAACTTTATCCTTTTTGTCCTTTTTATCCTTCTTGTTTTTCTTGCGTTCCGACTTGTCCTTCTTCTTCTTCTTACGATCTTTCAACTGCAGATTCAGTTTAATATTGTTCTCCTTTCCCATTTCGTCATTCGACTCCATACGGTCATGGGATTTCACAATATTCGTATTACTTTCCGGATAAAACAGTGGCTCACTCTGAGACTTCTCCAATGCCATGGCTTGAGAGTCCCTTTCGCACCTCTCGGGGGTTTTCGGAGACCTTTCGTACGATTCAGTAGAGTCAACTTTTGATATTTTTGGGATCTTGGACTTGGATGGAGGTGTAAGGCTTTTGGAGCTATTCTCAACAGTTTTGACATCCCTGGTCTTACTGGAGGGCCTTTGTCTTTTGCGGGAGAGAAAGTCGTCTTCAAGATACCGGGAATTATCTGGATCTGCAGCTTTATTATTTCTGTCTCTATCATTATCAGCTAAACTCTCAATTGGCATTGATTCAAAGCCAGGAGGAGGTGGCTCAACAGTATCTGGTTTCGATACATACGGTCTAGTCAAGGATTTATCTCTTAAACGCAGTTTATGTCCTGATTTTGGAGAGGGTGAACGTCTATGTACATATCTGAAATAAAGAGTTTCATAATAAATAATACTTTATTTAAATTGATTTAACGAAAATAATAGGTTAATCAAGATTCCATGTCTTCTTTAACGAAATTCACTTGACAAAATTAAAAAATCATTCGAATCAGTGTGAAAACGATTCCTGCTGTCAACAAAGTGTAAACACAATATGTTCATTCATTTTATACAGACTACATCATGTTTCTGCCTACCAATTCTCACAATCAATATATAGGTTAAGCTCAGCAACCGCAGGGTTTATGCAGCACCTGTAGATTGGGCCTTTCACTTGAAACGAAGCTAAGTTAAATGAATTATTTTTAAATTGATAGCAAGTTGTTGATGCTAGAAATTCAAGCAAGGTTTCATACAAACGTTTTCCGTTTTAAATGATTCAAATCCTAAAGGCGAAAGTACAACGAAGTCCCGTCGTGAATGTTGAAGCAAGGAAGAAAGGTGATTGATTGTCTTGAAGAAAGAGTTTCACAAAATGTAGAAAGTTTTTCCTTATTTTCCTTGAAACGATGGCCTTTTATTCCATTCCAGCATGTAAATTCCTTGTACATAGCGTGAGAAGAATGATCTTCCCTAGGCTTTAAGATACGGCTTTGATTATTCTGCAGTAAAGTGATTAGTGTACATATAAACATATAAACTCTATATTCTGATGACTGATGCACTCTTCCAAAGTAAAAAGATGAAATGGTTAAACTTTTTTTAAATGTTGTATTGCCATGAAACAAAAGTTTTTAAATTCAAATCAAATACAACAATCGGTACCTCTCCGCTCTCTAAAGAGAGAGAATCGAAAAGCGATCTAAACACTTCAATCGACAGGGATTTGTTGTTGTTTTTACTTATGCAAAATGTGGAATACAAACAATAATTCAGGGTAGTATCATGGCCTTAAGATAAACCTAAACTGCATATACTATACAGGAATCTACATACCAAATTTAAAGACTTGCGGCGATAGACACTCAGATCGATATGTTTAGATTGACAGACAGACAGATGAAGAAGTTTAAATCGATTCGATTTCGATATATTTAATGTTACTTTAACTTAGTCGAGTTATAATAGCTTGCATATAATTGCATAAATACTTTTACTGAACAACGAAAATTACTTATGCTTCTCTACTTAAATTTTCGAAATTCAGGTAACGATGTAGATAATTCACAGTGATCGTTTATTTTATGTATCAAATTACTAACCATATTAAAATAAAATCGTGTTTTATCTGGCTTTAACTTAATAGGAAAACGGAATAACGTAAAATATGGAAATACTTCTCTTAATTATTGAAACTGCTAAGTTAAAGAGTTTGAGAATTTGATAAAAAAAAAGTGTGGCTTATCACAGAATATTATCCCAGTTGTTCTGTCTTGTAATGTAAATTATATTAAACGTTTTATATATAAGAATAGCTTAGTATATAGAATAACCTCTTCTTCTTGTCACTTGGTGAATTTGATCCGTTGCTTGAATGGCGTACAACTCGGCTTTGTCTTCCTCGCTCATAGCTGTATTCTCGCTTCCTTTCCCGCGACCTTGGTCGTTTGTCCTTGAGGTTCATTTCTCGGGACGAGCCCCTGTCATACATAGGGGACTTGAAGCGATGTCTTGGCCTGCCTGGCGATCTAGATCTGTGATGACCTGGACTTCGACGACGTTCCACTTTTTGTTTTTCTTTCTCCTTCATTATTCTGTTGAACGCTTCAAGTGGATCATCTATAAGTCTGCAAAATATATGGAAATACTATTATATATGCAAGCTAAAAAAACTACAGGTATTCTAGTCGACTGAGAGATACCCTGTGTTCATGTTATACGTTTGAAATAGTTTATATAAAATAAATGACACAAGATGAGTTAATAAACATTACAGAACTCTGTGGTTGAGAGTATTCAACCAGTTAATAACCTGTAAACAGCTCTAAAATGTATTTCCACTCATAAATTGGATCTGATTACAGAATATACTACAGTCGAGCATCAACAATTGTGCTGTTTGCCCTGATTATGCTACACATATACACAATAATTGCTAAACACTTACCCAGTGCCTACTTTAGCTGCAACTCCTTGATAAATCGAAGCCAAGTTTGTTGATTGAAATGTTTGCGAAGGATTTATGTTAATATTTCCCGAGGGCATATAAGAAGTATTTATTTGATGTACAGGTTGATTTTGATAGTGACCAAAGCTGAAATTATAAAATGGCAAGACAACAATTAGCATAAACAATATTACTTCTAAAGTATACAACAAATATGTAACGAAAATATCTTTTATTTCTACTTAATCTACCTGACTTTTAATAAACAACTATTTTGTACTCACCCCATTGGCGGCCTGTGTTGCATATTGTTATAGCCATTGTTATATGGAGCCATGTGAATCATTGTTGGACATCGTGGCATTTGAATATATGGAGGTTTATACACGCCAATACGATGTGATTGGTCAGGATTCATTAAGGGCGGTTTTTCTCTTTGTTCGTTCATATTGTGATTTGGATATAATGGTTTGTGATGGCTGCTAATTGGTGTGGGCAACAGACTTCGTTCATTTGGTGGCTTGATGTTATCATTTTTAGCATAGCTGTTCTGAGGTTTTATATCCATATCCGATTTGTATTCAAAGTTATGCTCGCGACGCTGAATTACGTTATTTCCATGTGGCTTTTGTGTATATATAGGTGTAGCCTAAAACGAGAATTAATCACATTCAATATTCACTTCATTTAACATTAACAAAAGATTTAATGCAACAAGCTGGAAAGTACGATCAATTAATAAAGCTTTGATTGTATAAGAACACTACTTGTAGAACGGCATAGACCAGAACATACCTCCTCTTTATTGGTTTCGGCAACGTTTGTTGTACTCTCGGCCACCTTCTGTGGCATTTTGATTGTTATGTTATCCTCGTAGTCGGAATCAAATTTATCCTTTTCTTTTTTAGTTGTATGAATTGTATTTATATTGGAGGGTGCACTTGTTTCTTCTTCTTCCTCCTCTTCTTTTTTATTTGCCGGTTCCGGTTCCTCAGTTTGATTAGTTTCATCCGGAAGCTGAGCCGGCTCAGGATCCTCCTTCTTCTCAGCTTTCGTGGTCAATTTATTAACTGCAAATACAAATTTTATTTTGCATTAATATTTATATTTGTACTTTGGGTTTTCTTACATTATTTATAAATATAATACCGATTATATAAATGAAATTTCTTACCAGGTTTATATGCTGCAAGCTTGTATCCAGATTCATTTTTAAAAACGTTCACTGAATTCCTTAAAAACCGATTCGGAATCAAAGATCCTGGCGAGCAGTTTTTCTCTTTACAATCTGGACACTCGCTATCTTCTGATTCCAACAACGAAGTACGAACGCCTAAATTAAATAAATTCATGTTAATAATGCTCCATTTTTAGTAATGTAAAAATTAGTTTATACTTACAGTCATCGCAAAAAGAACTTCCACAACATGGTATCATTACGGCGTCAACGAAGATATTTCTACAAATGCCACATATTAGGTCCTCTGGGATTTCTTGATCCTTTTCAGTAGACAGCAAATATTTTGTTGTTTCCGGTTCAACTTGACTGAAAATGCAATTCTTATTTGAATGCTGCTCAATAAAGATAAATGATTACTTACGCTTCAGGCTTGCCTCTAAATGATCGTGGAATTCCTGTATTTCGCTTCACTTCAAATTGCTCCTTTCCAGCTGCAAAGGAACAGTTCTTAATCCAGTGGCCACCTCGCTTACACTTGTTGCAACGATACGAAGCAGGCACTTCGCCAACTTGAGACTGTCCCTTAATGCGATGATACCTGTAATATAGCCACAATTATTTAATGACAAATAGATACAAATTAAATTGTACAAAATCTTCATTTCATTATAATTGTACGCTTACGTTTTGGGATCATAATCAGCTGTGCTTTGCATCATCATGGCTTGTATTTTGTCCTCTTCACTTCCTTGCATTTTAAATAGATCCATATTTAAATTATCAGGTTTACTTGTGGGCGCCGTGGAAACGGCATTTTCCGCGGATGGATCCCACCCTTTTTTAACTGGATGGGCTATCGGAATCCGAGATATAATTAGCGTGGTATTTTTTGGTATTAAGAAGTTGTCATCTTTATATTCTATAGAAAAGATATCAAGTATTATATTAAGATTAACAAGGAGGTTAAGATTTTGGGCTTACCTTCTTTATTTTGAGCATTAGTTATTTGAAGATCGAAATCAATAATTTTCCCCAGCCGTTTCTGCTGCACTATTTCCCTCTTCAAGTCCGCAACGGATATGTGAAGACCGTCAAAGGTAATTGTGTCGAAATGAAGGGTACTTTTAAACTTATAGTGTACCGACATTTTAACTACCGTACATATCTGAAAGAAGAAATTGAGGAAAAATTAGCTATGGCAAGACAGATCGAATTAGGATACTCGCATACCCTGTACTCTTAAAACGTGTTTGAATGGTATAATAAAGTTCGACAAACGCCAAGAGCACTGTCGTAATTCCTGAAACATATGGCTAATGTTTGTGGTAATTTGTAATCAGGAACAAATAAAAACGTTCGACTGGAAGATACTCTGTAATCCATTCTGAGATACCCTAGGTATTCACATTCACTTAGAAGCAGAAGCACATTGGTAAGTTGCAAGCGACGCTCGCTAGATGGCGATAAAGTCGTTTTTTTTTCTTGCAATGTTCTGAGAATAATTTCCAAGACATAATTTGTGCTAATTTTCCAGGTTGGCTAATGAGTGCTTTATCGAAGGATCAAGGAAAGACGGGTGTATCAATAATGATATAATAAACAACAAAATCAATGCCAAAATGCCGGGGAACATGGAAACGCTGTGAAAGATTGGAGACCGGTTAAATTTACTGCTTACCGGGCTAATCTAAAAGGAGGAAAAACAGTCAGTGTGAAGGTTAAAAGTCCTTTACAGCACCGATTTCACTTTAAAAGAATGTTGCAGTTATTTGGTTGACCTCTCTTGCTAATAAAAATGGAAAAGCATTGAAAAGGCAATATTATTGTATAAGTTTTTATTTACAATAACTGTTTAATTAAAACTATGTATTCAGTATTCACAGAACTACGAATAGTTTATCATTTTGTGCAGATTGGAGTATTATTTGTAACAATCACAAATTTTCTTTTTTGTAAAATATAAACAACTGCAAACGATACACATACTAAAGTATATGTATGAACGTATGTTTCCATGTACAAATGCACATGTGTGTGTGCACAACTAGCTCAAATATGTTAAACGTATTTATGTATAACTGTTATTCGTTTAAATTATGTACACTTATTTACTTTAAAACATGTATATACATATTTTCTATATTTGCCTGGTGTATTTAACACATAGTAATTCATACACGTATTGCATGTACACACATACGCATGTACAAGCGAATGCATGTTTGCACGGCGAAACAATTCCATTTAACAAGCGGGGAGCATGTTTGTTATTTTATTATAATACTTACTATTTTTCACTCGCGAGATATTAACATATTACAACAGGCGGTTTTATGTTTTTCCAGCTAAATGATAAGATTGTATTATATTATCATTTTTATATTTGTCACAATCTGAACTAGTTACAGTACACGGAACTAGTTTTCGATAACTTCAACAGAATGATTGAGTGTTCCCATCTGCCGCATTTTCTACTCTCTTTTCGGGACGCATGTAATATTAATACGATATTTCGATAATTTACACACGTGGATTTTTTTCAGCATTAAAATTGAACAAAATTTAAAAGTTACGACTTTTTTTATTAAATAATTCTTAAAAAAAGTTGAATAACAATGATTAGATATATTAAAAGTCAGAAAACGAAAGCTAAATATAAATAAAATAAAATACAGTAAATATACCAGTATGCATACCAATTCTGTTTAGCATTATAAGAACAGTTTACTAACTGAACGCAAATCATTTGCTTTAAAATGTAGTATTCAGTAATTGTAATTGCTTATAATTATTGCTTACATTTGTAAAACATAAAAGTTATCGATAGTCTTGCAATTCGTCGTGGAAGGTATTATCGAATTAGGAAGTATCGCCGAGCTTGTTTTATCGCATTCTCGTAGGTGGCCGCCTCGCATTCCATTTGAAATGCGCGATCCCATCTTGAAGTAGGCTTCACAGCTCACTAATCGCAATAATCAATGTTATCGAAGATCTACAACAGTTGTGAGTAAATAAAAAAGCCCAGGCGATATCGCTGCAGACGCATAACAGTTAATCCATTTCCAAATCGCGAGCATCGTGCCAGAAAGCCCTTGGTTTACTACTTTATATAATCCAAAATTTAAATGGTTAGAAAGGAAAAAAACCACTTTAATTTGACAAATTTTATTCGAAAATGGGTAGAATAAATATGAGTATTACAAGTTAATCTATATTGTTAAGATCATCGAAAAGTAACGCCCCCATTGGGCTGGGAGTCCTGGAGGGTATGTTATCATTACCAAAATCCTCAGAGTTACCATCAGCTGAAAAGAAAATAAGTTTTATTAGCAAAATATATTATAATCATGTATTTTATCAAACTATTTGTTTACTACTAACTTTGATCCAGAAAATTCGATTTTCTCAATTGGTTTACGGAATTTAATGAAGATATGAGTTGTTTATTAGTGTGCTCGGCTGTTTCTAAAGTTGTTGGCAAATCTAATAGACGTTGATTTTGAATGCCATCTCCAGGACCCATATGAGAAATATGGTTGAAGTTAGATGGAGCTGATATCATCTTCGATCTCCGATCGCTGCAATAGTAATAGTACATCATATATTAGTTGCACCTTAAGCAGAACATTCACAATATTGGAAACTTGCCTTTTTATTGTTTTATTTATTTCTCTGATAGAAAATCTACGTTTTATATTGCTGATTCCCTTGCGGTCGCTATCACGATGTTGCAATAGTCCCTCTGCAAATAAAATAGATAAGATAAATTGACTGAAATTTCATAATTTTTCTACTTAGTTCACTTGTTATTAGTTGTAATGAAAGTGTAACATTTTCTATAGACATATTCTGTAAACGCATGAGAAATACCACTTACTCGTATGAATATTAGCCAAGTAAACTATCAAGGGTGTATCATTAATAGACGTTAAAACAACGTTGCCTACATTGTTCAGTGGAAGTGACTGTTTTATACCAATAGATTGAACCCATTCAGAAGTTTGTGTGTTGAATATATCCAAATGCGTCTCCGAGAATACCAATAAATGACCATCGGAATATGCTACAAGCAAGAAAACGTAGTTAGAATATACTTTTGGGGATTTGTTTTATGTATACTCACTTATATAAGTGGGAAAAGCCGGATACATTATTTCTCTGTCACGGGATTTCCTTCCTTGTAGATCCACATATATAGCGAGGGTTTGAAATACTAATAGGTATTCTCCAAAGGTTCCACCCGTTGGGCACAATATTTCAATTACTCTAACAGCATCAACGCCAGAATAATTCAAGAATGCGCATAACTGATTTTCCGGATGAACTAAAGCTGTACGACAAAATATGTTAACGAGATTAGGAAATTGAAGAATGACTTCTTTCCGATACTTACACATTGCAGTTGCCTCTCCTCTTAAAAAGTACGCCGTAAATCCACTTTGATGAGCAACAACCAGACGCATGTCGGACAATATTTGAACATGTTGAGCTAAGTATCCAATTGTGAACTCGCACGTCTTTTGATGCCTTGTACGCGTTCGATTGATCTCATAAACAATGATTTGTGTGTGATTATTGGGCCGTTTCAATGCGATTATAAATGAATAAACAATGCTTGGGTAACGGCGTATGATTCCGGTACACGCGGAAATACAGTTTTTAGACTCTACGACTTTAATCCATTCCACGTCACTTGCCTCCAGTGCCCTGATGGGTAGAAGCCTCAAATGGCGTTGTTTTCCACAGAGAATGACAATTATCTGCTCTTCTTCTATGTACCATAATTGAAGAATTTTCTTTGTTTCACCAATTCGCGCAATTTCTGTCAATGAATAATAATGATTATGCATCATTCAATTAGTTGTCACGACAATCGAAAATGTTACCATATTGATCCAGATTTAAGTAAAATAATCCATCTTCGGTTCCTAAAAGAATTTGATTAGGATATGTAATAACAGAACACAGAGCATTTCGTATTATCGATAAGGTATTATCCAATATTTCATTGACTTTGTAAATGGCCGTATTTGGTAAATTATTTCGTTTTAATATTCGATGAAGTTCTCCTAATGCAATCACCCATTTGGATTTCTCAGATTCATTGTCAGCCAACATCAGAGTGTTTAGTGAGATTCCACTTTCAATAAGTGCAGTTTTTATCTACAAATTAAAGAAATCAATAAACAATTGCATTAACATTTCATGCAAAATAATAATACCTTAAAAATACATGGTACATCCTTTTTAGCAGCATGTATGACATCGCTTTCCCGCACGCTGCCAACGGAGAACTCGGGATCTCTCATATCTAACACCTGAGATACACTAACACTTGGTAAAGCACAGCGATCGGTTGAGATATCATACAGAAAGAGTTTAAAGTCACAGACGACAACAAATTGACGTATCCATCCTCGTTTAATGACCCCAGATTTGGGTACCTTAACATAGCCTTCGTATGCTGTTCCAATTCCCCTCGTTGGATCTATGCCCAACGGTCTCTTCGTTTGGTCCATAGGAACTGGGCACATGGTCGGCACTCTTTGGCAGCAGACAGTGTGACAGGCGAAGCCACAAATTTCACAAACCACTCCCTGTCTGGTTAATCCGACCATTAAGGAAGTGCAATGATTGCACTTGGTTGGACTACTGAAAGTGCGTACAAGGAATTGATGAATTGACGTATTGCCAGAGGCTTTCTTCTTTGATTCTTCGTAATTTAAACTACTCTCAGATCTGATGTCATCATTCATTGTCGACGTTTTCGAACTCAAGTTATCCTTAGCAGTCTTAAGTGCATATTTTGATTCGTAATTGAAAAGCATTCCAGTATTTGATGATTGAAACAAGTTTGATGATGTTGATATATTGTCTCTAGTGTCGTTAACGTATGATTCCACAGCATCGATCGAGTCCGTGTTTATGGATATATCTTTAAAGAAAGCGTTATTTTGATGCGAAGATTTGTTCAAAAATGATTCCGAATAATCGAGATCCACTTTTTGTAAATCTCTGAGTTCACTCTCTTTCTTTTTTAGATCATACAAAACAGAATCACATCGCTTTTTATAATCACAAGCTTCCTTTTGGGTGGAAATGAGTTCGGCTCTTGTTTGACTTAACTCTTCGGCAATAAATGCCTTGGCTTGAATTTCCCTTTGGAGAGCGCTTTGCAAATTCAGTAGCTCCATTTTGTCCAGTTTCTGTGATCGCCTATTTCTCCAGTTTTTATGATCCACGGCATTATTGTTAAAGGTTCCCACGTGCTTCAGGTATTCTATTTCTTCCGTCATTTTTGTGGCCAACGCTTGTAAATAGCTGCGAGCATCTCGTTCGTCGGACACCCATTGGATAATTTCAGACATTTGTAGCTCCCAATGGTTGATGGCTTCGCGTTTGACTTGCAATTCTTTTAGAATTTCAACCTCCTCAGTTTGTAGGTCACGTAAATTCTTTGATTTTACGTTTACCTCGGCACTTAACCTTTGATTCTCTTCCAGCCACGATGATTTCTCCAAATCGTATCTCTTTTGTATTTCTAGAATCGTTTCTGCTGATTCAGCCATTGAATCAATTGAAGTACACTTTAATTTATCATGTGTTTGCTGCAATTCCTTAGACAGAATGGAGTTCGAAGTTTCCAGCTCGCTCAGCTGATCGCGCAGGGCCTCTAGCTCCAAATTGTGACGGGCTTGTTGATGATTCAGTTTTTCCGCATATTGAAGTTCAATTCTTTCGATTTCGTATGCTGCTATACCCGAGGTGAGATTCATGGGAGTTGTGGTATCCACATTTGGTACAGACTTTCGGAAATCGCTTTGCAATTTACGGCAGCATTCTTCTGCGTGCTCTCTGATTTTCTTCTCCTTCGATGCTTCATTGACGGCATCTTCAATATGCAATTCGAGTTCCCTTCTGGTTTTATCAGACTTACGTAATTCGTTTCTCAAGCTATCGTTCTTCTGTATTGCCGCATCGAGCTCCTCCTCCTTATCCCTTACTTGTCTCGATAGTTTCTGTTTTTGGTTTCGAAGTTCGGTAAGTTTCTCAGTTACTTCCGAGTATTCCATCATTGCACCATTACGCTGAGAAATAGCTTCTTTAAGTTCAGAGTCTTGTGACTTAAGTCGCTCCAAAACCTCATTATATTTTACAGATAGATCACTTTTTTCGTGTTTGATTTGCATAAGTTGTTCGTTTAACGTTTTCAATTGCTTGTTAAGCAGTTCATTGGAGCTATCTGAATCTTTGGGTAGTTCACTGCATATCGAGGAACTTTCAAGGTTATCAACAAAGCCAGACGTTTGGTTTTTAGTTTCCGCATGCCCGTCAAATTTTCTAGAGTCTGCTGGATAACAGTTTTGGGAGAATGTAAATCCAATGAATGGTAAATGAAATCCAGAGAATGCTGGATTCGCCGATGGAGGGATGGTGTCTGTTAATCTGACATCGTTGTCATCCACGTCGAAATTCGATGTATCTGTGGGACTCGAAACTTCTGGTATGTACGGTGCGAGGCCACATCTGATGTTCTTCCAATCGATGCCATCGAACCATGGATGTGTCATGAAATCATGTAAACCCTTTTGACCAAGTCGATTCTCAGGTATACAGATAAGTTTGCACAGCAAGTCCTTGGATGCATCCGATAGCTTCGAGTTTGGCGTATCTTGGGTTGGTAAGTTAAAGCAATTTTGATGATTCATAATTTTGCCATAGGTTTCCACCAAACTTTCGGCATAAAATGGAGTCTCTCCATACAGCATTTCGTACATGCAGACGCCCAGAGACCACCAATCACATTCAGTGCCATAACGTCCTTTTCCATCCTCCATGGCCCTCAGAATTTCGGGAGATATATAGTCAGGTGTGCCTACGGCGACATTGGACTGAACTGTGCCATCTTTATCCAGGCGTAAACATGAACCAAAGTCAGCCAACCGTACATGTCCTCTCTTGTCTAACAACACATTGTCTGGCTTGATATCTCTGTGAACATACTTCAGCTGATGAATGCTGTTCACGGCCAAAATCATTTCTGTGATATAAAATTTGGCCATGTCTTCGGGAAGTTTATCTTCAAACTTGCTCAATAAAGTTAATAAGTCGCCACCGCAGTAATAGTCCATAACCAGGTACTGCAAAATGTGAAAAGAAAAGGTATCTCAACAATTACATTAATTTGAAGCTTAGTTTACGATTTGGAAGAATATTAAATAGGTAATTCCATCAAATGCATACCAAATTGATATTATCCTGAAACGCATAATGCAAGTTTGTAATCCACTGTCGATCTCCAAGTACTAATACATCTCTCTCTTCGCGAAAACACGCTGTCTCCGCTCGCTTTAGCATTTCCCATTTATTTAATATTTTCATTGCGAAAATATTCTCGGATGAAAGCATGCGTACAACACATACTTCTCCGAATGCTCCACGTCCAATGATCTTTAATATTTCAAAATCCTCACGCGTTAGTCGAAGCTTCCTCACAATGTGGACAAAGGGTTTAGCTATAAATGAAATAAATAATATATTTACTATGTACTATGTCCGCAAACAAAGTCTCGACTTACCAAGTTTAAGAAAATCGGATACACTTTTCTCTCTACGTAGAGATGAATTACTGCATTCATCATAAAGTAAGATAAATGTGTCCAATAACGCATCCATGGAGAACTGATGCCCTTTAAAATTCTCCTCCAAATTGAGGCTTTGATTTAGCTTTTTGTCTCCATCGGGCTCACTTAACAGTGACTCCAATAGTTCAAGCCTCTCATTACAGCTCAGCGCCATTATGTCTAAAATGAATTAAACAAATAAATATGATTGAAAAAATAGAATACTGATAGCAGAAGGAAATTGATTCTTGTCTATAGAACTAGGCAGACAAAGGCAAACAAAGAACATGTCAAAAACATAAACAAACGTGAGAACGTTATTTACTTTCTGTTTTTAACACTTGACCAGACTGCAATTTGCATAGATTGCAAAGTAAACAATTGATAAGCTCAATTGATAAGGCAGTTAATGAAATCTGTGCTCTATTGCAACATTCTTATTTTCACAAAGAACATTCTTTGTATAATAACAATCCATTTGCGTCAAAACAGATGCAACTATAAGTATATAATATAAACATACAGGGGTGTCTGTCTATAACTAAATTTCCTGAAATCTTCGTTCTTTTTCTTGTAAAGATATTTGAAAATTATAAATACTATCATTATGCACGTTTCATACAACAATTTCCCACCCATTTTCCGGGCGGAATTTCTTTCCAGCGCTGACTTACGTCATAAAAGGAAACTACTGCGGAAAATTCAACTTTCTACCTTTTACGGCTCGAACAGTGCGTTGATGAATCAGTCGAGAGCCAGCACAAACAATTTTATATATAGAGATGTATATATGTATGTATATGTTTGTATGTTAGAACAAATGTATGTATGTAATCAGCATCTTAAGTTTGCGTAGTATTGTTCAAATACACACTCACACACACTTGCACACGCGTCTCTGCATTCATATACGGCAAAAAAGGTATGGCACACATGCATGCATATGTAGTTGTGTTTATTGGCTTATCGTAGGTTTGGCATGGTTCCGACATACATACATACATATATTTACATATGCATGTATATGCAGAATGTACACAATAATTTTGCGCACATATGCATTTATTTATTTATTTGTCTGTCACCATTAGCATATATTTTATACGCACACTTCTATATAGACGCGAATATTTCATATGCACGTATTTATATTATATTATATACATACGCATGTCTCTAAATATATGCAACTAAATAAAAACATATGTATATGCATACACTCAGATAAACATACATATTTGTGTGTTTTACAAGCAGAACAGATGAAACTTGTTATTTATCTTTAAAGTAAATTACCACCGAGCTCAGGTAAGGAGGTTTCATAATCCATTTTCGAAATATTAAATATTTGGACTGATCATATCCACAAGGCAGTTGAAAAACAATGTAAAAGCCGACTTATACTGCCAGGGATGGAGGCAGCTCATTTCGTTTATTCGATATTCATGCTGTGTAAAAAGTGCTGTTATCAAAATAGCACTGTTATCGATTACTTTAGATTGGATGAAAAATAGTATTGTGCTTCCACAGCAAATTAATATTGTATTCAAAATAATCGGAACGTTGGCAAGGGGATTAATGTAATCTGTAATTATCCCATTGGGAAAAACCAAAAACTTATTACATTTTATAAATAATGCAATTGTAGAATTTTATTTTATATTTACTTATAGTTTAGTAATATTTAATAAAGCTTATTTTAAAATAAATTCGTATATTAATTAACAAAATACTTGTCTGTTCAACTCATTTTATCGCAAAAGAACGAACTTCTTTATTATGCGGAAGATCCTTGGTAGGCCGAAAGAATTGGAATTAGGCTTCCATTCTGAAAAGTTTAGAAAGGCAAAGTCGAAGTTCCTGAAGCCAAGTCAGGAAAAACGGAGGCTTTGTACGGTTCTTATCTGTATGTCGAAACTGTCTCCATTATAATGTATACACAAGGATGTACATGAATTATCTTATTTTATTTTGTAGTCAAATGCACATAATAGGTGTGAATTAATTACACCACTTACAATTATTTTAATCAATGCTATAAAATCTTAACGCATACACAAAAGAAACGATGAGTTTGTAATACAATAACATAAGGAAACACAAGAATTATTCTTTGGGGTTTTATACTTATTCTAAGCGAATCTGGGATTTCTGTTTAATTTCTGAAAAAGTAACCTAAAGAATAAGTTATTATTGTTTTAAATATAAAAATAGGGAAATACAGGAACGTTTAGAGTGTTTGTAATACAATCGGATAAAAGACTGAATTTATTTACTTTGAGTTGATATGTACTTATATTAGTTTTTTTTTTCGGACCAATTCTTGTCAATTTTTTGTATTTATTGTATAAGAACTAAAGATATTTGAGCTTAGAGAAATTCGTATTAATGGTAAACATGTCCCACAATCATCTTAGAACAATTATAAAGCCCCAGTAAAACCACGATTGTTTTTTCGACTCTTCATTATTGCAAGAGTTGAATAGCTTGTGTGTGTGTGTGTGTGTGTATGTGGGTATGGGTGTATGTGGGTGTGGGTGTGGGAGTGGGTGTATGTGTGTGTGTATCTACAACTAATAAAATAATTAACAAACAATATACACTTTATAATTGTTTTCGTACCATTTCCGACAACAATGCAGAATCGTTGTTGGACATGGCGGCAGCCGCTCCTGTTGCTTCTTTATTTCTATAAGAAGGATTTGGGACACGTTGAATTGTTCTATCCTCGTAACGCGTTCTTCCTTGAGATGCCATTGGTCTGTTAAGAGTATTGTTAGCATTATTTGGTGAACTTGGCGGGGTACTGTGTGCTGCAAAATGTTTATTAACAAAATCTTGCTCCTTCCATCCATTCTTTTTGTAGACTTCACGGAGCTCATGATGCTGCCACATTGTGTACAAAACTTGACTAGCAAACTTTATAACACAAGATGTATATTGTTCTTTGCGTCTTGTGATATTCATTAGTCTATCCACGCCACCGGCATCTAAAAGCGAGCGCGCAAACTCTGGATTCTTTTTGATGACTTCATTAATAGTTGCCAATACTGCTGTGATGGTGTCGTCTGACGTATTTTGATCGTGTTGAGCGTTTCCCGAAGGTAATTTTTGGACTAAATCGCGCATTGCATACTTGCCAATCAACTCCTTATTTCGCTGATCAATGGCAAGATTGCGTAACGCAGTGGCAACGGCGCAAACGACACGATCAACTTCCATCCGTAAGAGTTCAACAAGTATCGGAAGACCCTTCTCTTTGCGCACGGTAGCTCGAATATCAATGCTTGGCTGCCAATAGCATGCTGAAAGATTCTGAATTGCACCAGCTGCGGCCTCAAGAGTTTCGGGATTTGAACAACTTTGCAGCAGGGATAAATAATATTGTACGACTTCTGGTTGCCACAATTGCTCATATCCCTTGCCGGTTTGATTGTTTGTTCCTGAACTCTTGGAATATTCTGTTGAAAATATGTAGTCTTGTTGAGACTCATTTGATGCGGTATCCTTCTTTTTTTTTACTTGTCCCAAAGCAGCCCAAGTTCTCTCCTGAAATTGCATGTTTTATAAATGTTCTAATGTTATTTAAAGAAATATTATTAATTACCTTTTGATGATGATGGAATGGCTCTTTCTTGGATAATAAAAGGGTGTTTATCATAATTAGGATCTTCGACTTCTTGGCATCTATAGGAGAGATTGCGCAGTATACAAACGCAGTTCTCCACTGTTTTATTTCCAATATTGTTTTTCTCAATGGACGATCGCACAACGTAGAATAGAGATTCCACCAAATTTTCGCAATTTCGAAGGCATTCTCGGGCGTGCTCTCCAGCGGAACTAACGTTTCTCAAGACTCCAGAAGCATTGCGAAATACTGTGGAAAAACATGTCTCTCCCGAACAGATAGGATCCCAGCCAGAGTGGGGCTTAATAATGTTACAAACTATAGCAGCCAGCGCTTCATCAATAATTGACCTTTTAATGTCTTCACAAGAGGACATATTCCATAATACTCCAGTTACCAATTCTTTTACCTCAGTTTCCTGTGACCGACAGAGAAGATGCACCAATGCTTCTATTCCGCCAGCATTTTTAATTCCACGTTTATTTTCATCATTTTGTCTACCATAAGATAAATTGCGCAAGGCTCCACATGCATTTCTTTAAAAACAAAACAAAATCCAAATAACAAACGTAAATATATTAGAATTAACATTAAACAAATTAAGAATACACCAAATTTGGTAACTTCTAGTCTCTGTATCAGTTTTGTATCAATTTGCATACTTACTTATGAATTTCGGGTGCATCGTATGACAATAATCGAATTAAAGGTGGTATTCCTCCCAATGTTCTTGTACGCTGCTTGTTGGGATCATCCATGTAGCATAAATGCTGTAAATATGCAGCTGCATTCGCTTTGATAGCGTTATTTGGATTGCTAAGAAAGCTAATCACTTCCGAAAGGTTTGGGTCACGCCATCTCATTGTTGAACAAAGATCACTATCGGATCCCCCAATGAAATCCTCTTTCTCACCAATTCTGGGTGGGGCAGTGTTCAATGAACCTGTGGCAAATGGTGCTAATTTAAAATCACCTTGACCCTCAAAAGATCTGCATTGGGAATCAATAGCTGGTTCGGACCCATTAAGGTTATTGTCGAACGGCCTTGAAGCAAACTGTTTTATATTCGCACTTACACCCGGCAACCCATAATTGGCATCTGCAGTATAGCCATATGGGACAACTGGTTCATCAGTATAATGAGGTTCTAAGCCACATGGTGGTAAACCAGATAGACCAAAATCGGCACCTTCATCAAATTGTGGAGCCTGTATGTATCGAACGGTCGGCACTAATGCATGACCCTCCATACCGGGAATGGATACTTCTTGCGAAGTTGTTTCTATTTTATTTTGAGACCCAATTGTCGAGCAATGAGGGGCCATGCGTGTAAGGGTCCCCATGCCCGTCGGCTTTGAAATATATAGTGGTGCATTTGAATATCCAGCCGCTGTGTATTGTTCGAAGTTTTGAAATGCCGTGTACTGAGTTTGTATGTGACCCGGTTCCGACACCAACGACGGCTCTATATTTAAATTTTGTTGCGGATTCATCTTGGCTTAGTTTGAAATCTGTAAAACAAAATTAAATATTACATTTTTAATAACATTTAAGATAAGCTGCAATGGAAAGTATCTATAAATATATGTACATACACTGAAGACCAGTAAATATTCAAATTCAAACATCAATATGAGCATATACAGTGTTATCGATCATTGTACTTATCGATTCTTAAACAATACTTAAGCAATTACCTATCGAAGGAGGGCTGATAAGAAAACAATCCAAATTAGTCACTCGTATATATAATTGAGTAGACTAAATAGCCAAATTGATACAGCTACAGAATAGCGTTGAGTTAAGGTCCAGTTAAATAGAAAAGGTAAAAAAAAAGGAAATTCACTTTCCTTAATATTATCAAGTTTGTTTTTAGCGAAAGAAGCGTATTCAATGTTCGGTACAAAAATTGTACAAAGCACGGCATCATATTTTTAAATGCTCTAAATATATATCAATATTTTGACAAAAACAGATTGAATAAAATACACTTTCATCAATTAATTTAACACAATTTAAATTTGTATTAAGTATTTGCATGTTAAGCGGCATTTACAATTTCAAATCTCTTTAATGTCAGCAAGTTACAGTTTGAGAAATACCTCAGCTAGCTTAAGATGTGAAACAATAAGTATATCTTCACTTTATTATATACTTTATATATACACCTTGCATACTGTTACAGTATTATTTATCAGAGACAAAGAACACACTCGCGAGTCATCTTAGGAGAGAATTGTGAGTTATCCTTCTTTCTTACTGGCAGGTACATACGTATGTATTTATGTATCCACATACAAATTTACATTCATATGTATATATGTGCATGCACTTATATGTTCATAAACATACAAATGCCACGCCCCTTGACTTTAAATATGTACAAAGTTAACTCATTTATGTGTAAAAATAGTCCTACCCTATTATTGACTAAAACTTCATAATCGTTAATAATATACAATATATCTTCGTGTCATTTAAGCCGACTTTGATCAAGCGGTTTTCCAAACTAGTGTTTGTACGTACAATAAATACATACACATACTTACATACGTACGTATATACGTATGTATGTCCGTAGATACTTATTAAAAATATCGATTTTTCACAGAGGTGTCGCTTTATAGATTACTGCATGAATGCATGTATGTATGTGTAAGCAAATAGGCACTTATCTTTTAAACTTTCATAGAACACAAATACAGAAAAAATATACTATTTGTCATTCAAAAAAAATGTAATTATACATATGCAAATAGGAATGTATACTGTATGTATGTAACTTCAGCTCAATGGACAAATTGTTTTTGAATCAATCTCATACTTTCCGTCTACATATTGCACATTTCTTTTCAAATGCATTATCATTTGGTTATTTTCGTTTGGTTACCCACCTTAAAAATACCAGTAAATTATGTTGATAAACATATTTAATGATAGTCAGACACAAATCTATATACGAGCTTAGTCTCCACGAACAATGCTTTGGTAAAATTCTTCGCGTACTAATTCAAAGTTGGAGTCGTATATATTATGAAAATGTTCAATTTCACAAGTTCCTAATCCGAACGACAACATATCGCCGACGTCGCATCAGTAAATTGAGCCGCATTGAAATGAACACATTTTTTACTGCGTTTTATGTTAATTCTTTATAATATGTAATAACTAATAAATAACAAATGAATTAAATATTTAATTAGTGCGTATCCTTCATATAATTAAAAATAAATGATTAAGCACTACTAGCCACATGTTTTTTCATTTATAAGGTTTATTTTACTTTTGACATTTAAAATTAGTAGTTTGCATAGAGCATAAATATTAATTTATCATTGAGATCCTAATAAAATATATTAATTACTAATATAAGCATAAAATAAATTTATGTATTTATTTGTTAAGACATCAATCAATTCTGCGGAAAATAAGTATTTTACATTGGAGGAATGCTAAGTGAACTTTACGAACTACTATCAGTTCCAAGTAGTTCAGGCAGAGTGGATCCGGAGTTATGAGCGTGAACTTTCGTATTAATATGCTGATTCAGCGCCTTTGGCAACAGCAATGAACTAAATTGGGGGGACATGTATTAGATTTCTATTTCTTCTCAATTAAATCAATTAGTTTGTTCGTTATCTACCTGGAAATTACTATATGCCCCTGAGGATAGACTTATTGGCAATTTTAGAATCTAGAGCGTAAATTTGTAACTTCACAGGGAAAGATATGTGAAAGGTGGCTGCTCTTGCAGATGAGTTTTCGCAGCTTCCAAGAGGTCGTCCCTGCTCTCCTGCAGAGCGTCTTATTGAGCCCAACATGGTTATCGGAATTGATTACTAAATACCTACATTTTAACAATGACACACATTTTTAAATTAATTTTCTTTATTTATACTGAAAATACAAATGATGTAGAAAATTTTCATACAAGTTGGCGATCTTGACCGGATACAAATGTAATCGCTGATTCATGCACGTTGTTTTATGTTAAATGCACGGCACAGACTTTCGATCTTTTAGTCTATTGACGATCAGTAGCTCGAAGCTTCTCCTCAACGGCTTCGCGAGATGCTTCTGACAAATCAGTAGCTTGTATATACTTCTGGACTCCGACCAACGATTTCTTTAAAGCATCAAAAGAACTGGAATACAACATCTTCTTCTTAACCTGCAATAAAGTAATGTTTTAATTATGATAGGTCAATGATTCTATTGTAGAGTTGTATATACCTTAGCAGTATCGGGACACCATGACATGAGGAACAACTTTTGCTTCTTTGAGCTCTCTGACGTTCCTTGGCATTGGTGCATGTATTCAAAATCGAAGAGACCATATCTGAAATAAGGAAATAATCACTCATGTTTACAAATCTTATAAGAACAGGTCAATAAGAAAAGAAATCGATATAATTATCTATTTCTATTCTATTTCGATTGCTTACCGGCATTCTCCAGGACCGCACTTCTGGATATCATCTAGAAACTGGTCGTATTCACTATTGCGATCTCCAACAGTCTCAACATCAATTTGCTTTTCATCACGAATGTAGAAGATTACATAGCGGTGTTTTTTGTCCTTTTTAATTTCCTCGTATGTGGTTTTGCATACATCCGATACAGTAACTCCAGAAGCCTGTCAAAAATGTAAATATTAATATTCCGTATTAATTAATGGTACTAGATGGTAAAATATATTAGGATTCGCAAAATTCAGGCTGAAAATTCCTGTTAATCTACGCTATGTGCTATTTGTCCTTATCGCCAGAACTTCACATTTTTTGCAATAATTTAACAAAAAAAGAACAATTTCTGATAATGTCAAGTATCTTAAAAGTTTTCAAGATAAGGAGAATTTGAACATTGCCTTATATGTGGTGCAACAATGCAAATTATTCTTTTGGATCTTGTTCCACCCAGTCTCCTCAACCAACATATTCATATGCGCACATCCTTCATCGTCAGTGTCGAGAGATGTGACAAGTTTTGCTCTCTTTATACGTGGGGAATGTAAATGTTGTATCGACTGTACCCCATTAAGAGGTCTCTCGCTTTCCCACATGCTCTGGTTAACTCTTGTCTTGATTATTCATCGAATTATTTATATAAATGTAACTTATGTATAATAGGTGTGTTGGAAAAAAATGATTTCCAAAGATTTTTCACCTCTATTTTCAATTCTGTCCATCTCTCTATAAACAAACGCGAGCATAGTGTGCAACCCTTGTATTAATACATGAATATACGCATACACGCATGTATGCAAAATCTCGTATAGTTGTGTGTGTAGGAATGGTATGGTATACACATACAGACAAATGTATGTACATACGAATACATTATTCAAATTTGCCGGTAAAATTGTGAAAAGTAAATGGACCAAACTTTTAAGTTTGGATGTACAAACCCATGTGTTTTACATTGTATAAATGAGAGGAATATACATATATGTTTATATTCTAGATATTACTATTTTTTTCAATACACACATATTTATATATTTGTCTGGTAAAAGTTTAATTCAATATGTATATGAAGAAAATTGAAAGTTTGCAAACATATGCATGTGCAAAACACATATACAAATCGAAGTACATACATACGTAACTGCACAGATGTACATGCGTACATATATGTACATGTATTGATAAATTTGGAATTAATATTATGAGCATTACTCAGCCTATTCTGACTAATGTCTGCATATACATACATATATATGTATGTATGTATTCCATTAAATATATAGATACATATGCAGACGTACATATACCATGCCAAGTATTTATATTTCCGAACTCATACATGGATATATATATATATATATATATATCCATTTCCGTATACTTATACACACACATAAATGTATATATATATTTTCTTTATTCATATGGTTTTATATGTAGATTGGTACGTATATATATGTATATATCAAAAAATATTTTTAGTGCATACTGCTAAAATACATATATATGTATTTATACATATACATTTTACATATTAATGCCTTAATGAATCATCGTGTTATATGTGAGATGTAAGTATGTATTATAATATACATAATTATAAACTAAATATAAACTTTTATACTATAAACGGCCTTACCATTTTTTTTTTTTCTGTAAAATATGAGTACTTTTACAAAACTCGGAAACCAATTGCAATGTATGTATACTTTAAAACACAATTACCGCTTAACCTTCCGACCGAAACGAACAACCGGACTAATCAATTTGGGTGGTGGTTCACTTGACTGGATTTATACATGAGTTGTCAGTCTCATACAGTTCATGAATAAACTCAGTAATATGCAATGAACTTTATTGAAACGATGGAAATGGAATGAAAAATAATTTATTCAGTATATTCTTATCAATTAATTGAATATAATATTGATTACTGTACTGTAATATTAATTACTGATACTGTAATTTTTAATATAGTAACTGTGATAATAATAGATGAATGAAAGTATTGTATAGTAAATAAATAAAATATAATTGAGAAAATCTGTCTGTTTTTTACAGATTCAGAGGTTTTTAAAATAAAGAAAAGACTCCTATGAAAAAAAACCCACAATCAATGAATAATATAATTAACATCCACAACATGCGCTAAAAATGGCATGGCTTCATTCATAGGGACTGTTAAACTTACAAGGGCAATAACTGAGTTCTGGCTCACGTGCTATTGTGAACTTAGTTTTGAATATAAATGCATGTCGATTGCCTAATGTTTTCACCAATCAAATACAGCTGAATTTATTGCTTTTGTAAATGATTAGTAATAATAAATACATAATTTAATAAATTATGCTATATATATATTAAACGTCAAGATATCGTCAATACCAATAATAAGAATTTTTGAATAACCTGGAACAGACGAAAATCGTCATTTAAAAACCTGAAGGAAAATATTATAAATGGTTTGGAACGATTCCAATGCAAAATGATTTAAACGACTTTTCTAATATGAATTGAATTTCTCGACCCAAACTTAACGGAAAAAAGCAATTTAATGGAACCATTTTCATAACGGTAGACAGTATCCAGAAATCATTAAAATATCTATCCCATCTTCAGTGTTAAGACACTTTTTCGAATACGTTAACGGCAAGGATTTCACCTTTGTTTAAGTTTTAAAATAGCATCTCTTAAGAACAGCTAAAGATGGGATATGTTTTAATAACATTTGCATTACATTTGATATCGTACAGATCAGTACAATTTCCAGACATACATATGTACAAATAGTTATGTTAGGCTATACCAATTCTTGTCATCAAATATTTATACAGTTTTATGCAATCTGCCCTGAACATTCATATAAATAGTAAATAATTAAAATGGAGATTTATAATTTAAAGACAGTATAATAGCAGAGTTCGGATGACTGCAATTTAAGTCAATCAGTCAACTTACTTTTCATATGATGGATATTTTCTATCTAAATCTAGCTCTTGCTTACGTACGTATATGCATTTGTACCAAGTTGTAACCAAAAACTCAACTTTAAGGGCAAGCGAACAGTTTGTAAGGTAAACAGATGGAAGAATATGCTCTTCACAGAATAAAGATGCATATTCTTGTAGAATTGCTCATGTTTTTCATGAATTGCTCTGCAGATTGATTTATAGACAAGAAAAATAAGTTCACAATTGAGGATTTTGGCCTGAGACTACTTCTAAGCCTGCACACATTGGTTATTACATTCTTTATAACTTTAATGTTGCAAACACGTGTACAATAGTAAACACAGGTATTGTTTTAAACCGCTACGTTTCCAAGTTTTATTCCATGCAGAATGTTCAAGGAACAGTGTACATTGAAATACATGTTTGACGCAAATCTTTTTCTATTAAGTGCTGATTTATTTGACTTCCTTCACTTGCAGCCCTGGTGGTAGTGACTGCTTGATTTTGTCAGCCTTCTCCTTATCCTGAACGACTAGCGTATAAAGGAAGCGGGAGCAACGAATCTTGAACTTGGTATTCGATGGGTTCTTCTTTATTTTCACAGCACGCGCATCAGAACGACGAGCCTTATTCAGGAAGTCTTTCACTTCTTTGATTTCACGTGGCATCTAGGGAATAAAAACATCCGTATTTATATGCACAGTATTGATATTTTATATCATTCACTTACATTGATCTTTTTTATTAAAATCAAAGGTCCAACATGTATTTACCCTACCAATAGGGAAAAGGAAAGAAGTATCGTTCCGCGAGTTTCCGGTTGTCTGACAGAATCAGGGTTGCTTTTCCATTAAGTAAATTTATGTTATCGAAATCTATGTTTATATCTTGTACGTTCCCACTTCAAGAAATAAACACGACAATATTTAATCGAACACATTAATTCTTATTAATAAGGCAATATAAATATGAAATGGAACATTAATTTCTAAAATGAGATATTGATTTGCAGAGTTTGTTCCTAATTCATCTATAGTAGATTGATTTTAAATGTAGCTGGCATATTAATTTATTTCAATATCGATATAGCTTATACTACATGATCCAAATTGAATTAATATTAATTGTTTCTTATTTGTATACAAATATTTTGCAAATATTTGATTGTAATACGAACATTTTAAAGGTTTACATAGATATATTTAAATCGAAATATATACAAATGTTTGAATTTCGCAGTTTTTGTGTATGTAGAAATAATTTATAAATAACTTGTGTTTAAAAGAAATTTGCTTGTGGAATGAGTTTCATATACAATCACAATATCACTTACAATTTATTGAAATGAAATATATATTGCAGATTTTTGACTCGTATTTTCTGAACTAGAAAGAGTAAGTATGGCATTATACCAAATTAGTCTTAATCGATATATCGATATATTTTCTTGCAGTCCATGAAAATATGTATGTATGTTATTAAATAGAATACAGTAGATATACATATTTTTATCATGAGAAAAGCAAATTTGTTCAAAAATTGAAAACAATTAAGAAAATATTTTAATTCAACTGTCATGGTTTTCATACAATTTTAGTAACCTGTGAATGTAAACAATATGAAGAAAGCAATCTATATATCCTAACTATGTACTAGCATATGATCATACAGACATACTACATGTCTACATACCTATGTATATTGAAAACTAAAAACTTGATCTCAATCTGAGTCGCCGGCTATAATTGTTTTTTTGTTTGTGTGCATAACGTGTGTATAAGCACCGAAAATATTGAAATAAAATGCAATATAACAATAAAAAAATACATGTAAACGCTACGTAAGGACTATTCTATAAATAACACAAATTTGGTAGGTAATTAAATTAAAATAAACAAAACCATATACATGCTTATGTTTATTATGTTTGTACTGCTTAAATATATACATCTGTGTAAAAGTGAAGAAATTTGACTTGTATACAAAATAATACAAGTACAAGTACATAAACTAGTATGTACCTACTGAGAGCTGTGATTTATCGGCAAAACTAATGAAAACTCAGAAATATTCAGTGTCGAAGTTGAAATACCCTTGAAAATATAAGTGTAGCACCTTTTGAGTGATCATTCCTATAAAAGTTGTGTGCTAATGACGTCAGATCTTGATAAATCTTGGCGATAGATTCTACGTCTTGGTTGATCTATAGTGCAATTTTCCGAATTTTCCTGAGTCAGTCAAAGATTCTTGTAGAGTTATATTTGTAATGAAACGCATTTACTATCAAACTTGTTAATAAATATATTTGTTTTTATTCGTAGCTAAATAGAAAGAACTTAAAATGGAAGATGGAAATCAGTGCCGTGTTCAGGAATCGAATTTAATCGAAAATGAAAGTATACAGAAGACAAATCCATGTACAAATGTATTTAGTTATCAGTCACCAGCTATGTTAAATCATCCGGATATGATTGCCACTCATCCGCAGGCGATTGCCAATCATCCGGATAGCATACTCAGTCATCCGAATACGATTGCCAATCAGTCGGAGAGGATCGCGAATCATTCGGAGAGAATGGCCAATCATTTGGAGAGTATTGCGAATCATCCGGAGAGAATGGCCAATCATTTGGAGAGTATTGCGAATCATCCGGAGAGAATGGCCAATCATTTGGAGAGTATTGCGAATCATCCGGAGAGAATGGCCAATCATTTGGAGAGTATTGCGAATCATCCGGAGAGAATGGCTAATCATTTGGAGAGTATTGCGAATCATCACGGGAGAATCGCCAATCGTTTGGAGAATATTGCGAATCATCCAGAGAGGATTGTCAATCATGTAGAGAGTATTGCGAATCATCCAGAGAGGATTGCCAATCACTTGGAGAGTATTGCGAATCATCCAGAGAGAATTGCCAATCATTTGGAAAATATGGCGAGTCATCCGGAGAGGATTGTCAATCATCTAGAGTTGATTGCCAATCAAACGCAGTTGATGGCGAATCGTTCAGATTTGATTGCGAATCATTCAGAATTGATTGCCAATCATTCGGCCTTAGACACTGGAGGAAGTACCAATCCATGCACCATGATGCCCACTGTATTACACCCCTACCCTCCAATGGAAAGTGTGACTGAATCGACGTTAAAGGATGTAACGACAAACTCACTTGTGCCTCCACATGGCCAAAAGAGGAAGAATACACACGGAAAGGATGAAAGTACAACTACTAAGAAGGGCATGTTGTCGGCAATAACAGAGGAAAAGAAGAATAATCAACTGAGGAAAAATATACGAGATGTGATGAATGAAAACAATCTGGACACAACAACACTCGCTGCCCAAAGAGAGGAATCGGAGAGGTTGGCCCGGGTTGCTGATCAGCAGAAATCAATGCGGGAAATAAGGAAACATGTCGTCCAACAGAACTTTTTTCGCATTTTGAACTTGGAAGATTCGGATGAAGTGAAGTGTGATTCACTGTCAACACCTATTGATACTCCTATAGTCTTGCCCGACGATGATTTGGCATCAGTAACTTGTGATGAGACAAGCAGTAGCTTAAGTTGCAGCATGGATGATGTCCTCGATAAGGATACAAGCACCGAGCCATCGAATGAGGTAGTTACTATTGATGACAGCTCCGATGATGATTGCATATTGCTATCTGAGGAGGAGGAGGATTACAATGAAAGTGACGATGCAACAAATAGTGGAATGCATGTGAAAGATCTGTATAATATCCCTGATGAGTATGGGCGTGTAGTTGTGAATATTGCACATCCTGAAGGAGAAGAAACATTGTATTTGGCTCCTCAGATTGCCAAAGTAATTAAACCCCATCAAATTGGCGGAGTACGATTTTTATATGACAATATAATTGAGTCAACACGGAGATTTAAGAAATCAAGCGGCTTCGGATGCATTCTCGCTCATTCCATGGGGTTAGGCAAGACTTTACAAGTTGTTTCCTTCTGTGATATATTTTTAAGACACACATCAGCAAAGACAGTTTTATGCGTAATGCCAATTAATACATTGCAAAATTGGTTAAGTGAATTCAATATGTGGGTGCCTCGGCACTCTGAAGATCACAACATTCGACCACGGAACTTCGATATATTTGTATTAAACGACCAACAAAAGAACCTTACGGCTCGAGCAAAAGTTATTCTGAATTGGGTGCACCAAGGAGGAGTTCTTCTCATCGGATATGAACTCTTTCGCCTACTCGCACTCAAGTTGGTGACAACGCGAAAGAAAAAAGGGAAAAATCAGAATGATCTGCATGATTCAAGTAAAGATCTAATGAATATGGCATTTGAGGCCTTGGTTAAACCTGGACCGGATTTGGTAATTTGTGACGAAGGCCATCGAATCAAAAACTCTCATGCTGGCATTTCGCTTGCCTTGAAGCAAATACGAACACGTCGTCGTATAGTTCTCACCGGATATCCTCTGCAAAATAATCTATTAGAATACTGGTGTATGGTGGACTTTGTGCGTCCCAATTATTTGGGCACACGCACGGAGTTCTGCAACATGTTCGAAAGACCCATTCAGAATGGTCAATGCGTGGACTCAACACCCGATGACATAAAGCTAATGAGATACAGAGCACATGTCCTTCATTCCTTGCTGTTGGGCTTCGTTCAACGGCGTTCGCACACTGTGCTGCAAAGCACTTTGCCACCAAAGTTGGAGTATGTCATTCTGGTGCGAATGACACCGTTTCAACGAAAGCTTTACGATACCTTTATGACCGACGTGGTTCGAAAAAAGGCATTTCCAAATCCATTGAAAGCTTTTGCAGTCTGTTGTAAGATTTGGAATCATCCGGATGTTTTATACAACTTTCTAAAGAAATGTGAGACTGATTTAGATTTAGAAATTGATGATGAATCTTCTAAGGCCACTACAAGTTCAGTCGTCGATCCCAGCCATTGTGTAACTAGTAGTGTCGCACCCATAATCCCTCAACAAATCAACATTCAGAGCAATGAACCACAGCCTAACTTGAATGAACATTCAAAGCAGCCTTCAACCGGCGCGGTTTTCAATAACTCCACGAATTCCGAATTGAATAAGAACTACGCTGATAAAAGGTAAATTTCTATATTAAAAATGATTAAATATATATTTTTAATTATTCTATAAATTATTCGATTGCAGTTATTGTGCGGAAAAAGAGGATCAACTCAATTATGGCAACTACAGTACGGAGGCAAAAAGCAATTATTGGCTGGATTCCACAATGCTATCCAAGCCAAGTTATGTGGAGGTTATAAAACCAACTGATTCGAATATGGCTAAAGATTTTGAAACTATCACTGGCTCGTCTGAAATAGTTGACTTGGATACAAACGAAATAAAGACCGTAGAACGAAATACTCTGCCGATTGCAATAAATCAACAGAACAATTTGATGAATTTAGGCGAGAATAACATTTCAAACATGAAGAGCCTTAACAGTATTAACAATGACTCAATTAAGAAAGTAATAAAGCCAAAAAGAAACGATGAATTTTCATGTTCCTGGGCTCTTGACATTATGAAAAACTATGTGCCCGGCCAGATATCGAGTTCACCCAAAATGGAAATATTTTTTTGCATTATGAAAGAGAGTATTTTTATGGGTGATCGAATATTGTTATTCAGTCAGAGTCTGCTGACGTTGAATCTAATTGAAGGGTTCCTTAAAGCCAGCTATGTGCCGGGCAGTACATGCTTTTGGACACGAAATATATCATATTTTCGTAAGTATTGCATTAGTTCACATTCTGTATACAATAAGGCTAACGTATTAAGTTTATATCTTCAGGACTAGACGGTTCGACTTCGTCGCAGGAAAGGGAAAGACTCGTTAATGAATTCAATGCAAATCGTAATATTAAGCTATTCTTAATATCTACAAGAGCGGGCTCTTTGGGTATAAACTTAACTGGCGCAAACAGAGTTATAATATTTGATGCCAGCTGGAATCCTTGTCACGACACACAAGCTGTATATAGAATTTATCGGTAAGTGCATATTATTTCTATATTTGATTGATACTTAACAGTCATTTGCCTTGCAGATATGGACAAACAAAGCAATGTTATGTGTACAGAATTGTAATGGATAAATGCCTCGAAAAGAAAATATACGACAGGCAAATTAAAAAGCAAGGAATGTCAGATAGAATAGTAGATGAGTGCAATCCAGAGGCACATTTATCAATGAAGGAAATAACAAATCTATGCCACGATTACAGCTCAGACGACGAACGCGTCGATAGCGAAAGTCATAAGTCTGATGAGGCAGCTCCAGCGGCAGCAGCAGCAGCAGCTACAGCAGCAGCAACAGCAACAGCTCCAGCAACAGCTACATCAACGTCTCCAGCAACAGCTCCAGCAACAGCTCCAGCAACAGCTCCAGCAACAGCTCCAGCAACAGCTACAGCAACGGCTCCAGCAACAGCTCCAGCAACAGCAACTGCGACAGCGACAGCTACAGCTTCAACTAAAGCAAAAGATGATAGCTTTATCTCTACAACGTCACATTTGGATCCAATAATTAATACAATTGTTGAACTACATAAGAACTATATAACAAAAGATCCGTTTCTACATGAAAGCTTATTGGTTGATCAGAAGGACCGAAAGCTGTCACAAGCTGAAAAGAGACAGGCTCACCGAAGCTATGAGCTTGAAAAGAAAGCATCAGTGAATCAAAAACTAACATATGCTTCAGGGAAAATGCAATACAAAATTGTTAACAACGATGGTACTGTTGTCACACGGCCCGTGGCATCGGTAAGTGAATATAGTTCTGTCAGAGCGGTTTAATGATTTAAGATTTATTGTATTATTTGTATATTTGTAGATTAAACCACTGCAAACAAAAAAGAATACTAATGCCGTAGTTGGAAGTCGATCAACACGATGGATTCCTGCCGAAGTCTGGCAAAGACAAGGAATGACAGCTCAAGAAATGACATTGCCCCTTGGTAAGCATTTGCCATCTACTTTGTGATTCAATCGCTAACTTGCTTCCATTTCAGATGTTGTCATACCAACGAATTCATCTGAGAAGTCAAATATAATACTCAAAGCCGGTCAAAGGGTTATGGTGCTCAAATCGACAAAAGGCATTTATATGCAGTTGGATAGCGGCAAGATTATTGCAATCAGAACAACTTCCAAACGCACAGAGGGCGATAACAAAGACAACAATAAAGATGACGTAATTGACATTACATCTGACTGTGATACAGATAATCCCAAGCCGAAATCGTCAGAGCCAGGTAAAGGCAAATACAACATTGATTAAATTAGCGTGATTTCATCGTTTTATTATAGACAAACCGATGGAGAAATCTACGGAGCAAACCCCAAATGGCGTAACAACTAAGGAATGCCCACAAAGCGATCCTCCAGATGCCTCTAGAACGTCTTTTGCAGCAACAGCGACTTTAGGCGAACTACAACAACCTAAACCACAAATACCACAAACTAATAATAATCATAATCAAAGTGTGGACAGTAATGCAACAACTTTGCACCCAATGACGGAAAATTTAGAATATCAAAAGCAACAACCATATAAGCACGAAGCACAGTTGCCTATTGTCCAACCATATAATAGTTCCATTAACGTTCAAGCGAATACATCACATGCCCAACCAATTATTCCCAATAATGAGTTTACGGAAAATTCATATTTTTCAAGTAAAAACGTACAACATTCTTTCCCTCCCCAATATTATAATTACTATGACAATAAGAGCACACCCACAACGCCCGCAAATTATCACCTTAACAATTATACACCCTACGGTCATTTCAACTTTGCCCCTTATCATCCCAATTTCCATTCAGCGCCTGGTTACAGTGGCAGCTCTGCAGCATATATTAACTCCAATGTGTTCCCTAGACAACCATGGAATTCAGTTGGTAATCATCAGACAAGTAATGAATCAATTCGTCAGCAACAATATATGGGTAATACGTACCCGATCAATGAATGGTCGTCCCAATAAAGAATGTAATCAAATAACACTAATTTCTTTAAATAACTTTTGACTAATTTATTTATTAGACTAGAAAATTATCTTGAGACGTAGCACTAAATACCACATAAGCATAGTTTGTCATTCCAAGCAGATAAAGTTTATTGAAAATAAATAAAATTAGGCAATACATTTCAATATATATATATATATATATAAATATAAATATATATATATATATATATACATATATATGTATATGAAAATCAAATGCTTATTATTGTCCCCCTTCCTAAGCAACGTGGAGATTCACAACAGATTAAAGAGACCTGATGAGCTGTTCTTGATGGATTCATTGATGTGGAAACTGCGAGTGGGAGTGACATGGAGGGACAATGACATCAGATGACCTTAACTTTGACTATGAAGGATGAAATTACTATATATGAAGCTCTTGAACTTTGTATTAACCATTCTGAATCGAACAGTTGGCCGTTCTACGAGAGAACTTTCTGGAAAGTTGTGGGTGTTGCAGATCTATTAGCGACGCTCTGGAAGTAATCTGCAAGAGTATTTCATTTTCAGCAACCTGAAGAAAGCAATTTCTTCTCAATCTCGCCAAGATGCAGACAATTGGAAGACGTGTTCAAGAAATTGTTCATGCGTGCATTGTTATGCTTCAGAGATCCGACGATGTTAATTTGATGCAAGTAATGATGCTCCCATCAAAAATATACGAATCTCTGCTACCTTATGCTAACATATATTAGCCAGAATTGCACTATTATTATACATATTTAACGGATGTACGGAACTACAATAATAATGTACATAAACTAAAGGTAGATCTAGTGTCCGCTTGAAGTATACATAAAAATGATCAAGCAGTCACTTTTGCGAGGTGTGTTTGGTCTTAAGCTATTGCATAATTGTAAAACTGCCTTTTAAATATGGTTTTTATTGCAATTAAAGAGTATGTTCAAGTTGCCAACTCCTTATTAAAGATGAAACATTCCAAATTTGCAGTCAAGGCACTTCAAAGATATATTAACATTTAATCTTTTGCAGTTAAGTTTTGCAACATGTTCGGGCAACATCTTCGGACAATCAATATAATTCATATTATTATTGGTAAAATAATTTATGATTATTTAATAAATCAAAAAGTGACAATTGAAAGTTTTTCACGAATATTCCAAATGTGGAAGTTGCTTTTGCAAAATCTGTGTAACAATTGCCATTTAAAAGTGTCGTGAAGTTTAAATATAAATGCAACTTTCACTTTTTTTAAGACGTCTTGAAATGTCTATTTCCCCTTGTGGGTTTATTTTATTAAACATATATAGATTTTGAGCTTTTGTTTGCCTTAAAGATGTCTGGCTGTATTCTGTAAATATCAATTATGTTTTCGTTTGCAGGAATTATAATTATCGTGACTACAACAAAGATATCTTCAGACAATGCGCGTCCACATTCAGGGGTAAATATATGTGTATAAAATATATTTTATTTATTTATTTATTATATTTCATGTATAGATTTATTTATTTACATATTTAGTTAATTATTTATATATATTTATAAAAAAATGTGTATATATTTTATTAGGTAATTTATTTTTTTAATTATTTATGAACTAAATTTGTATTTATTTAATTATGTATTTGTTTATGTATTGATTTATTTATTTACCCATTTAGTTAGTTATTCATTTGTACATTTAGGTATTATTTATTATATATGTTTATTTATTTGTTTCTTTATTTATTTATATGTTCATTTACGTATTGCGTATTTATTTAGCTATTTAGTTATTTATTTAATTGTTCATTTATGTATTATTTATATATGTTTATTTATTTGTTCATTTATGTACAATTTATTTACCCATTTAGTTATTTATTTATTATCGTATTTATTTATTTTAATTTAAGCGTCAAATATAACAAATAATATAATATATATAAAAACCAGTCGAAAAGTTACAGTCGAGGTGCTCGACAGTATAAGACCCGGTATTCATATCTATGCCGTTATATAGAACATATTATTACAATAAGTATTAATATAATAATACAAAGATTATTAATAGCAAGCGTGATATGTTAATTTGAGGGCAATGCTTTTCCACTCGAAAAGAATTGTATAAGCAGCATTCATATTTTCATGTAAAAAAAAGAAAAGATATTCACCACTTCACATCAAATATTTTGTAATAAGCAAGAGAAACCGACTAAGACTCGAACTCAGGATCTCCTGAGCGCTGTGCCAACGCTCTATCACCTGCGCCATTGCAACTGACCTTAAACCTTGATAAATGCGTAACATATTCTCGCATTCCTCTCATTGTCCGTTTTGCAAGTTTCTATTGCTTCAATGATTCTCTCTGAATATCGATCACTCTTATAAGAGAGGGGGTATAGAGAGCGGCGGTAACTGAGAGAGAAATGCCGTTACTTTTTTTGCATTGCTGCATATGCGTGTACATGCATACATATATTTGAAATCAAATTTCTAACAAAACGTTGTTATTTCTTCTTCTTATGACATATTGGCAAAATTAATAACATATATATAAATAAAATAATAGTAAAAAGTTAATTTTTATAAATATATAAAAAACAAGAATATATATACTTTATAGGGTCGGAGATGACTCCTTCTGCCTGTTACAATAAAAAGTGAAATAAAAAATGGTCAGCACCGAGACTTGAACTCGGGTACTCGCACAGAATGTCTTGTTTTTGTTGTTGTTACATTTAATGCAATTAATTGTCGCTAAAGCTGCCATGAGCTTGTGGTAATTAGATATCTTATTAACTGCTTTGTTTATGGTCCGATCTTCATGCAATTTTCACAAAATGTCCAGACATGAGCACACATTATGTGTGCCAAATCTGAAGTATGTAGCTACATATGAAGTCTAGTTATACGTTTTATTCGATTTGCGTGGGCGGAAGGGGGGCGTGGCAAAATTCTAAAACAAACTTGATCTGCGTGCACACTATAGGAGTGTTGTTACCAAATTTGGTAGCTCTAGCTCTTATAGTCTCTGAGATCTAGGTGTTCATACGGACAGACAGACGGACAGACGGACATGGCTATATCGTCTCGGCTATTGATGCTGATCAAGAATATATATACTTTATAGGGTCGGAGATGCTTCCTTCTGCCTGTTACATACATAGCACAAATACATAAGCCCCTGTACCCTTTGGGTACCGGGTCTAAAAAACTTTATAAATGAAAACGTATACAATAAATAACAAATTATTTACCAAGAATAAACAATCATATTATAAATGTATTACCTTCCTCTTCCTTTTTTTACTTCTGTTCTTTTTGCTTTAATAATTAAAGAAGTTGTCATTAATTAAATTTTTAATTTTAACATGCTGATTCACAGGCCTATTTTGTATATAATCAAGTAGGGCTCAATCAAGCAAATAAATTAAGGAAACTCTACTGGTATACGATGGGACAACCGATGTTAACTGCTAGAAAGCAACGGATGGGAAACTTTCCGATGAAACCAAGATATCCTAGTGCTCCGCTTCCGATGGCGGCATCCTATGGAAGCCCTATGAGGTAAGCTTCTCTTTCGATTTGAATTATTAATATATATTAATTGCTTCTATCTTTTAGAAACACATATCGAAATCCTTATGACGTCGGCCTCTCAGCAAACACCTTAAAATCATATATGACTCCGGTTGTGAGCCTGTCAACGACATCCATACCAAAGATTCTACCGAATATGAGATTCCAGCCCAGCAAACAGTATGATGAACTTTCCTATGACGACACTAAGCGATGCACAGAGAAGAATATGACAATATCCGCAAAGGAGAGCAGTATAATTATTCCACACAACTTTAAACCACTCGAGATTAGCGCGAACAACATGTCTCCCCAGTTTACTATCGCCCCAATTACTCCACTTCCCATTGTACCTTATGTATCTCATACTTATTTCACTCTCGACGATGTTGTTATACCTAGTTCCTCTGATAATCTGGTGTACTACAAGCCAGAAAGAGTGGAAAGTATTTTCAAGGTGACTCCACCTCCTCCTCCTTCTCCTCCTCCTACTTTTACGACTCAAAGAAGTAAACTATCTGATAATCTGGCGCTCGATCTATTTGGATCTGATCTATTTGATATATTACCAATGGAAACAACTAGAGATGCAATACAAACGACAATGTCATGGCTGCCAACAGCAAGAATTATTGTTAAGAATGAGACAAAAATGGAAACGAAGACTACAGAGTCTGTTACTTTGAATCAGACTGTAGCTAAAGATATATTCGACATAATAGCCGAGCATAGAGAATCGACGTCACTTCCGGAAATTCAAACATTATCCAACTTAAAGGAAGAAGTTTGCATGACTTGTGTGAAAACTCCATTGACAACAACTTTCAGTACCATAATAAATGATGTTGATGATACGAAATTTGAAGAATCCATTGGAAGTATCAGAACTATCGGAAATAAAAGAACTAAAACGGTTAAGGAAAATAATAATCATGTTACGATTAGCTTAAAGAATCCAACATCTACGTCTTTTTCAAATCTATTAGCTACCAAAATGAAAATTGCACAAAACCATAAGAAATTCCCAGGAATCACATCAAAACCCACGCATAAAATCGCCTTTAGCTCTCATCCAGTAAGCACAAGCACTACGACAGAAGCGCCACAACCCCGCAAATCCCGACGAACTAAAACCTATTTTAGACAAAGGAAAGTTGACTCAAACATCACAAGATTAAATAGCTACAATTTGACAAATGCAAAAGCAACTTATGCAAAGATATTGAGGCCCACAACGAAGACAAATGTAAAGCATAAAATACAGTTGAATGTTACGGAAACACCTTCATCTTCAGCTCCGGAAACTAGGAAACCAAATACTGTAAGGAGTACAGCAACTTCGAAACCCGTGAGCACTACGAATCTAACTGAAACAACGGCCCTGGCAGCTGAGTCTGCGATAATGACCATATCGAATGCCAATGGCAGAAGCTTGAGAGGATCGAGGCCGACATTCCGCAAACGTGTAACCGAGCCACAAAAGGTACTTGTCCAAACCACGGCCATTCCACAACTTCCCATTGAACTATATTTTAACAAACTTACACGCACTAGGTAGAGTGTTTTATTAATATAGAAGAACTCAGTTTAATTTGAATATGTATTTAAAAATGGTGCAGAATAATAATTTCTAAATTGATGTCAATATAAATATTTATTTTAAATAAAAACGTAATTAAATGATTTGCATATAAAATCATATATGATGTAATGCTCTGATTCAACGCGATGCGATATTAGATCGAACTGCAGAGAAACCTATACCAAATTCACATCCAATTAGCCAGAGAACTGAGGCAGACAGACAGTCAGGCAGTCAGACATTCGTACATTCAGACAAGGCTATATTCACTCGGCTCGTCATTCCAATCAAGAATGTATATATAAGCTATATAGTTTATGGCATCTGACACACCTTCTACAATGTTTTTGTGCATTAAGTGACAAAATTATACTCGTAATATCTTCCGTGAATTCGTAATACGTATTAATGCGTATACGTAATTTTCGATGGGATCGTGAAGGAGCGTGGGTGAGAAGGGGGCTGAGTAGCGGCAAGGGGGGCTAATACAATTTACATATATCTATGTATGTATTTATATATAGATGTAGATATAGAGAGCCTCTAAATATCACCTTTTGAGTTAAAAACATTTCAAATGTATCTTTTAATTATTAAGTTCTATTTTAAAATTCCTTTTATTAGGTTACAGTCAGTGATGAAAATGAATACAAAAATAATTTTTACCATAGAATTTACATATATCTGGATAATTATAACACATAGGGTCAAGACGTCAACTGGTTGACTTCAACAAAGTTGGTCAGCAACCGGATTTAACTGAAAGTTGCAAGTGTGATGTTACAATTAATATTTGAATAGCTCATTTATGTAGTAAGAACTAATAAGGCTAATTGGTAGAATGCTTACTCTGTCCTTAAATGTGCTCCAGAGTCCATCGACAGGCAGCCAGCACCACCGCCAAAACCGTAACCCTTAGGACCGTACTTGCGACCGTGACAGTTTTTGCAGAACAGTTCCTTCTCGTGCTCGGTGCAGTTTGTCGAGTCCAAAGCCTTATTGCACATACCTACATAATGGGGAAGGAGGAGTAAGTAATTGTTCCAGGTGATGAACGCCAGTTGTGGGATACTCACTGCACTTAAAGCAAGTCTTATGGAATTTGTAACCACCAGCGACACGCTCTTCGGCGGCGTAGACAGATTTGCCGCACGCTGGGCACTTGGGAGTCTCTACGGGAACGAATGGCATTTTGTTATATCTGCAAGCGAAGTAAAGAATAAGTAAATTAATAAGTACATAGAATAATGTGTATACATATTTATGTATGTATGTATGTGGGTGTGTATATATGTACATATATAGTATACATACCGATGAAGGTATACTTGTAACGAAGTTCCTGTCTGTCAAAGATGCTGCCGACTAAACTGGAAAGATTCTGTACACTGGTAGTCTATATTTGTGGATGCACACGGCACAACAAGAAAAAATACATTTTGCGTAAGAAAGAGCAGAAACAGCAATAAAGTGATGAATATAATCGAATGCTTTGCCGTTGACTGCTCCGTAACCCCACTGTACTGAATACAAACATTCGTTTACAACAATTCTAAACTACATAAATCTGCTAATCTCATACTAATTCCTAAATCCATTCTAACATCCAAAAAGCATAAACTTATATTAATTAATATGCTAATATTAATGATTTGCGATATGTCATGTGCCAACACCTTGCACATGTAGTATGTAGTGTATGCTAGTGTGTGCATATACAGATGCTAGGCACTGTACTGTGTTTACATATATAGACATAAATATACCTTCCCTCATGTATGTACATATTTATGAGCAATACTCTTATTATTATAACAATTTATATTTATGTGCATGCATAGATAGAAAGATATACACATAAACACACACATACACACACACACACACACACACACACACACACATTCATACATGTGCAATGTGCATATACTAAGTATAAATAGATCATTAATAATGCATATATATTTATTAATTCATATATGAATGTGTGTGTTTGTGTTTTTGTGTTTCTAAATATGTAATTATACACATGTGTGTGTGGGTGTGTGTGCATAGATTTATAATTATTCTTTTCTTAGAGTACCCTTAGATGTCTGTCACAAATTGTGTAACACATCGCAATGGAATATTTTCTTGAAAACATTCCCCTTACATTCGAAAGTTAATTACAAACATATACAAACATATAAACATCTACATGAATGTGCGGGTGTATATACACATACATACATATGGATGTGTGCACATATTTTCGTATAAAACATACGAGATTTGCCAAACAATCATTGTAAATGCTTCATTCAGCAGTGCTGACTTACAAATACCCTGCAATCAGGCAAACATAATAATAATAATAATAAAATGAATAACTATAATAAATTAACTAGTCTTATTAGACCGAAAATGTATTGCTTGCCACATTTAAGTTAAAAATCTACAATTTTGCTTCAAAGTAATTCAAACTAACAGATTGGGTACAATTGTACCTAAAGTGGCAACCGTTTCCACAAATAGTACCCTTTTTTAAATGTGGTACCTAATATTATCTGCAAGCAGCAACTGTGGTAGATGTCGACTGCGAGGGCAGTTGAAAGCATAAGCAAAAGCATTGCATTGTACCGTTCGAATCACCCCTTCCAACCGAACAAAACGCACTAAAAAACTCGGAATTTTTGAAAAGGGGCGGTGCAAAAAATCGAGTAATGGAAGTTTTTTTAGTTTTATTTTTCTGATTTCTTTCTTATTTGTGGACCGATCTTAATGAAACTTTCAGCATTGCTTCCATGTGGTGCTCTCCATGCACGTGCCAAGTAAGAAGTGTCTGCGTTGGCGTGGGCGGTTCAAGTTTTGTCTTCAGGCGCGATTTGCGGGGCAGGGGGAGTGAGGTATCGCAAATCTAACATACGCTCAATCTGGGGGGTTATTCAGGGAGCTTCATAAAGTTCTGATCGCAGAAAGCAGTCCCAAAATGTCTTGGAAAACTTGGAAAACACCGCATAGTTCGAAATACTCACATTTAATATTGCATACTTTCACGCTGAACTAATATTAATATGAATACGATTTAAGTGCCGTCCAAAAGAAGAAGATCCTGGGGAAGTCTGCACTGATTACCATGATCCCCAAGCCTGGGAAGCAACCAACGGAGGTCAACTCATACAGACCAATCAGTCTCCTTCCGGCGTTGGGTAAAATGATGGAGAGAGTCATCTTAACTCGGATCCTTAGTCTGGAGAGCGTATCTCACCAGAACAATTGCACAGAGTTGTGAATTTTGCACTGGAGGCTATGGAGCAGAAAGAGTATGCTGTGGCTGTGTACATGGACCAACTTTGTACTCCATATACACAGTCGACATGCCGAAGCCGTGTGTAGTACGAGCAGTTGACCCTCAGGACGTTCTGATCGCAACATATGCCGACGACACCGCTGTTCTTACCAGGAGCCAGTCTCTTGGCATTGCCGCCGAGGCCTTGCAGCAATATGTCAGGAGCTTCGAGATATGGGCCCGTAAGTGGAACATTGGCATCAATGCTAGTAAGTGTGCGAACATGACATTCTGTACAAGAATTGGATTCTGTCCTGGAATTAGGATGTTGGGATCAATCCTCAGTCAGGAATCGCACTACAAGTATCTCGGAGTCATCCTTGACAGATGCCTAAACTTCGCTCGGCATACAACAATGTTGCAAAAAACCATCCTGGCAAAGGCGGCGAGGATGTCGCGGCTGTTGTCGCCAAGAAATAAGCTCTCTCTGCAGAACAAGGTTTCCATATACAAGGCGATATTGAGCCCAATTTGGAAGTATGGGCTTCAAGTTTACGGAGTAGCCGCCAAGACTAACATTAGCAAAATTCGAGTGGCTCAAAGCAAAATCCTCAGGAGGATGTGCAATGCGCCTTGGTACATGCGGAATAGAGACATTGAGCGTGACTTAGGCGTACCTATGGTTGGCGACGTACTGCAGCTACAGGCGGAAAATTACTGTCAAAAATTGACCTGCCACCCAAACGCGCTTGCTCAACGCCTACTGAGGTATGCAGGCAGAAGACGCCTGAAAAGGCTGCATCCACATGATCTTCCTGCCAGAAGAATTTCTTAATTTCTTAAATTAAATATGTAAATATCAAAATAATGAAAATAATTCTATGTATTATATGTATAACTATATTATAAGATAGTCAATGTTTTTATATTAATGTATAATTAAGTTAAGCTGCCAAGAAGGTAGTAATGTACTAATTTTAAGCCAACAGTACAAATCTGAAATAAATTGGAACCTATTTAAAAAAAAAAAAAAACAAATATAAATATAATAATATAATTAATAGGGTGTCATGATGTATACGCCAATATAACATATATTTTAAGCTCTATTAGTGCTATTTGGGAAACAAAGGACTTCCAAACTCTACGCCAAGACTAATCGACTGACAGTAATCAAATTTCAAGTTCTTTTCAGCGACACGTTGTCTTGTCGTTATGGGATTTAGGTCATCATGAATAGATATATATTTAATTCCTCCTTGCAGCGACGCAACTCGATTCAAAGGTATCCTTACAATTTTATATTCGCCGTGCAAAAGAAATTGAAAGTTGGACAAATAGCCGCGAGGACGTTCAGATCGAACATGAAACATGTCAATAGCAAATTGCGCAATAACAATGATTATAAACCCAATAAATATTGCATACAAACAGTTAAATTTATATTGCAAGCGGCGAAACCAATTATTGGATCCCAGGACTTTTTAACACGAATAAATATACAAATAAATATGCAATTTATTACACTGATTCCACAATTTCAATCGAAATTCCCAAATTATTGGAAGAGACCCAAATTGACAAATGCTTTAAACGCTTTACGAGACCGACTTGCAAAACGGATCGATGTCTTCCGAAGATGTGAGGAAAATACAACAAAAACATCAGAAGACAGCGTTACCAATGAGGAGAAATATGAAATCATTTCACATGCAAATGATTCATTAAATACTTTAAAAAAGCATTGGGTAAGTTTGGATTTTGCATTCGTGCTTAAATATATATATTTTTTTTATATTTTACGTAGAATAAAGAATTATCTGTTGGAAATGAAACTTACGCTAAAAGTCTAACAGATCTTTTAAGACTACGAGAAAAACTATTAATAGATCGGACGACCATGTTAATTTCCTGGTTTGAAGTTCAAATGGAACAACTTAAGTCCGACAATCAATTAATGCAGATTTCGGAAATAAGGAAGAAGCAAGAGAATCTTTTGTTACATATGCATAAGGAACGACAATATATAAATAGGTAAGCTTATGTTTCAGGGATAATATGGAATCAGTTGTATATAAATGATCTTTAATCGTTGTTTCATTATCTTTCTAGATTATTGCTGCTTCACGAACAAAAGACTAACATTTTCCCTACTAAAACAAATGCGGAACCAACGAAATCTGTTGATAATTCCAAACTTTGCTTACGAAGATTCCATGATGATTATTATTCTTTAATTCCTGACCATTCAAGGAAAGAATTAAGCATTAAGTTCTCATCCAAAGCAAATAATTGTCCACATAACGCTCTTAATTACGTGATGCGGACATATTTACTGGATCAACCTAAAGGAAATATAGGATACTTAAACTTATGCCAATGGATCCTGAAGAGAAAGTTCCACAAAGACTCAAAACTATGGGCATTATTTCCCCAAAATAAGGATCAATTGCATATAATTGGGAATGAATGTAAATCTGTAATGGGAAATGAGAGTCAGAGCCAGACGGAAAACGCGGAAAATCAGATTGTAATTGAATCTATTTCCTCTCAAAGTGCAGAAAGGACGAACAATGAGTCAATGGAAACGTTAAATTCAACAGAGAGTCTATGTAACACATTGGATGCTATCCCGTTTGATCAGGTATACAAATGTTTATTGAAATTGGTATAAGGATAAGTTATTTGAAACTCATTTCAGACTATTGAAGCTCAAGACAAGCTGTGTGAAGTTCCCCAGACTGTTGAATTGGCGCAGTTAGAAGTCTTACCAATTGCTAATAAGCTTTTAACATCTTCAACAGAAATAGGTAAGTAAACTCAGCAATCTTATTGTTTGCTTAACTGATTTCTTATTTTCGAGAAAGAGAGCTCGACATTGGAGCGCTTAAACGAGGACATCAATTTAGAATTATTAGAAGAGCATAAGAAAGTGGATTCTTCAAATAAACCAGTTAATGTACTCAAAGATTCAGGAAACCTTCTCTTGAAGCGCTTTGAAAGTTATTTGAAATGTGATGCCCGAAGCAATTGCGATCACATTGAAAAGGTTATCATATACGAGTTATATAATGAGGACTTGCACTGGGATAATATGTATGCTATAACAGGAGAGGTTCTTGAAGCATTGACCGATGAATTAATAATACAGCATATTAAAAACATTGTGAAGTGTATTATTCCAGAATAAACATAAGTTCTATATATTGAAATAATATAAATTAATATATATAATATTGAAACTTTATACTATAATACATAATATGTTGGAATTATCTAATAAATAACTTCCTTATTCTCTGCAGAACAAAGGAAATTACTTCTAAAATATTTAACAACGATAAACCAATAAATAATCCAATGACACCTCCGACAGCAACTGAAAAAATAGAAGGAATTTAGTTTATATAGAAAATGTCAACTATAATTATTGATTCTTTTACTTACCAATGAGATCTAATTTGCTCTGAGTAACTATACGATAAAATCTAGCTGAAGGGGGACTGGCAATATCAATTTCCACGCTGAAATCCTTTTGCTCAACATCCTTTTCTATTGAGCTAAATTGGAAAAAGTTAAAGCAACAAAGAAACTGATCAGTTGTTTGTTTGTTTATATAAATGATTATGATTTCTTATGATTATACATTTCTTATTATCATAATAATCATAACAAAATAATCAACTAAATCAAAATCATAAACAATATATCATTTAACTTCGGCTTCGCAAATGCTACAGAAGCGTCTGCTAGCGAGATGCTGTATTTATACGTAAACTGTACGCTTACTGCATTGCGCTTGTCTATTTAATAAAACTTACACACACACAGACATAGTTGAGAGCGAGTAGAAACAGTAGTAGAAGTGGTAGTAGAAATAGTAGCAGAAGTGGTAGTAGAAATAGTAGTAGAAACAGTAGTAGAAATAGTATTAGACGTGGTAGTAGAAATAGTAGTAGAAATAGTAGTAGAAATAGTAGTGGAAATAGTAGTAGAAATAGTAGTAGAAATAGTAGTAGAAATAGTAGTAGAAATAGTAGTGGAAACAGTAGTAGAAATAGTAGTAGAAATAGTAGTAGAAATAGTAGTATAAATAGTAGTATAAATAGTAGTAGAAATAGTAGTAGAAGTGGTAGTAGAAATAGTAGTAGAAGATGTAGTAGTAGAAATAGTAGTGAAAATATTAGTAGAAATAGTAGTAGAAGTGGTAGTAGTAATAGTAGTTAGTCCACTGTCAATGTATTAGTCATAATTGTGTTTTTAAGTTTTTTGTAAAATGAAACACTTAATAAATTTTTACTATTCTTGAAAAAAAAAAAAAGTAATAGTAGTAGTAATAGTAGTACAAATAGTAGTAGAAATAGTAGTAGAAGTTGTAGTAGATGTAGTAGAAATAGTAGTAGAAATAGTAGTGGAAATAGTAGTAGAAATAGTAGTAGAAGTGGTAGTAGAAATAGTAGTAGAAATAGTAGTAGAAATAGTAGTAGAAATAGTAGTAGAAGTGGTAGTAGAAATAGTAGTAGAAACAGTTGTAGAAATAGTAGTAGAAATAGTAGTAGAAGTGGTAGTAGAAATAGTAGTAGAAGATGTAGTAGATATAGTAGAAATAGTAGTAGAAATAGTAGTGGAAATAGTAGTAGAAATAGTAGTAGAAATAGTAGTAGAAATAGTAGTGTAAATAGTAGTAGAAATAGTAGTAGAAGTGGTAGTAGAAATAGTAGTCGAAAGAGTAGTAAAAATAGTAGTAGAAATAGTAGTAGAAGTGGTAGTAGAAATAGTAGTAGAAGATGTAGTAGTAGAAATAGTAGTGAAAATATTAGTAGAAATAGTAGTAGAAATAGAAGTAGAAGTTGTAGTAGATGTAGTAGAAATAGTAGTAGAAATAGTAGTGGAAATAGTTGTAGAAATAGTAGTAGAAGTGGTAGTAGAAATAGTAGTAGAAATAGTAGTGGAAATAGTAGTAGAAGTGGTAGTAGAAATAGTAGTAGAAATAGTAGTCGAAAGAGTAGTGGAAATAGTAGTTGAAATAGTAGTAGAAATAGTAGTAGAAGTGGTAGTAGAAATAGTAGTCGAAAGAGTAGTAGAAATAGTAGTAGAAATAGTAGTAGAAGTGGTAGTAGAAATAGTAGTAGAAGATGTAGTAGATGTAGTAGAAATAGTAGTAGAAATAGTAGTGGAAATAGTAGTAGAAATAGTAGTAGAAATAGTAGTAGAAATAGTAGTGTAAATAGTAGTAGAAATAGTAGTAGAAGTGGTAGTAGAAATAGTAGTCGAAAGAGTAGTAAAAATAGTAGTAGAAATAGTAGTAGAAGTGGTAGTAGAAATAGTAGTAGAAGATGTAGTAGTAGAAATAGTAGTGAAAATATTAGTAGAAATAGTAGTAGAAATAGAAGTAGAAGTTGTAGTAGATGTAGTAGAAATAGTAGTAGAAATAGTAGTGGAAATAGTTGTAGAAATAGTAGTAGAAGTGGTAGTAGAAATAGTAGTAGAAATAGTAGTGGAAATAGTAGTAGAAGTGGTAGTAGAAATAGTAGTCGAAAGAGTAGTGGAAATAGTAGTTGAAATAGTAGTAGAAATAGTAGTAGAAGTGGTAGTAGAAATAGTAGTCGAAAGAGTAGTAGAAATAGTAGTAGAAATAGTAGTAGAAATAGTAGTAGAAATAGTAGTAGAAGGAGTAGTAGAAATAGTAGTAGAAATAGTAGTAGAAATAGTAGTTGAAATAGTAGTAGAAAAAGTAGTAGAAATAGTAGTAGAAATAGTAATAGAAATAGTACTAGAAATAGTAGTGGAAATAGTAGTAGAAATAGTAGTCGAAAGATTAGTAGAAATAGTAGTAGAAGTTGTAATAGAAGTAGTAGAAATAGTAGTAGAAAGAGTAGTAGTAATAGTAGTAGAAATAGTAGTAGAAGGAGTAGTAGAAATAGTAGTAGAAGTGGTAGTAGAAGTGGTAGTAGAAATAGTAGTAGAAGTAGTAGTAGAAATAGTAGTAGCAATAATAGTAGAAATAGTAGTAGAAATAGTAGTAGAAATAGTAGTAGAAAGAGTAGTAGAAATAGTAATAGAAATAGTAGTAGAAGGAGTAGTAGAAATAGTAGTAGAAGTAGTAGTAGAAATAGTAGTAGCAATAATAGTAGAAATAGTAGTAGAAATAGCAATTGAAATAGTAGTAGAAATAGTAGTAGAAAGAGTAGTAGAAATAGTAGTAGAAGCAGAAGTAGCAATAGTAGTAGAAATAGTAGTAGAAATAGTAGTCGAAAGATTAGTAGAAATAGTAGTAGAAGTTGTAATAGAAGTAGTAGAAATAGTAGTAGAAAGAGTAGTAGTAATAGTAGTAGAAATAGTATTAGAAATAGTAGTAGAAGTTGTAGCATAAGTAGTAGTAGAAATAGTAATAGAAATAGTACTAGAAATAGTAGTGGAAATAGTAGTAGAAATAGTAGTCGAAAGAGTAGTAGAAATAGTAGTAGAAGTTGTAGTAGAAGTAGTAGAAATAGTAGTAGAAAGAGTAGTAGTAATAGTAGTAGAAATAGTATTAGAAATAGTACTAGAAATAGTAGTGGAAATAGTAGTAGAAATAGTAGTAGAAAGAGTAGTAGAAATAGTAATAGAAATAGTAGTAGAAGGAGTAGTAGAAATAGTAGTAAAAGTGGTAGTAGAAGTGGTAGTAGAAATAGTAGTAGAAATAGTAGTAGAAGTTGTAGTAGATATAGTAATAGAAATAGTAGTAGAAATAGTAGTAGAAGTTGTAGTAGAAATAGTAGTGGAAATAGTAATAGAAACAGTAGTAGAAATAGTAATAGAATTAGTAGTAGAAGAAGTAGGAGAAATAGTAGTAGAAGTGGTAGTAGAAATATTAGTAAAATAAATAGTAAAAATAGTACCAACTAAAGTACCAATGAAGAAATAAGGTGTCAGTTTTGGTACTAAAGTACCAAGAGTGGCAACCGTGCTCACACAGACTTATACACATGCATGGTTGCTAGCTGGAGAGAGCTTGCGAATGGTCGAGTGAGCAGCAGAGCGTCTCAGAAGGAAAACACTGCAGTGCTTGCAGTCTGCATGTGAGTATGTGTGTGTGTGTTATCAGTTAGCAAGCGCACTGCAGCGAGCATTCATGTATATGTGAGCAGCTACGGTAGTTACGTATAGCTTACGAACTTAGCATCCACAGTGAGCGCTGTTATGCAAACTGGGTCCACAGCATAAAACATATAAATGCAGCATGCCGCTCGCTGAACGATTCAGTTGCGGTTACTTATTGATGCACTGCAAAGCTAACTCTTAAATACATTTTGCACAACATTAATATATCGCTGGCAAAGGTTATGAAAATGGAATTATTATCGCAGAAGACAAATAGAAGGAATAGTACAAGTACTGTCTTACCCCACAAAGCTTATCTGTTGCTCCATGCAAGATGGCAGGCACACCAAGTTAGTGCTAACGTAATCCTTAACTAGTCTTGAAATGGTAGCTAAAAGAAATATTTATAGAAACGTATCAATCAATCTGCTTTAATATTATATAAAAATAAGCAACATTACAATCCTGCAAGCACTTTATTCCTTTGATATCGCAATAATATTGACCTGAAAGACAGATTAAATATTTCTAAATATGAATTATAATAATTATGAAAAATCACTTACTCGATAAGGCACTAAATATAGTGCAATTACACATTTCCATCTCCATTTTCTGCCTTATTTGAGACATACATGTTGAGAAACTGACATAATAATCAATATAAATTGAACGGATAATTAGAAATTCGTTTTACTTTTTTGTTACCCTAAGTTTATTTACCTGTAAACAAAATGTGAATGATTATTTTCCTCTGGAAATTTGCACATTCGTTGTTTGACTTTTTCCTGAATAACATCATTATCATTGTGGAGCTCCTCAATATTAAAACTGTATACTGTAGGTCTTGTTGTAACAGAAAACACTTCGGCATTAAAATAAGGTACATCCTCCGGACTATGAACATATAACTATTTTGTTAAATTATTATGATTGATTATTTAATTGAATTGAATGAATTAAATAGTTCGATAAACTCTTACTTGATATTTGTAAAGTAGATCACTTTGTAATACTAATTTCAGATTACGGTGTTTATCAGATGATGAGTATTTCAATGGCAATTTCTCGATGCTTTCGCTGAGAGTAATTAAATATTAAATATTAATTAAAGTCGTCGTACTTTCATACAATTACTTACTAATCAATTAGGTTGTTAGCGAGAAAGCAGTATCCAACTTCCAGCTTATGAAATTTCATTATTGTTTCGCAGTCCTTCACCACTTTATTAGCATAAGAAATCTCTTTAACAATACTCTTGCATGATTGGGCAAGAAACTGATGTAAGTAATTAGAAAATTAGTCACAAATCAGATATACATATAAGTACATAAATACCTCGTTTCTCATCTCCAAAATATTTACTCCACATGTTGAATTCCAGCCTCTACAGTACGCTTCCTTGATATTACTGTTTTCTGGTATTAAGAATAGATATTCATACAAGTTTTTCATATAGGTATTTTCCAGAGTTTTATTGGGTGGCGCTCTTCGCCTTACAGCTTTCGTGAAGTCGTCAGTTATCTTATTCTTTATAAGACAAATGCTTACGGCCGGAAATGTATTTGACCAATGAATATATGTGGTCGTTACTCCAATGCTGGTCGAATCAGTCTGGAACCGTGTCACCATAAGAAGAAATATTGAACCCATATTCCATCCAGAAATAAGTATAACGCATATCCAAAAGAATCTGTAATATACTTAGGATAACTCTAATCTGCTTGTAATTGCTTATTTTTCAAATTTACACTTTATTGTAGAAATTATATTTCAGAAAGTATATTAATTTTTTACGAATCATATTTTTGCTTATTAATGACATTGTTTAGACTCTCTGGTTGTGTAAAATCGATAAATTGCAAACGTAAGCTTTATATTTAATAAATCGTGAACATCTACAATTAATTGTTCTCTTATCTCATCATCAAGTTATTACTATTGCATGCGATATTTGCGCTAACAAGGGAGACCATTACTGTTGTGACGTCACAGTATCCGTTTCATTCTTGTATCATTCTGCGCTCACAATGGAATACACAGAGGCACAGATCATAGTCGCACAGGGTGACCCAGTGTGGACGCAGCTTAACTGTAAATTATATTTAATATTTAATTGCAATTCCTGATATAAGAATAAAGAAATAACAATGCAGACTGAGTTTTTCTGTCAAAAACATAGCATTATAAATATATATTTTTTGAGAATACATGATATAGTTAATAAATAAATAAAATTGGAGGCATTATGGATAGTGATAATCCATCATGTCGCAACTTTTCAATGGGTTCATCTTCCACATCTCAATCGGATGTTCAGCAAGCTAAAACCAAAAAAAGAAAGACAAGAAACCAATTGCCAAGACTCAGTCAGAGCTGCAGACATCGCCACAATGTTCCAACATAATGACATCATCAACAACGACCTCATCGACTACCATGTCCTTGAATGCAATGAATTCCGAGTGCCAACTCCAAAAGCCATCGCCTGTCGAGGCTCCCAATATTGGATATGAGCTGAACATTGCCAAAGCAGTACTACAACAATATAGTACATTGAGCGGTGACAACCTGTAAGTATCATTGACTTCACTTAAAACAGGTATATATATATGTATATACACATATACATGTAGATATTAAGCGAAAACAAATTGTCTCCCACAGATTTGATCACCTGAGTGATATTGTGAAGCGGGTAATTGACGAAAGACCGCCGAATGTGATTGATTTCTTTGAAGAGTTTAGTAGAAATGTCCGTGAGCAAAAGTTCCATGTACCGGAAAGATTCCCTCCAAATGGAGTATTTGCGGATAGTCGAATGTTTCGCCCAGCAAAAAGGATCTTGAATTCAATTAAGGTAAGTTCTTAAATTAATTTAATATATTTAATTAATTATGATCTTTTTAGCTTCCCAGCAATGCAGTCGCTGCAGATTTTGGTTGTGACGAGGATTTAGGTGGAGAAGAGGCATATATTGATGGAGAACTTCAGATAGATCTTGATGATTCCATGCGCTTGTTTGTCTCATTCAATGAGCGTGTTGAACAACTGCAATTCTTCTGGAATCAATCGGGCTTTAGTATTAGCAAGAATGATATCTTTCAATTGGCAAGCTCCATTAATCGACTGCAGACTCATCCATCAATTATGCAATGCCGCTTTTGGGGCTGTATTTATGGATTGAAATGTTCCTATTACATTGTGGAAGCTTCACTAACGCGTGACGAGATGCTTTCCCGTTTAACCATGATGGAGGATGAAATGCGAGAGAAACAACTGCCATTTAAAATGCGTAAGAACCATGAGAACAAACCTATGCCATCGCATATTGGACCTGAACTCACTCCTGGCATTTATGGTTGGGAAAACTTCGATCCCGAGAACTTGGCCAAAATGACGCCAAAAGCAGAGCCCGTTCCTCTGGCAGAAGAGCTCGAATTCTATGATATACCACCGGAGGTTGTGGGTCGCGGTTGCAATAGATTCTCGTACTTTGTGGTCAACTGTCTGTACGATGATTGGATTGAATTGCCAATTGTAACACCACGCCAAATTGTAGTCTCCAGACAAATCAAGAAGTTCTTCACCGGCGACTTGGAGGCTGACATCGTTTCATATCCGTGCTTTCCAGGCAAGGAGAAGCATTATTTACGGGCAATGATTGCACGTATTTCCGCTGGAACACATATAGCACCGCAAGGATATTATAGACGGATGACCAAAAAGGAGAAAGACCTTTACGATGGAGTCAATTTGGATGAAATGGAAGAAGAGGCTGAGGAGGAAGAAAATTATAACGAGGGTGAAGAAGATGTTCAACAAGGTAAATCTATATATACATATATATAATACTCTTTGTCCTAACTGACTGACATCCAATTCAGACCGTAAATTTCAATAGCATTACTCTATAATCATTCTTAAATATATTATAATTAAAGGAGACTCTGATTCAAATTTATCTTTTGCAGATAATGATGTTATGCTATTAAAGAATGAACGATTCGAGATAGAACCCTTGAGTACATTGGCAGCCACCGTGGCTTGGGTTCATTGCAGACCGAATATATTGAATCAAGGTCGTGTCGTGTGGTTCGATGAGGAGAAAGCTCGAAAGGAACGGGAAAGGACACTTGCCTTATACTTAAAGATGCGACTTATGGAAGAAATGGATGAAGAGGCCGATGAGGAGGAGGATGATGGCGAAGAAGAAGGCGATGAAGAGGAAATGATGGAAGGATTTGTTCAACCAGAGATTGGGCCCGATATTCTAACATCCTGTGCTAGTGATATGTGCACTGAATGCTCCGTTCCCTGGTTGGTTCGCTTTACAAGCAAGTATACCAATCAAAAGGAACGAATGCTTGTATTGCAATCCAATCTCTGGCCAGGCGCATTCACATTTATTTTCGAAAACACATGCGAATCGGTTTATCTGGGCTGGGGACATAAATTTTGTAGACGCAACATACCATTTAATCATTTAAAGAAAGTTCAAGAAGAGTTCCTTCACGGTTCCGATGACTTTATTGAATCGACCGATCCATCTGTTGAGGACGAATTGGCCTACAATGAGTGGCTACTTAACAAACAAAAGAGGGTGGACGATGTAGGTGAAGATGGTAATGAATACGATGTTGAAGACGACGAGGATGTGTATGACGATGACAATGATGATTAAATCTATTAAATTCTTAATTATAATACTGTGTAGCACTTAGTTTTGTTCAATAACAATCACAATCATGCAGCATAAACAATTGGTCTTAATTTTGCTCACTAAATTAATACGAAGTAGCTGCTATTATAGTTTATAGACGATCAACATTAGATCCTCAAGTTTAGATCTTCCTTTCTCATACCTGACTCATATCAGCAGAGCTGACGATAGAGTGGAAAAGCTTACAATAGTCAAGCTAATAATATTAATTTGTAACAATATTAACATTAAATTCGTATCCTAAATACTTTAAAACTTTTTACAACCCCCAAAAAATATAGATTTAAAGGCGCATGCGTTTAAAACAATAAACCAAATACACAAGAAATTTCATTATATTTCGCAGAACTGCACAACAAAAAGAAGTTATGTGTCTGATAAAGAGAAATCAAAAGGATATTTTAGTTTTATTGTTTTGTTTGATATTATTCATATTGAAGCCTTCCAAAGTCGATGCGGATGAGAAAAACATAAATAAACTATTGAACAACCAGGCCGTTGTGAGTCGACAAATAATGTGCATTCTTGAGAAGAGTCCTTGTGACCAATTAGGACGACAGTTGAAAGGTAAATACAAAATACAAGACTCCCTATAAGATGCTGCAAACCATAAAACAAAAATAATATCAAAATACTTTGGTTGAGCAACAATCTCTGTTATATAGACAGCTTGTACCCAAATCTTGTTAATCAATATATTTTCTATTTATTTACAGCTGCTCTCCCAGAAGTCATCACCAGAAAGTGTCGCAATTGTTCTCCGCAGCAAGCTCAAAGTGCCCAGAAATTGACGGCATTCTTGCAGGCACGTTATCCGGACGTTTGGGCGATGCTCCTGAGGAAGTATCAGAATGCTTAGGTTAATTGGGTGTATTGAAATGTACTGTTTATCCTGGATAAGTTTCATATGAATTGAACAATTTATTGCTAGCTTGGTGTCATAGTATTCGGGCAATGCTTTTAAAACAATATTAGAAACTCGAAATTAATTTTGTATTTTGTATATGTGTTGTATAGAAACCTGAAATAATTTCAAAATAAACACACCGTATCAACAATTAAGTGAACAAATTATTTATTGATAAATATGTAGTATGAAAATAAAAGAATAAAATGAAAGACAGATGACGATTCAATTTATAAGTTTCCAGATTTCCAATTCAAAGAAATTTCAGCGAACATCAAATATTCCAAATAAGTATTTATTTATTACTTATATTTGTTTATTTTAAATTACAGAAATTATATTTACAACACATAATTACTCGTACATACTTTACAAAACAGTTAGTTAGTTAAACTTATTGTTCTTTAACTATCTGCGAATGGAGCTGTTGAGAGGCAGATATGGGGAATATGTCGAATACATTGGGTTCGGTTGTGTAGCTCTTTGCAGCACACATGCATCTTGATACTGAGACTGCATATTCATGACACCCATTTGCATAGGAATTTGTGAATTGGGGTATTCACCGCCTGAACTGTAGGCACCTGTAGGAGGACTCTGTTGAGGCGACATCCTGTAGCTGTTAATGGCTCCATAATGCGACATCAGATTTGGACTGATGTGAACGTTTGCTGTGCGATTATTCGAATTGCCACCAATTGGCGCTGAAGTATGTTGCACGGGGGCAGATGGAGTATTTCGAGTATTCCTATTCGTATTTTGTGATGATGTTATGGGCGCAATGTTCATATTACTCGCATAATATTTGTGATACTGCAATGGTGTCACTTGCGTCTGCAACATATTCGGCGGCGTTGAAATGTTCCTGTTCTGCATTAACAAATGTGGAGGCGGAGTCATAGAGTTGGGTGGCAGAGGATGATGTGGCGATGGTGTTAAATTCGATTGAGCTCCTGGCGATGTATTGCATGGCTGTGTTTCAAGACAATTGGTAAGTTGCTGAAGCTTTGAAAGACTACATAGGTTTCCAACCAGCGCTGATGTTGTTCCCGTACTATTTGACACTGATATGGAATCATGATTTGCCTGTCGTTGGTCATTAGAAGTAGCCGTCGATGGTGGCCCCAATGTACTCGAAACTGGGATTCGAGGTGCGTTGGATACGGTTTCATTAGTTGGTATATTGTTTTGCAAGTAAAAGTTGTTCACAGCACAAGCTGAAGACGGCTGTTCAATGCGCTGATGTGAATTGGGGAGGGAATGAACGGAGCTATTGAGGGACATCCTTTGCTGAATCACAGCCGTCATGTCATAATTGGATGGATTCGAAGAGAAGTTTTGTGAAATCTGTGGAATGGGTACGTAGTCCAAAGGCTGCATGTTTTGCTGATGTCCATGCTGGCCACTGAGTTGGGTAAACTGCAAACTGCCAAGTGAATCCTGCTGGGACTTTGAAATGTTCGCACCTGAGCTCTGGGCATGCTGGTGATGAGTATTCTGTGCTGTTGTAGCTGTGGCTGACGGAATCTTAGCGTCACGTTGCTGAGCACTATTTGTCGCATTTGCGCTGCGAATTTGCTTAGGTGTCGGTGCGCGATGTGACGTTGTCGGTGAATTCGCCACAATATCCGGCTAAAAGTGAATCAAATAAATTTTCATGAGTTCTATACACAATAATTAACTGAGATTGCAAATAGTTACCTGTACATTGAGTTTCCTATTTGGATGTTGATGCTGTGAGCCACCAATTATATTCAAATTAGGCGAACCTTCTGGTGTCAAATTCATATTGATATTGTTCTGCTGTTGGATATGCGAATTTTGGATAGACATATGCATTGGTGTTGTCGCGGATTGATTTTGCATTGAACAGTCCGAAAATTGTCTATGCATATGTACATTGCTGTTTTCCGATCCATGATTAATAGCACCTCCAATTGCTGAAGGCGAGTCCATATTTATTTGCACATTTATTCCGCAATCATAATGCTGAATGGGCGCGTTTGTTGACGATTCGGAATTGTATGACATATTTGTATTAACATCGGCTTGACCTCCAACTGGCAAATTTGAATGACCACTTGACTGTATGATGGGCTGGGCAATTTTCAGTTTCTCCTCCCGTGAAGTAACTAATGATGTGTTCACATTATGCTCTGCCTTCTGCTTTTGGGGCACACCTGATGGCTCACGGGTTGGCAGTAGAATTGTCGATTCCGTCTGGCTAGAGCTCGCATGTCGCTGTCCAGAGTTCTGAGCATTGCCAATTGGCTTGATTTGTTGTGTCTGATCGGTGAGTTTAAACTGCTTTTGTTGTGGTGGACACTTTTGATTGAAATTGCCAGATTGATTATTCAGATTGTATTCATTGCAGTTAAGTAAATGAGCTTCATCCCTCGGCGCATTGCCAGTATTAATGCTTGGTACCGTCTTGGACAAGTCATCCTTCTTTCCGCTATTTTTTTCGCTCAACCTTTTGCTTATCCTTGGGATGGTGAATCTGATGATGAGCGTGCATTGCCGATTGATACAGATTTTGTGTAAAGTTGTGTGTATACGCCATACTTGCAAGATCTTTGTGAAATTGCTTTTGACCCTTTTGCGCAGCAGGATCCAAATTACAAAGATTATAGCTGTAATAGTCCCACTGCCAATACTGGGAAGTATGATGATAGTTGGGCATTTGATTAATCGGAAACTGCGATGTGATTGAGCTCTGTAACTGAGCATGATCGTTGTTCTTCAGTTGAATCTTATCCCTAATGGGCAATGATGATGTCGACGGTACACGCACATTTGATTTATCCTCTTCCTTAACTTGCACCAATTGCGTTTGTTTCATTGCCTCCTTTTCCAAAGTGGCAATTGTATTCATCTTATTATGATAGTAAGCATCTGGCTTCTTGCCAACATTGTTGATAGTTTCTAACTTTGGGACAGTAGGTTCCACAAGAGTTTTCTTATTTATTTTCGGCTTCATATCTGCCTCTTGCATTGCAGGAACAATTGACTTTACAGTGCTTTCCTGTGTTTCGTTAGTCATTGTATTTGTATTTGCCTTACTGACTTCATTGTAAAACGTTTGCTCCACTGAAGTATTTGATAACAGTTCAGTTTTCTTGGGCTCAATTGTCTCAAGCGTTGCACCGATCTTAGCAACATCTTTGGTCTCAGTGACACTTTCTTCAATGGGTTTGGCAGAATTACAGGCTGGAGTTGGCGCTTTGTTCACTACTTCTTCTTTAGCAACAGTTGGAATAGTTGCAGCTGGTGCAATAGTTGGAACAGTTAAAGCAGGAGCAGCAGAAGCAGCAGGTGCAGCAGGAGCAGCAGATGCAGTAGGAGCAGCAGGTGAAACAGTTGCAGCAGGAGCAGTAGATGGAACACCTGCAGCAGGAGCAGTAGATGCAACAGCTGCAGCAGGAGCAGTAGATGCAGCACTATTCTTTAAGCCTTGATCGACAGAATTTATCATATCAGAGCCGCTTTTCAAGCTATCATCATTCAAACTTAGTACTTTAGTTTCGACTTTTTCCACAACTGGCACAACTTCATCCACTTTTTCAGTAACAATGTTAATGCTGTTGTTGGTCTTATTGTCGTTTATAATCATTTCAGATGAAGCAGCTAACACACCAGCATTTTCATGGTTCTCTTTAATTGGCTCTTTAGATTCGATTGGATTTTCAACTGGTTTTTGCTCAACTTTACATTCCGCGTTTTTATTGTCATTACTTTTCTTATCGTATAAAGTTGTATCCGAAAATAATGTTTTCTTGGTCTTCTTTGCAACAGCATCCAAAACTTGTTCATTACATTGATCTGGGAAACTTGTCTCTTTTTCCTTCGGCTGCAATGGCAGTTCATTGCCGGTTGGAGTCTCTTCGTTGAGCGATTTCATTGTTTCTTCATTGTCACATTCATTTAATGTAATTTCATTACAAATATTATCAATAGAATTGTCTTCTTCATTGCGTTTTCCATTCGATTTCTTACCCCTCAGTTTGGGTACAATATTAATGGGTTTGCCAATTGACTCATGCTTCTTAATATCTCGATTGACTTCTTGGACAGGAGCTCCTGATCCTTGCAACACCGATATTTTCTCAGTGCTTTCCTTAGTACAACTCTGTGTATCTTTATGATTTGAAGGACTAAGTTCCAAGTTGTCAGTATTATGTTCACGTTCAAAGTGTTTCCGTTTGTTTGTGTGAGGAACGACGTCTTTTCGCTTGGCCAAACGCAAAGCGCGTTTGGTCAACATATTATAATCTGATGATTCCGATTTCTTCGAATATTTACTATCAGATGAATCTGAATTCTCGACTTTCTCTTCAAAAGGACGTTTGCATCTCTTAGCATCAACTAATGTTGTGGCCGTCGATTCGGTATAGCACAAGTTTTTCTTCGAGTAGCTGACATCTTCATCAAACTTTTCACAGCTCAACAAACTCGGCTTTGAACTGTCCTTAATGATTTCAGCAGTCGCATTCAATTGTGGTGTCACATTCTCCTCTATTTTCTTTTTATAAAATTCTTTTTCGTCACAGTTTTCCAGAAATTTATAACTCAAATATTCACGATTCGAAATTGGTTTTATATTATTAGTTGGTGACTTTGAAATCGATGTTAGAGGACTCCATCTTAAGCAATCAGCTTCAATTATAATACGAGTTTTGCTATGCGCGACTCTGTTATGATGCAATAAAACCTTCTTCCAATCGATTTTCACTGTAATTTGAAATCTAATGTCGCCATCATTCTTTCTTAATTTTATAAAATTAAGTAGCTCAAATGCCAATGCGATATCGGAGATAGCTAGACCGGTTTTTATAGCAATATCTTTGAAAGTTATAACCTTCTTATTCCTGTACTTGTATAAGTATTCCAGGACAACCGATTTCCAATACGAGAAGTACGACAGACGTCCGAGATCAGATAGAGGTTTCTCTGGAGTTCCCAATTGACCTTCTTCGCGACTAAGCAAGTAACTAAAGTCAATCAGAAAGCGTCCATATCCTTGTCTTTGATATTGTGGCAGAGTCAAAATGCAGGATACATTATACTTTTGTGAGCAGTGCTTTTCCTTTGAAAAGTATCCAACGAGATGGCAGCCAACGTGATCGTTCTTTGTTAATATATAGAAAAGGAATGGCTCAACATCATAATAGAGGGTTTTGTGATCTAGAAAAAACTTCGCAAGCAAGCATAAATTTTGGCAGTAAATCTTGTTAACGTTTCCATCTACTTCAAAAACTGATATGTCGCCTTGTCGAAATATTTCCGTTCCTGGAGGTTGCTTCCAAATGCATTTATTTTGATGTCTGTCCAAGACGGATCGACTTTTAGTGTATTTCAGGCAGAATTCACAAAGATAAAGTTTTAGAAGCCTAAAAATATAGTTGAGAAATTTAATAGATTAATATTCAAGTAAAAGAGAATATGATACTCTTGGAATGGCAAGAGTACTAACCTTGCGTACTCCTGTGGAAACGGACTTGAATACCATGTTTCTATATTCCATTTGCCAATTTCGATGGACTTGGGACTTTGTCCGCTGTGGATCTGTGTGTGGCTCTTCTCTGTGGGAATTTCACAATAGTTATTAGACACTTTAACTACAGCTTTCTTAAGCACTTCTTGATATAATTCAATGTCCATTTGATTAACTCCAGGTGGTAGATGCTTATTCTCTGTAATTAGAACGTTTAATTATAAGTTTAAGAATTTATAAATGATATTACAAGTTTCAACATACCAAATGATTTCGTCTGGTTTATAAACTTATCGCTCTGATCGTTGATATTTTCCATACATTCGTCATAATCTGTTATATTGGATTCTTTAGTATGTAGAGCTTCCTTTGAGGGTTCTATATCGGTCATCATGCGATACTTTAGAACAGTTTCTTTCGTTAGATATGGAGTATCATCATCATGTTTAACAAATGATTTAGTTACGGTCTCAAGTGGCATCGATTTCAGGATTACCATTTTCTTTTTTCCAAGATTCGTTTGGTTTTGCTTGGATCCCAAGGAACCATTTTTAACAGCATCGTCAGCTTTATCGACTGTACTTTCCCGTGGTTTAATTGATTCGATAGATGGTGATAATTGACAGTTAGCTTCTAAGATTTTACTTCTTGTATAACTAAGACATTTAAAATTGTTTTTATATTTGTTGTCAACGGGGTTTTTTGCCACAGCTGCAAATCCCCAATTTTCTGAAGAGCCTTCAAGTAAACTTTCCTTATCATGTGACGATGATCTGAAATCAAATTTCTTTTCGTTTTCAAATATATTTTCCTTCAATGTGCTTCTGTCTGAATCGTAGTCCTCTTCATCATTATCCTCATCGCATTCAGAACTATCACTTGAGCTGTCGCTTGAATCCGACTCAGAACTGGACGAAGTACACGAATCTGATGACGTACTTTCATCCTGATCATCGCAGCCTGCATTCTTCTCATCATCGTCGTCATCTTCATCTTCACTGTCACTGGAGGAAGTCGATGATGATAGATCCGAATACGTACGTTTTCGACTAAGTTGGTTAGCAATTTGTTCACGTTGAAAGTTGGCTTTCTTTTGCTTTATTTGAGTCTCGAATTTGTTAATTATGGCGCAATTCTTTTTCTTCAGCTTATTGGCGACCACATTGTTACACTGTTGTGACGTTGATGGATTGTCAATATATCTTTCGTTTTTGATCATCTGTCGCTTGCAATTGTTGAATGTTTTCTGAGAGACATTTGTATACGGAACAATTCTGAAATTGACAATGTAATTGTTAAAATCGCATCTTATATAAACAATATAACGAAATATGCATTATTAACTAATTATATAAACTATTTATCAGTTGGCAACAAATTCAAGAACTTACCTTTCATTGTTAAGCTCAAATTTGATGCTGGAACTATCCCTCCTAAAGGACTTTGGGTTCTCAACGTTTTGTTTTAAGCACGCCTTGCAGCTGGAACATGGAAATACAAAATGTGTTCTTGTTAAATAAACATTCCTCTGCGGTTTTCCATTTAACTTACCGATATGGATGCTTTGGTTTTTTGTCCGGTATCGTATCAAGGCACGTCAAATGAAAATGGTTTTTGCAAACAAAACATTGAAGAAGACATGGACCACGATTGCGTACTTTGCATACAGCGCAATCGGCACATTTCTGACAATTCCACAAAGTTCCTTTAGTAACAAGCATATAGAGAAGCACATAGGATTGCGATTTGCATCTTCCTGCGATATTTGCACAAGTCGTATGCAATGATATTCCACACTGTTTGCAAGAGCTTAGTGGCTCTGGAATTCCATTAAGATTTTTTTGAGAATTCCCAGAGCAATGTGTACAGGTATCTTCGCCCTTTATAAGTACTTCAGTTTCTGGTACTGCTTTGCGTGGTGTTGTTAGAGATTTCCCCTTTTTTGTACAACTTTCCTTCTTGTATCAAGAATCCAGCATCGACAGCCTTCTTAATTGATGTTTTAATAACTGCTTTGAAATCAACATCGGGGGGAAAGGTCAATGCAATTAAACTTTTGAATATAGTTTTCTATATTTTTAATGGTAGATCCTTCACATTCTCCCAAATCATTGACTGCTTTGGCTACCACTTTGTACAGATTTGTACTTTTATCAACTTTAATTCGCCTTTTGGCCATCGGTGCCTTATAGGAATGTAAGCCTTTGTTGTAAACTTTTATAACAGCTCCAGACTCCACCGCTTTTTCCAACTTTTCAGCAACGATGTCTTCATGGAACTTATGATGCGTACCAATCGCCTGACAAATCCTCTGTACACTTGGTCTTTGTTTTTGCGATCGGATTTTTGATATGGCTTCAAGTATCCACTGCTTCCACGTATCCATACTGATGTCATGTGCGGATTCCCTCATTTTGAGTCCTTTATCTACAATAAATTGTCTACAAACGGTATTTAAATGATTAGTCACAATGAACAGGACATAATGTTTCTTAAATACGAGTAACTAGTCAAAGTTAAGGGAATTAAACAGCTCTATGCATAATTGTGATCTGATCTGACCTCTTCACACATAGGTCAGAGTGCGACAATAAGAACCTTTATCCTGCATAACATAAACAAAATCTAACGATTCGCTTTTAACACAATCCAAGCCCACGTAGTATAGTATACTTTCTGTATGACTAATTAAAATTACAACACATTTTGAACAAAACAAAATAAGCACTTTCACATTTATTTAGAATATTAATAAGCAATAATGTTTCCATTAATATGAACAAAGTACACAAACAGTTTAAGCGTCCGGTATTTTATTTTACATATGCATGTATGTATGTGTGAGTATGCACATATATCGAACATACATAGATATGGCTGCGTACAAAATTTGGCAGTATACCAATTATATGCACACGCAGCAAGTATTTCAATTATTCGCACAAGAAAACAACACTTTTTCTAGCCGGATAACTTGACAAGTTCTTTTTTCATACACAAACATATATTTTCAATTCACTTTAAAGTCCAGAGTATATTACTATGTATGTGTGTGCATATACTCAAATGAAGTATCATAATTTGTACATTAAAAAAAGATAATTGACATAATTAAATCTGATTTTAGAATAACTTCTAAGTTAAATATGACAGCAGCAGAGTTTAATTCGCGTTTATTATTAATTTTTGCACTTACAGCACACGGATTTACTGCGTATTCTGCTTAGCTCACGAAAAAATTTATTTGTTAATAAGTATATTTTTCACAAGTGTGGCCACAACTTAAAAATACTGAAAGGGCACTCGTTAAAATACGCGGTCTTATGGAACACAGAAAAGAAACACGCTACAACCATAAATTCTTGCGGTTTTTGTCATTTAATAAATTAACATAAGTGATTAATGAATCCGATGAATGTTTTAAATTAGATGACTTTAATATAAATGGATATTTCTTGCCGATCTGCAGAAAATCGAGATTTACATATATGCAAAAACAATCAGAGCTTATGCATTTTTGAGAATTTTCGCATAGTCAAATCTCTTGCTTATTATTAATTAAGAGTATATCTTAAATTTAAGTATAGTTCAACAGTCCTATATATTTTGTACGACTAAATATAATGCTTGGCCCATCATAAAAATGGTATTTTTGTTGTTGGACATACCAAACATTAACTTTGTATTTAATATAAAATCGCGACGCTATCTTTACCAAATCTTAAACACCCTGTGCTTTATTGTTAATGCTCGCGCTCAGTACGCCGGTGAAAACATTTTGTTTGTTAGCAAATAATTCAATGGTTACTTAAAATGGCACACAGCGAGAACATACCGGTTAATACATTCCGGAATTACTTAAATATTCTAAATGATTCGGCAGCGAATGAGGAAATTAAGTTGAAGGCCACTCAGGAGCTGAGTGAGCACTTCGAAATGATCTTGCAGTCGCCTTCGTATCCTTCTTTTTTAGAAAATGCACTCAAGATATTTATGCGAATTTTGCAAGAAGGCGAGCCTCAATTCATACAGGAAAATACAGTCCAGCATGTAAGTACATTCCTCTCCTGCATTACAAACGGAGTAAAAATGCAAACAACCATGTGTATGTACATGTGAATGTGTGTGTATTCTACCACCCTAAAGGGCCTTTGCACAAGTTGAGAGCCGATCTGTAAGGTTGTACAAGTTGAGCTGGATCTCACAAATATTTAGAGTGATGTGGTTCAGCAAACAGCAACAGTGCCTTTTCTCCAGTTGTTTAGGAACTTTTCTGGCAACCGCCAAGTGATTATACATATCGGTTCAGAGGATGACACTGCCTGATGAAATTCACACGCGCAATATTTTCCGAATGCAATGAAGACTCCAGATAGCGAATAATAGTTAATAGTAATAAATAATTAGATACATTTACATAGTCTAACTAAGTCAATTTATCTAAATATAATTTAATTTTTAATTTGTTTTATTTTGTAGATTCGCAAGTTAATTTTGGAGATGATACACCGATTGCCCATCACGGAAAATTTGAGGCAGCATGTTAAATCAATTATTACCATGATGATCAAATTATTGAAAACCGATAATGAAGAGAACGTACTTATAAGTCTTCGAATCATAATTGAGCTGCATAAACACTTTCGTCCATCATTCAATCCCGAAGTAAGAAGAGTTGAAATGAAATATTAACCGTCAATTGTTAACAAGTTATTTTCCTTACATAATTCTAGATTCAGTTGTTTCTCGGCTTTGTTAAGGAGATCTATACAAATCTGCCAAATCATCTAACATCCATATTTGAAACATCAAATGATATTTGGATAACTGACTTAAAGGACTTGGATTTAGAAATGCTTTTACCTGAGACATATTCAGTAAAAACTATCCACATAGAAAAGCCAACAGAGCACAATTCACAGCAGATGATTGTAAGTACAATATATATTACTTCGATTCGAAATACTACAAATGAAATGTTATCTAACTGTTCTCTGTTAATTCTCAACTCTTTCAGTATAATCTACTACCCCGTGGCATTCTGTCCCTGAAAGTTCTTCAAGAGTTGCCCATTATCGTTGTATTAATGTACCAGATATATAAAAATGCTGTCCATCAAGAGGTCGCTGAATTTATACCCTTAATATTAACCACAATAAATTTACAGCCAACTGTTGTTCAAAGGTAAATTAAATATTCTCAGTATATCTCAATTTCTCAATCGATTATATTAATATTCTTCTTTTAGAAATTCCGCGCAAAAGGAAATCTTCGTGGATTTCATGGGAGCTCAAATTAAAACTATATCATTTTTGGCGTATATTGTGCGAATTTATCAGGTAAGATCGTTATGCATATAAACTAATCAACTATAATAACTAAATGTTACGCATTCTTGCAGGATGTTGTGATATCGAATTCGTTGTCTGTAACCAATGGGATGCTGAACCTAATGGAACATTGTCCAAAAGAAGCTGCTCACCTACGAAAAGAGCTATTAATTGCAGCGCGGCATATTTTTGCAACAGATTTACGTCAAAGTAAGTTGAGTATCTTATTTTATATCGATATCTATCTTTTTAATTAACTTGTCTTGGTAATTTTAGAATTTATTCCTTCAATTGATAAATTGTTTGATGAGGATTTACTCATTGGAAAAGGTGTTACTTTAGACTCCATTCGCCCATTAGCGTACTCAACACTTGCTGATCTTGCACATCATGTCCGTCAAAGCTTAAGCTTGGATGTCTTGATAAAAGCAGTAAATTTGTTTGCTAAGAATGTACACGATGAGACACTTGCTGTTGGAATACAAACCATGTCGTGTAAGCTTTTATTGAATCTGGTCGATTGCTTACGGCATCACAGTGAAATTGAGCCACAACGATCTAGAAATATTCTGGGAACACTATTGAAAGTCTTTGTGAAAAAGTTTGAAACGATCGCACAAATTCAGCTTCCCTTAATTATACAAAAGTGGTAAGTAGAACTGCATTTATTTATAATGAAAGCTTTATATATTATTTATATTACAGCAAAGGGCAATCTCAAGCCGGCGCGACAGGGAACACAATTGGTTCTTTTCCTGTACCTGCCCTTAATGTAACAGAAGTCAAAGATGTACGTACAGTTAATTAATAATTATATTGTTTTATTTAACAAATTTTAACTTCCAGGACAATCTGGCTGGTGATCAAAATAAAATATCACAAGCAGGATCACAATTGGTTTGTTCAGTGAATGTTGCGGAGTTTCGAAGTTTAGTTAAAACTCTCGTTGGAGGCGTTAAGACGATTACTTGGGGATTCTTCAACTCAAAGGTTTGATTATTGCAATATACAATATATTATATTAATAGCACTTATAATAAGTTATTCTTTTCCCGTTTTGTAAACTCAGGGTTCTGATTCCTCACAGATGCAGGAGAAACTGTTTAATCCAGAGATATTGTGCACGTATATTGATTTGGTGCACTTCGCAATGGAAGCTTTAGATATATATACTATAAATGTTAACCCGAATCAACAGCGTACATCGGGATTAATATCACGCAGCAAAGAGGAAAAGGAAGTTTTGGAACACTTCAGTGGCATTGTAAGTATTTTGAAAATATGTTATTATTTGTTGTCTACATTGCAGCATTTCTCTTTTATTTACAGTTCCTTATGATGCATTCTCAGAATTTCCAGGAAATATTTGCTACTACGATTGATTTTTTGGTGGAAAGAATTTACAAAAATCAATCCCTTCAAGTTATAGCAAACTCTTTCCTGGCAAATCCCACTACATCGCCGCTCTTTGCGACTGTTTTGGTTGAATATCTGTTGGAGAAAATGGAAGAAATGGGTTCAAATGTGGAGCGATCGAATCTTTACCTTCGATTGTTCAAACTTGTCTTCGGAAGCGTGAGCTTATTTCCTGTTGAAAATGAACAAATGTTACGGCCACATCTTCACAAAATAGTTATACGCTCAATGGAGTTAGCGTTGATTTCGGATGAACCTTACAATTACTTTTTGCTTCTACGAGCGCTGTTTAGATCAATTGGCGGTGGCAGTCACGATCTTCTGTATCAAGAGTTTCTGCCGCTATTGCCTAATCTTCTCGAAGGCCTAAATCGACTACAAAGTGGATTCCATAAGCAGCATATGCGTGATCTGTTCGTGGAACTTTGCTTAACAGTGCCCGTCCGTCTATCATCTTTGTTGCCTTATCTGCCTATGCTAATGGATCCGTTAGTTTCCGCCCTGAATGGTTCCCCAACTCTAATAAGTCAGGTAATAAATAAATATTTATCCCCGATTATAATTAACAGTTGATTTCTTTCAGGGCTTAAGAACTTTGGAACTGTGTGTGGACAACTTGCAACCTGACTTCTTGTATGACCATATACAACCTGTTCGGGCAGCTTTAATGCAAGCTCTATGGAAAACGCTAAGAAACCAGGACAATGCGGCACTTGTTGCATTTCGTGTTCTTGGTAAATTTGGAGGTGGTAACCGAAAGATGATGGTCGAACCGCAAACATTACATTATGACCAGAACGAAAAGCCAAAAATATCGATAGTAACTTATTTCCAAGAATATGAGAAACCAATTGAGTTTCCCGTTGATTATGCCATCGAATCGGCATTTAAAGCACTGAGTTCAAACACGACGGATCAGTTTTACCGACGTCAGAGCTGGGAAGTAATCCGTTGTTTTTTAGCTGCATTTATTAGCTTAGATGATGAAAAACATACACTGCTTAAGCTGTTTACCCACAATGACTTCGTCGAAAGCAACATTATGAATTGGCCGATATTCCACAATAAGATCGACATTACGAGTGTTCGCGGAACTCACCAGACGGCTCTTATCGGCATGCTCGTAGCTTCAGCCACTAAAGATCTGAGAGACTCAGTGTGTCCTGTTATGGCAGCCGTTGTAAGACACTACACCATGGTGGCAATTGCCCAACAGGCTGGACCATTCCCACAGAAAAGTTATACCCCAAATGGAATTGATCCAATGGTATTAATTGACGCTTTGGCTGCTTGCATGGGCCATGAGGAAAAGGAGCTGTGCAAACCTGGAATCGCTTGCATGGGAATCATATTAGACACGGCAACCAACATAATGGGCAATAAGGATAGAGCCTGCAAACTACCATTAATGCAATATTTGGCAGAGAAAATGACAGCGTTGTGTTACGACCGTCCATGGTATGCGAAGGTTGGCGGTTGCCAGGCCATTCAGTTCCTCTGCAAGCACATGTCTCTGCGTGCTCTTTACCAGCATCTTTTCAACTTTTTGAAAGCCTTTATGTTCGTTCTGATGGACTTGGAAGGAGATGTTTCAAACGGTGCTTTAGACATAACAAAGAGTTATATGAAAACTATGTTGGAAATATGCTTGTCCCCCATAAGTGTAAATTCTCGCAATGATGAGCTCGAGGACTTGCAAGCGAAGGCCACATATGAAGTTATCCATGAGCTAGTGCGTCATATAACCAGCCCTAACTCGATTGTAAGAGAAGAATCTATGGTGTTATTAAAGCACATTGGCTCAATTCAAAAGAAGACGGTTTCCGAAGTAATGGATCCACATAAAGATGTTCTGGCAGATATAATACCACCCAAAAAGCATTTATTAAGGCATCAGCCTGCCAATGCCCAAATCGGATTGATGGATGGTAATACGTTTTGTACTACTTTGGAACCCCGTCTCTTTACTATCGGTAAGTGGATTCACAGAAGTTCTTATTTCGTTTAATTCGTGTAATCTTTGCAGATTTAACAAATACCTTCCACAAACTGTTCTTCCATGAGCTGCTCACATTAAGCGAGGCTGAAGATGCCACGTTAGCCAAACTGGATTGCTACAAGAATGTTTCAAACCTGATACCATTGCGTATAAGTGCATTGCGTGCTTTGGCAGCGTGTCATTATATTAATGATATTGGCTATAAAGAAAAGATTATAAACATAATATTTAAAGTCATGGAGAGTGATAAGCCGGAGTTGCAGGAAACATCTTATCTCTGTATGAAGACGTTTATAACGGGCATAACGCTGGAGAGAGAGAAAGTAAGCTTATATTTTATTAGTCTTGTGAGCTTAACTATAATCTATTTTCATAATCTATTAAAGATTCAAGCTGCAATGCGGCCGTTGCTGTTAAAACTTGGCGACCACAGGAACTTGTCTATTCCGGCAATAAAACGATTATCGTACTTTACGCAACTTTTCCCACAAATGTTTAATGAAAAACTGAGTGAGCAAATATTGACCCATTGTGCCAAAATAATTGAAATATTTGTCGGTCAATACAAGTGTACAAATGAGAACATGAACTTCTTTTCCACATCAAAAGGAGGAGATTATGAGCAGAAAATTGTTACACTCATTGAAATGTTTTATCACATCACAGCATCATCCAAATACATTGAGAAGTTATGCCAACTCGTCCTGCAAACAGAAAAGAATCTAATGATTGAGGCATCCAGTCCATATCGCGAGGCATTGCATATGTTCCTTCAACGCTTCCCAGTCGAGACTGTTGATCTCTTTATGATCGATTCAATTATGACTGATTCGCAATGGAATCGTTTTTTCATCTTTATACTAAAGCACAAGGATGGTCAAGCGTTTCGATCTGTTATAAAGAACTCCAAATACACAACATTACTGGAGTATTTGAACTGGACGCCAGATGTTGTCAATAAAAACAAATACGATGTACAACACCAAGCGGTTCTTATCATCTATACTCTTATGGAACTGGATGATCAATGGATACCAACCAGGCCTGATATTGTTGATGCTTTGAGAAACATGTGGCGCAATAATTTGTATTCAACATGTGTGGAAAATGTAGCTTGTGATTTGTGGCATTTGGTGGGCAAAATACTTTTGCTCTACTTTTCGAATAACACAAATGACATTGATCTACTTTTCCAACTCTTAAGAGCATTGTGTTTACACTTTATTCCTGATGTATATTTTCTGCGCGATTTCTTGCAAAACACAGTTGCACAGAGCTTCACTGTTAATTGGAAGAGAAATGCGTTTTTCTATTTCGTGGAAAATTTCAACAATAATACGTTTTCCGAAGATTTGAAAGCGAAAATAATCACATCAGTTCTAATCCCATGTTTCACTGTAAGCTTCGACAAAGGTGAAGGCAACAAGTTAATTGGAGCTCCACCAACACCATATCAAGAAGATGAGAAAAACATCGTCTCCGTCTTCATCAATAAAGTCTTTGATCCCGAGAAACAATATGATGACGCTGTACGAATCGCTTTGTTACAACTCGCATGCCTGCTCGTTGAGCGTGCTTCGCAGCACATCCACGATGGCGATGCCAACAATAAGAGGCAAGGCAATAAGCTGCGACGATTGATGACATTCGCATGGCCTTGTTTGCTCAGTAAGAATTGTGTTGATCCCACGGCGCGATACCATGGTCATCTACTGCTTGCCCACATCATTGCCAGATTGGCAATTCATAAGAAAATCGTGCTGCAAGTTTTCCATTCCCTGCTCAAAGGACACGCCCTCGAGGCAAGGCCCATTGTGAAACAGGCTCTGGATGTGCTGACACCAGCAATGCCACTTCGCATGGAGGACGGAAACACTATGCTTACCCACTGGACCAAGAAAATCATTGTTGAAGAAGGACACGCAATACAACAGCTCTTCCACATACTCCAACTAATCATTAGGCATTACAAGGTACTGATTTAATTTCAATTTCTATTTGGATGATTTAATTCATACCGTTTCTATTTGAAGGTATACTTCCCTGTCCGACATCAATTGGTGCAGCATCTTATCAACTATATGCAACGATTGGGATTTCCTCCAGGTGCGTCTATCGAGCATAAGAAACTGGCTGTCGATTTAGCTGAAGTTATAATCAAATGGGAACTGCATCGAATAAAGGAGGATGAAAGAGATGTGAAGATTGAGGAATCTGAAGAGGATTTACGGGACATTCAACAGGTTAAACGCTCTGGAAGCGAAACAACAGAATATAGAAAGAAATCCGCGGAGAATACAAACCAAACTACAGCACAAGGCAAGTATAATTTGATTTAAAGTGGAGACGAACAAAATAAATTAAAGTACATTTGAATTTTCATAGGAGGTGGAACCTTCTCAAGATCGGATGACGTTCTTCGATCAATAGACAAGTCGTATTGCGATACTGTGCTCAATTTCCTTGTACGTTTAGCATGTCAAGTGAATGATCTGCAGTCCGGTATCATTTCGCCTGGAGAGAACTTGTCAAGAAGGTATATTTCTCTCTGCTTTCTAAATGACTTGTGTGATCTTTAATATCGTTTCGTATGTTCATTTCAGATGCATCATGCTTTTAAAATTAGCCATGCGTCCAGAGATTTGGCCCCAACCATTCGATATAAAACTGAACTGGCTTGATAAAGTGCTTACCACGATTGAGACTCCGCATCATAATTTGAACAACATCTGCACTGCAATTGATTTCCTCACCTTCTTAACAACAATACTGAGCCCAGAGCAATTGGTGGCCATTGTACGTCCAGTTCAACGTGGCCTTTCTCTGTGCATAATTCATCAGAATACACGGATCGTTCGTCTGATGCACATCTTCTTGACGCGACTTATGGCGATCTTTCCACCCGATGCACAGCACAAGCATAACGATCTTGATGTTTTATATAGTGCCATTAGCAAGATGATAACGGACAATCTGACATTCTATGAGAAAAGTCCGCAGCCAAATGCGTCGTCTCTGTTTGGAACCCTGATGATTTTAAAAGCTTGCACAACGAACAATCCAAGTTATATAGATCGCATATTGGTGCAGTTTATTAGGGTTTTGAATCGCCTGACAAAGGATCATATTAATATCAATACGACTGGAACGATGAACTCACAGCCAGCAGATTCAAATTCTCTGGCTCTGGAACTGTTGGTATTATCATTGGAATTGATTAAAAACAGGATTGTGATCATGAGTGTTGAGATTCGAAAACTATTTATAGGAACCATTTTGGTCAGCCTAATAGAAAAGAGCTCTGAAGTTAAGATAATCAAATGTATTATTAAAATGCTTGACGATTGGGTGAAGAGCAAAGATACCAATATAACAACACACGTTCCATCCATACGAGAGAAGTCCGCGTTGCTGGTTAAATTGATGCAGTACGTCGAAAAGAAGTTCGCTGATGAGGTTGAACTAAATGTTCAATTCTTAGAAATTATTAACTATATTTATCGCGACGAAGTGTTAAAGCAAACAGAGCTAACAAGCAAATTGGAAGGAGCCTTTCTCAATGGACTTCGCTTTCAGAATCCCCATATTCGAGCAAAGTTCTTTGAGATACTGGACTCATCAATGCGACGTAGGCTTCATGATCGACTATTGTATATAATATGCTCCCAAGCCTGGGACACAATTGGATCTCATTATTGGATAAAGCAATGCATTGAACTTCTTATTCTAACGGCCAATACGATGACGCAAATTCAATGCTCTAATGAAGCTTTCAAAGTTCCTAGCATAACCTCTGTGATTCCAACGAACGCAACTGATTCCCAAGAGAATACATTCGTCTCATTTTTATCATCCCAATCGGAGTCGTTTGAGAATGTGCAAAGTGTTAATGACAAAGACGATGTGTTCGACATTGATTTGAAGCTTGAATTTACATCCGTTCGCAAAGAGGATTGCCAACAAATACTACCCACTCGACGGGACACTCTCGTTGAGCTCATTTACAAGCAAGCGGAGTTCCTGGAAGCCAATAGAAATATACGCACAGATCAGATGCTTGTCGCCACCTCTCAGCTATGTCACATGGATACCCAATTGGCGGAGAGCGTTTGGTTAGGCTTCTTTCCCAGCATCTGGAACATATTCACTGATGATCAGCGTGTGAATATATCAAAGGAATTAATACCCTTCCTTGCATCAGGAACAAATGTTAATCAGAAAGATTGCAGTCCAAGTACCCTCAATACGTTTGCCGAGAGTTTAACCAAGTGCTCTCCTTCGATATACATTCCACCGAATCTGTTAACATATCTGGGCAAATCCCATAACCTTTGGCATCGAGCTATATTGGTGTTGGAAGACCTGGCCTTGGCCCAATCGACGCGAAGTGATGCAAACATGGCGGATGCAAATAGTCAGCCCGAATTGGACGGTCAACATTTGAATAACATATATGACTCCCTCTCGAAAATGTATTCGGCGATGCACGAAGAAGATCTTTGGGCAGGATTGTGGCTAAAATTTGCGCATTATCCAGAAACCAATATAGCTATTTCATATGAACAAATGGGATTCTTTGAAGAGGCTCAGGGCGCATATGATCTGGCAATGTCCAAGTTTAAGCAAGATCTTAACGGTGGATTAATACAGATTGACATCAACAGCGAATTGCTGTTATGGGAGAAGCATTGGATGCGCTGTGCTAAGGAGCTTAATCAATGGGATATTATGTTGGACTATGCGCAAACAAATAGAGAAAAGAACATGTTCCTAATACTTGAAAGCTCGTGGAGAGTGCCTGACTGGAATCTTATGAAGACAGCCTTGTCCAAAACGGAGCAGTGCTACTCAAAACACTATGGATTTAAATTGAATTTGTACAAGGGATATTTGTCCATTTTGTATCAAGAGGACAGACAAGCGGCCAGTGTCGAGCGATATGTTGAGATTGCCTCCAGCTTGTGCATAAGAGAGTGGCGTCGTTTACCCAGAATTGTGTCCCACATCCATTTACCATATCTGCAAGCTTCGCAGCAAATCATGGAGTTACATGAGGCAAGCCAAATCCATCAAGGCTTATCGCAATCGAGAAATTCTTCCCTGCACGACATGAAGGCCATTGTGAAAACTTGGCGCAATAGATTGCCGGTCATTTCGGATGATTTATCACATTGGAGCGATATCTTCACCTGGAGACAACACCACTATCAGATAATAACGCAGCACTTGGAACAACAATCAGATCAAGGTAGCACAATGTTGGGAGTACATGCTTCAGCACAAGCCATCATTTCTTTTGGTAAAATCGCCAGAAAACATAATCTTACTGGAGTATGCCAGGAAACGTTATCCAGGATATATACCATACCATCGGTTCCAATTGTGGATTGTTTCCAGGTAATGTATAAATATTCAACGGAAGTACTTAATGTTAACAAACCTTCTTTGCATTTCACAGAAAATACGGCAACAAGTGAAGTGTTACTTACAAATGCCCTCGACAACGGGAAGAAATGAAATCAACGAGGCTCTCGAAGTAATTGAATCAACGAATTTGAAGTATTTCACTGGAGAGATGAACGCTGAGTTCTATGCGCTAAAGGGCCTTTTGTTGGCCCAAATTGGACGAACGGATGAAGCAGGGAAGTCGTTTAGTGCCGCTGTTCAGCTCCACGATGGACTCACGAAAGCGTGGGCAATGTGGGGAGACTATATGGAGAAAATATATTTGAAGGAAAAGCAAATTTCGTATGGTGTTAATGCATTGATATGTTACCTACACGCCTGTCGCAATCAAAACGAAAGTAAAACGAGGAAATACATTGCCAAGGTTCTGTGGTTCTTGTCCTACGACTCGGCGGACACTTTAATAAGCACGTTTGAGAAATATGTGTCAGGGATTCCTCCGTCTTACTGGCTACCGTGGATACCCCAACTGCTGTGCTGCCTTGAGCAATTTGACGGTGACGTTATATTAAATTTGTTAAGTCAGGTAAGCAAAACAATTTGGAATTGCAAGAACAGAAATCAAATTAAATGCTTTCTTGCTTGGCTTGTAGATTGGACGACTTTATCCTCAAGCGGTGTACTTCCCAATTCGCACTCTGTACCTGACATTAAAGATAGAGCAACGCGAGAAGCATAAATCAGCTGAACAGGCGTTTGCTGGAAAATTTGTGTCTTCTGTAAGTATATCAATATATTTTCTATTCATACCCTGCACTCAATTTCCTCAATTAAATTGTTTTCTTATCTATCTTATAATAGAATATGGAGAGCTCAGCAGCGAGCTGTGGAAGAAATCCGGGGCCAGTTCCTTCTGTTAATCCAATCAAGGCAACTCCTCCGATGTGGCGGTGCTCAAAGGTTATGCAACTGCAGCGTGAAGTCCATCCGACGATTTTGAGTTCATTAGAGGGAATTGTGGACCAAATGGTTTGGTTTAGGGAGAGTTGGACAGAAGAAGTTCTCCGACAGCTACGTCAAGGATTGATTAAATGTTATGCAATAGCATTTGAGAATAGAAACACGGTTGTCAACGCAACCATAACGCCGCACACGTTACACTTTGTTAAAAAGCTGGGTTCAACTTTTGGTATTGGAATTGAAAACGTGCCAGGATCTGTGGCTTCGAATATAACTCACTCGGCTGCATCAGAGTCGCTGGCGAAGCGAGCACAGGTCACATTCCAAGATCCTGTCTTCCAAAAGATGAAAGAACAATTCACAAACGATTTTGATTTTTACCAAGCCTGGCGCTATGAAACTGCATAATCTGATATCAAAATTGAAAACTTGGATAAAAGTCTTAGAAGCAAAGGTTAAAAAGCTGCCAACATCCTTCCTGATAGAGGACAAATGTCGCTTTTTATCCAACTTCAGTCAAAAAACTGCTGAAGTTGAATTGCCAGGAGAGTTGCTGATTCCATCATCATCCCATTATTATGTGCGCATTGCACGATTTATGCCACGTGTGGAAATTGTTCAAAAGAATAATACCGCTGCCCGCCGATTGTATATAAGAGGAACCAATGGAAAGATTTATCCTTACCTGGTGGTTCTCGACTCAGGACTTGGTGATGCGCGGCGTGAAGAGCGGGTATTGCAACTCAAACGAATGCTTAACTACTACTTAGAAAAGCAGAAGGAAACTAGTCGTCGATTCCTAAATATCACTGTGCCAAGGGTGGTTCCAATTTCTCCACAAATGCGACTAGCTGAAGACAACCCAAATAGTGTTTCATTGCTAAAAATATTCAAAAAGTGTTGTCTTAATGTTAAAATGGACTATGATATGCCAATTGTGAAGTATTACGAACGTCTTTCGGAAGTTCAGGCGCAGGGAACACAGATTTCACATACGATCTTAAGAGAGATATTCTCTGAAGTTCAGTGGACCATGGTCTCGAAGACACTTCTGAGGCAATGGGCTTTAAATACATTTGCTGCGGCCACGGACTTTTGGCAATTCAGAAAGATGGTAAGTCATTGTATACATCACACATTATCTCAATTAAAAGTTAGAAAATTCATTGTAATTCATTCTTTCGAAACATTCGAAATATTTAACAAGTTTAAAATTGTTTCCTTTCAGTTGACACTTCAATTGGCTTTGGCATATCTTTGCGAGCATGCACTGAATCTGACCCGTCTAAACCCAGATATGATGTACCTACATCAGGATTCCGGACTGATGAATATATCATACTTTAAGTTTGACATAAACGATGACAAACAGCAGTTTAATCAACATAGACCAGTCCCATTCAGATTGACCCCAAACATCGGTGAATTCATAACAAACATTGGAATTTCGGGGCCCTTATCGGCTGCAATTGTGGCGACAGCACGTTGTTTCATTCAACCAAACTACAAACTTAGCTCAATATTGCAAACGATCCTTCGAGATGAAATTATCACGTTACAAAAGAAAGGATTCAGGCAAAGCAAAGTGCTGGATGCATCTGATGAGCAGTCCGTTGATAATAACACAATGGAGCACACTGTTCGAGTTGTAAATGCAGCTGTGGATATCATTTTACTGCGATTAAATAAAATATCCTATTTCGATAATATTGAAAAGAAAAAGGTATCTGCGCTCATTCAATCTGCAACGAATATTGAAAACCTTTGCCGCATGGATCCAGCGTGGCATCCTTGGCTTTAAATTTAAGCAACAGTATATTTAGGATAATATTATTATTATAATTGTAATAAAGACATGACTTTTAATATAAAATACATAATTTTATTGGCTGCAATAACAGCCACCAGCCTCAGATCGACACACATATGCAAAATAGCTTTGAATACGATTAGTGCTGGGCAAAGTCATGTAGTGAATGGTACTCGACAAGAAAATACCCTGCGCATAGTTCTATATTTGATGTTCGCTTCTTTACGATATAGAGAAAAATAGAATCTTTATCTTAATTAAAGATAGAAGTAGATTTTATGTTTACCACATAATAAAACATTACAATTGTTATAAATTATTCCCAAATTTACAGGAGTATTTCTGTCCGTTACATACGCTTGCACAAAGCGATTTGACCCTTTTATATAATTTTCTCTGATTGCAGGATATAAAAACATTTATTCCCATAGTTACGAAAGCTTAGCAACAGCGTTTATAATATTTTGCGACCCATGGCAACTGTGATTGCCCGTAAATTTCATTAACATATTAAATATGTGACTTTATTTCAAAGCACTCAAGCATGTACACACAAGTTCAGCTTCATAATGTGGTCAAAGAATTTGTTTTTCATTTTATTTACCTACTTTAATTTCAACTTTTTGTATATAATTGTGAGCGGAGTGGATGCACCGTTAATACATATTCCTGGAAATGGATTTATATCTGGAAAGTATTTAAAAATGTACCGAACCCAAATTATTAAAGCATATTTGGGTATTCGGTATGCGCATGCAGCAAGATTTGCACCTCCTGATGTCGAATTGCCCCCATGGAAGGGCATTTTTAACGCAACTTCCTTCGCACCAAGCTGTTGGCAACCAAATCACACATCAGAGAGTGCACAGTTAGATAAAGTTCTAGACATTATTTCGGGAAAAATGTTGAACGAAACTGGGGGAAGAAAATATGATGAGAACTGCCTAAATTTGAATATATTTGTACCTGACGGTAAGTAACCAACACCATTCTCATTAGTATTAAAATTAAAACAATAATGCCGTTCAAAAGCAGAAAAAGTTCATTTTAAACAATCAATCGAGAGAATGGTACAATCGAACTAGAATTGTGTCGAAAATGAACTAAATTACACTTTAAATGCAAAAATGAACTGGATTGGGACCGCGCTAGAAGATCAATTCGTTAGTTCATTTACAATTCAAGTGCTTGATTAGTACTTAAATGGTAACTGAAGAGAAACTTTGTACGATTGCATATTTGTGTTTGTATATTTTTAGGAGCACCTGAAGTTGATGGATACGCGGTGATAGTGTGGATACACTCCGGGAATTTCTCTACGGGAAGTCCTTACGATATCGAACCCTTTCAACTGGTTTTTAAGCAAAAAGTTATCGTTGTAACATTTTCATATCGACTTAATATTTTCGGATTCTTTTCAACTGATGATGGAGAGGCTCAGGGCAATTATGGATTGATGGACCAATCGGCAGCACTTTACTGGGTTAAAAAGAATATAAATTATTTTGGAGGTGACGACAATCGTATAACTTTGATGGGACATGATGCAGGAGCAATCAGTACATCATTACATATGACATCCGGGGAATGGTCAAAGGGAGCCTTTCACAAAGCTATAATAATGTCCGGCAATCCTTTAAGTTATGTTCGAATGCCACATGAGTACAATAATGACTTGGATATTATATCAAATATTTTCGGATGCGCTCGCAGGCCAACATCGATGCTTATACAATGTCTAAGGCGAGTTGATGCAAAGATTATTACTGAAAATCTACCATTAGTTCATTGGGGTCCTATTGTAGACCTTGGATTAAGTAATACATCATATCCCTTTATTGAAAACCAGCCAGAAATACTCTTTAAAAGTGGTGCCTATCACAATGTGCCTGTAATAATTGGAATTACAGACATGGAGGAAGTTCTTACGATATTTAAAGATTACATTTCTTCAGAGTTGACTCCCGATGATCTGGCAAACTTTTTCAATGATTTGGCAGTAACTGATATTCAAAAAACAATGGGTAGCAATGAATGGTGCACGAATTTTCCCCTAATTTCTGATGCGATTTCCTTTATGTATTCCGGACAAAGTAATGATGATAAACTAACAATTAATACAAATGTAATTAATGCTCATACCGAGAAATTCTATATGAATCCCTTGCAAATGTTTGTAGACATAGTAAGTAAGAATAATAATATATATTCTTATATATTCAAGCTACGATCCAAGTCTCTAGTCGTTGATCTTCCAAATTGGGTTGGAGTTCCCAAATACTTTGATCAAATATTCGTCTGGGGTTTACCCTATATGAGCAAGATCGTCGGGTGGAAGTCAACTGATAAGAAAATGGCAGATATTGTGATGACATTATGGGCTAATTTCGCAAAAACATCGAATCCTACTAAATCAAATGTATACGTTAAATGGAGTACAATTACGCCTCCCAAATATTCTGTACTACTTATAGATGAAAATTTTAATACAGATTATCTTTCCAATAATCAGAGAGTTAAGTTTTGGAATAATCTATATCCAAAATTACTTCAATTTGCTACCGAGTGTTGCAATTCAACAATTTCAGCGGCAACCTATCCAATCACACCTGCAATATTTGTATATATATCTATGCTATATATATGCATACAAGTATAGAATCATTTTCCATATTAAATTTATAGAACGTTTATATATTACACGAGAGTTTATTAAATATATTGATATTATCTACAATGCGAATTAAAGTCTGATGTTTTAAAATGGGAGACTTTTGATGGGACATGTGTTTTTTAATGGATAATATACCTAAGAAATCAACGATATTCTGTAAACAAAAATGGATGGTTTAATAAGATGTATAGTATTTATTTACACATGTGGATCATTTTTATAGCGTGCAAATATTTCACTTTTAAAAACATCAAATTTCTTTCGATTAGCATTATTTTGTTGTTCTCTCCAAGCGGGTCTCGCCTGTTTTCTTTGAAGTCCCCAATGACAGGTGAAAACAGGCGAAAGTACAAGAAACTTATAGCCAGCCACATACATTTCGTATACCTGAAACGAATAAGCCCATTTGAGGATTTAACTCAAGCAAATGTACTAAAATATACTCACTTGCGAGTTTCTTGTAAATCCATAGCCATTAAATCTCTCATCGTGAATTGGAGCATTATCTACAGCTATGTAAAAGGGTTCATATAAAAACTCAAAGTTTGTTACAGTATGGCTTATACTGACTACAGTTTCATTTCGCTTTGATAATAACCATCTGAGAAAGAAGCACAAGGCATTATATGTTTAAAGACTTATCTCTAATTAAGATATAATTAAACTCACTTTGTGAAGTTAGTCGCGTATTGGTTGTAAATGAAGACCTTTTCGTGGAATGGTCTTGCTAGTCCCTTTTTAATTAGTCCTAAAAGATTATCCTTTGTACGCGGAAAATTCGCACGAACATCGATCTCAAATGTAGGAATCACATAAGCACAATTTCCTTCGCAAAACACATTTTTGAAGAAATTGTTGAGCTGCACAACGCTGTTAATACTGGGAATTATGTCCACGTCGGTCAGGAAAACATACTTTGTTTGACACCCTTTACGGGCAACATTTCGCATATGATTCTGTGGATATGTATTTTTTTGTCGCCATTCCAATGTTTTGGGCGTTCGAAACTTTAATAGAGCCTTTAATGTTCTTTCAGGATATTGACAATTGTATTTATTCTTCAAATTGTTTGATTCCATTAAGACCCTTGGCAAATTGTCAAACTCTCGTGGAACTAAAATGTGAAATGTTGCATTTTCCCTAATATTTGGAAAGCAGAGGCGCATATATGTGACGAAGTATCTTAAAACAGTATACTCCTCGTTTCCAGCGGAGAATAACGCGATTGACAGAGGGCCGCGCCAATTATCAGCAACCTGTGGCAGAGAGTATAATCTTTCCACAGAGCTCTGGGTTGCAAGGCAGATCAGACTACTTTTTGAAGACTCTGCATATTGATCTCCAACTACGGCAAAGTCCTTTATTTTGTACATATGCTGGTTGTCCCATCGCCCATAGCTCAAGTCAATATTATCAAAAGTTAATATTGTATTAACATTTTTCTTTGGTGTATAACTGTCGTAACTTAATGATGGCAAAGTCGGCTTATTCTCAATATCCGAAATATAAGAACATTTCGGTACATCTTCAGACTTAATTTTTGGTATAGTATGTCCTAGTTTTTGGGCTGCATATGCTGTATTATTATAAGTATATGGTGGATATACTCTAACTAGCCAAAAAATGTTGACTGACAACATTATAAGCAGGATCTTTATTGAGCTACATGGTGGCAAACGAATCTGCAATCGAGATAAATGAATTTATTTGTCAAAAAGGGCGATACGAGAGAATTCTCTCATCGAGAATATCCTGTAAATACTATAAACACCGTACAATACAAACATGTGCAATTAATTGCATTTGTTTAATAATAAAAAATTATTAATTAAATGTTTACCATCATTAAACACTAGTCTAAATAAACAGAAGACGATATCACAAACTGAACATGTATTTATGTATTAGCATATAAATACTAATCTAAGGACCTCCTGGATGTGACCGCAGGAAAAAATGTTTTAAACCGCTAAAAAATAACAGAAAAATACCAATATATACAAGTACTTCTTTAAAATACAAGAAATTATAATTTTGTTGTACCACAAGCAGTGCAGAATATAAATTGTAAGATCTTTTGATACCTATTAGGGAAATGTCAGAATATATATTCGGTGGACTTTATACTTTACTTACTTTTAAAAAAACTTCGTTACATACAGCTTAAAAATCACCTGCATTATAAACTGCTACTGTTATTAGCGAGTCAGAGTAGCAGTTTTTTCTTTAAAATATTATAATAAAAGTAAATGTAACGCTAAGATATCTTATATTTATACGCATGTGTGAACGGTATTTGCAAAGAAGAAGTCGCGTTCAAAACAATATATATCATAATCTTCAGACATACATACATAAACCTATATACATACGTATGGACGTTGGTTTTTAATTTAATTCTTTCAATATCAAAGCTACAATAAATAATTAATCTTTGCAAATGTTAATACTTTGAAAATCGTGTATCTCGTGCTTGTGCCATAAATCTTGCGACTTCCCAGAGTGATAAGAAAAGTGGCATAGAAAACGTAAACATAACACATATTGTACATACATTAAAAAGAAATGGCAGATTTGGAGGCTGTTCTAGCTGATGTCAGCTACTTGATGGCTATGGAAAAGTCCAAGTGTACACCAGCCGCAAGAGCGAGCAAGAAGTTAATATTACCAGATCCCAGGTACACATTTGAATCATAGTCGTGTAAATATGTATATGAAATGTTTTACTTGCATGGGGGTATGCACATACATATGCGTATGCAGACTTATACAGAACTATATATGTACGGTTTGTGTATAAAGACCTTGTCCAGGATTAGAAAGAGACATTCAAATATATTTGCATGGAAATATTTTGTAAAACGTTCAGCAAAAGGAACTTATGTATCTACATACATCTGTACCGTTATACACACATAGATACAAAAGGCACATATATACACACACTCGTATATGTATTGTGCATACTGGTGATTTATATACAAATTTATACATGTATAAACACATACTACCACCAATGCATTACTGGAAGTTCTATGCTTTTTTATATTGTGCAAAATGTATTTTTAGGATTTCTCTGGTTGAAGTTATTAATCAGACGGAATGCCTTTACATTTTTGTTGTGTGCCACAATTCCGCATCACAAATGTATAATGAAATACCTGGTGGTAGTCATGATTTACTGTAGGCAAAGAGTGTTCAATAATTATACAGACTACACACTATGTAAAATACAATATAATTGCTTTGTATAATTATTATACTTATTTGGTTATCATAGTCTCTATTTTTTCCTAATGATGAATTCAACGATTGTTATCTTGAATCCTGTCAATGTCAGGTTGACAACTAGGTCGTTTGCCCCATTTTAAGCTTCCGTGGGCGACCAGATCTTACCTCCAGGATATAATTACACCGCATTGGCCTAATTAGGGCAACCTAGTTCTCGGCAATGTACAAAACTGGAATTCCCATTAAGATACTATACAAATGTAGAAAAAAAGAAAAATAAAAACAATAAAACAAATTAAATTATCTGTTGTTTAACAATAAGTAAGTAGAACAACTAATGCATTCCAATAGGGGGGCGATTGTACTAATTACTTATGTTGCTTTTTCATTTTGTCTTCATTTCGAATCAATACTTAAATACCGTATATTTAATTTATTCTTTCAGTGTGAGAAGCGTTATGTATAAATATCTTGAAAAGGAAAATGAACTCAGCTTTCACAACATTTTTAATCAAATAATAGGTATTTTAATATGTGATAACCTTATAAATGCATTGCTAACTATTGTTTTTCCTCAAGGTTATTTGTTGTTTAAGGATTTCTGTGAGAACGACTCCGAAGAACCCATTCAACAGTTAAAGTTCTATGAACAGGTAATATTCTTATCAAATTTTAGTAAAACTATATGTAATTCTTATAACATTCTTGTCTGATTATCTTCTTTAAAAGATTAAAAACTTTGAGAAAACGGAGTGTTACGAAGAAAGAAAGAAGTTGGCAAGAGAAATATATGACAATTTTATAATGGAGGAAATGCTGTCACACACATATGCAAGTATAATTTCTGAAAAACTGAGAGCTCATTAAAACCGTTTGCTTATAGGAATACTCGAAAGATGCTGTTGCCAATGTCCAGAAGTATTTATTAAAAAATGAAGTTCCTGTGAATTTATTTGAAGTACGTAGTTCTTATCCGAGTTATCCTAACTTTGGTCTCTTCAAACAGATATTAGAATATTTTTACTATAACCATACATTTTTTATTGTTATTAACTATACAGCCTTACATGGAGGAAATCTTTGGCCAACTTAAGGGCAGACCATTTAAAAAGTTTTTAGAAAGGTAATTTTTGATTTTTGTATACAGATTAGATTAGATTAAAAATGCGGAGTTCCTAACGCTTATAACTTTACTATTATTATTTTGCAGTGACAAATTTACGAGGTTTTGCCAATGGAAAAACCTGGAGCTCAATATACAAGTATATGAAAATATTCTTTTTTATTGTTTCACATATTAATTAGCAAATATTTGTAGTTATCAATGAACGACTTTAGCGTACATAGAATAATAGGACGTGGAGGTTTTGGCGAGGTCTATGGTTGTCGAAAAGCTGATACAGGAAAGATGTACGCAATGAAATGCTTGGATAAGAAGCGTATCAAAATGAAACAAGGTGAAATGCTGGCGTTGAATGAACGTAATATGCTGCAAGCAGTTAGCACAGGAGTAAGTGTTGTGAAGATAAACGGATAGGCTTTGATCCATAAAAGTATCTTTATTTAGATTGATTGCCCCTTCATCGTGTGCATGACGTATGCATTTCATACACCGGATAAACTGTGTTTCATATTAGATTTAATGAACGGAGGAGATTTACATTATCATCTCTCACAACATGGAGTTTTTAGCGAAGATGAAATGAAGTTTTATGCGGCTGAGGTAATACTTGTATTCATATAAACTGTGAACAAACCTTTGAAATTGATCTTCCCAATTTAGGTAATCTTGGGTCTGGAACACATGCATAAACGCTGCATTGTCTATCGCGACCTGAAGCCCGCTAACATATTGCTTGATGAAAATGGACACATTCGAATATCTGACTTAGGCTTAGCATGTGACTATTCAAGGAAAAAACCCCATGCTTCAGTGGGCACTCATGGATACATGTCACCAGAAGTATTATCAAAAGGAACATCTTATGATTCTTGCGCCGACTGGTTCAGTTTTGGTTGCATGCTGTACAAACTACTCAAAGGGCACTCCCCATTTCGACAGCATAAAACTAAAGATAAACATGAGATCGACAGAATGACATTAACAATGGTATGCAATTGCTTAATCAAATCAATTAATATACTTTTTCTGTTGTACATATATTTATATAATTTTAAAATTCATTACATATCCAATCATAATAAACAATATCATATGAATATTATGAATTATGTGATCATGTTTCAAAGAATCATTTCCATATTTTCAATGCATGAGTAGAAATACACAAAGACAGATTACCCCATTGACTTCCTGTTTGAGTAGAGATTTAGAATATGACCAAATTAAGTTCAAAGTGTCTTTGGATTCAGAGAATGCCTTCTGTTCGTGAAGTTCGCACTTCCAATAAAGTTGGTGGTTCTTCTAAATGCTAAATTAGCTGATAGTTTTCAGTTTGACAATTAAATTTGAATTAGGGATTAACAGATATTAAACTATAACGAGCATCGACCTTAACACTAAACGTTTTCATCGCCTGGAGAAACAGGAGTTCATACACATATACAAATACGACGCCTTTTACACATACCATAATTATTTTAACTTAATAACTACAAGGTAAGTTTATTTTAATATTTTCTAATTAATTAAATACATAAATTATAAATCAAATTCGTTTTCTATTAACGATATTTTGCATTTGTTTATCCAACAGAACGTCGAACTTCCAGATTCATTTTCAGTGGAGTTAAGAAACTTGTTGGACATGCTTCTACAAAGGGATGTACCCAAGCGTCTTGGTTGCATGGGCAACGGGTAAGTTTACAGAGTTCGATTAATTTGAATTGTTTTATTAATGTCAGTTTATTCTTTTTAGTGCTGATGAAGTCAAAATGCATAATTTCTTTTCTGGAATCGATTGGCATCAAGTTTACATTCAAAAATATACACCACCATTAGTTCCACCTCGTGGAGAGGTGAATGCCGCCGATGCCTTCGATATTGGATCTTTTGATGAAGAAGATACCAAAGGCATTAAATTGAACGACAGTGACCAAGATCTCTACAAACATTTTTCATTAACAATCTCCGAAAGGTAAGCGAAAAGTTAATAAACCATCTTATGACTAGAATCATATTCTTTCGAGTTTACAATTAATTAACAATATTTACAATAATTAATTTCTTTAGGTGGCAACAGGAGGTATCTGAAACAGTATTTGAAACAATCAACATGGAAACTGATAAAATTGAGCAAAAGAAGAAGTCGAAACAAAAGCAACACTTTGATGCCGATGAAAAAGAGTCGGATTGCATACTGCATGGGTATATAAAGAAACTGGGAGGATCGTTTGCCTCATTATGGCAAACTAAATACGCTAAGCTATACCCAAATCGGTAAGCAATTAGATATGCAAATAAATATATAAGTACAATTAAGATATATTTTGGTTCTGTTCATTTAAGCTTGGAACTTTATTCTGAAAGTGGAAATAACAAACCAGAACTTATATTTTTGGACCAAGTAGAAGATATTTCATCTGATTTTATTCAATACAAAAACGAGCAATGTATTCAAATTCGTGTCAATGATGGCAGTCGCGATGGAAGGATCATTTTGACGAATTCTGTAAGGATTTAGATCTTTGATAATTGCAATTTGTATTTCTAACACATTTATTTTAAGGATGAAATCGGCTTAAAGGAATGGGCATTGTCATTGAGATCAGCACACAAAATGTCGCAAGATCTGTTAGGATCTATGGCTAAGAAAGCTGGAAAGATTTACGGAAGCGAGCGGGATGCAAACAAATCAATGTACATTCTGGGAGGCAATTGTTCAACAAAATCATCAAATGGATCTAATTAAATATAACATATAATGAAATTTATTATGTCATATAATAGGTTTCCCGCTCTGAAACTCTGCAAAACAAATAGTTTCATTCAATGTGAAAAGAATCCTAATAAAACACATCATGTAAAACACTGAAAATTTATGTACACTGGCGAACCTGTATAAATTGTGTAATGGTTATTTTGTAAAAACATTTTTATGTACATCATTTGTTACCTTACTGTTCTGATTTAACTAAACACTCAAAACAGTATCAGTTTGTCGCGCATGCATTTCATTAATCGATTCGATCCTCTATACACTGGGAAGCATCGGTCTTATAGCATACCGCATTAGAGACTGTAGATCTCTATTAAAAACCCACTGCCGATATTGTGCTTCCGTAAATGTAGTAGCATGACTGCTGGTCTTCTTAGTTTTAAAAAACAACAAACAGAATAACATTAAAAAGTATGTAGCAGTGAATAATTAAGTATCAATTTAATAAAAAGTATAAAATATAAATATTAACTGATAACTTTTTTCGGTAAACTGCATATATTTCTTTCTGGCGAAAAAATTACTGAATTCACTGCGAAATTATAAATTTATTTTCTTTACTTGTCTCCTATAATATTTGTAGTATATTCTTTCAAATGTTGCTTGTAGAATATCAAATCGATCTCTGAACGGCATCTGGAAAGTTGGTAATGCGCTAAACTACTGTCGGACTGACAAGTCAGGGCACTTAGGAATTATTTTCATCGCCAAAAGTGTTCGCTTATGTTTTTTCATTGATAGCACCGTTAGCATTTGAAAAAATTAAGCTTATAAAAGGATGCATTAGTGATAACATTTTAATTTATCATTAATCATTACTCACACAAATTTAGTCTTAGTGTACCTCTACGCTGATTGTTCCTACATTTTTTTAATAATAACTCGCTCCAATTGAAGTATTCTATAGCATTATTTTAAAAATTATAAATAAAAAAGTGTTGATGTTATAAACGTGATGTATGTTTACCACATTCGGTGTTCCAATTCCATATTCCAAAATCGATTTAAACTGACAGCCATGTTAGAGTGATAACCAGAAATCTTAATCGATTTCACGATTAATTTAAACTCAGTGATATTTACATTTATCAGTTCGTAGTTATTTTCACTTAATTATATCGTACGAACCAAATGTGATTTATTTTCTCCATGAATATATAAATTATTTATATAGAATGTTATATGGAATAATTAATATTTGTTGGATTCCGCTTGCGGGATTTGTTTCATTTTTGGTTCTTTTATCTGCCATTAACAAATCGGTCGGTGTTCGAAGGGCATACGTAAATATACTCTTAAGGATATTTGAGGTAAAAACATTCAATTATTTAATTAAAATGAATGGTATAATATATCAAAGTATATTTATAAAGTGTATATATATACAAATACATTTTAGTTTGCATGTATCTATACATTTATTATGTAGAACTTTTAAATGCAAAGTTCATAAATATAGCTTGTTTCAATAACAATTGCTATATTCAAACCAATAATAATATTAATACAAATGATTTTCAAATTGGTTTGTGAAATAGTTTAGATATTAACGAAGTTTATTCGTTAAAATCCTTTTATTAATATTATATTCATATTTTGACATTTAAATTATACTTGTAGTAAGACCTGACACCTTAATATAAAATATCATCATTAAATTACATGAATATTAATGATTATTTAATTTGTTTTTAGTATGGAAGAGTCAGTATTGAAACGGCTGAAAAAGTAAATCAAAAGCTTGCCAAGGAAAAGGTCAATTATGATCAAGTGCAGGGAATGGAACAAGTGGATGCCGTAGACTCAGAAGAAGCTTCCAATGGAGCTGTGCTGATCACGCGAGACGCCGTGCTTCTCCCTCAGGCTCAAGATTCGGCGCATGATAAAGCGAATGGCAACAAAAAGGTAAATCGACATTTCCAAATGTTCATATATTTACTCAATACTACTTATTTAAATTCTATTCATTATCAGGAGGAGTTCTGTTTCGACTTTGAGAATTGTTTGGATTATGTAAAATCAGGCGTAGAAGCTATTATCGAAGATGATGTAACATCACGATTCGAAGCCGAGGAGCTAAAGAGCTGGAACATGCTAACACGAACAAATCGCCATTATGAATTCATATCTTGGAAGATAACCATGATATGGGTTATTGGATTTGCAGTGCGGTATTTTATTTTAATGCCTCTTCGTGTCTTAGTTTGCTTTATTGGTGTAAGTATAGTTGTATATAACTAACGTTAAACTAATTATTATTATAATTACCAGTTGTAACTAGATAAAACATGTTTGGTGCTCCCAAACGTGTTAACAGTGTGATTAAGTCAGATTACACAATTTCTCAACCTCATAGAAGAACTTTGAATCGTTACATTGGATATATTTGCTTTGGCAAACATGTAAAAGGTTGTTTCTAAACGGAATTTAATTGCTAAAACTTGCATAAATGTAATAATCTAAACATTCTTGATCAACATCAAGATCAAAGCCAATTTCAGTCCGTCCGTCTGTATAAACTCGTCAAACTCAGAGACTATAAATGATAGATACGTTAAAATATGATGATTAACATGCGCAAATAAAGTTTATTGTCAATGTCCGACACCTCCCAAATTACAATAACAATTTGGAGATATACCCTTGAACTTTGGTCTGCTCTCACCTTACCACATTCTTTATCTAATCTGAAAGTGCGGTGACGATCGAGTAACCACTATAAAAGTTGGGCAGCGTGGTCAAGCTGTCCTGGCGCCATCTATCGTATTTAGTTAACAACGTGTTTATGAGTGAGTGTTTATGTGTTTTTATGTAAGTGCAGAATTGAGTACAGGGTATCTGCATGTCAACCGCTGTGAATTGCTTTTTAAAGATATCTAACTTAAGCCAAAGAGTTAAGTATATTTACAACTTTTTTATTGTTAAATAATAAACTTATACAATCTTAAAAGGATTTCTTCATTAAGTTGGGAGAATAAATTCGATAGCTAATTGATAATTCCTTTAAAGAACTGATTGCATATGACCCTAAAGTCTACAATTTGTCATATATATTTATAATTATATATGAATATAAAGAAATTGAAAAGAATTTCATTATTAAATCATGTTGAAAGCCTCTCGAGATGAGTAAACATTTAGATAATACTTCATTTAGCAAATACTTTGAAAGATAATGATCATATTGTAACTGCATTTTCAAGTTAGCTTTTTCATTTCATATTTTCATTAATGGAGCCGCATTCTTTATACTATTTCTCTTATTAATATTTTACTTTGGTTTTTAGGTTTTATTTGCAGTTTTTACAAACGCGTTTGTGGCATTAATACCTTACCGATTTTTGCGGCTTCCCTTAGCGGATTTGACATTTAAAATTACATTTCGCCTTATATCAAGTTCTTTGTCATCCCTTGTAATATTTCACAATAAACAATATAAGCCCAAGACTTCTGGGTTTTGTGTAGCAAATCATACCACCCCATTGGACGTGGCAATATTATCAACAGACTGTACATTTTCCTTGGTGAGAAAGAAGATTTTTTAATTAAATGTTTCCATATAAAATTGAATAAAATAATTGCATAATAAACTGTAAAAGATAATATATTAATTGGTATAGGTATTTATATCTGTAATTCCAATTATAAATCTAAAATGAGGACATATAATGAAACTTATACAATTATTCAATTTTATATGTTGACTATATATGTGTGTTACGCTTCTGTCTCTTGTCCTTGCGTCTTATAATAGTATTTTTGAAACATGTTTTTGTAATTTTTTAAATTTAGTTGTGATTTTTTATAATTAAGAAAGGAACATAATCAGGTAAGATAATTTCTTAACCATGTATTTTTATACCCTCTACCCTTAATATGCTTAAAAAGGGTATTATAAACTTGTGATAGTCCTTTTATTTTGGTAAGGGAAGGTAATTAGAGGAGGCACACATGAGCCAAATATATCATATTTAGGATCAAGCAAGAAATACGCAGATCAAACTGAAAAGGGAAAAGGAAAGGGATTGCATTTCTATGGCTTAGGATAAGCAATTAATGTTAATCCCAATTTATGGGTATCCTAATTGTCGGGCAATACCGACTAAATTAATCTCACTTTTAAACCCATCAAGTAAATTAAGTCATAATTAAGATTACTTGAAGATAAGTAAGTTTACTAAATATTTATTATGAAATTGTATTCGGAATGATAAGCGACGGTTAAGTATGTATTTATATATATGTATATATACTAAATCTCAAGATCTGTTATCAAGAACTGTTATCGTTGATAATTGTTAACTCATCTTACTGTTAAATGTAACTTAACTTTTAACATGCTGTAAAATATGTTTTCAGTCTTCTATTAACACAATGGTTACAACATTCACGCGCAACTAATTGATAACAAAAACTTTCCTTTTAATTGTATAGCATTTATGTTATCTCAATTATATTAATTGTATGTTGTAGTTGTTTTTTAACTTTTGTTTAATAACTTTTGTAACTTTTGTTGTTGTTAATTGGCATTTAAATGTTGTCAGCATTTAACTCACAAGCTTGTTTGAAACTTTCAATCTTTTATATTCGCAAGAGTTAATGCAATAGACAGAAGTCAAAGAAATGTGTGTGTCTGTTGATAAAAATGAAACCAAGAAGCGCATTTGCAGTTGTGAAATCTTTTCTTTGATCCGTCATGAATTCTATCACATCTTGAATTTGATTCGAAGTTGTTGATGTGAGCTGATAAAGCATTTATAGAGTTTACATCCCTATTTGCCTCCTTGACATAAATTGTCCATAAGGGAAGTAATCTTGAATGCGCAGATACAAGCGAAATACAATTGAAATCCAATTTGTATATTTATTATATATTTGAAATATCTAAAACGAAGTCTAAGAAGTCAAGTTAAACTCAATGATTAATTGACTTTTCTTACAATTGAAAATATAATTATTATTACATTGAAATTATACACCTGTGAACATTAACATTAACGCATTATCAATACCTACAAAATACGACTTTTTGTTTTATGCAATCTCAGGTAGTGTGGTTGACATTATGTACAGCTGCTGTGGGAAATCTAAAGGATGGAAAGAAAAAGCGGGCTATTGTGAGTAGTGTTCTTGGGCAGTGTTTCGGTGTCTTATCCAGCGCGATTTCTGCTGTTATTACTTACCATAATGAGGATAATCGCCCGTCATCAGGTATTTGTGTGGCTAACCATACAAGCCCTATCGATGTACTGGTTCTGATGTGTGACACAACATATTCTCTGGTAAGACAATTTAACAATTTGGATGGAAATGCACTTTTAAATGTAACCACTCTAACACTGGCATTATCTATTGGTATAATTTTAAAGTATTGGGCAAAGTAACACCCTCTATATAATACATAGTACAAAAATATTGCTTTGAATATCTATTTTAACTGAACAATAGAGTATTTATATTATTGTTTTTAGTTTGGCGTAGTTCTGATAAATGTGTATTATTTAAAAACATTTTTTTCAAAAGAAATTCTCGTAGTATAGCATTAAATTAATAGAGCTGTTCAAATGGATTGCTCGTTTTTATTTTATACCTTATTGAATACCAATCATGTAAGCATAGACCTTCTTCTGTTCTTTTCATCGTAAAAAAGAGTAAAATATTGACAAAAGCATATTGGAATGCAAGTTAATAATAACTGTATAAATATCCCAGTTCGTGACTTCTAATTTCGTTAGATTAAAGCCCATATATACATATCTTCCAATCCGGGGAATTATTATTCTTATTTTTATGTCAATCAGAACTAAAATAGCCAAATAGTTGACTGATTTTCACAAGTTTATTATACCCTTTTTAATTCAATTGGTATAGGGTGTAATTAAATGAAGCTGCGTTTAAGTTTTGGGGTTTACATTATTCGACGCATGCTGCCGAAGTAAAACAGAATGTCAGAATGTGCCTACTTATCCTGCTCTTTGCAAGAACAATGAGCAAGTAGCTTTCTACAGCTCTCCACAGCCCTGCTAAAATGGATCTAGACAAGTCTACCAACCTGCATAATTCACACTTAGGTATGGAGATCTGCGAGATTAGTCTGATAACCGCCAGCCAAATAATCAAAGAGGCCAAGAAATAACGAAGGCGACTGTCTGACGAGCTCTAGTTTACAACTTAACCCAGCCAGGAGGAGCTGAAAAAGTGATTAATACCGTTTCTTCAAATAGATCTCTCTCTGGTTGCATTACCAAAGGAATGGAAAAGATTGGCCGTAAGTCGGATTGCAAGGCTACGGATTTCAATTGGGCTTTGTTGAAACTCCAATGAACTAGTCCTTAATCATCCATCATCCGAGTGGATATTAATTACCATAGAAAACAAAATTATATTGGTGTATGTGGCTATTAAAATTATATGTTTAAATGCTTGTAAATGTGACATGATCAATTGATTCATAAAAATACAATAATTTGATATACATATCTTTTAGATTGGTCAGCGACATGGCGGTTTCCTTGGCATTTTACAAAGAGCTCTGGCTAGGGCCTCGCCTCATATTTGGTTTGAAAGAGGAGAGGCTAAGGACCGACACACAGTTGCTGAAAGACTAAGACAGCATGTGTCGGATCCAAATAATCCACCCATTCTTATATTCCCGGAAGGTACTTGCATTAACAATACGTCTGTGATGCAATTCAAAAAAGGAAGCTTTGAAGTTGGCGGAGTTATATATCCCGTAGCCATAAAGTAAGTATTTAAGTTCCGATTCGTATGCGTGTGTGTAATAACTAATGATTTAATTGGTTTCAGATATGATCCAAGATTTGGCGATGCATTTTGGAACAGCTCCAAATACTCAATGATGCAATATCTCTATATGATGATGACCTCATGGGCTATTGTTTGTGATGTCTGGTATCTTCCACCAATGTATCGGCAGGATGGAGAGTCGGCGATTGATTTCGCCAACCGCGTTAAAGGTGTTATTGCGAAACAAGGAGGATTAGTAGACTTGGTTTGGGATGGACAGCTCAAACGAATGAAACCGAAGAAGGAATGGAAAGAAATTCAACAAGTTGAATTTGCAAATCGACTAAAATCTGATTGACATTGATTTTATACATTTTATTTAAATTTGTAATTACAAAATCTAAACATTTATAAATATTTGACCTTACTGAATATACATTGTATAGGATTGTAAAGCCAACAACTTCTAATATTTTCTTTTTATAAACTCTGAACTTATGCGAGTTAGTTCCCTTCGCGGGTTTGAAGCTGATGTCGGATCTGTTTATCGCAAAATGCAATGGCTTCCAAACTGATCGATAACAACATGTAATTTTATAAAACGAAAGTCGTAACCATTTTCGATACCCGGAACAATGCTGGAACTCCAAAGAATTCCCGAAAGATCTACTAAATATACAAATCGATAATTAACACAAATTTCGAATGAGTAGTTCAAAGACAATGTTCTGCAGGAACATTCTTCGCGGGTTTGAAGCTGATGTCGGATCTGTTTATCGCAAAATGCAATGGCTTCCCAACTGATCGATAACAACACATAATTTTATAAAACGAAAGTCGTAACCATTTTCGATACCCGGAACAATGCTGGAACTCCAAAGAATTCCCGAAAGATCTACTAAATATACAAATCGATAATTAACACAAATTTCGAATGACTAGTACAAAGACAATGCTCTGCAGGAATTTTAAAACCAAGCCGCAAAAATAACCATAATGAAAGCTTAACATGAACAATTAATCGATAGTTGTTCAACAGGTTTTAAAAAATCTATTTAGCAAACAGTCTAATTGGATTCCAGTTAAGTTTCCACAACGATCAGTTAAAACTTGTGGCATCCAAATTGTCTAAAAGTATTGCTGTAATATACTTATTTTAATAAAAATATTAAAACGCTAACGCAATGCATTAGGAAAATAAAATTGCATCCATTGGATATCGAACTCTCAACGTATGAAGTATCCAACATACGACGTCCAATTGTGAAAAACTATAACAAATTTGTTGGTAATATGTTGTCTATGTATATGTTATTATATTAAATATAAAAAATATGTTAAAATTCATTTTATAACTTGCAAAAATACAAAAATTACAAAATAATTTAGATATCGATATATATATATATATCGATATTTCCATCAACACAGAAAATAATTTTGCTGGATGATGCCCTTTATATAACTTGTTGTGTTATGTTGGCAGTTCTGTTGCGAATGGAATAATATACATATATATGTATATATAACAAATGTTGTTTAAGTCCTACATATCACTCATGGAAACGAGAAATTAGACAATTCTAAAGTATCAACATTGCCTTTAATAATGAAGTGACTTACATGGACAAACAAATGAAATTTTATGACGATTTTCTAATTTGTTTTTGTTTAATCCGTTTGAATACATAAACAATTGTTTTATTAAACATACGTTAACGATGTCATTAAGCAATAAAAGCAGCAGCATAAGCGAAAAAGATATCGACGATGAAGATATGTTGGCACCCACCAAACTATCAACTAATCTTGTTGTTCGAGTAAATCAAGATTCCGATGACAACTTGCAAGCCTTATTTGACAGTGTATTGAATCCAGGTGACGCGAAGCTACCATTGCAGCTCCCTTTTCGTATGCGCAAGCTACCGAATTCGTTTTTCAATCCTCCTGCTCCCCAACATTCTCGAGCAAATAGTGCTGATTCCACATACGATGGCTCACAAACTAATATCAACAAGACTGTCCAGTCAGAATTACAGTCGCCCCTCTCACAGAACCAGCAGCCATCACAAAGTCGTCTGACAATACATCACTTTCGCGCTAGGAGCAGCCCAGCATCTCTGCAACAGAATTATAATGTTCGTTCAAGAAATGAAACAAGTGCAAATAGTAACCAAGGTCCAGGTCCTGCCTACCCGGATAACAGTGTGGACTTTACCAATAGTCCAGCAAACAATATTGATTTAGATGTAATAAATACTTGCATGGGACAAGGACAGGAGAATCCAATATCTACACAAACCATACATAAAAAGCAAAGATCATATGACGTTGTGAGTCCAATTCAATTGCAAAGTCAACTGGGAGCATTGCCGCCGGGCTGGGAACAAGCAAAAACAAATGATGGACAGATTTACTATTTGAAGTGAGTAAACCAATTATAGAGGCAAATCATTTGAATTATTTAAGAATGTAATTTATTAGTAGTTATAGTTTATACCATATTTCACTAAGTTAATTTCTGTTTAACTGATCTCCGTCTTTCCAGCCATACAACAAAAACAACGCAATGGGAAGATCCAAGAATTCAGTTTCGCCAACAACAACGAGCTATTGCTGAACGGATAAAGCCAAACGGTATGCATTAGTAACAAATTAATCTTTATTTGATATATTTAGTATATAATTTAAACAACTTCAATGGCATTTAATGGCCGACGGTCATCGACTAGAAGATATCAATATACATCAATATTTGGACTCACTTATATGAAAGCAGGTTTCTTGTCGAGGTTTTCCTAATCAGAGCAGGACATTCACCTCCTCCCATTGCAGATTGTGGCTGAGTTTGGTTGTCTGAACTCCTACAACCGTATGTTAGCATAAACAGTAACAGTTTGGTTAGGCAATACAAATATTTAATGTCCTCGGTTCTATGATATGGTCATTACCCCATCCACAAGATTCCTTACAATTTACTTGAGGTATTTTCTTTTTATTGTGCAGATATAATACAAAATACAAAACAAACTAGCGCACCGACTATTGCTAGTCACATTGGCCCACTACCCGATGGTTGGGAACAAGCTGTTACTGAGTCTGGAGATATATATTATATAAATCATATCGATCGAACAACTTCATGGAACGATCCAAGAATTCGTAAGTATAACCGCTAGTCAAGAACATTTCCGATCTGCAAATGCAAGTTAGGTTTGGGTTAATGAAATGTCCTAAAGTATAAAACGAGCTCGTTCAATACTTTAACTCCCTTATCATATCGATCCTCTGATTAATAATTCAATTTGTTAACAGACTCAGCTTGGGCTCGACTCCTCCTCTGCTTGGCTTCTCTAATCCTCGATATTCGCAATACATTCCTTGATAAGCATAAGACAAAATAATAAAGTAACATATTTCTTTCGCAAGTCTTCCTTCTACCCAATCCTAAGCATACAAATTTAAGCAAATGTGTTTTTATTACTAAAGTAAAACATCTCCCAGTGCCCGTCTATATGCCAACTTTAAAAACTCAGAGTACAAATATTCTACCATCTGTTTAAATGTTAGATAAGACCTGTTTAAATGTTAATTGCTGTCGAAAAAAATTATTAATTATAGTACTATTAATTGGATTTAGACCCCAAATAATAAGCGTATTATACATAAGCAAATTCATATTACAATTTACACTTACGTATATATCTTTTACTTTTTTCCTTTTTTAGAAACTGGACTTAGTGGACTAGACTGCCCCGATAATTTAGTGTCTTCTCTTCAGGTAAATATTTCAAAATAATATAAATTAAATGGAAAGTAAGAAAGATTTAGCGAACATGTTCGCATTGAATCGCGCTTTGAATAAAGAATACATAAGGCTTATCTTGATACTTGAAACTGCAACTCCAATAATTTAGTGTGTAAAGCATGAAATTATTTTATTTTCTGTTTTTATTTTGTTTATTTCATTATAATTATTCTTTCAGATTGGAGATAATATTTGCAGCAATATTTTTAATGATGCCCAAACTATCATTACACCGTCTTCCCACAAACCTGATGATTTGGAATGGTATAAAATAAATTAATACATTTTTATGTGTAAACCATTTAATTAGATATTAAAGTTTTATATTTTGTATTAAAAAATAAATATTTTTGCATATATTTAATTATATTTATTACTTTTTTTCTTTAATTAATTAGTGGCAATTTGATATTTCTATATTATATTATTACAAACTTCTGAAACAGCCCTCGCACAGCAATGTACAATTACAGCAGCGATCAAAAAAAGCTTTTGTTTCGCGTAACGGGGGGAGTTTAACAAGTTTTTGCCAGCACAACATCAAGACTGTAATTAAAGAAACAGCAGCACCATGTTTCCACTGTCAAGATAGGTAGGTAAAGCGTTAAGCGTTAAGCTTGCACGTCAAATGCCTTCAAAATATTAAAGTATTACAGATTTACGGAGTATTGAATATTGAATAAATTCAGTGTTAAACAAATTTTTGCAATATTTATAGGAATAAAAAATAAAAAGAAAGTTTTTAAAACTGATTATTATTATTTGTAGGAATAAAAAAACAAAAGAAAGTTTCTTATTTCTATTAATTTTAACAAACTAATTCAATGCTACTAAACGCCCGCATTATGCGTTATGCGAAAACCTGATCTACACACTTTTATTGTATAGTAGGGTGTTTGGTATGTTTGGACAACGTTTTTATTAATGTTATACGAAATAATTACAGTGGAATTATCAGGGAAGCAGTGATTTGATATTACTTATAAATGTGATTTATAAATTATAAAATTACAAAATGCAAATGATTTCAAAATCACAACACTTCACAAACAAAAATTCACGCCATTTCAATAAGAAAAATGTACGCTTCATATCATGAATAACCCCAACGTCCAAACATACCTGATATACACATATACACACACACACATGGACATATGTAAATATGTGTAACTCAATTACTGCATTCTCTGCTTAGGAGCGGACACCTGTGTGAGTGAGCACAATACGCAAACTTAAGAGACCATTGAATGCATTACCTTTGGCAAAATCAGAGTCAGTCTTAGGCCACTTCTATGGTGTTTTGCCAGTTATTGTTTGTTTTCACCTGAGTGTGTGTTTTTAATAATATTAGCTATGTGTTTAACCATTCGTGCATAAAATACAGGTACACAGGAGTTATATATTTTTTAAGTTTTATATTTCAATTTTTTACCAAAATAATTGTTTAATTACAACATGAATTAGTGTAACATTCATTAATTAAATCTACATGGAAACAATAATAAATACATATATAATAATAATACATAAAAATTCATGTGAGTGTATGTACATATGTGCGGGGAAAGGTCTTTATGCGTAAATGTACACACGTATACAAACTTATAATGTGGGCATGTATGCTTGTGGCAACAGTGTCGCTTAGTTTTGATTGCAAAACGAATGAATTATTAAAAAGATATGTATGTATATTTAACAAAATGATGTCTATGTTACAATTACATAAATTATTGTATGTATGTGTACCACATTTCAACCAAATATTAGTGTAAAACCTTCGTATAAATCGCACTGCTTGCAAAGCAGTATGTGTGTATCAATGTAAGCAGTTTGTGTATTTGTGCATATGGAGTAGACCTTGGCATATTATATGTACGTAGATATGTACATATGTATCTCGCAGTCAAGCACTCTCAACAGATCACTCTTACTTTTTATGATTTTTTCATCAGATAAATCTAATAATTTCAATCTTTTTTGTTAAGCAACAAAGTGAGCTTAACTAACTGCTTATTATTTGCTTTTTTAACGACCGTGATGGATTAACTCTTTACTGGGAGATCATAGCATTGCAGTCGACTTTGGCTGCAGACACGGGCTAGAAACTGGTAAGTTCCGGCAAGGAATTGCAGAGTCATCAACATGAAAATATCCCAAATTGGATGACAAATAGACTTAATTTAAACTTGCAGCATATCTGTAGATATTTTGTACGCCCTAGTAATTGAAAAAATAGTCTATATGTGAGTATTAAAAACTAATAGGTACAAACAGTGAAGTTAATGGAGAGATGTCCTTGCTTCCTTGAAGAGAACTATGACACTGAATACCATTTGCTGCTTTGCGCTAAAATAAACAACAAATGAACGAATGAAATAGAAATTAAGCGAACTACAAGAAACGAAATTAGGACTAATTGTATTAAACGAACTGGAACGATCGAACTAAATGAATGATAATGAATCTTAATCGAACTAATTTGGGACTAAAATGATCGATAATCAGGGCTTAGTTCGTTCGCGAATTCATGCTGAACGGTTCGATGCAGTGCTGGTTTAAACTATTCATTTATGTTTAAATCTTATTTTATATATTTATTATGCTTTACATAAATGTTCTTTGTTTTTATATTTTTCTAATTTTTCAGTTAATCAAATTATTACATTCCTAACACCTTTGGGCATCTGCTTTTCAATATGTTGCTTTATTTGTGTATCATTTTGTTTATTAACTGTGGTAAGTCTTCTATTAAATATAAAATAAATATATATAAGAATAAGTAAAAGGATAATCTAAATATTAATGCTCCCATCCAAATATTTAATTATAATTAACTAAAAGCGCGATTCAATAGAATCAAAATTTTTGGCCTAAAGATTGAAATATAAGCTTGTAATACTATTTTAAATTTATATTTTTAGCGTCTTGCACAGAAACGCAAATTACTCAAACAGTTTATGGGTTTTTGGATTTTACAACTACTATTGGAAATACAGTTATGGTATTCTCTCCACAAAGCGCTCCGCAATTTGGTAAGAATCGACAGTAAAGACAAACAAACGAGTCAAGTTCATCGTTTAGAGAGATTATGTTAGCTTTCACATATAATTAAAGTTCAAGTACCATTAATATCTGTATACATTCATTTCCAGAGCTTTCCATAAACAAGACTACACCCAAGCCAATAAGTATTATTGAAACTAGACCGCCAGTGCATAAAAATGAAGAGAGTAAAAATGGAATTAAACCGACGCCACTTATTGCGTCCAGCTTAAAAGAAGACCCTGAAACAACTTCCACTTCTGACAACAATAATATAATTAGTTTATCAAATACTCCGATTAAAACATTAGATTATCCAGAGTATGCTTTACTTTCTCGCCAGCCCGAAGAGTTCGTTGAGGAGACTTTCCGTTTGGTTAACTTAAAAACCCGTGCGGACGCTGAACGGCAACGAATCTATCAGTCGAAGCGAGATAACAATGTTAATCATTCTTCTGGAGTGTTCTCAAAGAAGGGGGAAAGCTTAATTAAAAACAGTGCATTAGGCTCGAAGCCTTCAACTAAATATGCACAGGCCCCTCAATCCACAATAAGCCAAGATAAAAGGCTCAAAAACCGTACACCATCTGCATCACGAGTATTGAAAACCTTAACGTCTACTGTTCAGTCAACTAGGGCGCCAATTGACTTAGCGGCTCAGCAGAATGGATATACGAATAAGAGTAGTCGTAAAAGTAATCGGGAACCCAGCGAAAAGCGAAAGTCATCTCGCAATAAAGGAAAAAGGTACGGGTTTAGTGTGGGGTGTCAAACATGCAGTGTAATTCCAACACGATTTTCGTTTTATTTGCAGGAGGCATAAGAATACGCAGAGTTCCAGCACGCAAATTACGGCAACCGCAGTAGACACAAGTTCACGTCGTTCATTCAGAACGAAAACAAGCCAACAACCTGAGGAACCTGTACCAAATATTGGCCAAAATTTAAAGCTGAATAGGCGACCTGGTCGTTGGCAGTATAAATCAGCGCCCAAACCAAAAGTGAATATAAGAAAAACGTCAAGCAGCACGACTAAAAACGCTACAACAACCGAAAACCTTAATGAAACCATTTTGGAAGTGGATGAGCAACTACAAAAGGCCAACAATCTGGGCAGAGACTTGGATGCGGTTGGCTCCCAGAACTCAGTTGTAGCTGATAATGATGAATTGAAGCCCAAGGACTTTGTGCGAACATTGAATGTGGAGATATCAACACCAAGCAATTTTGAAGATACTTACTATGAAATTGCTACAATAAAAAGTCCATTTGTATTCCAGGTACATATTGAAATGAAATCCTATATCAATGGCATACTTATCCTTATTACAATATCATTACTATCCTAATATTTTCCCATTTTTTATATTCCTTTTGTCATTGCAGGCTGGACTTGTGAAAAAGACACGATTCTTGACGATAACTTCAACTATAGAAAAAACAATAAAATCTGCTCAAATTGAGGAATACTCTAGTGATGATGGACCCCTGTCTGAAAACATTTTGGAATCTACAATGCCCATGATCGAGCCTACATTAGATGGGAGTATATCAACATTAAAGCCTATATATATCACTGATAGCCTTGAGACTCCAGAGCTAGAGACGATAACAGATTCATTTTCCATTACTCAAACCAAATTGAGAACACAAATCTTGCCAATTATTTTTGAAAAGAAAAATGAAACAGTCCAGATAACGCTAGTACAGACCTTTGATTATACTAGCTTAGTAACTGTCACTCAAACAATCTCACCATTTAGAGACAATTTTATTCCTGCTAAAAACTTTAAGGACTTTGCAGCTATACTGGATGAGGCTGGCTCGGAATTAAACTTGGACCTCGAATTCGGTGATGAGGGCAATGCCGGTCAATTCGATTCAAAAATTAATTCCAATAATAAGTTAGAGAACAAGGGAATTTTAAATTCTACAAATATTCTTCCTAATATTCAATTAAATAACCAGGACAAGTTACTTAATCCAGAAATTTCAGTATTGAATCCACTAAATCCTAGTAACAGTGTAATTACTTCCACACGTCCAGTTATTAGGCTTGAAACTATTTGGGAGTCCTATGTGGTACCTCTTCAAAGGGGAACTGATAGTATATTAAGAACATTGTCTAAGTCCGTTGGTGTAATTGAAAAAACCGATTACGTTACCGAGCTATCAACCTTGCCAATGTTACCGATGTCACAATTTCCATATTCCATTAATCCATATTTTAACCCCCTATTGGGCCTACCCCAACAGCAATTTATTACATCAACTTCAATATTAAACACACTGATTACGGCAACTAGTAGTAAAGTATTGAAACTAACATTTGGGGCAAGAACCGCCTATACAACAATATTCTCAACCTCTGTTGTTCCTACTGCAGTTACCCAATTGATTACAGCTACTGTTCCAATTCAAAACTCCGGCTCATTCCCGAACTATTACCCACCTCCATTCCCTCCATTTGCCTATGTTGGTTAAGGTCCGGTTAAGAACCTTTATACCCATCCTGTGAATTACAAAAATCAAAATACTCAAATTTATTTCGAATACTCACATTAACTATCCATTGAATAACTCCATATTTCTATATCAATACATTAGATCTTAATATTAAAACGAAATTTGTAATGCAATAAGTATTTTCCCATTTCGCACATATAACATACAAATATAAAATATATACATGAACTAACTGGACATAGTTCAGTCGCTCAGTTTGTCTGCTTCTATATTGACGAAACTTACACATATCGGTTGACATTATTATGTTCTATATCACCAAAATGGTGCTTTAATGTGGTGAAATAGCAAAATGGTCTATTATTATAAAATTCTAAACTCTTAATTTAATACCGTCCAAAATATATGTGGTTACAAATCGTATTCATTTTACATTTTCCTTTTAATTAAAGAAATTATTCCCATTTATTTAAAATCTTTATAAAGTTAAATTTTCGATTAACGTTTCTGTTTTCACAATCGATAATTCGACAACAACAAAATTATAGCAGGCATTCATAATGTTTACCGACGGCATTTTATCGATGCAAAAACAAATGAAATTGAACACGTTCCATTCCATCTGTTGTACGAGGAGCGCTAAATATATCTTAGTAAATCGCAAAACACAAATATCTACAAGTTCAAATTGTACTTCAACTGTTTTCCTAAATGTTGAGGAGCGATTATTGCCAAGTTTGCGTTTTCTTAACGTATAATCTCATAAACCAACTTACAGCTCATCGCAAATAATTGCAACAGTTATACTAATTTGACGAAATGATTGTGATTGTTATTGCAAATAAATACTTCATTTTCAACATTTTCTCCACTTGTCATTATATGAAAATAATTTCCGCAATATTATTGTAACATAATTTCTTTATATGAATTTACAAACCTGTAAATATATTTAAAATATTAATATTCGCAATTTGTGTGCTTGCAGTAAAAAGTAGTTGTAACTATTGTTGTAAGTATTACTACTATTACTATTAACGATTACTGGGAATTTACGGGAAATGTTTTACATAGTGACATTATCTTTTTGTAGCAAAAAAAACGTCATTTGAAATAGTTAATCTTAAATTGGCAGATTGAATATATTTATAGTTTATTGTAATGAAAAATTAAAAGTAATTAAATATTAAATGTACAACCGTTTCTTTATTGGCAAATTACAATTTATGCACTTTGTTATGACAAATAAATATAAATTCAAACCGCGCTTTTAATTTGCATCATTTTAATTGAATTATTAGACCCTGTAAATAACAAGCGGGAAGATACAGTCGAGCGTTCTCAAGGTTAGGAGACCCGGCAGTCAAATCATACATATACTACTAACAATGATACAAATACAATAAAATAAAGATTTAAAAAATAATATAATAATACAATATTTATTTAAAATATTTGTTTGAGAAATTTAACTCGCAGGAATCAATAATTGACGATTATCTAGCAACTGGATCATTGCAAAACCTCATCGGCGGCCACGAAAATCAAATTATAACGGCAACAACACAATTCTCCTTTCCCTTTCATTGCGCTTTTTGAATGGTTTAGTTGTTTTAATGATGCTCTTTTAATTTGAGTGAGAAATATAATTTATCAAAACTTTCATGTCCTCCTATTCGAAGTTTCGGAATTCATTTATATAACCTAGCAAACCCTTTTATAGACGCTCCAAAAATCTAATTCAAAAGTGATCTCAAACTAAATGAAAGTAGAAATTATGGGATGCCTAAAGCTTGAGGGAAACAATGCGTTTACAGGCTCGAATTGCTGTCATTAACGCAGGTTGGCTCAAGTTCTGATATACCTACCAAGGCAATGTTGCAGAATGAAGTCCTGCGCTTTGGATAATGATCGGGTTAACAAACACGACTGGGATCCCTGAACTAATAACGACTCATTGTATTTATGACATACATATAAGTGATTTTATTTTTAACTATAATTATCTTATATATTTACAAATTTCTATAAAAGCGTACAACAACAGTATTTCTTTTTTTGTCGTTTTTCTTGTGTTAAATTCATTTCTCGAACGATCGTGGCAAAGACTTCATTGACATTTATTCGGTCTTTTGCTGAAGCTTCGATAAATGGACATTCCCAAAGTTGTGCCAAGGCATTTCCTGAAATCGAAAGGTTAAACAATATATTACGATATATTTTCGAATAATCACAGCGAATAAAAAAAGCGTGGAAAGTGGGACTCAAAGTTAAGTCAAAGGGATAACATTATAAGAATAAAATAGTATATCAAGGGTACATAGACCTCATCTTATATTCAATTTTTTTCTACAACCCTCGACAGACCACTAGCTTATTAGCTTTCCACGAAGAATATATTAAAAGTAGAATAAAGCTTACCTTCAGCAGTAGACACCTCTCTTTGGCAATCCAAATCAAATTTATTCGCTACAAGCAATATTGGAGCTGGTTGACTTCCTTTAACGCGAGTAATCACATTTTTCATACTAGAAATATCCTAAAAGCAAAATGAAATAAGATTGTTCAATATTTGATATAGTAAATTCAACAATAATTCAAGAATTATGTTAATAAGTGATTTGTTAAATATAAACTTACCTGAAATGTTTGATGGTTAGTCAGCGAATACATTACAATGAATCCATGTCCGTTTTTTATGTAGAGATCTCTCATGGAGGCAAACTGCTCAGTTCCTGCCGTGTCTAATATTTCCAAAACGCAGGGAGAACTGTCCACCTGTAATAAATAATTTAATTTAATATCATATAATATTAATTTAATATCAGGATCCGATGTCTGCAAATATTGAATAAAATTGGTAATATTACCGATTATTAAATCAAAGTCATTTTCGCATCTTAATTCGCAATGCTTTAGGTATTTGAATGAGTCAGTCTCGAGAACTCAATCAAAAAAAAAGACTCAATAGGTTGATTTTAAAACATAAATATTACAAAACATTGCCAACAGTGTCTAATATAATCGAGGAAGATTTTGTAAATAATACAATTATGCTTTAAATAATATTTGTTTGTGGCAATCAACAATTATTTCTCTGCCCATGCAAAAATATAAAACAAAGACGTGATTCTATCAACGCTTCAATTTTTTTTTCTTTATTTTTGCAATATACAAGGATTAACCCGGTCTATTGTCTGGCTAGCAATAATGGAACATGTCACTCTCGGTCCGCTTATCTATAGCCGCCAATACACCAAAGTCTATGACATGCGCGTGTAAATGTGGCCAGTAAAACATGTAACTTGTGGCTTGACAAATGGTCCGTCCGGTCCCTGTTACCGGTGGTCGGTGATTCGCCAACTACGTAGCCACCACCCCGAACTGCAGGGTACATTGATACATTGATACATTCTTGCATTCATACATGTATATATGTATCTGTGTGTCTGCTATTATTCTACATATGTATATACACACATATGTACATAGCCGCAACAGACATTAGCGCGACAGACATCACCCTTTAAAACTTTGCAAAACTAACGCAAATGTAAAAACTGCAACCATGCTCATTAAATTTAGTAATTATGAAGTTGTTGTTGTTGTGTCCGAAAGGAATACAAGTTTACGCATACGTAAATATACATACATGCATACAAACATATATGTTGATTCTCATTGTATGTATACATACATAAGCGTATACATTCATATGTATGTGTGAAGGTATTATATTTAATACTCAAATGCAATGAATAAGTGCATGTAACAATGCTTAAAATTTTATGTATAAGCATAAATGTATTTGTACATAAATGTATGTATATACAGCATATTCTGGATTCTATATATATTTTGTGTTTATATGTATATATAAATATACCTATACATATGAATATGCTGGTGTGAATGTTCTTATATGTACGTATGTATGTAGTATGCGTACATACGTAAGTATAAATTCTGATTACAAGATGTGTGATGCATGCATATACATATACATATGTGAGTGTAGGTAGCAAACCTCTATTTCCTTTCGATAGAAGTCCTCAATTGTGGGATCATATTTTTCAATAAAACATCCCGAAACGAATTGAACAGTTAGGGCCGATTTACCAACTCCGCCAGATCCGAGCACAACAACTTTAAACTCTCGCATGTTTACAACACTCGTTTATAATGTACAACGATTGTTTCACAACTAAAATTATATTTAATGTCACTTAAAGAGAAAAACGATTAATGTCTATTTGCATTGTGAAGAATTTAGATTTTTTAATAAACAAAACACGACGAATGCACTTTGCACGTATTCACAAGTAATCTTATTTTTTATTTTTCTGGCTGACAAACATTATTTTTATGAATATTATTCACTACGGACACTGGCATTCAGTGAAAATGGACAATGTACAAACTAGAGATGAGTAATGCTTAAGTAACCGGTACGTGTGACTACTTTTCACACGCATCGGTCATTTTATGAGCATTAAGAGTAACTTTAAATTAACGTAAGTGAATAATAAATATTATATCAGAATATGCTTCCTAGGACTAAACACATGTTTTTTTATTACTAAAATTAGAAATGTTCCATGTGAAATAATAAACTAAAAGGAACAAAATTAATGTTATACTCTGGAAATACGTTAAATACAGAGTAACTTCCATGCACTAAACATATATTTAAGTATTTGCGGAAATCTTTTGATAGCATTTTTATTAAATCAGTTTTTGTACCAAAAATTTGAATATTAACGAATCGTAAAGGTTAAAAATTTAGAAAATCAAAATCAATATCAATCAAATGAAAGGCAATGGCTACCAAAATTTTAAGCTTCATTAAATAGTGTAAGGTAATTTCTAATATTTATATTTATCGCTATTCCAAAACCGCAGCTTTGGTCAATAAACCGTGACAGTCACAAATTGAACAAGCGTCAAACGTCAAGACGGTTCGATTGCTAACTCTCGACAATCGATAAATATTGCCGCCGTGTATTACACTTTTGACGCATTGTTCCTTTTCAGATTTATTGAGTTTTTGATTAGAATCCCATTTAGGGTATTACCACCTGTATATGGCAAACTATGAATCGATTAAATTGAAATTTTACGTTTGCAAGATTTAAAATTATAAAATTACTATATAAGATTCAAATTTTTAAAGAAAACAATTCTGAATCTTCGTGTAGCCACGAATAGAATTCAAAAATTAAGCAGCGGCATGGAGAAGTTAAATATTTCTTTTTCTTATCGTAAAAGCTTCATAAAACTGAACGTCCATATCTTCCAATCTGGGCAAAGGTAACTCAACATGTAGAAAGTTGAAAACCAAGTTAGTTGCTAAAATGGTCGGCTTATCTCCAGTAAGCTTTTAATTGCTTTAATTGGAACTAAAAGACATATGCATGAAGCAATGTTTCTTGTATACAAATTCTTTTGAACGTTTCACATTACGGACTGTAAAACATCGATTTATTGTTTTTCAAAGGAATTTATATTTATTCTGCTGGGACTTCAATAGCTCCATTATTGAGGTCGTCAATTACATCATGAGGATGCTTTCCATCAACAGTGCACCCAACACTTTGGGCGGTGCCAAGGACTTCCTTGCAGGTTCCCTTCAGCTCACGCGCCATTGACCTAGGTCTCATTGTACGTGCGATAGCCAAGATATCATCGAAGGAAATGTTTCCACTGTGTTTGACTGAAAGATTAATAGAAATGATTAGTAATAATTACAAAACATAACACATGTAACAGGCTGAAGAGATCTCCGATTCCAATCTAGGTTTAACAAATAGCTAATTTATGGATATGATTGCTCTATTCGCGAATATAAAAGAGTTAGACAGAAGTTTAGTCAATAGTCTAAGCATTAACATTTTTTCCTAATTGGATATTGACTCTGAGGTTTATCACCCTTTAGAGAAGTGAAAATCAGTTGCACTCGTCTAGTTTGCAGTGCGCTTGTTTGTGTATTTAATATGTGCATTATGAACACGTGCTAGGGTATCTTCCAGTTGATCACTGTTGACTAGCTTGTCATCGCTTCCACTTAGATGTAGATTATTATTCGATACCAGCAGGGGCTTTAAGCGTAATTAATTTAGGAAGATTAACATGTTTGAATTCTTTCAATTGAACACGGTTCACACACTTTATAAAGTCGGAGGTGCTTAGTCCATATTACACACAATATTTTTAGCACTTATTAGACATTTCCACTGAGAATATACTTACTGTTCTTCTGCTTTTTCCTGTCACGTGGAGGTTCCTTCAGAGCCTTTATTATCAAGGAGGCAGCAGATGGTACCACAGAAATGGTAGCCTGCCTGTTTTGAATGGTAAGGCATACCGTAATTTTCAGACCTTTCCAGTCTCCGGTAGCCTTAGCAATATCATCACCTACTTTTTTAGGAGACTGAAACTAGTATTAGCACCAAGTTAAACGAAAAATATAGAATACTCACCAAGCCCAGAGGACCGATTTTGGGAGCCAATGATGAAGTTGCGCCAACCTCGCCGCCCACACAACGCAAGTAAACTAAAAATCATTCAAAAATATGCATTAATATGAGCCGCCTTGTTTGCAAACATTATCTGTAAACATATGAATATTGAAACTACCTAATTTAACTTCCGTGGGATCAAATTTAGGAGGCATCTTTTTATACTGGTGGTTTAAACCGCTGAAATACAAAGATTATTCGTAAATTTTAAGATTTTTAATAGGCAAAATTCGGCGACGTACCGTCAGCTAAAAAGGCAACAAGAAGAAAGAGACGTCAAAACGGTTGTCAAATTGAATACGATTTCCGGTAAGACGTATGTAAGTATGCGTTTTCTTTGGAACATGGAAATGAAACACAAATATATTTGCATTTAGTTTTAGGAACAATGTATTAAAGCGAATACTATTAAATTTGTGCTTATTCTATGTTTTAAAGGGAGAGAATTAATTTATTAAAAGCTTACAATTTTTTTATAAAGCGTGCAATGTTTAGATGAATTCTAGCATGAAATATTAAAATTTTGTTAGTTGTTTTTCTTTATTTTATTTACTTTTTTTACTATTTTATTTTATTACTAGCCATCCCATGTTAATTATATTTATGTGTGTTTATCGACGGCAATCGACTATTCACATTAAAAATACACAGTTATTGTTTTTATTTTTCAGAGACAAAATACCAGCTGATGTACCAGGCAAACAGAATCAGCAGCAAGCAAAATTTTGAATTTGAGCGAGCATAAAAATGTAATGACGTCATACTTGATCGCTTGCTTTAAAATGTGACAGCATACTCTGTTCACCTGGTAGCACATACTAATGCAATTAAAACAATAATGTTAGCACAACAAAAACAACTTCATATGCAAAATTACAACAACAGAAATTACAACAACATTCACATTTATAGTAAGAAAAGTATTAAAACAAGAGCAAAATACCAGCTGAAGTACCAGGCGAACAGAAACAGCAGCAAGCAGCTTAGCACAACAGTTTTTAATATTGGAGAACATAAAAGTGGGACGTAAATTTAATGGGGTCATACCGATTTTACTGTCGTCATACTCCTAACTAATTAATGTACTCTATTAAGTACCATAAAACTAGAATAAGTATTTTGGTTATGATAGAAGTAAATACCTAAAAGGAGCTTACAGAATATTCTTTGGAAACTATTATATAGCATTGAATTACTTGCAAGCTCAGCATAATTAGTTTTATTCAACCGACAGTCAACAGATCCGTTTTTAATTGGCAAAAGCCAAAAACATGTCACAGCAAAGATATGTAATCATATAATCCGCTAAGTAAGAAAATAGTAATCCCAGGTCACAATTGTAAAAAAACAAAGATTATTGTTTATATGAGGGATGTGTGATGATGCTGTGTTCAATAGTAAGCGATTTTATTTTTGTTTCTAATACAAGGTAACGTCTTATTTTAAAAGGTCAAAATGTTTATGAGAGCATGTTAAATTGATCAAAAATAAGAATATGTGTGTAAATAGTTACACTTTACTTGCTTCTTATACAGAGATATTTTTAGGTATACATGAAACATACATATATATGTCACAGAATTCAAACTAAATAGCATATATTCTCCTCCCCTCTCCAGTCGTATTACTTAAACTCTCCTAGTCAACTTTACTTTTAGTTTTGAAACATTATTACTTCATTCCGAAGAGATGTGATCGGGGAGTTCATTCCTTTGAAATCTTTTCCACATGCGTGAAAACAGATTCTCTAAGCCTTTGGCATATTGCGAACAATCGAACAGTGGACTGTCGACTCGTGCTTTCCATACTTTAGCTCGTAGAGCTTTTAAATGTTCTTTATCCGTTCCCAAGCGAATCGCGATGTCTTGATATTCATCTCTGCTACGCGCTATTAACTCAGGACATCCAAGTGTAGCTAATTGAGAAGCCGCAACCCTAAAATACAAAGGCATTTTTAATATACATATAATCAAAAGATTGTTTCTAAAATCATACCTGGAAGCTAATGTCTCTCCGGGTAGGGTGACAACTGGAGTTCCAGTCCATAAAACGTCCATTGATGTTGTGTGACCATTGCACAGTGGAGTGTCTAAACAGATATCCGCCAATTGCCCACGTCGTACGTGTTCTTCCTTCGCAGCTACGTTTGAGAATATAATTCTTTCAGAAGAAATACCTACAAAGAATATTAGATATTATAGCAATGATTCGCAATAGTTGCAGTTTACAAAGTTTACCCAAATCGCTGACAGATTTTTTAATATTTTGCTCGCCAACTGCCGGAAACCTTAACAGCCACAAAACAGATTTAGGCACATTCTTTAAAATGACCACCCAGGATTGCAGAGTTTGAGGATCGATTTTGTATAGCTGATTAAAATTACAGTAAACTATAGCATCGTCTGGTAACATATATTGACGACGTGTTGTAATAACGATATTCTGTGGAACCTCCTCTCCAGTGGCTGCCTTATTGTTTGTTTGGGTAGTTGCCAGTCCATTTTGAACAACGACACCATTCAATGATGTCTGCACCTGACCAGATGCAATCATAGATACGATCTGTGTAGTACTTGGCAGTTCTGCTACTTTAAGTGTTATTTCAACAGGTTTATTCGCATTAATGACTTCTTTTATCTCTTTTACATCTGTACTTTCAACCAAAGGCGACAAGTCTGTGGCATTTATGACTGCAACATTGTCCACAACAGAAGATTGCTGCTTATCGCAAACAATAATTCGCTCTTTTAGATGCGGAAACATTTGCTTGTGATCACCAATAAAATATGTGTAAGGCATATACGACAGTTTTTCACTGTACTGATTGGCCAGTTCCATGGGACTGGTAACTGCATCAGTTATAATATAATCCATGAAGCTGGCACCGCTTGTGCCGGGATAGCCTAACCACATCACTTGAATTGGTGCGGGTCTAAGGGCAAATATCTCATTTCGCGCTCCCTTTGTGTACCCATTCATATTAACTAAAATATGTATGCCATCATTATAAATCTGATCGGCTGCTTTACCATTGCATGGAATTACGGAAAGATCAACGAAGTGTTCAGCTTCACGGCTTATCTTATGCCGGAACGTTGTACCATCATCAGGACTGAGGGCGTAACAGAATATCTCTACCTTCGATCGGTCGTGCAAGCCGGGCACAGACTGCATCAAATGTGAGGTAGGATGATTTCCAAAATCTGAGCTTAAATAACCAATCCGTATACGTCCGCCAGCCGGTAAATCTCTTGCGAAATTATACGGTTGCTTATGCAAAACATGCACCTTTTCTAAGCACAAATTGGCGTGCCTAGCGGCAATTGCTTTTCGAAAATCATGGGTTAATGGATACAGCATTGAATGGTGCGGATGCACAGATGGCAAACGATTCTTGTCCAGCTGCTCGGCAACGATGCTAACCAGCTTTTTCATTCGTACATCATAATCCGTCCAGTCACAAACGATTTGTAAGCAATGTGCTAAATTACAATACGCATCGGGGAAGTCCGGTTTTAGCTTAAGAGCTGTTCGATACGATTGGATTGCTTCAGGAATATTTCCAGAGTCCTTATGGATGCTCGCCAAATTGCTATGTGCATCGGCGAATGCCGGATTAATTTGAATAGCTCGCGTATAGCATTGCAGTGCCCCACTGACGTCCTGCAATTCCTTTAAAGTATTTCCCATATTGGAGTAAGCGTCAGCAAATGTGGGCTGAATTCTGATTGCTTCTTTGTAATGCATTAAAGCTTCCTTCAGCTTTCCTTGTTGTTGCAGGACCGACGCCAGATTCGAATGTGCAGCAGCGAAATCTGGAAACACTTCAAGGGCTTTCAAATAAAGACGTGTGGCATCCTCGATGAATCCTTGTTCTCGTTTGATGTTTGCCAAATTGTTAAGTGAATCCGCGTGATTCGAACATAGACGCAATGCTGTATTATAGCAATCCTCCGCTTCCTTGACCTAATAAATGTGAGAACCAATAGACCATGAATATAGATGAATACAGATGCCTTTGCTACATCAAACTATGTTCGCATACAACTATATATAAGCCCCAATAAAGTGTCTTAAGCTGCTCCCATTTTGAACATAGTTGAACGTATATCTAATAAGGATTAATCTAATAGTACCTGTCCTTTTTCCTTAAGCGCATTTGCAAGATTACAATATGCATCGGGAAAATTGGGTTGCAACTCAATGGCCCGCCTATATGTGTCTATAGCCAAGTCAATGAGTCCTTGCTCATAGTAGACGCACGCCAGATTTCCATGGACTACGGCATTGTTAGGTGAAAGATTTAGTGCACGCAAATATGCAGCCACAGCCCTGAAATGATTAAATGTTTTGTTCATTATTGTATTATATTTGAGAGCTTATAAGGCATATAATTCACATTTCGTATAGAGAAGAAGCTTCCATGAAAGGTACATTAATATAGACAACTATCAAGGAGGCAAGGCTCCATTCGAAAGTGGTTGATCGGGCGATACTTTTTACTGTCAGTCTATTGCTCAGATAATCAATTACTCTTTGATGTGCCTATCCATCAGGCTAATCTTTGCCATGGTTTACAGCGAAAATGAAATATGCACTGAACATTCTAGTAACAAGATGAGATGCAGTCAACGCTTCCGTCTAGACTGTCGAGCACCTGGAGAAATTGCTTTAACAATTACGTGCGATAAAATTGTATACCAACCATAAACTTGAACTTATCTCTAGTCGAGCTATTTATACTATTAATTATCTCAGTTTATATAAAAATAATACGAAGAGAAAGCACAACAGAAAGCAATTGCTATTTTCAGGAATTAAAAGAGAAGATTAAATACTCTTGCAATTTATTCCCGAGACGGAGACGAAAATTTCGATCGAATGTAATGACATTTTATATATAAATACATATTGATAGTCAACAATTGTTTATTTGAATTTATTTACCGTTTCCAATAGAATCGTAATGCATTTAAAGAACGTATAAAATATTGATTTCCATTTGCAGTATTTGTACTATTGTATGTTTTTGCACAATGTTTATCTAATTTTATGGGAACAATTGTATAAACAATTACGCATTGGCAGTCCATGATGACAAAATCTTTCTCTCATTGATATTTTTGCACTGAAATATTTTCAATAAAGAGTCAACTTTTCCATTTCGAAAGCACACTTCAAGCTAAAAATGTGTAAACACATTTTGCATTCAGTTAATATTCAAACAGAATCTAAATTTATAAGGCCTTTAGATTTTCTTGGACTTGGAAACCAATAAAAGACGAAAAAGCCGCCCAAAAAAAAAAAAAAAAAAAAAAAAAAACGAAATAAAATAAAAACCATGTGCCATTATTTGAATTGTACAAAATTACGTAGAGATCATTTCTATACCCTGTACGCACGGTTAATGAACAGAATAGTATCATGCATAAGGTCGTGAACATGTGTGTAGCGAAGCAACCAAGGGCAAGTTTATTTCAAAATGATTGCTCTACAAACGAATCTAATATTAAACCGTTTTAGATAAAAAGTTTAAATTCATATTTTCTCCCTTTAAAAATGTATCAAGATTATATATTTACATATATATTTATATCACATATTCAGTAAATAAAACTGTCTCTCTTTTTAATACATTTTCCAGGGTATTTATGTTTCAATATGAAACTGTTTGCTCTGACTATATGTATGTTTACTATGCAAAAATCTAATTATGTTTGTATCGAATATTATATGACTAAAATCACAATAGAAAGATAACAAATCCCGAGCATATTATATATGTGTCTGCTTGCAATAATTAACTTTCACTTTTAAGGTCACAATATATTTGAAGGGAATAAGTATAAACAATACAAGGTGCCCCATACTTGGACTTCCACGTAGACAGATATTTTTAGAATGAAAAGCTCACGAACTAGGGGTGTTCTTGAACTAACAACTTACTGCTCTGATTCAAATTTAATTAAATGATTAAATATGTTGAAAACATAGATTTTAACTACTAGGACTAGGACTTTTAACTACTAGGACTAGGACTTTTAACTACTAGGACAATATTATAATCTTGTCACAGAAAAAGATCCATTAAACGAGATTGTTTAATTACAAAACACCCTGTACTATACATTAGATTACACTACCCAACAAAAAACAAGCACACTGCACTACTCAGCTCAGTTATTGACGTGGAAATTAGTAGATCCTCAAACGAGTTTTGTGCTTATTATTTGATTTAATATAATTAAAGTTCTATTTAAAAACTAGAGAAATAAATCAGGAATCTGTATGACAACTGAAAGCGATACACAAGTTAGTATAACAATAGTCCAAGTGCATCCATCCGCACGTAGTGAGTTTAACTAGATTAAGCTAGTCTTTAAATACAAACAGTTGCATATCATTCACGTCCTCTAACTAAAATATGATTTCTGTTTGTGCATTAACATTATACTAACCTGTCAAATATTCTGGCCTCTTTAAGCACATTTCCTAGGTTTATATATGCGTCTAGAAAATTGGGATCGAGGGTGACAGCTTTCTCAAAGTGATGAATAGCTAGCCAGATCTCTCCTTGTGCGTTAAACACACAGCCCAAATTGCTCCATGCAACCGCAAATCCAGGACACGTTTCTATCGCCTTCAAATAGCAGGCCTATAAAATATAATACAGTTTCAGATCTTTCTCATTGATATACGTGATTTAAAAGAACATACTTTAGCTTCCTCCAGTCGTCCTAGAGCTTTAAGCAGGTTTCCCAAATCGCTACGCACGCAGTACAAATCCTGTAATTAAGACAGTTAATTATTGCAAAATAAAAGGGTATATATTAAGAAAGTGCACTCACGGGATTATATTGTAGTGCTGTTATATATGCTTGAACCGCGGACTCCATATCCCTCGCGGCTACCAAAGCCGCTGCTAAGTTTATATATCCATCTATAAAGTCGGGCTTTAAGCGCACAGCTCGACGATAATTATCTAATGCTTCTTGTAGCTGCCCACGTTCTTTGTAAACATTTCCCAGATTGCTAATAATAAAGAAAAACATCAAATTAGATAAAATATTATTGTATAAAATATTAGAATTAATTGGAAACTCACCTGTATGCTTCTGCAAGTAGGGGATTTTGTTTTATTGCTAATGTCGAAAATTGAGCTGATTTATCGAGCCGACGGCATTGAAAATGAATTGATGATAGCAATAATAACACTCCGGTGTTGGTGCTGTCTTGTCTCCATAGCTGCATGCAATGCTTTTCTGCATTTTCATAATCTACAGCCTGGTATTCGCGATGCGCCAACTCCAATAAACCTTGAAGCATAAACACAGATTATAATCTCTCTAGCAAGTGGATTTACTTAATCATACTTTGCACGCTTAAATTATATCTTGACGTTTGCGCATCAGTTAAAGTACTTTAATTATAATAAACATATTTTATTTTAACCTAATCCCAACAGGTTATAGTTTTGTGATTCTTCAATTGAAATACGATAACGGAAAGATCGTTTGCATGTATGATTCCTCAAGATTTTATCGATTGTTTCATTCCTAAAGCGTTCCGATAAATATTAAGGTCCGATTTGACCGAATTTTAAACTTCAATTTGTTAAAGTGGGACAGATATGAATTGAAATACAATTGTGAATATTTTTTATCACCATCGCTGTTTAAATAATACAAACAATAAATACTACTATTAAGCGCAAATGTTTTGTTTGCCAAGTGTTTTTTAATTCCAGTTTTAAAAACATTAATCACTAGTAGCGTTGCCGCTACCTGCAATGTTAATGCTGAAAACAGCTTTAAAAAGAACTAATAAATTCGTAATTATCATTAATCAAAATAATAATCTTTTAAGTTGGAAAATATTATTATCAATGGAAACGTTTCTGTTTAGCGGTATGACCAGTTTATCTAATTCCGTTGCAGGTACTCTGTGTTTAGAGAATAACGTGCATCCAACGCTTTAATTTATTACATGTTTACAACCGTTTAAATAATGAAACAAATAGTTATCTAAGTTACAGAAAATATTTCTAAGAATTTTCCACTCGTGTCGAGTTGATAATGCATTTTGGGGTTCATTTTTTACTACAATGAAGTAATTGATTAGCTTTATCGCAAAACGGTATCTATATGGCGCGTTGCACATTTGATTTTAAAGAGATATAAAAACACTTAGCAGCAGTATATTTTGGACATATATTTAGTATTTTTCTAAATTATTATATTGAATATGTAAGGGTTTTGCCACAAGGTACACATACTTTCCCAACTAACTGTATGTTCACACAAACAAGTACATACATACATTAGTGGAATTTTCCATTGTTTTTTTTTTCGTTTGCATCAATATATGAATACTGATATTCATACATAAATGCACGAAAAAATACATACATATGTACGACTATAATAGCTTGTAATCTATCTTCTTACCGACAGATGACAACGATTGATTTTCGTTGGATTTTCCAACTGCATTGTTGTTAGATAAATGGTTTTGCGGTTGTTGCAGAAGGGAATGTGTCGAGGAGTGCTGCTGCGCCTGTTGACCCTGTCCTTGAGCGTGCATTTTTACCGTTGGGTCCTCATATATAAATTTATATATATATAAGTTTGATAGACGATGTTCAAAATCTTTGTCTAAAATCAATAAATCACAATCAATTGCAATGGCACTGCAAATAAATCACTTTCACTCGATTCACAGTTTAGGAACCAATCAGATATCTGCAAATATAATATACCATAATTTATAAATAAAATAAACGTAAAATTATAAAAGGGCTAACAATTTTAAAACAAAAACAAACTCTTCACAGCTCCAGCTGCTACAACAAATAACCTTAGATTGGTAATGTGGTAGCTTTTAGGGATGAACCATACTATTATAACTGTTACTGTTAAGTAATCTTGTAGAGCAAGTCACGATAAATACTATAAGAATACACAATTAAGAGTTACAAGTATTTTAAGATATTTTGATACTTTAGTCTGGATGTCCATATATTTCAATGTTAAGAATATATTTATAAAAAAGTAACTCAATTACAAAATGATATAATAAAACATTTTATATAGTAGATGTAACTAGAAATGCTATAAATATGCCGGCAGCGGATGTATCGATATCGCAATATTTATCTGCTGTCTTTAAAACCAAACAGGGTGGTTTGCGATTTGTTTATGCTATAATCGTTGACTTAAATTGGCTATTCTAGGAACTATCTGACGTATCAATACTTTTTTGACTCATTGTATTGAGGATATTCTAGATACCATTTTAATTGTACTTAAGCCAGATCTTTTTATTATATATTCCTTCCTATTCACTTACACATACAAACCATAATCTGCTCATGAAACTGTCCGGCATCTGCGATAACCAATAATTTATTTTATTTATGCTTTATTAAATCTCCTTATTCAACCATTCTCACGTATCAAATGTGTAATAGAAACGTAATTAACAAATTAAAATTAAAATGCAAATCAAGTTTTGTCCGTATTTCAATAATGAATTTTATTTGATACTCGTTACATTTGCAAATCAAAGTAACTGCAAAAAGGAGGACTCCACAAGCTTACAGCTTCAACTTAGTACGTCTCCAGTGACGACGCTTGGCGTTATACCTGAAAATAAAAATATTTAAATTTTAGTTTGAATAAATAGAAAAATGTATATTATCTTGCTAATTGCTCCTAAAGTAGATTCCGAATTTACTGAGTATAGCATGTGAGAAAGAACTTGCATAAATGTACATCTACATAGATTTCATATCAAAAAAGTGTGCATAGACAGACATCGCTCCTATCGACATAAATAAACTTATTGACAGCTTGTAATGTATGAAAACGTAATTGGGACAAATGATAGAGCTGATTAAATTCCGACTCCAAAACATTTTATGAAATTGACATTCCAGGAAGGCAATGGAATCCAAAACATGTAAACACGACCGCGCTCGCAGAAACTTAATTGCTGTGCTGAACTATAAAAGGCACTCAATGTTCTTTAAAAGCAGTAAATTTAAGTATTTTTCAGTCTTCAGCACTTGCCGTTAAGTTTTCAGACTGCCAAAAATATACACCCTCTGATTACACTGTTTCACCAGTGTGAATTAGGATCAAATGGTTAATTTCGTATGCGACACAAACCAAAACATTACTTTTCTCCTTGTATACATATGAATATTCTCCAAACTTACCTAATGGTATTGCCAGTGCGCAAGCGAACCCATTGTGGGACAGATCTGTTCTGCTTTAGCTTTTTAGCTAATTTTTGCTTGATACGGAACGATTTGTGTGCCGCCTAATAGATAGAAATAGTAATTTTATTATTAAGGGTTACATTTCCAACAATAATAAATGATTACTTAAAAAATTAACGATTTGCATTACCATTTCGTCTGCCTTAGTCAAGTACCAGACCGGAAAGAGGGTTTCTTCAGTGACAACAGCTAGTGATGCACGATATTTATTTTGATGGTACTTGGTACGATTATTTTAAAGTTATTATCGTGAAAAATTATCGAATAATGAACAGAATATTAGCCACAACTTAGATTTTGAGTAATATTAGTAAAAACAATTTTAATTATCAAATTTAAAAATATATTTCATGTATTATGTTATTACAAAATTAAAGCTTTTTTAATAAACATATATTAAAAATATGGAATTTATTAACTATTTTATGGCTATACGCTATATAATAAAATACTTGCATCAAATAATTCTGTAAATGTATATTTTGATGTATTTAATAAACAAAGTTACACTGTTTAAGGTATTTAGATTTCTACATATTAAATTTTTACGTTAATGTTTCCCCTTGAGTTACACAAGCTTCCAAGTAGTCTATCCGTCGCTCCAAAGTTGTAAGTTTTTCATTAAGTACCGCTAATCGTGACCGACAGGACATATCTGAAAGAAAAAAGGGTATTTAATATGTTGAATTTATAACCATTTATTTTGATGTAATACTTAAAATGTAAATATGGGCCAGAAGCCAACAGCAAACTCACAAAATATATTCATTCTTTATAATGAAAGAAATTAATAATAAAGGCACACATTTTTATTTAAACGATATGTTGGAAAAAAGCCGACATTGATAGGCTGTTGAGGCAGAATTTTCCATATACCTCTAGTCTAATATCACTGAGAAATACTTTTAAGCTTCGTTACAGACTGATTAACTAAGAGCCACTCCCCAAGAGAGCGTCACATCCCTCTAGCAGAACGGTCAATGCGTCAACCCATAATGGAATGAACTGGTGTTAGTTACTTTCACACTCCTAGTATTTGTTTATAGTAGTAGTATCTTAGCAGTAATCATACATAGGCGTGTGAATTGTTACTGGATGACCACTAGTAGAAGCCGGATATATGTACATACATGAACATATTGATCAACACATATACAAATGAGAAGTTGTAGACTTACGGAAAGTAACTTACCAAACGAATTTAGGAAATCTGTGATTCGTTTAATGCTTGCTGTGATAACTTCAATATATTCTCTGTTTGCCCAATCCTGATGAATTTGCTTCTGAACAGCTTCTCGATGAGCTCCGCTCATTTTTAATTATTATTTATGTTTATGTATGTATGTGATAATTCTATGTTTACAGAAAGTATAAAAGTGTGACCGTTTTAGATATGATAAATAATACCAAATACTATACTACAAAGTGCAGATATCGTTGATTTTCAGAACCGCGAAAATAACATGAACACCATGAGTAAATACTAAATTGATTGCAAAGAGTAATGTGATACAGTCACGCAACTTGTGTATTGGAGATGCTCCTACTGGAATAACCTGCAGTTGCTTATAATAACCCTTTAGGCAAACACTATAATAACTGAATAACTATATATTATCAAAAGCTACTGCGCAGTAAATCCTAAATCAGCTTTGCTGCTGATTTATAATTTAAAAAGGTCCTTAAACCAAAAACGCTCAAGCCATAAATGAGACACATACGTTAAAGGATGGTTAAGAATTACCCCTCAGTCAAACCTTCAAAAAGCCAGATCTGACGGCATTTGGCAACACTGATTTCTGTTGTGTTGCTCCTTGAAAGGCCGCATTTATTGCAGGAAGTTGTTGGAGAGAGAGAGAGCACAATAGAAAAATAATTGTGCAGCAGGATGAACTATAAGTTTCGTATATTCCCAATCAGAAAAATAGCCAGCTGCAAGTGGGAAGTTACATGCAAAGAAGCATCTGAATATACCAAAACATATCCAAAAGTACAATAAAACTAAATCTGTTACCCAAATCGTACATTCGTATATAATTTCATATTTTAGTTATATCATTATATTTAAGAACAATCATTTAGGATGACTTTCTACATAGACGGTTGTATTATCTACGCTTAAGAATTGAGTTATACTTAATGAAGATAACATTTTCATCTGGCCCTGATAGAGAACATCAGCTATGATTTTCTCCGCGTAAATAGCTTGTGCATTGTCCATTGATCTCAATTTATGAGCAATTATTTTTCCAAAGTTTGTAAAATGATCATCCAGCTGATTGTCTGCATTTTTAAACGCCAATTGAAAAAGTCGCTCAAAATCAATGTTGGAAATGCCGGCCCTACATTTTCCTGTAGGAGCTTCGGTATCTGACAGCTGCGATGATCCAGATAATGATCGTTTTCTATTGCTCTTAATGTATTTATGACGGGTGGTTATCTGCTTGTCGCGATTCAACTCGACTGCGGGCTCTGAAGAGTTAATTTTCTCATTCAATGCATTCGTTATTGAGGTATTTACTGATTTTCTTCTGTCGGATATGATGCTGTTGTCAGATGGCAATATAACGTCGACCTCCTTTATTGTAGCACTGGTGCTCGATGTCTGGTTGTTGGAGTTCACTGTTTGAATACTGATAATTGGATCAACCTCAACTTCTTCAAATAAATTGGCACAGAATTCGTTAGCGCTTGTGCTGGGAGATAATTTATTATCGTTTTTAATTTGTTTCGGCAAGCTTTCGGCATCTGAAAATTCCTCATATGCTTCTTGCTGCACAACAGTGTTATCTGTATTTTGTTGTAATGGTAGATTATCAGTCTGCTTTGATTTCTTTTCAGGGATTTCTTCGTCCTTTAAAAACATGAGAGATTCAAAATATCTTCGCTTCGGACAGTACGGTTCATATTTCTCCCCTTTCTTTTTTACTTCGTTATATTTTCGCAGTTGATGCCGAAATGCACACCTCAGATTGTTAATCTTTTGCTTAGTTCTTTCAACATTGTACATTTCTCCATGTCTAGTCGCCACAGCAATAAGCCTCAAATACGCTTCTTGTCGTCTGGTTCGGTTCCTGAAATCAACTGAATCGGCTTTCCACAAGCAGGGATTGCTCTTGTATTCTTCTATGAAGTCGTCAATGAAATCCATATTTGTTTACTAATCGAATGCAACGATTAATAAGTGCCAGGAAACCGTACGTTTAGCATAAATATAGAACTTTATGTTACTAAAAGTAAAAACGGCAAAATACTGATTTTCACTTGAAATTAATAAACCCTGCGTTAAACTATTGAATCATCGTAATGTCTATTGATATTACGAAAAATAAGCGTCGATTGGGATACGATGAAATTGGAACAATTTGATTGCATTTTAAATTAAAAACTTGTATAAAAATGCATTGAGTGTAATTTATTTCGTAATATTTATTTAATTAATCAGTATTTTATAAATTATCATTTATTTATTATATTGGACAAAATCTTATTAAACAATTAATTGCATGCATATTAAATTTGTAAACATATTGAAATTGTAGACATTGTTACTCCTTTAAATTGTTAGTGGTAAAAAACAATTTCTGATAATGAAATTATCAGAATTATAATATATAATTATAATATAATAAAGCTTGTTCAATGATGACTAACATTTTTCTTAAAAGAGTTGAATGACACAATGCAAATTTTAATTAATTATTAAAAAAATGGAAAATGTTTTTAGAAACTACCCCTGAAGTTATTTAAAAGACAATGCAATATATAAAGTATAAATATTTATTTTTTAATTGAATTATTCATCTAGTTCTAAATATTGGAATCTTCATTAAATGAACCGAAGTGAACCGAGTCCGGTACTAGTTTGATTACAGCCCTGGTATTTTCTACTTGTGAATGTTTTGCTAGAGTTATGTGGGCAGAGATAATAAGACAAACATGGATCGTAGTAAAATAAGTGTCTCTAATAGGGGACAAAAAAAGGTGCTACTAGGTGGAGAACTATTTGCTCTCGGCACCAAAGGTGGTCGCGATGATACTAAATCCAAAATAATACCAATAAAAGGCATTGCAGGCTGCGGTCCCGGTTCTTCTGAAAGAAAACGAGACGCTTCCTCGGCCATTGCCAGTCATCCCAGCAAAAGATTTCGCGTTAGCCTGAAAGATGACATGACCACGTCCACAGGAGTTGCACAATATGAGATATGGGAACAACTGGCTGTAGAGTGTGATTTATCAAATGTTCTTGATAGCATATATACGGCCATAGAGCAGAACGACAATGAGGCGGTTGTACGATATATTTGTGGAATCATTCGTCACGCAACATCGGCATCTCTTGCGTCCAGACCAAAGGTGGACAACATTGCATACTTAATTCTGTTATATTTAGCAAAAGTGCACCCGAATTTCTTTAACAATGATGTCGTTGCCTATGCACTTTTGTCGTTCTTGCGCCGAGAGACAAATGTTAAAATGCGCTACAATATTAATCTTCACATCGTTTTAACCAACTTAATCACACGAGGCTTCTCAGATGTTTCGCAATGGCCAGAGATTTTATTGCGCACATACATTGACGATGCTGTCAATGAGCGATTTTGGGCCGACAATGATTATTGTGCTCCTTTTGTGAAGAATGTTTGTGCTGCTTTTGGGACACGAACGCCGCATCTAAGCCTTCTTCGTTGGGATGCGAACACAACGGTAGCTTCTGGTCAGGCACACAGAGACAATGTGACTGTCGACGATGACTCTGGCGATAATTCGACGCCGAGCCTAGATGCCAGTCCATATTTGCACGGCGAAATGGATCAATCGACGGATGCCATCTGTGCAATTAAGCGTAGATTTTCAGATACTACAGTGCAAAAGCTTGTTAGCGATGCCATACGGGATCAGCTTAATAAGCGCCAGCAACAGGATAATTACACTAGAAATTTTCTTAAATTTCTATGCAGCACCTCAGGAATCGGAGAAGTCCGCTGCCTGAGCATCTCGCGCCTGGAGCTGTGGATTCACAATGGAAAGCTTGTTAAATTCGCCCAGCAATTATTATCATACATATGCTTTAATATTAAAGGAAAAAGCACTCAGGACAATGAAGTTCTGCTGGTTTTGATAAAAATGCGTTTAAAAACAAAGCCTCTCATCAACCATTACATGTCTTGTCTCAAGGAAATGATACATTTGCAGCCAGATATATTGAGTACGATCATGAAGCTCGTAGTGCAGAATGAGCTCTCTAATACAAGGAATCCGAATAATATGGGAATGCTGGGTAAGAGTTTATGGTACCCATAGTTTTGTTCTTAAAAAATTGCATTAAAACATTTCTGTTCTGACAGCTACGATGTTTCAAACATCTCCGGATCAATCTGCAATTAACTTGGCTGAAATATACCAGGAGTTTGTACTACAACGGGATGATTGCTTACGGACATTACGAGTGTTTTTAAGAGAACTTGTGCGGATGCTGCGTTTCGATGTAAATCTAGTAAAGTTCTGTAAAACCTTTCTGAGGGAAAGGGACGAACTGAATCAACAAATTGAGCACGTTGAGTTCAAAGAGCGCATATTTCACTCAATGGTCGACCTCGTCTGTCTCTGCATGTTCCTTTCGGCAACACCACAGGCTCGCGAAGGCAGTCTGTCGCTTAAGACGAATCGTGATGTGAAAAATAATCAAGCTCTTATTAAACTGTACAAGCAAATGTCAAAGATTCAACTGGACGCCGTTTCTTGGATGTATGAAACAGTTCCAAACGTATTCAAGATTCAAGGCGTTGAATACCATCAAGCTCTGCACAAGCTGCTCTTGCTCGAGAATCCGGAACAGTATTCACGCTGTGATCAATGGCCATCAGAGCCAGAAAGGGGAGCTATATTGCGAATCATATCGGAGACTCCAATTCACGAGGAGACTTTATTGCGCATCATTTTAATTGGCATAACGAAGGATATTCCATTCTCGATAGCAAATACATTCGACATATTGCTGCTTGTAATAAAACGCGTCTCTGGAATGAAAGCAACAGACTTCCCTGCCGTTCAGGCAAACAAATTCGATATTATTGACTTCTTGTTCAGTATGTCGGAATACCATCATCCAGAGAACATCCTTTTGCCATCGGACTATGAGCCGCCAAAGCTGGCAATCATTGCATTTTACTGGAAAGCTTGGCTAATTCTATTGATGATATCTGCCCACAATCCGTCGACCTTTGGTGCTTTTTGCTGGGATCATTATCCCACAATGAAAATGTTAATGGAAACCTGTATAACAAATCAATTCAACAGTTTCACATCTCACAAGGATGAGTTACAAGTGAGTTTTGTATATTTCAATTTCCATATTGAAATTATTATCTAATCATCTATATTATAATCATCTATTGTAGATAATCACTGTGGAAAGGGATCATATACTACAATTTGAAACCTATTTGGCAGCACAAACATCTCCGCATGCAGTCATCACAGAGGAAAATGCCATCTTGATTACGCAGCTCATGCTAATGGATCCAATGGGAACACCCAGAAAAGTACCTAATTTAGTTCTAGAACAGCTGAAGTTCCTTAATCAAACGTATAAGCTAGGACATTTGTTTTGCCGTTGTCGAAAGCCAGATCTGCTTTTGGATATAATACAAAGGCAGGGCACAACCCAATCGATGCCTTGGTTGTCCGACTTGGTTCAAAATAGCGAAGGCGACTTTAGCCATCTGCCTGTGCAATGTTTGTGTGAATTTTTGCTATTTAATGCGCACAATATTAACGAAGAGAATAGCCGAGACGCGGAACTGGTTAGTTTTATAAGGAATCTAATCATGGACTCCACTTACAATAATCACATCGTTTGCGAAGTACTTGACTATATATTCAGACGATTGTCGTCCACAGTGAAGCAGTCTCGAGTCGCTGCCTTAGCTGGCCTGAAAATCATCTTCAAAAACTCGGGAAAATATGAGAATGAGTGGCTCCTAAAGTCGATTCAACAAATTCCGCATTTCATCGAGGCCAAAGCCTTTATAATTCCCCAATTGCGTGCTGCATGCCAAGTTGAGAATTGTCCAGAGCTAATCATGGCCTATATTCAATTCATTACGGCCCATACACTTAACGATCCAGTTAATGAGATGCTTGACCATGTCATCGATATGGCGCAGCTTATTGTTGAGCGCAGCACAATGTTTCAACATATTATAATATCGCAAGAAGATTACGATCTGCATCCGGATGAAAACCGCATTCAGACACTCAAATGTTTATTTGTAATGTTCAACAATTACATTATCAAATTGAGGGAGTTTCACGAACCCTATGAATGGACAGAGTATCCAGATTTGTTGATGGTACAATTTGACGATGGAGTACAGCTGCCATTGCATATAAACATTATTCATGCTTTTATTATATTACTCACCTATTCGAATAGCAACATGTCCGAGTCCATACCGATCCTGGATTACTGGTTTCCTGCTGGCAGACCAGCTCCAGTCGCATTCCTACCAAATATGCCCCAAGAACAGATTCAACTGCTGCCCGATTGGCTCAAACTTAAGATGATTCGTTCGTCTGTGGATCGGCTAATAGAAGCAGCTCTCAATGACCTGACGCCCGATCAGATTGTGCTATTTGTGCAGAATTTCGGAACACCAGTTAACTCAATGTCCAAGCTATTGGCCATGCTCGATACTGCAGTGCTGGAACAATTTGATTTGGTCAAAAATGCTATACTTAACAAGGCCTATTTGGCGCAGTTAATTGAGATACAACAAGCTCGAGGAGCTAAAAATGGTCATTACACTGTCCAAGCACTTGACTTGCATTCACATTCCCAAACAGTTCCCGATCTGCCGAAACTTAATTCGCAAATCCTTGAGAATCTCCACATAAGCAAATATGAACCGAATTGTGCACAAATCTCGAGTAATGCTTCGACATACAGCGATGTGGTGTCAATACTTCTCGATAAACCAGATAAACGTTTAATTCCCAACAAGGATTCAAGGAAATTAGTTCACAATCTCTTAGATCTTTCGATCAGACCCAAAAAGAATGAAACCAATGTCCTTAACACCATCAACGATGTCCTGGATCAGTCGGCATGGGATCATGGAAAGAGTGAAAAGCGCAAATATCCGATTAACACTTCACGGGATGCTTGTACTATGCTTAGAACATATTTTAGTTGCAAGCTGCCACCTGAATCCTATCGTATCATTGACGGCACATTCAATGTAAATGTGCGTTGCTTGAATCAATTTGGTTCGGATTCAAAGCAGATTTTTAAGACGGAACTCTTTCTTGGCAGTTTATCCTTCATGCTGAAAAGCTCTTATCAATTCTACTTTATCAAACTGAAGCCTCAAAATGCACAAATGCTTGAAACAAAGAAAATAGTTAAAGAAATGATTCGAGGATTCGAGTATCTGAGTGACGGGAATACCAATAGCGACAACCAAAATGACAACGATACCGACAAAGGCAAAGGCAAATATTATAAAATATTCCACAATGGACTATTTATAGACTGGCTAGCCGAAGCTGATCCTGAGATCGTATCCACCAAGCTTCTCAAGGAAAAGTTCTTGTTCTCAAAGTCGTGTAGCGAATTCCGTTTCTATCTGTTGTCCCTTATAAATCATCAAACAAATTGGGATACCATTGAGGGGATAGCGCAATGTTTGTTCAAGGAATACAAACTAGACAACGATTTTAGCACAGTTCTCAACTATTTTGAGGCGTTGACCACAAATCCTAAGCTCTGGAAAGGTCGAGACAAATACATGTCCAAAAATATACAGCCCAATTCGTTCTTCAAGCTAGATCCTTGGGAACTTGAGCCTTTTGTGCACTTCATATTATACGAGGGCATTGCCGAATTATCCGCTGATAATAATAGCAATTATGATTTCAAATTATGCTCCCGAATGAATCTATTGTTCAAACTCACGGAAAAGAGAAAGTGTTCAATGGTGAAGGTTGTTGAATATGTTGAGAAAAGTTCAGTTTCAGAAGCATTGAAAAATCAAATACTACAACAACTTTACATTATGTATCCGAGGATTAAGTTCTTGAAACCTTGCAATGCCGGCGGACAAACGCACAAGTTGCAAAGCTTGAAGGGATGCCAGTTTGATAAAATATCGAATAATTTAATCACCTGTTTGGGAAGTCTAATTGCAAAGAAAGACTTCGAAACGTTGTCAACCGATACGGAACTTCTACTGCGCAAACTGGCAGCATCACATCCGTTACTCTTCCTTCGACATTTGGGCGTGTTGTCGTCAATAATGCAGGGAAGAGCACAGAACAGCATGAAGGCGTTGCGGGAAGAGCATCATTTCCATCGATTTGTCCAGATTCTGAGAACCTTAGAGCTCTTACAACCAACTATATTCGAAGATACATATAAGAATGAAATACAAACCACACTCACCTGCTACTTCACCTTCTTCAAGCATCACAGCTCGGTAAAGGAAGCCTGCCAGATGCTAGTTAAGTTTGTCCAGGTATTGCAAGCATATATCAATTGTAATCCATCAAGTGCTTTGTTGTTCATTGAACAATATGTTGGCATTCTGACGGAACTATCCGTCAAGTATACATCAATGGTGAAGCTTCAAACTCTTGTCCAAGCTGTAGCATTGCTTCAGCATAAGTCCAATACATCGTCAGAGCTCGATGATGAGGATGTGAAACTAGAGTATGAACTGGATGGACATTCAGATGTCAAACCCAGCAACAAAATTGTCGTTAGCGATATGGAGTCGATGGAAGGCAACGTAAATGTCCAGGATACGGTAGGCAGAGGAGCCTTTTCCGTGCTGACCCTGGGTTCTTATAACAAAGCGAACTTCACCGATGTGTCTCCGCATTTTCTCGATTTAATTAAAGTAATTAAGCAATCGCATATTGAGGATGTGATCCTGGGACCATTGCAGGAAATGGAATGTCTGACATCAAAACGATTCGTATTCATAAATGAGTTATTCGAGCGTCTATTGGACCTAATATTCTCACCAAGTGCCCAAATACGATCCATTGCGTTCATTATCTTAATCAGACACCTAAAGCATAATCCGGGAAATTCAGATATCAATCAGTGTACTTTGAATGCCTACATCCAATGCCTGAGGGACGAGAACTCTTCTGTGGCAGCAACTGCCATTGATAACTTGTTAGAGATATGTATTCTGTTGCAGGAGCACGCAATTGAGATTCTAAGCATTGCATTTTCTCTCGGCATCAAATCTTGCCTTAATACAAGCAATCAAATTCGAAAAGTCATGCAAACATTGGTAGTACAGCATGGATATTAAGCTGTTTGTTTATTCATATTATTATAAACAAAAAATAAAGATAGAGATAAATATGTATTTTGCTATTATTAGTATTAGTATTAGTATACATAATAATTAATGATTTGATGAGTGTCATCTGTGAAATTTAAGTTTGATTATAATTAATAAAATACACAACAATTGTGTGGCCAGAATTCAAATCAAAAGTGTTTATTAATTGTTTTCTTTTAGTTTAAGATCTACAATTATGCTGGATACATCAATAAGTATTGTGCGATATCCTTTTTAACCAATCAGTTTGTGGTTCATAGAGAATAATTACGTAGAGAATTACAAACTAATTAACTGAACATCTTCTTAACGGAATTTGCGTATTAAATTCATATTCATGTATTTATTTTATTCATTCTTTGGCGACATATATTAAAAATGTTATGAGAAATATTTAAATTACGTGCTCATATATTTTCGTTTTTGTATTTTATCATTTGGAATAAAAGCACATAAAGAAATCACAATTCGTAGTTGAAAACATTCATCTGACACGGGTACGGTACATATACAAGTATTATATATATAAATTAAATTAATTTTAGCTTAACTAACATTTATATTTAATGACTATAACAAACAATTTTATATTGCCAATCGTTATGTTTCGTTTTCGTATTTAATATACGTATTTTCTACTGGCTTTATATATCTTGAAAAATACGCGTCGATCGTAAAATTATCCTCTATTAATCGTAAGAACTGTACATAAAGGTATTGCCTTTTCTTTTCTCTCGTTAAATGTGTTTTCTATAAATGTTTTTTTTTTACCGCGTGGGAGCATCCTTTAAATTTGCGGTAGAATTAGACGGAGTCGTTAATCCTTGATTAGGAAAGGTATTTACTTCTGTCTACAACGAAAAAGAAGCAAAATGAGTTCATTATAAATGCATTTATATTAAATGTAATCAGTCACCTCATTATTATTAATATCCTCTTGGTTTATCGGAGTTGTCACCGTGTTTACAGGTTTCTTGTACAAAGTCATTAGCTGGTCAATCGAATTAGAAAGCAAGCGGTTGTTATTATCGGTTATCGATATCTGTAAGCAAGGAAATTGTTTTTCAATAATTGTGAAGGCATGTATACAAAAACAACAACAACAAACAGCATCCACCCTGTACCATCAGATTCATGATTGTCTTAGAAGGGCATGTAAAAAAGTGCTATTAGCTAGCAATCTGCGGGCTGTATACAGGAACCTTTGTGCCAAGTGTGGTATCTCTAGCTCTTGTAGTTGCTGAGATAAGCGCGTTCACACTGACAGACAGAAGGGCGGATGTTAATAACGATCATATCTATTACCTTTCCTTTAACTTTCTCAAGTTGCTCGTTCACAGCTATAATTTTTTGTTGGAACTCCTGCCAATTGTTGCTCAATGTGGTTACATGTGCTGTTATACTCTGAGAGCGATCCAACAAGTCGTCCAATTTGATCTGTAAATATGAATTTATTGCAGATATTATATATGCAGATACATAATATAATATCTAATAATATACTTAAAATTCCTATTATTTACCTTGTGCGCCACTATTTCACCGTTAAGAATTTTTATTGACTGAATCAGAGTATTGTTGACATTCATAAGATCGCTTTGCAACTTTTTCATTGAACTTTGCATCGTTTGATTGAGAGCATTTACGTCATTTGAAAGATTCGATGGGGCTGCGATTGTTTTAATCATAGACAATTGACTAATATTAGCCTGAAATGAAAATAACCTGTTATAACAAGCAATGTATATATACTTAGATAGTTTACTTTCCTTTATCATTTCCGTGTCAAATCGCAGGCTTTTCTGTAGCTCCACGTATCTATTGTAGTGTTCTTTGATGCCATCAATATCGGTTGCAACTGCCTCTAGTTTAGCTCCAAAGTCGGCAACTAGCTTCTCATCCTGGCCATAGTTTCTCTGAGCCTTAACTGTCTCTTGAAGGCTGCTTAAATTTCCACTCAAAACGCCTACATTTTTGGTTAAGTCATTTAATTGACTTATTACATAAGTTTGGTTTTTGATTAGGAATGCAGTTGTCTCGTGCAACTGCTGGAGTGTATCCGGAAATATTTTACTTATTGCAGACACTGTGGAAACATTCCCATATATATAAATATGTTAATATTAGCACACATTTGACAATAAAAAGTAAATTAATTATTACAAGTATGCATAAATATATCTAAATATATGAACATGCAATTGCACCAGATATACAGGACCAACGACGTTCCTTCAATTAATTTATCTATCAATTATTGATTACAGTGAAGCTTTTTGCTGCTGTATTTATATATTACAAAAATAAGCAATTTAATGCGTCAGCAACCTTAACATTTTCAATAGGCTGCGCTGAGGTCTAAACGGAGCTTTTCCGCATTGTTATTGTGGTTGTTATATAATACATTGTCGCTGAACTTTTCTCACATTTTAATATATTAATAAGATATCTTAGATTATAATTTGTGTGGCAAGAATAAGTGAAACTAATCGTGTTCATATTCAAATGCACAGTAATGTATTGGAATTGAGAAATGTACGCTTGTATTTACCTTCTTCAACTTTCTGACGATAATCAAATATTTGCTGTCGTAAATCGAAGTAAAGCCAGTATAATATGCCCACAAATAAAGCTGTGGTTATCCCGAAAAGAAAGGGTCCACACTTGCGAAAGTATAGTTTCTTTCGATGACCTCGACGAGTTGTGCTCTCAACATTAATCTAAATCAAAACAGAACACATATACATATGTATGTATGTATGCACAAATACACATATATGTTCACAAATACGTTTATGAGCATAGATAAGTGGACATTGCAAGCAACCGCGTAATATATATATGTGTGTATAAAATATTATAAACATTGCACATATGATTTTAGGTATACTCATTACCCATGTGTAATCATCAGGGTCATCGGTGGATACTGACAGCAACTTGTCCTGTGAGTGAACAGTGCGGTGGGAACCTTTTTTTGTTATGGAATGTGCTATCAGAGCGTCAAGTTCTCTTCGTTTCTTCATTTTTTTGACACCTCCAGACCGCAGTGGCACTTCGGTTCGATCCATTCGTTCAGTCATCCAATTCATAATGCTCTTTTTAGATATGAATTCTTTTGAAACTCATGAAAACTTTTATAAGTGCACAATTAAGAATATCTACGCGCAAGAACATTTGGACTAGAGATGTATCGAATAGTTCGTAATAAGTTTTATCGAACGAGTCACGGAACTGAATGAACTAGCTGAATGATTGGGGCAGCTGGTTCTTTATTTTGTTTTGTTCTTTCGTTCTAGACCCATTATCGTTCTTTTGCTATTGCAATAATATATAATATAGTTAGCTATATAGCATTTATTGGTTTAATTTCATATTGTGAATGAAATTTACATATTATTCACATAACTTTTATTATTTTACGGATGAAAACCATTCGGCATTCCTAAAAATCTGAATGCAAGCTTTTTGAACAATTTTCTAACTATTGGAATTCGGATAGGCGAATACTTGTAATAAAGACAATCTGAAATATAAATATTCTCAGTTTATAGTGACTACACACCTTTAGGGATAGAAGATTCAAGAAAGAATAAGTTTAAGCTCATGAATTGATTACTAACTTCGATGTTAATAAAATCTTATAATAAATATTGAAAAACTCCATCACAGTAAATTTGAAATTTTATTAAAAGTCTAATATTTTTTTTGTTAAGTTTACCGATATACAACTTAATTAATATTAGGTGATTTAAAATACAATGGATCAGCTAACGATTTTGGAAAGCGGCTTAAATAGCGTTCAGGTCGAAGAAACTTAATCGAAATTAGCTTCTTATCGAACCACCATCCATTGATTTCACTGTGAACCATTCCAGCGTCCGCCTCGGTTGCACAACGAATATACACGCAGCAGGACTGCTTATCCAGTTGTACATCGCATATTTTGCAGTTTGAGCCGACCTTTTCGAATATTGATTCAACGATCGTCTGTCTTAAGTTGGGTTGTTCTACTTCAGTTTGATCAAACATGTGCCGGATTTTCAAGCAAGATGTTGGGGGGATTGACTATCTTGTTTGAGTTATCAAACGCAGAGCTTTGCCACTTCTTTGATGTAGTAGTTTCCTTATTGCCAATATTCTTGTTCCATATCATAGTACGCAGTTGCTCCCCGTTTCTCACAATCATACCAAATAACACACGGTTGTCATTTCCTTCCAGAATCTTTAAGGCCTTATTCCACGAATATAATAGTTTTGATCGCTTCTGTGCAGGCACAAATTTGTCTTGTAGTTCATTTATTATTACTTCCGAGTTTTCCGACACCGAGCTTTGATACATTAACTCATTGATTATGTCCTTTATAAAATGCTCAGCTGCCAACAGTCTTTCCTTCTGTTTGATTCGATAAAGAGTAACTAGGAAATATATTATTAGACAAGCCGTTGAAATGAGAAGTAGTAAACCAATTGCAGTAAAAAAGCGCGACATTTTTTTAAGGATTATACACTTAATTGGTAAATTTGGTTCAGTTAGCTCAAATGACAAGATTTCCTCTGATGAATTATGAGTTGAGACAGTAGTCTTGATCATCCACTGCGGATTCTGTGCAATTAGATACTGCGTTGCCAGCAGCTTCTTTTGTGGGTTGCCTTTTAGGACATTACTGTGTTCACTTAACGCTTTCTTCAGTTCGTCCAGTTCAAGCGTTGGGGAATGCTCCTTATCGATACAGTAGTGTAACCTGGCTCTTTCATTTAAGTACTTAAATAGCTCTTCACTTATGTACATGGCTTTTTTGAATAGATCTTCGCTAATACACATGGTTTTCTGAGTAGAGAGCTGCAAGTCTTTATCGTTGGGGTCGCATATCGTATATGTTAAGTCGGTGTGAGAAATAGGACTAAGTTCAAATTTCTTTGCGGTGTATAAAACTGAAATCATTGCCAGAAATATGACAAAAGACGCAATAAGTACGTGTGGTATTATATGCAGACTAATATCAGGTTTCTTAAGAAACGATTTTAAGTCAAATGAAACTAGTTTTTGGATGATCCCATTGCTTATAAGCGCATTTGACATAGGTACTGAGTATCCATCTTTGGAGTTGAATTTTTTCTTTTTAGTAGAGGTATCCCGAAAGCTAAGCAATCTATTCACAACACCTCCATCACAAAGGTTAGCTTTAGCATTTATTTTAGCGTAGGTCGGGGTATCACAAGGCATTGAGCGCGGTTTTCGAAATTTGTTAGAAATATTTAAAGCATGCTGTTCATTTTCATTTTCGTAATTTGATGCTAAGACGGGAGGTGGTGCATACATTCTTGAGGCTGCACTTTGCATTATGTTCACATTAGCATCACTTTTATAGATACCAGGTGTATTTTTGAAGGCCTGAATATCATTATTGTTCTCAAGAGAATTATCAAAGAGATTCGGGGTTTCTTGTATTAAAACTGGTGCAGAATTAACTGAATTGTGATTATCCTTGGAGTACAGTACATAGTTTGTCACTTTCCCCTTTTTAAGCTTCTCGTTTTTCATATGTTTCATTAGTTTCTTTATCAGAATAGGCCTGGTCGTTTCCGTCACTGGAGTAGTTGGAAAACCAATTTGCGTAAGTTTTCTCTGTATCTCGACGTCACTCAAATGAAAGTAATTTTCCGCCGACATTTTTATCTAAAAGTATAAAAGGTAGACAAGTGTTTGTATTTGTTAATATTAAATATCAATACAACTAAGGATAATACTATTTAAAATAGTTGACACAGGTGCATCGTTGTTGTGCATATTGCATTGCAAAGCGACAGGTAGCAGTCGACTCGTTTGTAGACTTTTGTAGACCACTGTACATGGTGCTGGATGCACCGATTTTGTTATATGTTATTAGTTTAATTTCGTTTCACATGTTAAGTCGCATGAATGCTAATACAACTGTGCAACCACATTTAATTGTTTTGCAATAACTTGCAATTAGCTAATGCACAAAAAACTGTACATTTCGTTCACACACTTCATTTGTACACATGCGTATGTACATACACAGCAGAATATCTCAGACATTAGTTAGATTGACTTATTTCCTACATACAACTGCAGTTTACATTGATATCATTCAGTGAACTAATTTACAACTTACCAAATAAATTCCGTATTAAATAGTTGAAGTCAAAATATTCTTAAATTAATCAGTCAAGTAAATTTCAAAGCCGTTTAAGTTGGTGATGAGAGAAAGATCATATAATCGATATAAATAGTTCCTTATTTGATTCGATGAAAGCGATCGATATTTTTTAATTAAATTGCTTTTTTGACATGCCAATGACACGAAGACGCGAAATTTAGGAAACAACTTAATATTAATATTAAGCTCACATATCTTGACAAAGATTTAAAGAGAACCAGCAACTATCGTATTAATAGTGATTGTTTTTATTCACCATATTCAAGTTTTAGATAAAAAATAAAAATTCAAAACGGATAAAAATATCATATATCTGCTATCGAAATAAACAGTAAAGGACCTTTATATATTAACCAGTACATATAAACATTTATTAAATTATAAACAAAATTACACAATTTATTTATGAAAATTTATAAATTCTAAATAATATTTGATGTTTATACATACAAATACTTATCTACGTATATATTACAAGTATGTAAGTATGCAAAAAAATACATTTTGATTAGGAAAATTATTCCCATGTCTTCTTAAATAAAAAAAGTTAAGAGATAATACCTTCGGTTTGGATTTGTAAATAAAGAGCAGGGATTTGTTGGTTGCTTCCATATAATATTTTATAAAGATTTCAAATTACATTGATACATATATTTGTTTAATTAATAATCTTATTTACATCTCCTAAAGCTGCGAAACTTTATTTAAATATATTTTTACATGCAAGTATGAAAATACATTTCACCATATGTATGTATATCGAAAAATGAAATTATCATTTAGGTCTGTTCATTTGTTTCTATTGCGATACAATAGGGCTCTTTTTATCTATATCAGCTATGTTTGCATTGTTCTGTGGTCCAGATGGATTTCCAGGACTAGCTGGAATAGCGCCAGTTCGTTCCATACTCCACGGATTGGAGCCTGATATCGGCGAATCGGCGTGCCCGAAGCCAGTATGGTTATCGTGATCGACGGCATTAGTGCCATCATATTGCGTATTTTCCAATCGGGTAATGAGCCTCTCATCTTCTTCGCCGAATTCACCGCCCATCAATGTTGGCTCACCGACAACCATTACATCTTGAGATGATAGGGAAAAGCTGGGTCCTGATGGTGACCTCTTTTGATTTGCGACAGGTGGGGTGTTTGAGTTATTGCCGCCTCCGGAATTTGATCCTTTTCTTTTGCGACGCTTATTCGGTGGTCTTTGTGGGTCCTTTTTTCCGGGAGGCGCCACCATGCGTTGCCATTTTTGAAATAAAGTTGTTTTTAAACAATCACGGGGACTAAGTGCATATGCCTTGTGGCGTGACATAAGTTCTTGCATCGGCTCCAGAATAACACATAATCGAAGGTAATTTAGAGTTGAATTTGTTATTCCAGCCCGAGTTATATTCTTTGTTATCTGATCCATAAGCATGGGATCGGGAGGAAGTGATGTGCCAATAACCGATCTAGGAATAAGTTCTCGATGTCCTTTAATGGTCATATGCCATGATTTAATTCTCATGTAGTCATCATACATAAATTCCAGAATTAATCTTGCATCCGCACACACTTTTGTAAAAAAGGGTTTTCCATGCTGGGTTATAACCGTGCACTGATCGCAATCCAATGTTATAGACGTATTATGAAACGATTCCTTAGCATGTTTGAGCTGAAAGTACAGATCGGATACACCTCCTTCAAAAATGCTTCGGAAGAAGCGGGGAACAAGTGTTCGTCCAATCGTGTATCTCTTGGGGCCGTCTTCCAAGCAAAACAAGATTGTTAATCTCGCGTCGTCTTCAAAGAACTCTGTTGTAAATGAGTCCCACCAGCAATTGTCGCTGTCTTCATTGCGCTGCTGAAGGCGTTTGTTCAGTTCAAATACTCGATGTTCCGTATGACTGAAGTATGAATTATGTCTTCTAAAGCCTTGGTCAATTCTATCCATTTGCTGGGGACCGCCCATCATAGGATGATTTCCGCCATGGCCAAATGGAGACGCCGGCGGCATGGGATTGAATTGGCCACCAACTCCAAAAACTGTAGGAGATGAAAAATGACCCGCTTGTCCACTGTTGAACGGCGTACCTGAACTCGCTGGTCGACTAAATTGCCCCAAACCTGATGATGGAGAGCCAAATGGGCCCCCAACTGGTCCGTTAAAATTTGCTGATGCTGATGACTGTGAGTAGTTTCCCTGTATATTTTGCGAACCAACTCCAACTGGACCAGGGGTTGATGAGCCCGATGGGGCTGGGGATGAAGTATATTGCGGTGTATTTGATCCGGGTTGATTAGTATTTTGAAATACTAAAGACTGGTTCCCAGCAGGCGATGACTGTCCACCTTGTGGATATTGATTACCGCTTGAATTATATGGTAGTCCTCCCTGGGGAAATCCACTCTGATTGCTGGCGTCCGGATTAAGAGTCGAAGAATTTGTAGAAGGCAGCATAGCTGAGCCTTCTGAAACACCTTTCCAACTGCCCTCGTCAATATTCGATTGAGAAGACATCGTGTTTCCAGTATTTAAACCTCTACGATTCATCCCTATTGAAATTCTTTTGATAACATCCGTTTTGATCTAAAATACATTAGAATCAATATAAGAAAAAGTCGATTTGTATACTTATTGCTAATAAATGGATCAAACTTAATACACTAAATACGTACTAATGTATACACTATTATACAAAATTGAATATTCACCTGTCAACTATTTATACTGACGTACCTATAAATTTATAATAAAATAATCAAGCCCACAAGCAATTATGTATCTACTATCCAGCAGAAATAATCGAAGTCGTTTCGATAAAACTGAAATCGATTTTAAAAGCCATGTAACTCTACAAATATTACAATGAATGCTGATTGGCAAGGTAACGTCGCTTTTTCAACACGGGAATGCATAAGTTTCAAGCGTTTTAAACATTATAATTAATTTTATTAACTGTAGTAGCATAATGATAATAAAAATACTAAGCATATTAACATACAAGGTTTTGTGCAACTGAGCGGAGAATATATTCGAATCAGAATAAAAAAAACATTCTACAAAGATTTTGCGAAATTTCAAACCACGTAGAAGTAGAAGCTATTAAAGATAGGCAACGGAAAAGCGTAAATCTTATTGGAACCGAAAAATTAGCTAGTATTGGGAAGGATTTGACTTGCAAAATCTTTAGCATGCCAGCAGTCACTGTCCGGTGTGATAAAGTCTATCGTAAGTAACTGTATAATTTATAACCCTATTAAATTGACACCATCCATTCTGAATCGAGATATAGCGCGAGGCGCGAATGCTTTTAATAAACATTATAGCCTTTTAGTGTATTATAGGTATAGGTCGATGATTTTAAATATAAAACTTGTTCGCCAAACTTGGCAAAAAAATTATACAAGCCTGCTTCTATATGGTTATAAATATAATAGAAATTTATATCTTGTATACCAATTTTATTACTATGTTAAGCTTCGGTCCATCCAAAAACTGAATGTAGTGTATTTCGAAATCGACTGCAGATTCTTGCGAGATTCCTGCTAACGAATACTCTGCTGTATAAGGCAGAGAAGTTGTAAGAGTCTCGTTCCGCTTATATAATATAGAAGAAAATTACGAAAAATGTGAATGGGATATATAAATTAAAACCTAACGTATACTTTTATTACTAGCGACAAAGTAGAATGCTTGTAGGAGTGTACGTGATGAAAAGAATAAATTATTCAATTAATATATTGTTTCATAAGTAAATTTAAAATAGATGTACAGTGCGATACACTATATTGATTCGCATGTGCACATTGAATTCGGTAAATATGAATCACACAATGTAATAGGTAATAATATAACACTTAATTGCAAATAGTCGTACCTATACGTCAATAAAATATAAATATATACATATATATATATATATGTGTGAGAATATACTATATACGAGTTTAATAATGTACTTTGACTAATCACTAGTTTGACATTCGACCGAGACGGCCTTACGTTTTAAAGTCTAAAGCAATGAAGTGCATACAAAAGCAAGTTATAAGTATGCCTCATATAAATAGTATACAAGTATATATGTACAGATATCTGGTTGTCTAAGTATAAAAGCAAACCTCATTGAATTCTTCGTCAGTTCGTTCAAGTCATTTCACTACAGCACAACTTGTTTGGTGCAGCTTGAGTTATCATTTGGCACAAATAGTAAGTTGCTCTTACTATTTGTTATTCAAATGATTACATTTGCATTTCAATTAGTAATTTGATTTCTATTGTGTTCATATATTTACAATAATAATACACTAAATAGATCATTAATAGTTATCTATCATAACATGTCTATTTAATAGCCTTTAATAAACATAATCGAAGGAAAATTTTAATTTTTTTGTTTACATAAGATCATGATTATTATTTGAATTGATTTGATAGTTAGCCTTGGCTCTGTTTAATTATTTGGTTATCTAACAACTTCAATCACTAATCCAAAATCAGTTAAGTAAATAAGATTTGCATCAATAGTTTTTAAAAAGTAAACAAAAACTTTTGACCTTGAATACATTAAAAGCGGGCAACCGATACTTCAGAAGGAGTTGAGTATGAGCTTTAAAATACATAAATAAAAGTATTATTTTATATCGAAGTCAGTTTCATCGAAAAATAAACAAATCGTTGGAAAGTGTTATAACTGTGGCATAACGAAGTGTCATATTTATAGAAGGTGGCAACACTCATTAGTGTTATCATTGGAACTAAAATCCTTTTGAATATGCCTCTTAAGTATATTCAAAAGGATTGTATATTCAAGACCATTAGGGGCATTACAAAATCAGTTCTCAAGAGTCTGAACTATTAAATAATCTTCTGTTTCCAGTATTAATATTAATTTAACTGTTGAAATGCAAGTACTTGCTTTATAATTTTTAGTATAACAGTTGTCACGTTCGTGTCCTAAGTCTTCTGTTCATTGAACCATTTAGCACCAATAAAATAGGCTACGTTAATATGAACTTTGTTACTGAGTTGTGTTAATTGGTTCAAGCTAAAGAGTGACCATACTTTAATCTTGCATATCAGTTTTGCCATTATTAAGCACGTTTGATTTGTAATTTATTAATATTTAACTCATTCATATATTTATCTTCGCAGACTATTTCAAAATGAAGGCAGTATTTGTGATAGTAGCCCTGGCGATAGTATGCGTTGCAGCTGAAGAGAAATACACTACCAAATATGATAACATCGATGTAGATGAAATTTTAAAATCTGATCGACTATTTAATAACTATTTCAAATGCCTTGTTGATACTGGAAAGTGCACTCCCGAAGGCCGAGAGCTTAAGAAATCTCTGCCCGATGCTTTGAAAACGGAATGTAGCAAGTGTAGCGAAAAGCAAAAGGCTAGCACCGATAAAGTCATACGCTTCATCATTGATAATAAGCCAGCTGAATGGAAGGAGTTGCAGACCAAGTATGACCCCGAAGAGACTTACATTAAACGCTACAAGTCAGAAGCCGATAAAGCCGGAATCAAAATTTAAAGAGAAACTTGCTTCTGTTTATCGTTGGAAACTTAATCGTTAACAAATCTATGTGATAGAGTAAAAATAGTTAATCGTTTATAATAAAACCTATCATATATATGTAAATATACGGACATTTGAAAAATTGTTGTGTTTGTTTATTGTATAGATGTTTTTGAAGTAGCACTTCCATTGTACACTTCTTCCACATTCTTGGTGGAGGTAAACAAAACTCTACACCGACCCTTAGATCACCTTTTGCTTAACGATAGATTATTAAATCCGTCGAAACCCGTTAGTTTAAAATAATAAAAAATCTGAATATGATATCATCAGTATGTTTTAATATTTTCGTTATTTCAAGTACTCATACTTATTGTTTAGTTAACGAATTGGAAGTTTGTATTGTATCTCCAGATTCCAAATGCTTTATAAGACGATATAATGCGGCGGCTTCCTTAATTTTACTAAATCCAACGCAAAACGCTTCAATTTCAATAAACAGTTCCTGAAATATAATGAACCATGTGGTTAGGTTAGATATTAAACTATGCATTTCAATATTACCTTAACATTTATAATCTTGTTTCGAATCAACGATTGAAGAAATACGCATACTAATCGAACCAAACGTGACTGCATGTATTTATCTTTAACAGTTTCACATGTTGAAATGCAATTACTAATATATAAATGGATGAATTCGGTCGGTAGGGGGCAGGATGTTGTCAATCTATAAAACAAGGTAAGTTACCATAAACGAGGGGAATAACCCAGAAGTTCAAAGAGTAAATGATCATTCGATCAATAAGCCACTTATTTTATAATTACACTCACCTGTTAACAACTTCCATTGAATGTAACGTTATGTCCATATTGACTAAAATGTTAAAATATTCAGTTATATCCGTATTCAGCATAAGCCTTAATAAGATTTCAATTGAAATAAGTGGATTGTTCTCAACTAATTGGGGTAGCTGCAATTATAAGGAATAGGTGTAAATCATTTGATCTATATTATAAGTAATATGTGAATACATACTTTAGCTGGTGTCAATCCATATTGATGTGCAATATTTCTATTTTGTTTTAGTAAATCATCAAAGAGAATTTGTTGATCTTGAAGACTCAGTGGCTGAATAAAAGCTTGCTCGATTAAAAGCTTCGTGTTAGGTGTTACATAATTTGATTTATCATATAAAACAGTTAGATTTTTGTTGCTTGACTGGTTGATCCATAACAACTCATCTTCAAAGTCCATCAACGGTGGCGCGATCGACAAAAACATTTTACTATATTCAATTCGAGCTTTAACATCTAGAGTTCTTTCGATTTGTAAACAACTTAAAATTGTTGCTCAACCTCATACATTTTTTAAGTCACACAGTGAATTTCCACCGACCAAAACTCTGAAATGTAAAATCGAGATATGTTAAGCATATATTTACAGATAAAAAGAATAGATAAGATTTCGCGTAACGCCTAAGTTATACTAAACATAATTAATACCACCTACTTAAAAGGCAACAGGTTGTACAACTTTGCGTAAATTAATTTAGATTCGACCTTTGTATATATGACACCCGACTTAATCTATCCTGTCCATAAACGTCACAATGTACGGATGTACGAAACTCCATTCAATTTTGCCAATGCTGTCAAGTGTGAATAAAATTCCTCGAAATTACGAGGATGCCGACATAGCACACATACATATATATTCATGTATTGAGATAAATTGCAAAAGTTCTTTAGACACAATACACAATATTTACCATAACTCAATAATAATATATATGACTTAAAATTTTAGAAAGTCTGCGCACAAAACAATGAATTATTTAAAATATTTATGTTGTTTTTATTTATATGCCCGTAATAGAGGTGTGCCCTTGTTTCGATATTTTGTCAAAAAATGTAAATGATATCGATGAATTTACACAAGTAGCAAAATCACACATTTAATATGCACGACAAATATGCATAGAAATTATTTCCTTTACTCGTAAATAGCATAATAGCATAAATATTAAAGGAATAGAAATATCACAGTATTTATAATCTTAATATCTTATATATTTATCATACTGAACGATGATATGCAGGACGATCTATTATATCTTCTTTAATGTTTTGATTTAATTAATTTTTCAATATAAATGTATATATTTCAGTGGTTAGGCTTAACTTTATATTTGTATCTAATAATATGCTTACTAATCACAAACACAATAAAAAAGTGGAAACTAGACTCTTTTAATATTTTCGATAAATTTCATTCAGAAAAACGTGCAGTATGCTGTCGTGTCAATCAAACTCACGAAAGAGTCGTATTTAGTATGTTCAGTTCCGTGAATAGTTCTTTTGTTCATTGACTATTTCAACCCTTGAACCGTGGATGAAACTATTGTTATTATCAAGGAATATAAGTAAAAGTTATGAATAGAGGTTAACACCTAAATTTGTAAATATTTAACAATCGTAATACAATGGCGCCAAACGTATCAGTACCCTTGGAACGCTACGAGCCTAGTAGCATTGGAGTAAATGCTATTCTCTTGGGCCCGCCAGGCTCTGGGAAAGGAACACAGGTGGGTAAAATATTATATAATATAATAGAGTGACTAACTGCACACCTATTGATATCGGACGTGTACTTAGTAGATATACACAGATATATAAATGCATGTATATTCATTTAAAATATAAACTGTCTTTTGATCTCGGAATGGTTGTAACCAAGCTCAATATATCTTCGCCACTTCTCGGTAGATGGATGCGGCTTTTGACAAAAATTACTTTTAAAATAAAAAAACGTCTGATAAAGCGGCCTTCAAATTAAGAATACCTTTCTTCGAAGTATTCTGTATTCAGATGTGAGACCCCCAACATGATTTGCACACCCACATGTACATACAAATCAAAACACATTGAATACATAAAATCAGGCACGTTGCAAGCTGCCTCCTCTGACCTTACATTGTTGAATGAAGGTTGTGACCTTGCATTATTGAAGAAAGTTTTTTTGAATAAGTTTTATTCATTAATAGATTGAATTGAATTTTTAAGGTTAAATGGAATATGTATAAATGCCATGTTCGTTTCCGATACCATGCTATTTTTAATTGCTTTTAGAATGATTGGGTCTTATCATTTAATTTATTCAAAAATCCACATATACATATACAAAACTGATTGTGATTAACGCACAGCCGAAACCCCTAAAACTCTCCATTCATTTATCAAAATTTATGTAATAAAATGCTTAATTTATTGCTTTTGGTAGGCACCCATGTTAAAAGAAAAGTTTTGTGTATGTCATTTATCAACTGGGGATATGCTGCGCGCAGAAATTGCATCTGGATCTAAGCTTGGAACTGAGCTGAAAAAGGTGATGGATGAGGGCAAACTTGTGTCCGATGAGCTTGTTGTGAATATGATTGATTCTAATCTGGATAAACCAGAATGCAAAAATGGATTTCTTTTGGACGGATTCCCTAGGACTGTTGTACAAGCTCAAAAGGTTTTTATCATTATTTAAATACTGAATATATTAAATACTATGATTTTGTATTGTGCAGCTTGATAATTTGTTGGACAAGAGGAACACAGCTTTGGATGCCGTTATTGAATTTGCAATTGATGACAATTTGTTGGTAAGAAGAATAACCGGTCGGTTAATTCACCAAGCAAGTGGAAGATCTTATCATGAAGAGTTTGCGCCACCAAAAGTTGCAATGAAAGATGATGTACGTATTTGCGAATTATTGTTTTGAATCTTTTAACACCTAAATTATCTACAAATGTTTTCCGACAGATCACTGGTGAGCCTCTAATGAGGCGAAGTGATGATAACGCTGAGGCTCTAAAAAAACGACTTGAATCCTATCATAAGCAAACCAAGCCATTAGTTGATTACTATGGCTTAAGAGGATTGCATTTTAAAGTTGATGCTGCCAAAAAATCGAGCGATGTCTTTTCGACAATTGATTCCATTTTCGTACGAAAGTTTTCTGCGAAAGATCAGTTATAATTTGATGAGCTAATAACTAATATTGCTAGTTTTGATACTGCCTGTTATTTCATTTTGATAATCAAATAATAGTTGAATTTTGAATGTAATTATCAATAGTTGACAAGGTATAAATAACATATGGCACTGCAGAATTTCATTGTACAGTTTTACAAATAAATACGGGTTTAGAAACTATTCCAATAACTGATATTTTTGTAAATTTCACTTACTCTGGCAATAAATCACAATTTGAATTAATGAAACACTTATTGAACTAATAACATTGACACTAGTTAAACTAAGAATGTAGTTTCAATAGAAAAGTGAATTGAACTTCATTTAAAAAATTACTTTGGGAATTTCAGATCTATGCAGTCCGGAGTGACTTGCGAGGGAATTTAACTTTTGTTTAAACCACAATTGGTTCTTATTGTCAAAAAATTGTTTTATATTTAGCAAGAGATAGATTTATCGTTCAAATAATTTATCTTGATCTTCATATATTCATATTTGTGGGTAACCTACAGCTTTTCGTGTATCCTTAATTATTAAAATACAAATGAACACGAGAAAAAACAACAAATTACATTTTGATCCGATATTTATAAGGCAACTGTAGAAAGTATAATAATAAATATAATCGGAATCACAAAGCACAGTAAGTAGTTGCAAAATTATCGATATATACATCGATAAAATTATATTCTGGATTCCCTCACTAATAGGTGATATGTTTACAATTGCTAAACAATAATGGGAGATTTTGCAGCAATATGGTCAGACTTGCTAAAAATATTTCCAATTTTGAATGGAGAAGTAAGTAGCGAACATTATATTCCAAATATCATTCATTTCATATGAATATATTGTAGGTTACTTATCCGCTGCAAGAAATTGAAAAGGAGGTCTTTGAAAATGTTTACCGGCATCTTAATAACTTGGGAAGCATTGAAACATTTACTGCAATATTGGATTTAGAAGTTGAATCAACCATTCGTAATGTTCTTGCTCCTAAATTTTGGAAACATTTATCGTCTGACTGTGAGCCGAAAGACAAAATAGATCAAGCTTTGACAATCGCAGAAATAACAGCTAAGGATGGCTTATTCGCCAAATTTATTGATGCTGTTAACGAACTGTATGATGGATATCAATGCTTACTACAGATGAAACCCAGGCTAATGAGTCTAAATCAGTGTGCCGTGTCTTCATTAAACGTGGATGAAATTAAATCGACTCTCCGGAATGCATTGCTAGCCCGATTGCCGCCAACATTTAATAGCTATGTTAGCGACTTTTACTGTGTCCATTATCGTCTATTTACCAAGGACTCGATTCTGGCGTCGACTACAATTGGTATATATAGTTTTTAAAAATGTTATTGCCTTAGCAAACTTATTGAAACTCTTCATTCTTTATTAGACTCTGAGGTTTTTACTGAACTTCCTTGTGGTGGCTGCAATTACGATCATGATCAATGTTGCTGCCAAAAGCTGACGGAAATGGTGAACTCGACGAATATAAAATTGCTGGAGATGCGATTAATAGATCGCTTGGCAGGAAGTGCTTTGACAGCGTTAATTAAACTAAAGATTAAAGAGCACATTAACGATACGTGCCTTGGCATTTTTGATAGAAGTCACCTAAAGCAGTTGGAGACGGTAATAATTTATAGAATTAGCAATTTGAATTAACTAAAGTATGTAGTTATATATTTGTATGCGCACAGTGGATCAACGATGTGGTAATGACTTGGCTAACTAGCATATTCACAGAATGGAAATCGGTCGATGAAGTTCCTCAGGAACAAATTCCCGAATCTGTTCAAGCATTCAAAGTCAAATTGACATATTTTATGTACGAAACTTTCGCACAGAATGTCATTAGCCAGTTTTTCAGTATAATTATAGGTAAGTTTAAAACAGAGTGGCAAAGCTGTTAGTAACACATGCATTTCTTCCAGACTATCCAGATTCTACACCCGCTATAGAGGACTTAAAGATTTGCATGGAAAAAATAGATATGAGAATTTATTTGACTGAATCATTAAGAAGTGCATTGGAGGCAAGAATCTTACATCCCGGAGTAAACACTATGGATATCTTAACAGGATACGTTGCTGCAATCAAAGCTATCCGCCATCTAGATAACACTGGAGTGATATTAGAAATAGTTACAGCCCCCATAAAGGATTACTTAAGAAAACGCAACGATACAGTAAGACGAGTTGTGACTGGACTCACAGAAGAGGGACCAACCGATCTCTCTGAGGAGTTGGCAAAAGGAGAATTCATAAAAGATGGCAAAGAGTCGGGTCTCAATGAATACAGCAATTGGGAGAACTGGGAGCCAGATCCATTTGGAATTGATCCCGATGTTTTGCAGATTAATAGTTCCAAAATCATTAGATCTGCAGATATTATATCGATGGTGGTTGATATTTACGGAAGTAAAGAGCTATTTATGGTTGAGTATCGCAATTTAATGGCCGATCGTCTATTGTCACAGCTGGATTTCAATTCAGAAAAAGAGATTAGAAATCTTGAATTGCTTAAAATTCGATTTGGCGAATCACTTCTCCATAGCTGTGAAGTGATGCTCAAAGATGTTACCGACTCAAAGCGAATCAACTCTCACATCCATGGGGACGGTAACTTTAATGATAGTAAGTTATGTTCAATTAAATTGAGATTTATATAACGATTTGAATACTTTTCTATAATTAAGGTCCATTGTTTGACATTTCATCGTTAATAATTTCTGCGCAATTCTGGCCATCGTTTAATAAGGAAAGCTTACAGTTGCCAGAGGAACTGGAAAATGAATTTAAGAAATTTACTAAAGCATATGAATCCTACAAGGGTAACCGTACCCTTAATTGGCGAACAGTGACCGGACGTGTCAACATTGTCATTGAAATTGGCGAGAGAGTAATGGAGATGACGGTGCCCCCTACACAAGCTGTAATAATTTACCATTTTCAAAATAAAAGTTTGTATATATACTGTACAATTTTTATATAATTTAATTAAATATTTGATTTTCCAACAGGTGAATGGACCCTGGAAGAACTCAGTAGCCTTATCAAAGTTCCTCCATCTGCATTAAGACGCCGTATAAGTTTCTGGCAAAATCACGGGTTGATCTCAGAAACGGAACCCGGAGTTTTTACATTATTAGAGGAGGAATCTGAAAAGATAGAATTCGAAGAGATGAATATTACAGATGCCGATGAAGAGGACTTGGAATCGGCAATGGCATCTGCCAGCGATCAAAGAGAAGAAGAACTGCAAGTAAGTAAAATTAGTAATTTATAAAGACAATCTGTTTTATTTATGTTTGCTCCCTTTTAGGTGTTTTGGTCGTATATTGTTGGCATGCTAACAAATCTAGATTCAATGCCGATTGACCGAATTCATCAGATGCTTAAGTTATTTGCTTCCCACAGTGGGGGTGTTGAGTTCACCCAGGAAGAGTTAAAGCATTTTCTGCAGCGAAAAGTCCGTGAACATAAGCTTCTATTCTCTGGCGGAGTTTATCAGTTGGCCAAATAAATGTTGTAACCAGCTTTTCCATAGAATAGCTACAGTATTCAGATTTCTTATAAATAGTTATAAGGAAAGGAATCTGGACATTTTCACCTTAAACTCACCATTTTTAAATTTGGTGCAACATTTCCAGATTAAAAACATAGAATGAATATATAAAAACGCCTTTAGATCAGTGTTAGGTTTTACAACGGAATTTATTATTATGAATACATGAATTTATATGTGTAGTTTTATTATTCGGGAATGCGTGTATTACAATTGCCATGGTACATTTTTATAACGCCTTCGCAACGAAAGTATGCATCAAATATATTACTATATCCGTGATCTTTCCACCACGTACAGAGCTGTCTATTCCATATGCAGTCTAATCTGTATATGAGGTTTGGGTACTCGTATCCGAGTAGTGTAAAAAAGTCCTGATCTCCTAGGTGACCTTTAAATGAATATTTATCTACTAGTCTATGCACTTCATATTGTGTGAGCACCTCTGAATACGTTTTCGAATCTCTAATACGATTTAAAAGCATAAGTACTACGCCAGAGTTAAGGCCAGGGTAACCATGATGCTCATGAATGTGATTAGATACCAGTTTATTCTTATTGTTCTTACCTAATTGCATTGGATGGTAGGGATTTCCGAAATTCGATTTCGGAAATCGTACACGATAGCGATACAGTATATGTCTATACACAGGTGTAAGTTCAGGTGCTAGCCCATAAAGTTGATGCGGCAAAAAGCGATCAAATTCTGCAAATAATAATCGAACATCTGAACGGAAAACAATATCACAATCAAAAAGAATAGCACGGTTTAAACTTATATCTGCAATGCGATGCAAGCCAAGGGACATAAAGAAAAGTGAATCGCTATAATATGAATTGGGCATAGAGCTAAAATATGGCGACAGTTTGGCAGTTATATCCTGTATAATGTTAGAACATATCTGCACGTCGTACATCGTGTATATCACTATTCTACGAAATCTTCTAATCTTCCGCTGAAGTATGTCCAGCACTGACATTTCGCTCTCCTTATCCGTTATGATGTGCAAATGCAACTGTGCATTCGTATGCTTAAATAAACTATGTGCAAATAGATCGAACTTCATTTGAAGGCGATAGTTTTCCCTAGTGTATATAACAAATATGTTGTAGTCCGAA